>JANBXA010000180.1:0-600000 GCA_030556225.1 Cricetiscus sungorus | reverse complement strand
ATTGTAGATTTGAAGAGAAATCTGGCACTAAGGAAATGTCCAGAGATCTACAAGACTGACCCCAACTAACAATCTAAGCAATAATAGAGAGGCTACCTTAAATACCTTTCCCTTATAATGAGAATGAGAACTACTTTAAATGCAATCCTAGATCCTTCATCCAGTAGCTTATGGAAGCAGAAGCAGAGATTCACAACTAAGCACAGAGCCAAACTCCTGGAATCTAGTTTCAGAGAGGGAGGAGTGATAAACAAACGGTCAAGACCATGCTGGAAAAACCTACAGAAACAGCTGACCTGAGCAAGTGGGAACTCATGGATAACAGACTGACAGCTGGGGAACAAACATAGGACCAGACCAGACCAGGCTCCATGAACGTGATATTAGCTAGGAGGACTGGGCAGTCTATGGGGCCTCTGACAATGGAACCAGGATGAATCTTGAGTGCCGGAATGGACTTCGGGTACCCATTCCCCATGGAGGGTTAGTCCCTTAACCTAGAGACACAGGGGAGGGCCTAGACCCTACCCCAAATGACTTGACAGACTGATGATCCCTTATGGAGGGCCTCACCCTCCCTGGGGAGTGGATGGGGGATGGATGGCAGGGTCGGTGGGGAACATGGGAGAATAGGAGGGAGAGGGAACTGGGATTACTATGTAAAATAAGAGTGCCTCTAATTTAAATAAAATTTCTAATAAACAATTCTAATTTTTCTATGGTTATATTTTAGAAAATATAACTTACTTATACAAATTGAAATATGGTAAAACCAAATATTATGGAAGTAGTCTTAAATACTTAAAATTGTATGAATTTCTAAAATAACATGTTATAAAGAACAAAACTAGACAGTACCTGTATGAAACTGATGGGAAGCTGGAGAGGAGATATTGAATATAAATATCAGAGAAGAATCATAAATACCGAGAGGCAAACAAAACTGCATCATGTAAATGTAAAATACAAAAACTTTTGATTAATAAAATTATGACTAAATAACTACATTTAGTTGATTTTTAATCTGTATGATTTCAATAGTGTATGCATTTCTCGTGAAAATTGTCATGCAAAACATGGTATTTTCCAGAATTTGAACTTTAGCCTGGTTTCTGGCTATGCAAAGGAAAATCTCCAGGGGCTTGTCACCAGGTAATAGAAGTTCATTTTTTGTTAGAAGGAATTATGATAGATATCAGCTCATTGGCAGAGTTTTAAATTAAACACCTGGATAAAACAATACAAATTAGTAATTAGCAACCATTTTATCTTTACTTTTTCTCTTTTATAAAAAGTATACTATTTTTACTTTTTGAAATTACAATTAAACACCATTTATAATTTTTCCTACACTTCAACCCCACTGTACCCTTCCCTCTCTCAAACTCATGTTCTCTTTTTCTTCGTCGTTATGTGCATACATATATAATCTTAAATTATAATCCTAAATGTATGAATACAACTTAGTCATTCAATATATATTTAAATATATATAAATTTAAAAAATAGTTCATTCAGATTAGACATCATCTATGAGCATGGAGTCTGCCATGTTTGTAAATAAATCATTTGTGTTAGATTTCAAACTTTTTGATTGGCCTAAGACCAATCATAGCAGACTACATAGTTCACTGTTGTAAGCTTTTGGCAGGAAGGGGAGTCATTTGAAGCTCTCAGAGGACAGTTGATATTGAAAACACTTGCGTCTATCTCAGGGTACCACTATATTTAATAGAGGGGAGTGCTCTTATATCACTATAAGTCATGAGTAAACTCTGAGTAGTTGTGATATCCTTAGTTTACTATCAAATTCCAAGGTCAAGGAAAAAATAGAAAGTGTCTTTTCAATGAGCCATTGATAAATTTTGATAGTTAAGGGCACAAGCTTTATAGCTAGCTTGTTACTTTTGATCACAATTCACTGAGTCCTTGAACAAAACATTATCTGTTCCATAGAACCCAGTAGTTAATGTCATATAAATTATTTAAACTACTGCTTGGTACCAAGTAAGAAGTTCAAGCATATTAGTTATGCCCAAATCCTCCTCCTCCTCCTCATTATCATCATCATCAGCAACAGCAGCATCACATGCATGGTTTAATACTGATGGTTGTCCACAAATCTTACCAGTTTATTCACATGAAGTGTGGACTAAGAAGAAGCCAACATCATAACTAAAACATTTGTTTAGAAACTTCCGAGGTCTTATGCATTTTGGAGATAGAGTAAAATTATGAAGTTTTATATTTATTTTTTAGTTTTATGTGAATGTTTGTGTTTGAGCATAAGTATGTGCACCGTGTGTACAGGGCCCACAGAGACCAGAAGGGGAGTTAGAGTATTTGTAAGATGTTTGACATGGCTACTGGGAATTAAACCCATGTCCTCTGTAAGAAGAGTAAGTATTTTTAACTGTTAGGCCAACTCCCCAACCTCAAACAAACAAACAAACTAACAAACAAATTTTATAGTCAATAATCACCTATTGAATAACAGTGTCATATATTTTCTAAAAGTGCCGGCATAGTGACAGACTGTCTGACCTGAGAACAGGCTGATGTAAAACTGAATGAGAATGCCTTGGACCCAGATTCCTATGTAACCCCGGGAAGTTCTACTTCTTGAAAGTACTGAGTTTGGACGGGGACTCATCTAAAATTTCAGCCAAACTAATTTTGTTTCTCAGCCTTAAAGTAAGACACAAAATATGACAAGAAGAGATAGGAAAAGATGTGAAAAATCTTAATAGTGGGAATGGGTGATCCTAATATTGTTGAATAATAGATTTATTTTCTCATGGTATTAAAACACTTGAAGTATTAAAAAAATTATAACTGGGCTGCCTGAGAAAGGGTCATGATAGATTTTATTCCTCTGCCACACTTTCACACTGATATCTCAAATATATGTACATAGATAAATGGTATAGATATTATAGATATACAGATAACATACTTCATCTTTCCAAAAGTATTTATCATTTTCTAAAATGCATACTATAACTTCAAAACTACCCTTTCAAGTAGAAGTTTCTTACCACATTGGAATCATCATGCATTTTCTTGCCAGTAACTGCAGGGCATAATGGGTTGCTGGGGCTGCAGGTTCTCCTAGGACAGTGCCCACTGAGACAGCCAGCTCTAGTTCATTCCCACGGATCAGGTATGCCATAGCCAGCTTGTTTGTCAGAAAACAGTTCCTTCAGTTGCACAGATGCTTGGTGGAATGCTCATTTTCATCCAAGTTCATAAGCAGATAAATTAATATTAACCTAGATACTAATTTTTTTAAATATATTGACTATACTATTTCAATTAAAGTACCTATACAATAATAATTTCAATTTTCTGAAGGAAAAGCTAAAGCTGATTGTGAGAAATACAGCTTATTTTTCACCTTAGAATTTAGAATGTCATAACTCATTTTCTAGTGATGGACCCTAAGACTTAATACATGCTAATCAAATGTTCCATCAATGAGCCATGATGCCAAATCCTTTTTGCTCCTAAAATACTGTACAGTATCTTGAACATGTCACTTGGTCTCCATCAGAAAAGAGCATAAAATCTTAAAAGCTCCTTCTAGATTATACAAGATAAATTGATAAAACAAGAAAACACATAGTAATGGCATGGTGTGTTCATGACTAATTCATCATGACGCTTGGAAGCATGCAACACCAGATGCTATTTGGTCTTCCCTTCTTGAGTACAATGACATATTTGAGAGCTATTCAGCTATACCAGTGGTTCCCAATCTTCCTAATGCTGCAACGCTTTAATACAGTTCCTCATGTGAGCCTCATCCATACATCATTTTGTTGCTACTTCATAAGTATAATTTTGCTACTGTTATGAATTATACTGTAAATGTCTGTTTTCCAATGGTCTTAAGTAATCCCCATGAAAAGATCAGTTGATCTTCACTGACTGGTTGAGAACCCCTGAGCTATATGTACCACTTTGAACTATTTTACCTCAATATCATCTACAGCAAGGTGACAGCATGCAGCCACCACTGCCCGGCCCTCCTGAAAATACCATTCTGCCAGTTCATTTATGACTTTGTGTAAGAGCCTAGAAAGAAAAAAAGAAATCAGTATTTACTATCAATTCTATTATAAGTATGAATTACATACATTCTACGGTAATTAAGAGAACAAACGGTTCAGTTTACAGCCTTGTTTAAGGTTTGAGCCAGGTGTGAGATTTTAGCCAGGAAATCAGTCTTTCAGGAAGTGTGATATAAAGCTTTGTCCAGTCTTGGTCCCTACAAGCACCAACAGAAAGCCTTGGGGGAGTCAAGACATGACTGTGTTGTCTATCATTCTGCATTAGATCATTTGTAACAGCTATGGTCCGACTGTAGAAAAAGCAAGGTTGAAATGGAATTTTAAAAACATTTAGTTAATATCCATGATACATCACATATACATCATTAACATGCCAAGTTCAGAAGAAAGAAAGCAAAGAACAGAAGCTGAGACACACACACAAAGAAACACTTGTTTAACATTTCAGTTGTTTGTTTCATGGTGGATCACCTAAAAAAAATAAGTCTAATATTGTTTGGTAAATTAATAAAAAACCATTTAGAAAAGCCATAGGAAAGACCAATAAGCAATATTATTAAAGAAAAGGTTGAAAGTCTACAAAGTTTTAAGTCATAAGTTTTTACAAGGATTTTGACTTTAAAAGAAGAAATGGTATTCTAGGCACTAACATTGGCAAATTGTGGTTATTATGTATTCTGCTTTTTACAATGAAGCCAACCCTCCTCCACTACATGTCTTGCTCTGTTTTGAAACTAGTTAGGTGTTCCCATTGCTGTACCCCTAGGAGGCTCTATGAGTTGGTAGAGGCTGGGTCTACCTGCCCAGCAGTTTTCATTAATAGGGATGGATTTCATCATGGAGGAGATAATAGCAAGTAATGCATTTGAACACTAGGCAGCAAAAGCTTGCTTCACAAAAAGGGGTTGAATGACCTCACTTTCAAAACTTCTAAAGGGGAAACAGCCACAACATAATGACCCCAAACAAAGGCACATCACTCACTCATTAAAATCTTCTTTGTAGATATCATCAGAACACGAAGATCCCTTTGGTGTAGATACATTTAATGGTTGCATATTTCCTTCACAGGCAGCCTAGAATTCAATTGGAGCTTTAATTAACCATTAGAAAATTACTGGTAACCCACTTCAGATTTATTCATTCATTCATTCATTCATTCCTTTTATTTATTTACTTATTTTTGGTTTTGTGAGACAGAGTTTCTCTGTGGCTCTGGAGGCTGTCCTGGAACTAGCTCTTATAGACCAGGTTGGTCTCTAACTCACACAGATCTAACTGCTCCTGCCTCCTGAGTGCTGGGATTAAAGGCATGCATTAACAATACCCTGCTCAGATTATTTTTTAAAAAATGATATACTTACTCACCCTTCCCTGTGGGTGGGATGGGGTGGATGGGTGTGTGTTTGTGTAAATCTGTGTATGGGAGTATGGGCATGCAGAAAGCAGCCACTTTAGGGGTCTGTTCTTTCCTTCCACCTCATTTTGATGCTCAGTCTCTCTAGTTTCTGGCACTGCAATGCACTTCACACTCTTGCTTCTGGCTAATCATCTTGTCTCTTGCAGTAAGAGTGCTTGGCTAGAGCTGACAGCCACCACATTGGCTTTGTCAGTGAGTTCCAGGAATCAAACTCAGGTTGCAGGGACTTTGTATAAAAAGCACTTTCCTACATGGAGCCTACAACCTTATAATTTAAAAAAGAGAAAATAATAACTTCTTCATGAGTACCATTATCAAATGTCAAGTAACTGTTAAAGACATGGTTGTTCAAACTTTAAGAGAGATGATAAGAGCAGAGACAGCTGAAGGTAAAGATATAATTATTTGCCTATAAAGTTGAGAATGAGTCCAATGTGACCAGGCTAGGATAGCATGACTGAAGTGTCAGGACAGAAGGCTGGGAAAGTGAGCTGACTACCATAAGTCATTGTGGTTATCCATCACATGAAGGCAGACTGACCAACTTGGCTTTCTCCATTCCCCATATCCAGCCAAAATGTATTGACCCGGCATGCCTGTGTGATTATACCTGTGCAACAAGCAGAGCTTCTTTCAGCTGACCTCTGGACACAAAAAAATTGACGAGTTTTTTCACATCACCAGTGGCTATATAGTAGGGAATGACATCATCTTTATCTTCCTGAATTAATTGGTCAGCTCTCCTAAAGAGATAAATACTATCTTTATTACTCTACATTTAATTGAAACATTAGTTTTGAGGGTTTTTTAAATTGGAATGATATTTTCAAAAACATGTCTAAAATTACTACGTTTTATAAAGACCAAAGTTTGTATTCTAAATATAGATCTTGCAAGGAATATAATAAAAGCTCTATATTTGATTGATTTTCCTTAGAACACTCTATCTATCTATCTATCTATCTATCTATCTATCTATCTATCTATCTATCTATCTATCTATCTGCCTATTTACCTACCAATCTATCTAATTAGAGAAAGGGTTATATGTATCCCAGTCAAGTCTTGAATTCACTATATAACTAAGGATAGTCCTGAACTTATATTCCATCTCCACATTCAGAGTTCTGGGATTACAAGAATGTGCCACGTGCTCAATTTATAGGGAACTAGGGATCAATCCTATGGATTTATGTATTCTAGGAAAACCTTCTGTTGACTGAGTAATGTTTAAGAAACAAGAAAGAAAGATCAGGTATTGGCTTCCTAAAATACAGTTGAAAAAATTTCTTTTCTACATTCCAATTTTTTCCTCCCTTCTTCTAACCTTGCTTTATCTCTTTTATGTCCAAAGCTTTTGACCTTCCAATTCTTACTAATGAAAATAATATCCTAGTGTGGTCCAGTTTTCTTGTATGGGCTAACAGAGTAATATTACGTATTCACATTGCTGTGAAAATAAAAAAAATCTTCAACTCAACAATCTCAAACAAAACTAACAATCTCATGTGCTACTTAATTCAAGCATGCTAAATTTTGTTGGTACTTTGCTTTGTTTTGAAATCTCAGTTAACAGCAAGCAGCATCTACCCTTTTTATTTCCTTTCAAACCTAAGACCCACTAACTCTTTATTCAGTCCCTCCTGTCTATTACTGCAGCCAGGTCACTTTTACTCTTAAGCATGTCAAATTTGCCAGCCCTTCTTCCTCTGCATCACTGTGTAAGGCTTCCATTCCACCCTTGTCCTCTGGAGCAGAGGGAAGAAGCAGATGCCACTATGCTATCCTCGTGTCTGCTATTGTCCTTTTCTAATCTGCCTCATTCTTCAGTTTATGTGAATTTTTAATATGGAAGTTTGAGTTGGTCCCTTTCTACCCTGTTTCGAATCCTTTAAAGTCTTCTGGACTAGGAACTAGAAAAAAAAATCTTAAATGTCCAAAACCTCACAACAGTTAGGTCTCACTTCCCCAGTATTTCCATTAGGGACTCACACCTGAGCACTCCAAAACCTTTCAATTCCTTTTCTCTACTGACTAAGTCTCGAACACTTTTTCTAGTGCCTTCTATTAGCCTCTTTTGATTTGTGGCAGCTAGTGCAAATACAAGTCAATGTCCTATGTCTTCTTTTATAACATATTTGAAGGTTGGTAACATTTATCTCATAAATATCTGCCATTAAAAACATTATATTTAAATGTTAATATGATAAAGGTGCTACAAAATTATATTGACTATCATGAAATACCTAATATTAATTAGTTTTGTCTGCTAATAACAAGTGAGTGACTATACCTTGGTCCTAAGTGACTTTCACTTAAGATTATATTGAGGCAAATTAGGGTTTTATATAATAAGTCACTGCTGACTTGAATTTATTAAGCATTCATGGGAACAGTATCATTCTCAGTGTGTTGATAAAGTATAGAAAAGATTGACATTCTGGGAGCTTGAAGGCTCAAGCAAGTGGTGTACTTATCTTATTTCTGGAAGAGAGGATTCTAACCAACAGTGTACTTTCCCATGGCAAACAGTACACATCCTTCTAGCTCTTATGCTTAGTCTTTACTAATTTTAATTTGTGTGCATGACTAGAAACAGGATTTTTTCCTAAACCAAGTCTGAACAGAAAATAAACTCTAAAGTTTTCTTTATATTACCAAAAGAAAAATAATTACTCTCAACCAGTACTCCACTGGCTTAGCACATAACCATATAATAGGTATAAAATAAACAGCTGCTGATGGTAGATTAGATAAAATGTGTTCTGAGTAAAAATATGTTCCAAAAAGCATTCCTTTAACTCTTAACATGTGGAATATTTGAAGGCAATATTACAATGAAATACAATCTTTTCCTATGTTCTCTACTAAATCATGATAAGGTAGGCAAGAATTGCAGTATGAATATTTTTTAATAAGAATTAAATTTGGCTAAGGAGACACAAAAGATATATCAAGTGAGAGCAGCAATGCATCTTTAACTAGTAGATGTCCAAGGTTGCAGCAGCCACCAGGAAACACCCCCTACCCCGCCCCTTCTCAAGATTCTTCCTCAGAACCTCCGGTAAAAACAACTCAGAAAAAAAAATGGCTTTGGATGTTTAACCTCAAAGAGTTATGATATTATAACCCAGTTTGTGGCCATTTGTTACAGAAAGTCTAGGAAATTAATATAAATGAAGAAAAAAGTTTTTTAATGTACTTAAAGTTCCTTCAGTGGTTAGACAAATCTTTAATAATTACCTTAGACTTAACATGGAGACATGGCAAGAATTAGTGTCTTCATATAGTTGCGATCATACATAGAATAGTATTCTACAAGCTTTTGATAACCTTCAGAAAGTCTTCCCACTGATACTTCAGTAGGAATATATATTCAGTAATTTGCTGGGTTTTGTTTTTCTCCATTGGCAAGGAGAAAATTCAACCTACTATAATAATAATACCAAATGGTTTGTAAACAAGTCGTCTAATTATTATACCAGTAGATACAAAATTCTCTTATTAATTAATATAACACAGCTATAAGAACTATTAAGAACTGCTGCCATATTTGCATGTTCTTTCTGTATTGATATATAACATTAAGATCGCCCTTTAGACAGGCTGTTGGCTTTACCTCTGCATTAACTTCCTCCAGTATTTCATGGAAACTCCAGGTGCAATGGACAGGGCTTTGTCCCACTAGAAAATTGAGAAAGAACAGAAATATACATATTGAGATTGTACTGTATTGTATACTGCCAAGCAGACCTTTTAGAGATTCATGTTAATAACAAATAATTTTTAGAATTATTAGAATATCAGGAATATAACTGTAAAGTATTTAATGCAGTTCAAAAAAGATAAATACCAACATATTGTAAAATAAAATACATTGGTTTTTCCTATTTCAGAAAAAAAATCCAACTACAAACTTAGAAGGATCTGTTTATTTTATTGAATAATTGCTTCATTTCTATTGTATAATTAATTTTGTAAATGTTATTTACTGTTATGGATTCCATTAAAATTAAAACAACTTGTCATATTTTATAACTTGGACAACATTGGAAGAATATTATTATTAAATCAAAACTTATTATTATTTTACTTCAAAATATTGGTTTGAGGTCTAATAAAAATGGAAGAGAAAATATTTTAAAATACCACTGCATAAGTGAAAATTTCATTCTAACTTAGGCATTCCAAAGCACTGGGATTTATAGTGCAATTAAGGCTACAAGACTGGTATTAACTTAAAATTTTAAGTTACAATTTAAATAAATATTTATTTTTATTTATCTGTATGCATTTTCATATGTGTGATATCATTTTTAAAACTGTCTATTTAAGTCATACTAATTAAAAGTTTCTTTAGATATGTTTTTTACTGAAAAAAACATTTATTGTAGGGGGAATGGAAGAGTAAAATTGAAATGTAGATGAACTTTGAACCCCTTAAGCTGTTTCAATAAAAAAATAAACCTTGTAAGTGCAAAGGTGAAATGCTTTCCTAATCCCACAGTATTATGTTTACTGACATAGAAACCTCTCAAGGAGTGGTGGTGACAAGTACATGTAAATACATTCAGATTTCTGAAGAATTCAGGTAGAATTTCAGGAATCCTTGAAGCCATCAGCATGTACACAGCAGTACAACTATACAGCTTTTAAATAGATTCCCAACTGAGAAAGGGATGGAGTTAAGAGTTTAATATCTCATGTACTCAAATACAAACAAATATCAATGAATATTTGTACTATTCTCCCAAAACTTATTTATTCATTTGTCACCCCGGCTTTAAGGGCTCTGTTGAAAATGTAACATTTAATCAAATTGTCACTATGTGATAAATAAAAACAGTTTATTACTTTTAAATACTTTTAAGTGCCTTTGTAATAATCAACATTTTGAACTGTGTGCTAATTTTACTTACATTATTTCTGTGTTCCTTTTTTTATTTGTGTGTGTGTGTGTGTGTGTGTGTGTGTGTGTGTGTGTGTGTGTGTAAGTGCGCACACCACCGATCCACTGATCCCTCTCCAGACCCTAGACATGTGTTCTTAATACCACAGTTGCTAATAAAAATGTTACTAACCTCAAGGATTTTTAAAAGTAATAAAGTGTTGTATCCATGCCACCCTACCCTTTGTTTTGTTGTGGTAGAGAGGTAATGTCTCCTGATCTAAAATACATTTGGGAAAAAAAAGGTAAGACCAATGAACTTTCATGACCATGTAATCAGTACCCAGGCCAGAGAGTAGAATCCCCTTCATCTGTCTCTATATTCCACTTCATTTGGTACCCACTTGTCAAAGAAAGCTTTGTTCTAAATTTTATTTGTACATATTCACTCTAAGCTTTTCTGAAAAGTGTGCTTTGCTGCTTTAGTCTTCTTTAGAAATTGTAACTGTCCTGATCACATCTTAATCGCACCCACTGAGAAATTTCTCTTCTAGCCAGGGAGGAATCCGATTGTGACAAGTGGAGGAGATTCTACTCTAAGCAGATCAGCCAACACAAATGTATTAAAAAGATCTTGGCAGCAATTCTCACCCTTCAGCATAGAAGAGAATAGCCAGGAGGGCTATTTGTGCTTCGGTAGATCTGATGTGGGACATGTGTTTTTTTGTGTGAGACTGATGTTGCTACCCTGGAGACCTTACTTTGCTATTTCCCTACCATATACACCTGACACCAGTTTGGTGAAGAAGTAATTATATATGGGAAAGTTAACTTCCATATGGGATGAATTCTGTTCCTAATATATGGGATGCTATGTTAGACTCATGACTTTTCCTTTAACACATATTACCTCTCCAAGCTCTACCATAAGTTCACAGTATCTCTGAATTTGTCCTAATCTCAGGTGCAGTTCAGCGGCTTCCTTCAGTTTTTTCTCCTTAGTGGGTGCTCCAATACCACCACCAAATTTAGACACTTTGATCGTTGTTAGTTCTTGGGCCTCAGACTGAAAAGAAAATCGTACATAGATGAATGAGTATGAGAACAGATATTTTAAAAGCATGTAAGTTTGGAAATTAAAAGTTTGCAAAGTGGTATTTTTAATCTGTAAAATGTGATAGGGAAAAAATAATAACTAAAAGGTATAACATTGGGGCTTATGGCAAGAAGGGAAAACTAGAGAGAACAAGAATTTCTGCCAGTAGATTACTCCCTGACTATAGAGTGCAGAGCCCACATGCTGTTCTCAGGAGATAAAAAAGAAAGCCGGAGCAGATTACCAGCATCCTCCCTTCCTGCCCCATTATCTTGAAAACAAGGCCACTGAGCCTGCAGACCTTGTAAAGAAAGTTTGTAACCTTGGAAACCTTGTGAAGTGAGACTAGCAGTCTCAAGCCTACCTTTCCCTTCTCCCTTTTAAACAATGCTTCACAATTGAAAGCAGGCACCTTACTCTTCCAATACAGTGAGGTCCCAGCCAGTTTGGGTCTTAGCAATAAGAACCTTTGCTTTTGCAGTTGGGAGTCATTTCCTTGGAGGTTGAGGAAAACTGGTAGACACAACAATAGCCTTTGCAATGTTTGGTCAGTTCGTGGAGTAAGCCCTTTGGAAGAGGTGCATCCCACTTTCCTTACTCTTTTCCAATGTGGGTTATCTAGAATTCCAGAGGCCAATGGTGGTGAGACCTAGCTGTTTAGACCTATAAAAATGCTTTCCAATGAGAGGGAAAAATTCCTGGCTCACTTCAGTTCCTAATTTGTTAATCTGTTTTCCTAGAATAGTTATCAGACATTCTGTTTGTGATGTAAGGATTCTTTTTATGAAGGTAACCATCAAATATGATTCCTAGTTTGATTTCCTTCTGTCTGAACCACTGATGTTCATTACAAACAGATAAAGTGTACTTTTTTTTTTTGGCTCCAAGGGCAGATGTTGTTGTTGATGTATATTATCTCAGACATAATGTAGGTAATAGTCACAAGATTGCATAAGCTAAGTTATGACCACCTGAGGTAACAGGGTAAAGATAATACTTTTCATGGAGTCCCAACTCAACTTGAAGACTCATGGAATTCAATCTATCAAATTATGGCTACCTTAACCAATTCTCAAGTGATTTGTACTTTCCTCATTAGTCTTACTATTTTATCTTCTCGGTGTTTATTTCAGTCTACCAACAATTTTCTTGCTTTAAGATTAAAAATACAAAATTTGATTGGAGCATACCATACTTATGTACTTCACTTACCGTTCTAAATTTAATCAGGTGTTTCAAATGCATCATTCCTTTGCTATAGTTCTGAGGAAGCAAGCTATCATCTTGTCCATTAATCACAGCAACCAAGTTCCACAAGTTGTCACTGCCCCCTGGAGGCTGGAAGTAGGCACAGAGTAACCAAAGAGAAAACCTCACAGAAGAGAAATCCTCAGGTATTTCTGCCCTTGGGGTAATTATGTCATACAGTTGTCTGAATTTAAAACAAAACAAAACAAAAACAAAATTTTAACAGAAACCTAAATACATGATCTCATTTTTTCTTCTGGTTTTAGATCTGTTCTCTAGTATTGTATAGCTGGGGTGATGAGTGCAAACAGGCTATGGTTTAAGGATAATACGTGCTGTAACTATTCTGCCTAATGAGACAATGTCCACTGAGAATTTTTGTATTACTTACTGATAAACATTCTGAAAACAATCTTAGCTTTTTCACTCGAGAGTTACACGTGAGTTTTTCTGCTTCTTGTTTAATGTCCCTTGACACTTTCCCACACAGGAGAGGTGGACTGCCCTCTTTTATAGCATTGTCTGAGGAAAAAAACAAAAACAAAAACAAAAAACAAAAAACACACACGATTCAGCAAGGAAATGTTTCTTAGAAAATACTGTTTAAAGATAAAATCAAGTGCATGCACATATTCAATACCAGTGTTCCCGATAATTTCTTCCCAAGATCTGTCTGCCAGAATATTTATTTGTAAAGGGGTGATTAAAGGTATTAATGACCAGAGTCTCACTGTAGAATCACGGGAGCAGGAAGCCATAGTGAAGGGACGACTTGGATGACAAGTTAGACCTGATTGGGAGGGGGGAAAAAAGCCTGTTTTAGCAAAAGTAGACCTGAAAAAAATGCTTTATTAAAAAAATATTTGCACTCTTTTATTAAACTTTGACAGAATTGAAGCTATGAAGAACTGTGATTCAAAGGCTTTCTCTGAGCCAAACTTCTACTTGCATTTACTTACTACTAGAAGGTGATAAGTTGCTTTGTATATCCTATAAATTTAGGTAGAAATATATGATTATGAGAAAGCCAATTTCCATTTGGTTAAGCAGTAAGTACACTGTAATTCCTTTCCCGCTCATGACATCTGTAAATTAACAGATTAACAAATGAAACTTCTTGTTTCAAAATAAAAAGCTAAAGACCTTTAAGTTTAGACACCAGAAAAAGATATTCTATATTCTATATTAGATATATTGAATTTCATAAATTAGTATGATAACATTCTATTCCTTCCTTCTCCCACTCCATACTCCTCAGAATCAGATGTATTCTTCTATAATTAGTGTTCTTTTATATGTACATGTATGTGTTTATATACACATAGCCTACTGACCCTACCTAGTGTTGTTCATATATACATGTGTTTAGGGCTGACTAATTGCAACTGACGACTACTGCATATTCATCTTGGGGGAAAAAAAAAAGAAACTAATTTTCCCTCCCTCAGAAGTCACTGACTGCCTTCAGCCCTTTTCCTAGGGCTAGAGCCACACATCCTCAACTAGAAGGCTACTGGTGGAAAGCATATGGTTGTGAATGCAAGGATTTGGTCTGCCTTCCTTAGAATATATTTTTAACTCTTAATTTGATGACTCACTCCTACCAGAATGACAGAAGACACAAACACAGATGAATAATTTGCTTTCTATTCCAAGCTTAGTTGTACTAACAATTGTGATGGTCAAGAAAAAAAAAATTACTGCTCACAAACAATACCCTCAAATAAGGTAATGGATAGATGTACTGGCTGGTTTTGTATGTCAACTTGACACACGCTAGAGTCATCAGAGGGAGGAACCTCAATTGAGGAAATGTCTCAGTGAGATCCAGCTGTAAGACATTTTCTCATTTAGTGATCATTTCAGGGCTGCTGGTCCTGGGTTCTATAAGAAAACAGGCTGAAGAAGTCATGAGAAGCAAGCCAGTAAGAAGCTCCCCTCCATGGCCTCTGCATCAGCTCCTGTCTTGGAGGTCATGCCCTTTGTGAGTTCCTGTCCTGATTTCCTACAGTGATGAACAGCAATGCTCATGTGTAAGCCAAATACACCATTTCCTCCCCAGCTTGCTTTTTGGTCATGGTGTTTTGTCACAGCAATAGAAATGCTAACCAAGACATAGGTAAATTGTATCTGTGCTGTTATTAATCTCATATTCTGTAAGGCAAGTGACAAGAGCAAAACTGCATGCGTGCGCCAAATGTGCACACCATGCATGTACACAGAAACACAGTTCCTGCAGAACGAGCTCCACCTGCTACTGAGTGGCATCTTCTGAATAATCTGTCATGTTTTCTTTGGCTAATGTGTGGTGATTTTAATAGTTTTATAAAAAAAATAGACACGTGTTTTCTCCAATGTGAAGTAATGTCACTGCAAAATGAAGTGCTGTGACTTATTATAAATATTTCATTGCTCAAAAAATAAGCATCCCAGTTCTCACTACACCAAAATAACAAATACATAAAAAAAAACTTACCATATACATCTGCGCCATGATCACATACAGTGTCTAGGCAAACTCCTCCCCGAGTATCCCATACTTTGATAGTAGAGTCCCAGCTTCCAGATATTAGTAGGTATGGAATCTCAGTGTTCCACGTTAATCCCCTCACCGGGGCAGTGTGTCCATTGAGAATGCTGATGCAAGCATCCTGAGTATAATCCCAGATTCGAACGGAGCTGAAAGACAATTTTATGTCTACATAATGATTTCTCCCAAATATTAACCTTGTCTCATTAGTACACAATGTTTATTTCTTAACACATTTAAAAAGCATTGTACGGGGCTGGAGAGATGGCTGGAAGGTTAAGAACAATAGCTGGTCTTCCGGAAGATATGGGTTCAGTTACCAACAGCCACAAAGTGGCACACAACCATCTATAACCCAGGGTCCAGGTGATCTGATGCCAGGTGAGCAGATGCAAGCAAAGAAGCCAAATATGTAAAGCAATGAAATTCCTAAAAGCACTTTACATTCAAGACATGAGAATTTTCTCTTTACTGCTGACATAAATGAATATGTTAGAGTTATCTCTTCCAACATAGTTTTTCCTAACCTTTATTGGTAATTTATTATTGATACAAAATATAGTGCTTTGAAACTTTAAAAACAATTTTTCTATTTTTATATTGTTTTAATTTTTGTTTAGGGAGAGAGAAGAAGAGAGAGAACATAAAGAAGGGGGCTAGGGAGGGGAAAGAAAATGATCAAAATACATTATATAAAAAATTTTAAATCAAAAGAGGGAAAATAAATGCTTCAGAATTTAAGTAAGTAAGAAAGGATTTAAAATGAACCACTAGATTGATAAGGGCTGGCTAAGATACCCATGACATTTTGCTTTGTTTAAATGTAAAAGATACATTAGAAATTACATTAGAAATATCATCTGTGCTAATGGTTACTACATAAATAAAAATATGTAAATATTTTTAAATATGGGAATAAAAAAGCTGCATTTGTAATTTGTAATTCAAATTCAAATTTCATGTTTTTTAAAGATTTTATCTTTGAAAAGTATAAGACAACACAATTTCCCATGCAGAATAGAATTTAGATATTAAAGTCTTTGCTGAGAGACTAGAATAATCTCATCATAAAGCATATTCAACTTCACACAATAATCATAATAAAAGTCACATTTCAAATAACTCTGTCCTAGTTAGTGGAATATAATCTACTAACTACTTTCTCAGCTGAAAATACTCAGCTATGTAGTATGATTCTGGAGGTATTATATACTGTTTTTAATTTGGGCAAAGTAAGATTATTTTTATATTTTTTCTTATTTCAAATAGTAATTACCAAATTATAATCTCAAAAGTAAAAGAAAAAATATACACAAGATTTCAGGAACTCTTACCAATAGAGAAAAGTATAAAATTACTCTCTATTATTTCTCTTTATGCTAAAGTTTATAGTAAATTTTTCATTCCAGTTTTGATAAGAGTACAATTGTTTTCTATATTAAACATAAAAATGTTATAAATTATCACATTTTATAAGGATATTTAAAATCTTTCATTTTACAATCGTTTTTTATGAATATTCTTAATAATAAACTAGAAATAAGCATCCACATTTAGCAAAATATACAAGAAAATTAAAATCAGGAATAGAGTGGCAAGTATAAACAGGGTAAGATTTAACTCAATTTTTGGAACTGTGTTTCATTAGTTAAGTACTTACTTAACTTACTCTGTGTTAAGTACTTATGTCCACACACATGATATATATATATATATATGTATATATATACATATATATGTATATATATATGCTAATATAACATATTTCTGGGAAGCTACAAGCTTATAATTTAAAGTACAAAAAAAAATAGAATTTAGAAATACATACCCATCATCAGAACCACTGCAGAGAATGCCTTCCCTCAGAGGAGACCACTTAACATGGAAGACTCTGGCTGTGTGCCCACTAAACACTTTCAGTGGCTGATTAGAGCTAGTGGCTACATAGAAGACCCGGACGTTTTTGTCTTCACAGCCAGTAGCTAGCATGTCTCTGAAATGCCACCGATAGAATATTAAAATATGACAATGAAAGATTAATTACTACTAGCAATTTAAAAATTCGTCACAGTTCTAATTACTAAGGATGTTATTCTTGCTTCATATATATATATATATATATGAAGCAAGATATATATTATGCACGATCATGCAGCTGCTCATTTGCAGAAACTGAATAGGAGTGTAGTTTCTTTCTCAGTGTTACCCTTTAATTGGTTGGTTTTGTGTTGCATTTGTTATAGATACTAAGCTGACTTTCAACAGCTCAGGCTTAACATGTCTTGTGCTTCTCAAACAGTACATTTTTCAACTATTTTTCTTAAGAGTGGTCCTGCATGGTGAGTGATGAGATGTTTTTATTTGCTGGTAACCTAATTATTATGATATACCATGGACCTTTATTGATTTTTTTTAACTTTTTGTGGAATGGGAACAAAGAGCAAAGACTTCTCTCGAAGGAAACTTGGAAAGCTTACTACTGCAGACAAGGACTGTTGCAATAAGTCACCTTCACCTTTCCATTCCTCCTTGGTGGTTTTCCATCCAGTTTAGTTTAGATGCAAATAAGAATCCCATGGAAACACTATACTATCTTTTAATATGTTCATGCTCACAATTATAGTAGCATAATTCTACTTAAGCCAGATGATCAAAACTGAGCCTGGGTAGGAACTGTGGCTACTAAGCAAAACAAGGAAATCATGAACCTGCCAGACACAAGTCTAGTTGAGGGACAGCTACACTGAGCAATACCAGAGCAGTCTCTTCCTCCCAGAGAAGAGGGAATGATGGGAGATGTTATCCTGTATACATGTTTCTCATACCGGTTAATAAAGTTCTGTGGCCATTGGAAACAAGATAGGCGGGGCTAGGAGACCAGGAAGAGGAAATAGGAAGTGGGAAGGAGGAGTCGACATGTAGCCCGGGAGGAAGGAGGACGCCCGCCGCGGCTTCCCTATAAGACGACCACGTGGAAATACTTAGATAAGTAGAAATGGGTTAATAATTAAGACAGAGCTAGCCCATAAACAATAATGGTAACTGGCCAACAGGATTGTATCAAATACAGAGTCTCTGAGTGTTATTTGGGGCTGGCGCGGCAGAGGGCCCACACTGGCGGACTGGCGGATTGGCAGGCTGGCAGAAACATACATGCTACAGATGGCGCCCAACGTGGCTATAAGAACTTTCACTTAAAACTTAACAAAAGCTTAAAAAATAGTTTTTAGAAACAAAGGAACAGAGACTACCAAGACTTCTTAGTAGCAGCATTTTCTCAGTTGAATTTGTTTTGTTGTAGACAGAGATTTGCGCGGCTCCTTTAAGGGAGGTTTCCAAAATTAGCATAAGCGGCAAAAAAGCCACCTTGCTTTTAAAGAGCTCTGCTAACAATTCATTGGTGTGTACGAGAGCTGCAATGAAGGTTTACACTGTGTTTTAAAAAATACACTGGCTTGGGAGAGAAAAAGAAAAAGGGTACAGGTTTAAAAAAGAAAAAAAAAGTAAAATGGATGGATGTAGTGGCACACTCCCAGCACTTGGCAGACAGACGCAAGCAGATCTCTATGATTTCAAAGTAAACCTGGTATGCAGTGAATTCCAGAACAGATAAAAGTTACACAGAGAAACCCTGTCTCAAAATATGTAAAAATAGAAATAGAAGAAATAAAATAATAAATAAGCCACGTAAAGATGGAAAACACAGAGAAATTTTGGATACTATACGCGCTTCTGTTGTCTTTAAATTATTTGATTGCTGAGAAAATAACAACTACTAATAAAAGAAATGCTGCTGGATTAATTCAATTTATATATTTTAAAAATGCTTTGACTCCAAAATTTAAGCCTAAGGACAAGCTACTGGAGAAGAGGATTTTTATTTTTGTTTCCACAGAAAATGAAAAGCTATGGATTCTTTCCAGACTTATGTGGTTTGATCAAGCCAGACCCCCTGAAACAGCTACCCAGGTGATACAACATTCAAAGCAATTGAGACAAAGCCTTGCAGACTACAGCCAAGATTTCTGCATCTTCTTTGGACCCCTATGACAGCGCCCTCTACCAGCAGGAAGTAGTTTGGAAAGAACGACACCCAAATTCCCAAATATTGTTTATAAATGTTTGTTTTCATTTAAATAGGCTTGATTATAAATGATTATAACCACAAGCAATCTTTTTAAAGGTAAAAAGGGAATGATGGTATAGATATGAATATTTTGCTTTGGAATGGATTTTCTTTTATTGATACAATTTAAGGTCAATTTTGTGATATGTATATTTCTCCTCTTGTTTAGGTATTATGTTTATATAGCTCATTTAGAATGTAACACAGATTATAGATAATTGCCTATAATATTGAGAACTTATAGTTAAGTTAATTAGGATTTCTAGATATGCAGAGATGTATTTGAGATGAATAGGCATTCTTCAAACCTTTCAAAGACCTACAGAATAAGGCATTTAAAATACTTTAGGGTTTTTCTTGACAGGGAGGCACAACTGCTCCTGGCACAACACCACCTACAGAAGAAAGGAAGATGGACATTGAAGAAACTCGTTATGAAGTTTGCTTCCATCATGGCAAGACTAGCCATATGGACAAGATACTTCTCTTGTCTAGACTGTTTGATTTTATGTTGTAGAAACTGGACATGCAGGACCCACAAAAAGGTGACTGCTGATTCAAGATGGACATGCTACAGGATTCCTGCTTCATGGAAGAGGCTGCCAGACAGCCAGACAGTCTACAGGACACAGAGAAAAGTTTCCTGCCTTGTTGAGGAGTCTGGACATACACTATGGCCTATAGGCTGAAGATGGAACATTATAAAAGAACTTCGGGTGACTGACCAGGCAATGAATTGTCTCTATCATTTCTAGAGTTTATATATTATCCTTCTGTGGTCTTTGAAGAGTTGAAGACACATAGTTATAGTTTTCCTTAGTTAGGATTAAAGATAAGTTACATATAGGACTTTAGACTCACAAAGATAGGATAGATGATATTTTCTTTAATTCTTACAAAATGTTTATGGACTAAATATTGTTAACTGTAATTCTTATTTGATAACTGTTGTATGTTATATTTTGCTATGTTAAGGTTAAACCCCTTCTTTTACTTTAGACAGAAAAGAGGAGATGATGGGAGATGTTATCCTGTACATATGTTTCTCATACCGGTTAATAAAGTTCTGTGGCCATTGGAAACAAGATAGGCAGGGCTAGGAGACCAGGAAGAGGAAATAGGAAGTGGGAAGGAGGAGTTGACATGTAGCCCGGGAGGAAGGAGGACGCCCGCCGCGGCTTCCCTATAAGACGACCACGTGGAAATACTTAGATAAGTAGAAATGGGTTAATAATTAAGACAGAGCTAGCCCATAAACAATAATGGTAACTGGCCAACAGGATTGTATCAAATACAGAGTCTCTGAGTGTTATTTGGGGATGGCGTGGCTGAGGGCCCAGACTGGCGGCAGGACCGGGAGGCCGGCGGGGAGGAACCTGCAGTAACAAGGGAACTTAGATATTTTGGACTGTATTAGCTAAAATTGAGGTGATGTATTGCTTATGATTTATTAAAGCCACTGGAGATCAAAATAGCAAAGTAGCCATACTAGTTAGCCAGGACTAGGGATTAAGATGTAGAAGAATCTCTGTTAGTTTAAGCCCACACATGAAATTAATCCATTACTAAAAGAAACAGCTCACAAAAGATGATCTCAGCACCTGGGATAACAGGCGTTAATCCTAGCACTAGGGAGGTATACAAGACAGGAGCAGGGTCTCAGATCTACCATTCAGTCTGAGAATTAGTCTCCAGCCATGATATGGAAAACATAGCAGTCTGAGTGAATCTGAGGAGCAGCGAAGTCAGGAGCAGTCTGAGGATTGCCCTTTTGTCTCAGCTGAGGTAGAGGTAGTGGCTTGGCTGCTTTGTTTCTCTGATATTCAGCTTGAAGCTTGAATCCCAATATCTGTCTCTGCATCTTTTATTTATTGTGCTACAAAGAATATTCTACTGAATACAACATAAGACAGCCAGTAATCTCACAGAGCTTACCCTGGCAGGTATGTCTAACACTCATCCCATGGCCACAAGTGACTTAGGATAGCTATGAATGTGACTTAATACAAACTCCTAACATTAGTCAAAACATTATGAGATTTGTTTTTGCAACTCCTCCTCTTTTTTAGTAATTTGAACAGTTCTTGAGTGTGAACTTTGAGGTGACATGACAATGTGGTTTTTTAATATCTAATGACTGAACACAATTGTGACAGTTAATCTTTGTTGTCAACTTGACACATTTAGAAAGAGGGAAACTCAGTGGAAAACTGCCCCTATCAAACTGTCCTGTGGGCATGTCTATAGAACATTTTTTAAAATTGCTGATTGGTGCAGGAGGGCCCAGTCCACTGTGGGAGGTAGTGATCCTGGGTAGGTGGTAGGACTGTGTAAGACATGTAGTTACTTACCAGGAAGTAAGTCAGTAAGCAGCTTTCGTCTAGGGTCTGCTTTACATCCCTACTTCCTTAGCCATGGCCAGTCTCTGCTTCTTTTTTTCTCTACCCTGAACTCTTCCAGATGCCTCTGTCTCTCCCTCTCCCTCCTCCCCCCCTCTCTTCTCCTATCCACAATAATACCCACCCCTGCTTAATCATGGAGTAACCATCTGGGTAGTTTCCTTCTGTGTCCTGGATTAGAGTTCACATGGTAGGCACAGACAGAAACATAGTGCTGTAGATCTTGGAATGGACCAATCTAGAAAGTATTGTATTAACACAGGTAAGCCTGGCCCCTCATATTCAGATTCAGGCTTAAATGTCAGTACAATAAGTATAAAAGTTTAGATGATTGTACATGTGTATGTGTATATATGAATCTGGTAGACCTTGACAGGATGGAAGATGAGTTAGAGAGCCAATAGGATAAATGTGGCATGAGAGCAGAAAGGAGGCTTTGGTGAGGGGGGAAAAGAAACAGGGGTTTCAAGAATATGAGAGAGAAAATAAGAGAACAGAAACACATTTTGCTGATAACACAGCCACAAAACCTAATACTGTATATGCTAATAAAAAATTAAAATATCCATTAAAAAATTAAAATGACTCTCCTGAGGAAAGAGTGTAAGGGTCTTGTGGATTCTCTTTACTTTCTAAGGAAGAACAACCAGAAGACTGACCTTTCATCTATTACTATAATTTTGCTGTCTCGAAAACTACAAGACCAGTTCTATTGTGTGGGACACTTTGAGGAGAAGTGGTATTAGCTCTTCTTTGAATTTTTGGTAGAATTCTGCACTGGAACCATCTGGCCCTGGGCTTTTTTTGGTTAGGAGACTTCTGATGACTGCTTTTTATTTCGTTAGGAGTTATTTAAATTACTTATCTGTCCTTGATTTAAATTTAAATTACTATCTGTTCTTGATTTACTTTTGGTAAGCCCTTCTAAATGTGATCTATCCAGAAAATTGTCCATTTTTTTTTTAAATTTTTGAATTTTGTCGAATACAGGTTTTCAAAGTATGACCTGAGGATTCTCTGAATTTCCTCGGTATCTGTGGTTATGTCCCCATTTTCCTTTCTGATTCTGTTGATTTGCATGTTCTCTTTCTCTCGGCCTTTTGGTTAGTTTGGATAAAAGTTTTTCTATCTTGTTGATTTTCTCAAAGAACCAACTTTTTGTTTCATTGATTCTTTGTATTGTTTTCTTTGTTTTTACAAAGAAACAATCATAGAGAGTCAGAGGGTATGTGGAAGATGATAGAGAGATGCACAGGAAGTAGTAGGGAGGTCCTTTGAGAGGCATGGGGTTTTTTTTTTTGTTTGTTAGTTTGTTTGTTTGTTTTGGTGAAGGGGAGGGCGGCCTCTTTCCGAGAAGCTGGCAAAGAGAGAAGGTTGACTAGTTGCTAGTCAACCTCTCTGAGCTAGTAGGTTTTCACCCCAGCTTCGACTCCTGAGTCTTATTGATGAATAGATGATAGTGATTTAATTAAAAGATGTATTTGGTGGCAGCCATGGAACTGGTACCTGAGGGAACAAAATTCCTGCCATACCACAACCTGAGCAGCCTGGTCACTGCTGGAAAAGAGACCAATAACTGCAGAGCTGCAGTGAATGGCTGAAACAGGAGCAGATCAAAGTGCAGCCTCTGTGTTGATAGAAAAACAACAGGTGTCTGGAGAAAAGACAAACATAATACAATGTCTAACTTCTGAAAGGACTTTGAAGCAATCCAAAACCAATCACACAAATACCTAAACTGCATATCTGGAAGGAGCATGTTGGAATATGGATATATGGATATTGAGATAGTCATGAGGAATTGAGACAGGCTGTATTGGGCAATAGTCCCCAGCCATAAAAAACTGCTTAGCCCCAACCTGATACTTTCTGGTAGTGTGTGAGTGTGTGTGTGTGTGTGTGTGTGTGTGTGTGTGTATGTGAGAAAGAGAGAGAGGGAGAGAAGAGAGAGAGAGAGAAAGAGAGAGAAAGAGAGAGAAAGAGAGAAAGAGCTCAGCCCTTCTAAATGTGATTCACCTTCATCCCATGGAAAGGTTGGGGCCCTTTGCAATGTCAATACAGCAGTCTCAGCCTATTGAGACTGGTACTGCTTCTCGGCTTCACTTTTCCTACAAGTAAAACCAGCATTGGTGGTTATGATAAGGCATGAAATGGTGAAATTGTAAGGTATGAACAAAAAACAAAGCCAACACCAAAGCCTCCTCATGGCAGCTTTTGTTGTCAGTGACTGTTAGTCTTCAAGACAAGAAATGATGGGAGAAAGCTGGCCTAGTTATCAGCTAATTTTATATATCACCTAGTTATGTACAAATAAATTCTGTTATCCATGGGTGCATACATAATGGAAGAAACACAGATCTGATATTTTGTATTGTACGTTATTTGATTCAGGAAGTATGTTTCTAATATTTACTGATGTTTTCCATTTTTAGTACAGGAAAGCATAAGGGAATTCATGTTGTTTTTGACAATATCTAAAGAAAGCTTCCTTTCAAAACACATATTTATACCCCATCAAAAGAAGCTTTTAAGCAAAATTATTTGAAATGCAGTCAGTTGGAGGTCCAGTTTTAGTGGAATTTTACTTCTATTGAATTTTAAATGGGAGCTAATCTTTACAGGATAAGTAGTTCTCATGCAAGCCTGTCTTTCAAATCCACCCACGGAAGTTCTTGGGAAATTATGCAACACAAAGGCTGGCACCCAAACTGGGGGAAGGTAGGAAGGCAATGTAGAACTGCATAGATGCCCAAAAGAGCCACATTTCTGTCCTGGAGTCACACATTGAAAAGGCACACTTCTGATTTTTATTGATTTATTAGCAGTGTGCTTTTTTCCCCCCAGTGTTTTATAAAATTATTTTGAGGAGGGTAAATCAGTATTCTTAAATCATATATGAAAGCACCCTGGTAACACATGCCTTTAATCCTAGCTCTCTTGAGGCAAAGACAAGCGGATCTCTGTGATTTCGAGGCCAGCTTGGTCTACTGAATGAGTTCCAGGACAGGCTTCAACACACTGTCTCGAAAACCAAAAAAAAAAAAAAAAAAAAAAAAGAAAGAAAGAAAGAAAGAAAAAGAAAAGAGAGAGAAAGAAGGCACTGTGGACTACAAACAGCCAAAACAAATGGCCTGTTCCAAAGCTCCTTGTTTCCTAGATAAAGCAAATTAATAGCAACTGAGAATAGGTATTATCTATGAGAGTAGCTTTAAAGATGTTTTTTAAATCTCTGAAATATAATTATTATTTAGGTAGAGAACTTACTTGTTGTTTTGACTCCAATCACAGCCAAACACTGCAGCCGGGTGTTTGTACTTGTGTAGCAGTTTACCATCAATTGTTCGAATAATACTAAAATTAGATAAACAAAATAATAATTGCATGCTTGAAAGGTCAGTATTCTAAGTTAAAAGCCGTATCTGCAAATTGCAAAGGAACAAGAGGTACCAGATGTGGTAGCACAGACATTTAATCCCACTACTTAGGAGACAGAGGCATGTAAATGTCTATGAGTTCAAGGCCAGCCTGGTCTACATAAAAAGTTCCAGGTCAACCATGGTTATACAGAGAGGCCCTAAAATGCACATGTGCATGCACATGTGCGTGTGCGCACGCACACACACACACACACACACACACACACACACACACAAACCAGAGAAAGAAACTGTACATAAAAGATTGTACCAATTACAAGTCTAATTCACATAATATGAATTACCATAATTCATTTAGATCAAATTAGAGTTGATAACTGATTCAGAAGCTATTTTGTTGGAAAGATTTCTTAATTGTAGAAAATATAATTTCATGTACTGTCAGATGTGATGTAACATATAGATTAGATTTTCAGCTTGAAATTTATGTGCTTAAAATTAATTTTTGCTTGTTCAGTCACAAAATTCATTCAATGAACTATTTCACCAAGATCAAATATTGCAGTATTTTCCCTGGTGTATATTCAGATGTGCAACTTAAATTCAGAAATCCTTAATGCAGGGTCCTGTGATCAAATTATAAAGGATATTTTGCTATACTAAAGATCTCTGAACTTAAGCCACATTGCTGAAGACCTATTTTATTATTGCCACAATGCAAGCGCCATTGATTCACTTGGAGATACAAGTAGCTGTCCCAGATCTCCATGGAAGATGCTTTTGCATTACATTTGGCCCGTCAAAATTTACTAGGCACGCCCGCACATTGGGAATGACTGATGCTGACAAATGAAACTAAATGGTGCTCTGAAGATGGTGAAGTTAATTATGGATTATTTAATTTTAAAACTCTTAAGCATGTCTTTTAGAATTTAGTATATGCCAAATATCAAATCACTCTTTAAGGACCCCCATTGTGATTTTCTATACGTGTATATATAGTGTTTGTCTGCCTGTATCTCTGCAGGCCAGAAGAGGGCATCAAATCTCATTATAGATGGTTGTGAGCCACCATGTGGTTGCTGGGAATTGAACTCAGGATCTCTGGAAGAGCAGCCAGTGCTCTTAACATATGAGCCATCTCTCCAGCCCAAGGTGGCTGGAGAGACAACTGTGGGTGCTGGGGACCAAACTCTTAAATTTTTGGTTGTCAGCCTAGCCTTTAACAGCTGAGCCATCTCTCCAGCCTTCCATTATGGTTTTCTAAATGAGGATAAAAAAATTGGACTTTGTACAGCAAAGTCTAATGAAGACAAGTTTCCCACCCTCAATGAGCAATGCTCAATGGTAACTTCATTCTGAATACAGGGTAGCATTGACTTAAAACAAGGTGGTTATTTCTATATGAGTTTTTCTTGGAAATTCACTTTTTCCTGGGACTTGCCAGGATTAAGAACATATATACATCAGAAGCACATGCTCCACAGGAGGGCCTTTTCACCTTGTTGTCATATGCCTATTTTCTTTCAACCGCTTTCATCCTTTAATAAATAATGGAATCTGTGAATCTGGGAGTTTATTTCATTACTCACTGTCTCTTAAATTTTCTGGTAAACTGGGTGCCATAAGGCAGTTAATTCTTTCAGTTTAGTGTTCATTTAGAAGGCAATGTCTATGCCAGGCATGGCGGCATACAAGTGTAATCCCAAACTTCGAATGGAGAAAGGAAGATCAAGAGTTCAAGGTCATCCTCAGCTACATAGGGAGCTGAAGACCAGCCTCTGCCTTAAGAGACTCTGACTCAAACAAACTCTATATTGGGTTCATTTTGTATTTTGAGATGCTTTTGCATTGTTATTTAATAATGGCATATCACACCAATATAGCATTGCTTATGTGGGGATTTACATAAAATTTATAACGGTACATTGTACAACCAAAATATACACCTGGGATGAGTAAAGGCATCCTTTCTAGACCAATGAACTTCTCACTATCAGATACACTACTTACCAAAAGCCATCGCCACTGCAAGTTGCTATTCGATTGGAATCTCTATGACTCCAGGCAATGTAGAATATTCCATTTTTCCCATGCTTTAAAAATATAAAGCAGTTATCAGTAAAAAATAAACATTCCTTCTTAAAATTTTTAGTTATTTTCTAGGAATTATTCTTGTTGGTAACTTATTCTAGGTGATACTAACATGGATAAATGTCAGTGGAAGAAATCTGAGTATGTACATGCTTACACAATGTTTTTATTTGTGTGTGTGTATGATGTGTATATGTTCATATATATGCATGTGTGTGAAAAAATAGGGCATGCAGGTGGAGTTTAGTGGACAACCTTAGTTAACAGTCCTTGCTCTCCACATTTTTGATACAATTTTTTTTGATGATCACAGTTGCATGTATAAGACTAGCTGACCCTCAAATCTTCAGAAATTCTCCTATGAAGTTTTCCACAAACTGCCTTGCACAAATGCAGGACTTACAGCATACACACTACTCCATCTACAGAGGTTTAGGTGAGTGCTGAGGACTCAAACTCAATCAAGTTCTCTAGTTTTATGTCGAGCCCTAGGACTTCTCCCCAGTGTTAGGTTCAACATGGGCCCCAAACAGTAGCTTTGCTGATCATGTCCCCATTGACTGTGTTCACTCAGCACAGGGCGGATTCTGACTGGGAAAACAGGATTGCTATTTAAAGTCAGCATTCCTGGGAATCTTGTAAAGTGGGTTTCTGTTTGCCAGGGGAAGCCATGACTTTCCTTATCCTCCTCTGCAAACAACTACTTCCCCAATGGGAACTCTAGTTCCCCATTAACTCAAACAAGTGCACTGCAGATCAAAGTCCCACCATTGGCTCCCAGGCTGTTCTGTCCCACTCTCACTACTCTAGATCCTAGGCTGTTTCAGCAAACAGGCTCCCTCCTCCCCACTACCTGTCTTTTAGAAACAGGCAAGGCCCTCCTTGCCTTCTGTATATTCTCTTTGTCTTCTGAAGGACAGCCTGACAGTTTGAATTCCCCAATAAACCTTTTTTTCTATTCATGCAGGGGTCTAGTACTGAGGTTTCAACAGACCTTCACAGTCAGCACCCGAACATGTATTATAAAGATATATAAAGGAGCAGCCACTCTTATAAACAGATTCGGTAAGCATAAATTAGGCTCTAGTTTTTGTTAGACCCAAGAGTCAACTGGACTTGTGCTCTCACATTAGCCATATGTAAACACAGTCAAACTAAGTTAAAGGTGGCTTCTCAGGCCATCCACAGATTTGGATTCACTTGTCTGTCCCTTCAAGTTCAGTACACAGTTGCTGACACTCACCTTTCTGGAATACAAACACAGACTACTACAACTAATGTTTAAGGTATAATATCAGTAAGTCTTTTCACTCATGTTGCTCTCATTTCAAAGATTGATTTTCATTAAGATAATTGGAGAATTTCTAGGACTGGGAAAGACCTACGAGGTGCAGTTATCTTATGTGAGGACAACTGTTAAAGACCAAGGAATCTATTAACTGGAGAATGTCTTTCATCAACTCTGTGATGAGGAAACACAAGTTGTAACCAACCCATTCCCAGACTTTAATCAAACTTTCTCTGTTTTGTGAATTGTTTAAATCATGGCTGCTATCAAGGTGAAGCCAAAGGAATTTATAAACATCATTTTAAGGTTGATTTACAAGAACATATCCTCAAATTGTTAAGACAATTTTCAGTGGTTTTTATTACGTTGGAGAACCACAGAAGGTATATTTATACAAAAGAGGAGCAGGAAAAAAGAGAGCAGTGAGCATAAGTGAGAAGAGGTCTTTCTTTTAAAGGAGTCCTTTGCCCCTGGGCTGGCCAAGATGCTGTCTAAGTGCATTCTGCCATATGACTGGGGCAGGCCAGCAGCCTGAATCCTTACAAGCATGCCACTAGACAGCAGTAAGCTAATCTTACCTCATTAAATCGCTGTATCATTTTTCCCTTTTGAACATCCCAAATAAAAGCGCCATTTCGGGAAGTCGCACCAGCAATGCAATTTAAGTCACCTTAGGAGACAAATGGTTGGAGATTACACATTTAATATTTTCTACAAATGTGATTCTCTTAAAAATGTAATTTTTGAAAAGGGAAGACTTGAACTTTATTTAAGAATTATGGTTGATACTTTATTTCTGTGGGGAGGGGAATGTGCATGTTTTGGAACTTAGTAGAGGAATTCGTAGGAACTGGTTCTCCCAGTCTACAGTGCATGTGCCAGCAGATTAAACTCAGGTCACTGGGCTTGACTCATATAAAATTTATAATGGAAATTTTCAAAAGTATAATTATATAACTATTATCAATGAATCAACTATGAAAGAGAACCATGAAATGAGTATATAAGCTATATAACTTCAATAGTTACACGGTCAATTTATTTAGTCTATAGCCCCTACTAAATTTTTTGGAATAAATCTCTGATAACATTTGGAGATCATAAATATTCAGCACAGAAGCTGAAGATACAAAGATGGTTGTATTATCAAACCAAGTACTATAGGCATAGTCCATAGTCCCCGAAGTTAACAGTAGCTCCTGAGTATTATACAAATGTGTCACTAATCATATTTCCTGACTATGTAGTACTATTTTAATGGTTAGGAAAATATTTTTTGTATGCTGATAAGATAAAAAAACACAAACAATACTACCTTTTTTAAAAATGAAAACACATACACACACCCACATACCCACACACACACACAAATGAAACCAATGCTAGGGAATTTTTATTTTCACATGAATATATCCAGGAAAAGTTTATCATGCAAAATCCATTCATCTTTAAAGGCATAGCTCTACAAATACAACCAAAATGCAATAATATTCAGATCATCTAGATTTACTGTAGGTTGTCTATGTGGCTGTTGTCTTAACAGTCCAGGAGTCAAAGCTTTTCTGCAGGTGATCTGTGCTAAAGCCTTACATCTCATAGAAGGGAAACTGACCAAATGTGGCTATTAATTTACAGCCACTTGAGACAAGATTAAACCTGGATGAAGAAGATAAATCTGAATAAAATCTGACTTCATTCAGATTTTAAGATAAAGGAGGTCTTACCTGGAGCCCATGAAAGAGCAAAGATGACCCCTTCGTTGCCAGGAGACGTGTACACTGCTGTTAAGGTGTTTATATCCCAGACTTTTATAGTTCCATCAAATGAAGCTGTTGCTAAAAGATTTGGGTCATCAGGCTTGAACTTGCAGTCAAATATAGTTTCCACGTGGCCCTAGGATTCATTATTTAAAATGAAATCACATTGTGGAGGAAGCCCTCATTAATAAAGCATAATACATTATAAAATTTATACATGTATAGTGACAAGAACATGCATAAGGTGATAATTTCCATTAAAAGCAAAAAGGCTTTTCCTGCTGTTGTGCTTTGGAACTTCAGCTTTGGAAACCTGAAAACTCATAGCAAAATCAAATATATCTTGTTTGCTTTGTGCTAAAAGGAAATGATATGTGTGAGAGAGAAATTCACAGAATTTTCCTTAGTTTTAAAGCCTTGTTTTGAAGGTTTTGATGCCCAGTGATGCAGCAATCACAAGTGAACCTCCCAAATGCTAAGTGATGCCCTGAGTTTCCAGCCTCATCAACAGATCAACCTGCTGCTATTTTTCAGAAGTGGTAGACTCTTTAGGAGGTAAGGCCTCATGAGCAGGTATAGGTCTTGGGGCCCTGTTTCAAAAGGCTGTATCTCTGCAGTTTCCCCCACTCTGTCTCTGCTTCCTGGCTGCCAAGAGAAGAGGATACTCCAATCATTTTTCTTCCAATAATATACTGCTGTTCTCTCTTTGCCTCTTTCTCATCTGTGAAGTTAGGGACAAAACCATGTCTCAAATACAAGACAAACCCAAAGAGCTACATCCCCAGCTTTTGGTTGTTATTATTCTGTGTTATTTTCTAAAATGTTTCAACAATAAAAACGTCAATATATTGTTACGTACATAAATAATATTTGGCAATATTAATACACAGGTGTATATAAATATCACAAATTTATACAAAATAAGCATTGTACCCAATAGAAGGAATAAACTGAAGACATACCAATTCCCTAAGAAAATCCCATTTCTTGGCTCCCATGTCATAAAGCCCAACTCCACCATCCAAGAAACAGCACACAACATGACCAGGAGGAAGAGAAAATGCTTGATTCTGTGTCAAATTCGGGGATGGCACTGCTTCACTTGTTGAAGATGTATAATGATTTTTGTTTGGAGACTGGACTGAAACTAAAACATGAAGGAAAATAGCAATCACCTTTCTCTAGAATAAAACCACAGGACTTAACTTATACTTTAGTTCTCTGTTTTGTTCTAAATGCGTAATCTGTATCAATGAGCAGTTTCTGCTTCCTCAGAATCACCAAAAATGTGGACATCTGAGCATAAAACTTGATTATGTTCAAGAAGTATATACAATTACAGATACATCAGTATGATGGAAAATTGGTCAGGAATCTTAGTCTTTTAAGAATGTGTAGCTTGTTAACGCCATAAAATATGGCATTTTGATTTTAACAACAAAAATAATCTCCTGTCATGGGAGGCCAAAAGAGCCAGCTCAACAGGTAAGAGCTTGCTGTGCAATAATGAGAACTAGAGGTAGAATTCAAGAACCCAAGTAACAAATCTGGCTGTCCCACAAATATCTGAAGCTCTTTCTCCAGTGGATCCAATGCCCTCTACTTCCTCTACACACAGAGGTACACACACGTGCACATATACTTCACAATTACATGGGGAGACACATAGGCACACACACAAAATATATAATATGCAGTAAAAAAAGCTTAAAGCCCAACAACACACATAGGTGATGTTTTTCTGTCAATGCAAGTCACTTTATTACTTGATTTTCAAGCCAGTGAGAATTGCTTCTGTTATTTGATGCCATTGTAAATTTTGGTAGAATCTATTATTATTTATGCATTAAAGTATACATAAATAGTTCTTAGTATTTTATTTTGTTTAAAATATAAGAAAGCTCTTGTTGCGAAAATTCACAATGACAAAACAGAAAAAGTAAAGCGGACCGAAAAAGCACATAGAAACGGTGTGCAAAATGCTAGGAGCCTCTCAAACATTGTCCACCAAATCTAATTCTTCCTAACCCAGGCTCAAATGCCAGAAAAGCTGGGACTCTACAGGAAGGTTTAAGTTTACAAAAATGGTTGTAACTTCTAACTATTAAAGATCTCTGAATTAGAAAAAAAACATTAATTTGAATAGCCATTGTTAATTATGTTTTTTATGAGGAAAAATAGGCTGATCAGTGTGTGTGTGTGTGTATGTGTGTGTGTGTGTGTGTGTGTGTGTGTGTGTGTGTGTGTGTGTGTTCTGAGTGCAGCTGCCTGTCAGGGCCAGGCGAAGATGTCCGATGCCCTGAAGCTGGAGTTACAAGTAGTGTGAGCTGCCTGGTGTGAGTACTGGGATCTGAACTCAGTCTGCTAAAACAAACAAACAAAACACCAAACTCTCTCTTAAGCCCTAATCCTAGATTATTATTATTAATACTATGTTTTAATCAAAAGCCCCATCATTGACTATACAATACCCAGTGGTGATCCCTAGAAACATATACATGGATCCAACACTGGATGTAGTCAACAGAATGTATCTCTGTTTATTCTTTTAGGTTATCTGTCATAGCAATGGTAACAGGAGAGGAATCCATGAATTTGGGAGGATCAAACATCAGAGAGGTAGGAGAAACTATTTAATTATATTTTAATTGGAGAAAAATGTTCTTTAGTCCGAAGTTTTTGCAGTCACAATATAGGCACACTTAGCAGCTGTGCAGAACAATTATGATAGTCAATTTTATTCTTGTTTACCTTAATAAAAAAATCTAATTAAAAACTCCTTCCAAAGTTCCAGATATTTTATTTAGAAGGTGTGTTTGACTATTTATCTTACATTAGAAAATTAGCAAATAACCAGAAAGTAATGTGCAAAAACAAAACAAAAAAAGAGTAGAGGTGACTCAAAATTCTATAAGTTTGGGGACAACTGATGGCCAAAAGTGAAACTCAGATTTATAAGTACTGTAATTTGAACACTGAGATTATTTTCAACAATTTTTTTTCGCTATAAACTTTGTAGCTTGCAAATGAGGTGTACTTAAAATATAAATTATACCTTCTGGGCCAATTTTATTTAATCCCATCATTCTTGATAATTCTCACTGATATCTGTTTCATCTTCCTCTCAGAAATAAATAAGATTATGTGAATATTATCATTCAATGCATTTTGAAAATGTAGGTTGGCTCTAAATAATTTTATATTAGAAATACTAGTTATTCTGTGGTTTTGATGGACCCTTCAGTATGCATATTATCAAGGCTAATTCTTTAACATGCTTTTCAACCGCATAAAATATGTGATACATTTATATAGTATCACTTCATTTGCAGAAATACGATATTGTGAAATACTAAAGCTTGTATATTTTTACTTACATTTTTTCTTTGGAGGAGAATTAACTACATGTAAGCAGTGAAATCCCGTTTTCTTTAATTTAAAATTGTCGATAGGTGTTGTTCTTGAAACACTCCAAATTCGTAAAACACCCACTTGAGAATCTAGTCAGGTCATCAGAAATGCAAATGTCAACACATATTGTTTGACATTAAAATACCCCCAGTCATAGAAATAACAACAAGATACCCAAAGGTAATCACTGACATCATTGAAATATTAATGATTCAATCAAAAAATAGCTGATATCCTGCTCTGGTTTTATATTTGGGACATGCTTATTTTTTATACCATTGCATTCTGCCACAGGGTTAGAAACTGCCTTCCCTAGAAGCTATCCACTGTGAAGGTCACAGGCAATCTCCATTGACAATACTAATTCTAGGAAACGGTTGGGCACAGAAAGTTGTCCACTTCTAACACTAAAGTATCCTTCTGTATTGAAATATCCATCAAATGCTCATTACCTGCTTTCAGCCAGATAAATCAAATATGCTTGAAAACCAATTAGAAAAGTGCCTTCTCTAAATCTTTCCTCAATGGCTACTTTGGAGAATAGTCTGTCCATGCCTCAAGCAATCACATGTTAATACAACCTTATTACCCAGCAATTTCACCAGTGTTTATAAGTAAATACATAACAATTCTACCCTGATGCTCATAACATCAGTGGTATTTACAACCACCTAAAGTGTGAATAGTGTAAATAGCTACTACCAATGACAAATCACATTATGAGATATTATTTATGACAAGAAGGTATAACAAGGCTGATCTACACTAAGAATCTTAAAAATACTGTGTTAAGTGAAAGGAGCAAACTCAAAAGACCACATTTGGAATGATTGTCTGAAATGCCTCCTAATAGGCAAACTCAGACAGAAAGTAGGTTATCTGTTTATATGCATATGTGAGTTTCAGGGTGTCGAGAGGAACCAGGCACATGGTTATTGGGGTACGGGTTTAGTTGAGTGAAAAATGCTATGGACTGATACAGCAGTCATACAACCTTGAGAAGAGACTAGAAACCACTGAGGTGTGGTTGAAACAGATGAATTTTGTGGTATATGAAGTTTATCTTAATAGTAATAAAGACATTTAAGTACTTTTCTTATCTAGTATTCATAAAATCCCACAAACGTAATTAAAGATATATAAATTAGGAATCTATCCTTTATCTAAATTAAAACTGCAAAAGTAAAACAAGTACAAAATCTCACAAACCATTGAGAGGAAAAATAATATTCCATGCCAAGTAAATGTAACTCTCATGGAATGGTTCACTCTCTCTCTCACTTTCTGTGTCTCTGTGTCTGTGTCTCTGTCTGTCTCTCTCTCTCTCTCTCTCTCTCTCTCTCTCTCTCTCTCTCTCTCTCTCTCTCTCTCTCTCTCTCTGGATCTTAGTAGATGGTAAAAGCTGGATGTCACATTGCTATTCCTAAATTCTTCCATCTTCTCTGATGTCATTAACTACCTTGATGGCTTCTCTCAGGCAAAGGCAGGAACTATATATTACTTTCTCTTTAAAATTTGATTGAAATTACTTAACTACTTTGGCATGTCTGGTGATGATCTGCTCAAATTAGTGAAGCTAGTTGGGTTCCTATCAGGAAATTTGATTATTTTCCAATCAATATCTTTGCTATCCTCGATTCACTCCTGGAATCCAACTATTTGTTGTTTCTGTACATATAAACATAGGTATATGTATATATATATATATGTATGTATGTATGTGTAAAATATTACAATGTATTTTTACACATGGGAAATATGGTGCCTTAATTTCACTTAGTCATGTTAATGACACACTTTATAAATCAGACATTTACTACACTAAATATTTGTGATGCTAATAAACTAACAAAATACAATTTACCTAAATCAGTTAATGAATATTCACAAATGTGAAACTTTCAGAATATGGATACATTTACCTCCAGTTATAAACATGCCTGGAGCACTGGGAACCCAGGCTAGGCACTGCACAGACCCTGCTGCACTGGGGAAACTAAACGTTGTGATGCAATAAAGTGATTCAGAATCCAGCAGACGAATGCCGTAATGCAAGTTAGCCACCAGAAGGTAGTCAGTGGAGAGTGGGTCCCACTCCAGGGCTGTCACTGGATCCTCTTCATCTGTTCCTTCGAGAGACTCAGGCTTCAGAACATGCTTCTGATGTTTACTACCTATTTCATAAAAAGAGAATTGAGTTGAAAAGCATCGAAGATCCATGTTTTATTCATGTTTTCTACTACATGTCATCAGGCTCTGAGACTCTTGGCAGCGTGGTCTGGCTTTTTTATATGGAAGGCATGCTTGTCTTGTGAATGAGAGGATTGCTTGCCCTGATGATTTGAGGCAGGGTTAACTGCTTTGCTTTGATACTCTCGGATGCTTTAAGTATTCCTTATATTTATTATTGAAAATCTGAAAAAGATTTTCTTGTCTCATCAGGAAAAAATTTCACCTTCTCAGGGACAGGGAAGTTGTTGTGGAATAGAGAATATCATTAAAATGTTTACATAAGTAAAAATGGTTGCCTAGGTCCATGCTTAGCTTCTACTGCTGGCTAGCCTTGCTCTCCTGGACAAGACACAGTGTTCGGTGCCTAAGCTTCTCTGGTTTTACAATGGAAGGTTTAATATTTGTTCACAGAGATTTTGAAAATATTGCAGGGGTAGTTCATTAAAGAGCTTATCACAGTAGGGTGTGCTATAAATAGCATTATCAGTATTTATAGTAATTCCTTTCTCATTTATCATCATCAGTTGTCATAATTCAAACCAGAGTGTTAAGACAATAAATCTGAGAACAAATGAAATTAGGCATACAAAGAATTATCAGAAATTGATTTTGCTTTTGTAAATTAAGCATATAACAAGCAGTGTGGGAAAGATCTTTCACTGATGAACCATATGTGAATTCCAGCCCAGTCCCCTTATTCTCAAAAGATAACAAATGATGCAATTAAACATAGACACTGCAAATACAAAAGACATTTTTTTAGTCTGAAGAATTATAAGCTTCAGAGAATGTGCTTGTTTAAAAGTACATGATTATGGAGCGTGGGAAGACAGCACACTGCTTGCCTTGAAAGTGTAAGGATCTATATTCACTCCCCAGAGCCCGATAAAAAATGCTGAGCATGATGGTACATGGTTATAAGCCCAGCGTGCTAGAGTTGGAGACAAGCAGACTCCTGGAGCTTGTTGGACAGCCATTCTGGCTCTATGGACAAGCCGCAGGCCAATGTGACAGCCTGTCTTAAAAGTGAAGGAGATGACATTATTGAGGAATGGTGCCTGACACTCTTCTCTCGACACAGACACATGTTACACATGCACCTGCACACAAATGTGCATCTTCAAACATACTTATGCATGTACACACACACACACACACACACACACACACACACACACTTGCAAGTTCGCCTACACACATGCAGTCCCCTCCACAGGAACACACAAATCAAAAGTAAAACAAAACTACAACAAAAATCCAACTACACAATCACTCTTGTGTCAGTCTCATAATTACATGCTCTTTTCGAGCATAAAAGTATAAACAAGTTAATGTCTCTTAGCTACATAAACTATTTACTTCCATAGTGAATTTAAAATCTTATTTCAGCTTTGATTAAGCTCACAAACCATGCTATTTTCAAAATACACTGCTTGTCTTAAATAGATAGATATTTTATTTAGAATTATACTTATGTGCTCACAGAAAATGGATGTGAAATTTTGTTTACACTTTGTATATTAAGATAAAAATAGGTTTGATGTTAGAGAGATGGCCTTAGACAGTAAAGTGCTTACCATGTAAGCACAGGACCAGAGTTGGGATTCCCAGCACCTGTGGCACACGGGGCAGGGCAGATTGGTAGGATTGCTTGAGAGCTAAACTGGCCAATAATGACCTCATCATTGGGATAGGCCTTGTCTCCAAAGTAAGGTGGGGGGGTAATTAAGGGAGATGGCTAATTTTGTCGTTTATTCTTCATGTACAGACGTAGATTTGAAAATACCATGCACACACACACACACACACACACACACACACACACACACACACACACACCGAACATACATCAAGACATGTGCACAACATTCTCTACATACATGCACAAAGAAAAATTACATTTTATTTATCAAAATAAGTACTTCTTAAATGTCTATTTGGTGTGAAAAAAGTGATGTACATAATAATTATAAGACTGAAAGTTTTAAAAAGGACTTAATATTTAAGACTATTTCTTAAGAAATGTAGGCTTTTCTTATGCCAGTTAATTTGTATTCTTTTAAAAGTATTCTAGTATATAAAAATTTCAAAACCTGCAAACCAATCAGGAGAATTTGAACTGTGAATGCTGTCAGATGTGTCCAATCTTCTTGCATCTGAAAGGATATTGTCATTTACAAAATTCACAGGTTTGGGCTAGACATGCCTTAATCATATTGCTTTAAATCCTTGTAGTCAAAATAACATTATATTTATTACTTCTTTTCTGGGATCCTCTGTTATTATTATAAAGAGCAGGAAAAAATTAATCCATAAAATTTTGTGGACAGTTATCAGACAAATGATGTTGATAATATTTATTGATATGTGCTACTGTTCTGTTTTATTATAAAATCAGGTGTGATGGCATATCAGACAAGAAGAAAATCTTGTGATAGAAGTTTAGCAACTTTTGTATTAAAAACAGTAGTCAGAGCTGAGGAGCCTGAATGGGACCTAACTAAGCCTTCTACGTGTGGGTGACAGTTGTGTGGTTTGATCTGTTTGTGGGCCCCTGGCAGTGGGACCAGGATCTATCCCTAGTGCATGAGCCAGCCTTTTGGAGCCCATTACTTATGGTGGAATGCCTTGCTCAGCCTTGATGTAGAGGGGAGGAGCTTGGTCTGGCCCCAACTTGGTGTCCCAGGCTTTGTTGACTATCTGGGATGCCTTACCCAGTTCTGAGGGGAATGGGGTGGGGGAGGGAGGGAGGGAGGCAAGGAAGGAGTGGAATGAGGGACCTGTAGTTGGTATGTAAAATGAATTTTAAAAAAAGCTCAGGAAGGGACAGTAGTCAGGAAAGCTTAAGGTTGAAAAAAATGAAAGTGATATATCATACAATTGTCAAATTTTTGATTTTAAGATTAGATGGTTAAAGAATAAAGAAATCATGTAAAGTTACACAATTCACTGTGCCCATAGAGGGAAAAATATAAAAGCAACAAACAAAATATATACCCACAAATAAAACTTTCTCCATTCAATTTTTATTCTTTATTATTGTCCGAAAAATTGAACATAAGAATTTTTAGTTATTTCATTCTTGAAAAAGCAATAATAAAATAATTTATTGCTTAAATTTTAAAGTGAATGTAAACCTGATAATAATTCATAATAGGTCCAGTCAATCCAGTTAAGTAACTAGGAGCTCAAAGATTTACTGTCTTTTCTCTGTGAGGTGGTGGCATCTTTTGATAAAGAACAGAGTTATCCCAACACCTTTACCAAAATGTAAATCTTCTATGGATAGCAGTAGAAAATTGTCACAACCCCCAGCTAAAAATTCTTGATCATAAAAAGAAAATTTCAAGCCATGACAGATGATTGGAGTTGATTCAAAAAAAGGTGCTGCACATATGACAGAAGGTGACACAGATGACAGAAGGTCAATGTCAGGCCTTTCAGTAAAAAATTGCTTCGTATGAACACTAGGACTCAGCACAACCTGAATACTATTGTGTTTATACTAACATTTTGTGAAACTGCATTTCAAGCACTGTTGTAGTTCAGAGTTTGGAGAGTCCTCCAAGGGCTCATGTGTAGGTTTGGTCCACAGCCCGTGGTCCTGGTGACAGGCAGTGAGAGAGAGGGAGTGGACCCTTTAAACTTTCAGTTCTGGCTGTCCAATTCCAAACACACATATAAGTAACATTATCCAGCCAGAGTAGGTTGTGTTTGGGAAGATATACTATTCACATGCACATATTCACACAGCAGTTAATGGAAGGAGAGTCCGTGAATCTGAAAGACAGCAAGGGAGATCCTGTGGGAGGATCTGCAGGAAGGAAAGGGGAGGGGAAAATGATGCAATTGCATTATAATCTCAAAAAAAAAAAAAACCAAAAACAAAGCATTTTTTAAATGTCACTAAGAGCATGCTTTTGAAGGGATGATGGGATTAACTTCCCTTCCTCATCTCTTTTTCATACCCAGCCACGTGATGGATAAGACTTTCCTGTCATGCTCTGGGTAAGTGGCAGTGTGCTCACACAGATTCAAAGCAGTGAGGATAACTGACCAGAGACTGGAACCTCCCACACTGTGAGCCAAACTGAGCCTAAGTGAACCTTTCATTTTTTCAAGTTGTGGTGAATGAGAAAGTACATTTGCTAAGAAAAGTAGATGGTATCAGGTTAATTACTTACCAGGCTGAAAAATTGATATGCTTCCATCAATATGACCAAATACAACTTTTCCCTTCTTTTGGGTGTGCCATCTAAATATACTGATATCAGACACAAAACTGTGAGCTTCTTTGTGTACAGACACTCCACTGTCCGGTCCTGAGATGGTCCACAGGAGCAGAGGACCTTTGTTGGAAACAAATGCCACCACATCGTCCGTGTCCCAGCACCAGCCGAGACAGGCAGGTATCCCTAGAAAAAATTAAATGCAAACACATACAACAGAAAGATGGCCATAAGATTTTAACAACTGCTGTTTGCATTGCACATTTATAAAACTTCAAATATAAAAGTTATTTCACTGTTTTGAAAACAATCAACTTCTTATTTGGGAATTGGATTTCTTAAAGACTACAGGGACTATGCGTAGAGAATACTAACTCATTCAATCCAGCATTTTTTTATATTTGAAACGTGTAGGGTTGCTCAGTATGTTACTGAGTAGACCTAATGACAACTTTAACATTTAATAATTAGGCAAATCTAACACTTGTTTTCTACTAGATAAATTACTAGGGGAGAAAAGAAAATAGAAATGAAAAACACACAAATCCAGTACTATATATGGAAGTCAAAAAAAATCCACTGAATATCAATATTCCCTTTGCTTAAGCTCAATTTCCAAACAAATGAAGTCTAAGATACCTTAAGCATCATACTAGAACTAAAAAAAAATATTTAAACATTTCTAAATAAACTAATAAAACCTTCAATCTTTAAATTAGGAAATATTTGGAAATAACCGGGAGGAGTCTTTGAAAATATTCAGAGAAAAAAATTAAATCAAGATTTACCACACTATTAGCACAATCATTTAATTTTTCTACAGATACCAGTAAGAAAGTCCTTTTCAGCTGTGTACCCAGAAACACAGGGAGCTATGGCTAATAACTAAGCAGTCTCCTCCCACAAATACCTTAGATTCACATAAGATTTGCTCTTAGTTCTTACTCTTTTTGGTTGTGAGCCTAGCCTTTAACGGCTGAGCCATCCCTCCAGCCCTGCTCATTACTTCTTGACAAAGACATCTAATAATTATTTGTACTTCTGAAGCACATTGAAACTATTATTTTCAAACATAGGCGAATATCGATTCTGTGCTGTGACTTTATGACAATAATGCATTACAAATATTTAGTTTGTTTATCATAAAATATAAAATTAACTTCCAATAGAGTTTTCTATGTTTATATAAAATCATCTATAAAAATATAAAGTATTGAGTATATGTACTGTTATTACTGTAAATAATACTAGAGTGATCCATAGGACTTTTGATGAATGAGATTATATATAGAGATACAAAAACTCCTGATTCAGACCACAAATGGCTGTTTTTATGTCACAACAGATGTTTTTTTCAGTGATACACAGAAAAAAAAATCAAAGAAAAACTGTCAAGTAAATTAACAGATGTTCATTACATGGCTGGCTTTATAAATGTCTTTTCAGAGGTTGGAGCAAACTTTACTCACTATCTAGTAACTGGCTATTCCAAGACATGAAAAAGAGATTACATAAATTTAGAAGTAAAATTCACTCTTTGCAGTTACAAATTACTTTAATTTGGCAAATACCCTTAAACCAATTCTTTAATTTGGCAAATACCCTTAAACCACTTGAGTAGCAAAATTAATTACTTTCACCAAACTTTTAAAAATTTTTAATGACCTAAGTTGAAAAGACAATGTACTAAATGTGTTGAATATGGCTAGAAAGTAAAAAAGGCTGTTATTGTTTCAGAAAACATAGGGACAAATGTATGAATTGCCAATATTGCAAGTACATGTTAGAATACAATAAAGAATTTTTGAACAAAATTAAAATATTGCAATAGATGTGTCTCAGTTTTCTATCTCAAAGTTATTTATATTGCTTTTAAAAGAAACTTAATATTGACATCATATCTAGAAATACCTTACATGGCTATAAATAATTGAGTTATCATTGGTACAGAAAAGTAAAGTGAACTATGATACTGAAAATAAAATGGTTATTTAATTATATCATCATTATAGGTAAAAAAAAAAAAAAAGGATTGTGATATTATCAAATTTCCAAAAACTTGTTGAAATCTATACCGAATCATACAAAAAAAAAAAATCACAAAATGTACTCAGCAGTACATCATGTAGATGCAAATTATCTGCATATTATCCTTATGTCTCAAAGACCATTAGGGAGTACCCTAATGAACAGGCAAGGCCTAGACCTACCTAACTAATATTTTTCTACTTTTGTGTTGATTCTGGAAATTTTCATATTGAGCTTTAACATTCATTTAATTATTTGTAATAGGCTATATCCTTAGTTAATAACACCCTCTGGATATTTATCTTGAGAAAATTTGTTTCAGTTTTGTACCATGCAATTTTCATGGCAAGAAATGTATTTTGTATGCATGTTACTTCTAGAAATTTTAAATATTGTTTTAAAATCTAAACTTGCTAAATAGTGATTATTGAAGTAGAAATATTTTACTTGATAAAATAAACATTAGTGGTAAGTATACCTTTGAGGTTGTCGAGTTTAGCAATGACTTTTTGCTCTGCAACATTCCAAACGATCACTAAATTATCAGTACTGCCACTGGCAAACAGGTCAGGGTTATGTGGGCACCATGAGATTGCCGTGATTGTCTTTTTATGTTCCGACATAATTGCATGAAGTTTGAATTCGTTGTAACGGTGATCCAACTAAAACGAAGCAGGTCAAGCAGTTTAGTTCTCTTTTTCTAAATGGTACGCTTTCCATTAGAAATCATACTCTATGATACAGAAGCTATGCACAGAAATTTTGGTTTGCATAATAATAAATATGAATTCAATTCATGCCTTGGTTTTCATTCAACTGAATTCAGTAAGCAGAAAGAAACCACTTGAAAAAAATAACTGAGGAAGCAAAGATTTTATATTAAAAGTAGTAAACTGTTTAAATTTTAAACATGTACATTTTAAATTTTTATTCTATTTTTATCAATATACTTTATGAACTGTAAGAACCCTTTTAATTTATAGTCTTTTAAATTTTCAGATATTTGAATAAAAAAATAGGTTAAATAAACCAGCTGTTCTTTTTTTTTTTAGAGAAAAACAAAACTAGGTTTTTAAGTTTATTTTAAAATTGGCTTATTTAAAAAAATAAACACTTAAGTGTTTATAAAAACTTTGAAATTTTCAATGATGTTGAAAAACAATTCTTCAAAATATTAAAGGTGTTCCTTCTCTTAAAATGAATTTCTTTGACTGTCTCCAGTCTCCCACTAGTGCCCAGCCCCTGCAACTTCTTTTCTAGATGCATGATTTTGAGAGTGAGACAGACACAGAGAGAGAGAGAGAGAGAGAGAGAGAGAGAGAGAGAGAGAGAGAGAGAGAGAGAGAGAGAGAGAGAGAGAGGGAGAGAACTATTTAATTTAACCAGGCCTATCTGTGTGAGTGCTAGATTAGAATAATTCACTGAAACCTGGTGGGGTCTGCAGTGGGCTCCCAAGCAAAAGCAATGACTGGCCCCTTCTCTGAAAGTGTCTGTTAGGTCCCTAAGAAACTCAGGACAACTCCATGGTGCCTATTAGCATAGCCAAGTGCCTGTTGGCCTCTAGCAAGTACCTGTTATATGGAGTCCATTCATTATTTCTCATCCTGCCCCCTCACCCTAAACCTTTCCAGCCCAGGAGCCTCCCTTCCCTCCCCCAGCTTCTGTCCTATGTTCTCTATTTGAGCTCTAAGTTCTCTGCGCCCAACTCCCGTCCCCGCCCCCTGCTCACCCCTTCCTCCCCCCTCTCTATCTCTCACTGTTCAGCTATTCGTTTTTAAACAATCAATAGTGTAACAGACCCTTTATAAACCTAAATCTCTGGTTTAATTGTTTTTGTATGTATAAGTGGATGAAGTGAATATATCACTTATCCTATTTCATATATATATATATATATATATATATATATATATATATATATACATTAATTATTACTGCAGGAATTCCTCATTTTATCACTTAGATTTATTATATCTTCATTAAGGTTGGTCTTTTTCTTTTTCCTTTAACATATACCAATGAACCTTCACAGTAGCCCTTGAAGTTTTAAAAATCATTAAATTAAAGGTTAGCTATTTTTCACCACATGCTTGAAATAAAATCCTACTTGCTTAATCATAGTGTATAGTTTCCTACATGATCAAGCTTCTTCTATCTTGTCTCCTTGGCCTTAAATGTTTTCATCACTGATGTTCTCATTATTTTTCACTCACCATCCTGAATATGAGTTTAAAAACCACCCCTCAGAAACATATTATAAGACCAAGCTCCTTAATTTCACAATTCTCCACACAAAACTTAGCCTGTACAATTCTGTCCTGTTGAATGTTATTTTGTTTGCATAATTGTTTATTTTGTATAGCTATTACAGTTTTAAATTTAAAATTGGTCAGCAATGCAAACTATCTGTAGCAGTATTGTGAATATCCCCAGTGAGTCTAACAAAATAAAGGGTTTTATATAGTGGTTCAGCAGAAATATCTATATATACAAGAATATATAAAGAAGCAATGTTGTACACCAGTGATCTTCACTGACTTTGTCTTCACTGACTTATTCTACACTACTAGCACAGTGTAGAACATTAATTTATTAACAATTTCTATTACAACAATATTATGAGACTGTGCTGCTTCACTGATAGGAATCATAAATTGCTATTTGCATAATTAGCCAAATATAATTTTTCATTGTAATTGAATGGTTATATCAAATTCTAATGCCAGGCAGAAAAAATACCATTTAATAATTCAGAAAAATATGATAGCAAATTATTGCTAGTGTGCACTGGTACCAGGAACTATTTAATAAACAGTCTCTGAAAATTATCTTTTTTTCAATTTATGTGTATGTGGCTGTGTGGGCATATGAATATAGTGCCCAACGAGGCCAGAAAAGGGCATCATATATCCTGAAGCAAGAGTAACAGCCAGTTGTAGATGTCTGATGTGGACTCTGGAAAGCAAACTCAGGTTCTCTGGAAGAGTAGTATTCTTAATTTAACATTTCCCTTTATGTACCATCATCTTCAAAGCACTTTAAATGATGTTTAAGACCATAAGCTTAATTCAGATTAATGCCATTGCTTAGTAATATAATTTACCCTTTTAATATAAATATTCAAAGAAAAAACACAAATATTAATTAAACTACCATTTCTCATATTACATAGAGTTAATTTAAACATTAATTAAATAATAACTGTATGCACTAGAATCAGAAATTGAAATTATCCATGCTATTAGACCTGGTATATATAGATGGCCAGAGTTGCACAGTATGCAAAGCGGTCTCCGTTGGCAGCACACACATCTTTGTTCCATGGCTGACACCCAGCAGCCAGCAGCCCCACTTGCCTGACCTGGGACATGGTTACCTTAAAAGCAAATTTGAACAAATGTCAATCATTCTCATTATTTGTTACTGTGAATCAAACTTCAGAATGTTATCTTCCCTAATACTTGCTGTTATGCACTGAAAATAAATTATTGGTAGTATTAATCTCAGCTTAATATTTTCTGATAAAAGTATCTGAAAATAACAAGTAGATTTCAAAGTAGACAATTTAAGGTAGAAAAGAAGACCATAAAATGATGACTATCATGAGACATGGACCAAGGGCGGGAAAACTGTCAGGGCTGATGGGGAGTAGAGGACAAGGGAAAGTTCATCTACATGGTTTTAAATACAGAAACAGCCAGATCTTTCTGTGACATTTTCAAATATTGGCCATTCATCCAAGGCAGCCAGTTTAAATTTGGAATAACTTGGTTCACAGATTTTTAGCATAAAATAATAATTCTTTTATTTGAATGTGGTATAGTTCATTTACCCACTCATCTATTGGAGAAGCCATTCATTGTTATATCTCAACTATTTTTTATTTTCCAAAATTATGTAATATTAGAATTTCTTTGTTGATATAAAATTCAATATGCTGTCCATCTTACATAGGTTTTGCAAATCTAAGATAAAATATATTACATTCCTTCATCTATTTATTTATTTTTTATTTATATATTGGTTTTTCTGAGGCAGGGCCTTGTTACATTGCACAATGTGATGTCTACCTCTCCTAAGTAATACAAGATGGTCTGAAGTTGTAGCAATTCTCCTGCCTCTATCTTGAGAATACTGAGATTACAGGTGTGTACACCACTCTCACTCTTAACTCTTTTTAAAATTTGGAACTAAGTAATCTTTTAAGCCAGCTACTAACATAGTAAATCGAAAAAAAATAAAAATGACATTTTATAATTAAAAATCCATAATTTTTAATGAAGTACTTTTTAAAAAAAAATCATGTATCAATAAACAAATCAATACCATTGCATTTGAAAACCTATATTGGGTATTTAAATAAATCCCAGTATTTGGAACTTCTAGAATTTTTTTTGACAGGATCATAAAATAGATGTAAAACTTACATAAATTTTATTAGTATAAATCTGTTACTAAAGACATGGAATGGAATTCCCAGAACCCTCTATTATTTTTGTCATCATCATGAATAGTTACACAATTCATTATTCTCCATCACCAAAAATAGAAAATATTCAACTTACGGGATGTTTTAAAAGCTATCTTGAGGAATTTTAAATATAAGCTGTAAAAAGTTGCACAGAAAGACAACTAGACTGTGACAAGTAGCATTTTGCACATAAACAGAATAAATTCTCAACATCATCACTTAATCATGAGGCATGGTTTGTGAACCAGGAGACAGTGCCAGTGCATTCTAAGCGTCAGTTATTTGAGGGAGTGGGTGGGGGATCCTTTTAGTTTAGAAATAGCATAAGCACTTTACTGATGGAAAGCTAAGCATGAAAAAGCTCATGGAATAATGCAGTCTTCTAGTGGCTTCAGGGAGAAGGCCTGTGTATTGTTAAAGCCACATGAAATGGCAGTGACAGCGGCTGACAAGGCTATTATTTTCATTTTGTCAACCTGTGTCCTAGGTTTGCTCTCGATCCCTTACAAAAAAACATGCGCAAGCACACACACACACACACACACACACACACACACACACACAAATACACACACACCTCTCTCTTATGGAAACTTACTTTATCATAGTCAATGGGCAAAATAAAACAGAAAACAAGCCTAAGAAGAATTTTATATATTAGGGTTTTAGAGGTAGTAACGTTTACTTTTGAGTATGAGGAGTTATTATGATTTAAACTTAGTTAAATTTTAATATAAATGTTGTAGCACTACAATACAGTCAAAAATAAATTATAACTGTAAAGTTTGTATATGTGTGTTTGTATATTTAAGTAATAAATAACTCAAAAATATAATTTTTTTATTAACTAACATTTTAAAATGGTGATAATATAGGCTATGTATACATACACACAACCTGGAAAATAAGCTGGATGTCTAGGGGTGATAAAAAGCCAATACTTATTTTATCTCATCTGTGTCTGGATACAAATGAGTGAACCCTAAGCAAGAAGGAGCCCAGACTCATGAAGATGATATGGCCAATTTTAGGAGTAAACTATTTTTGTGATTAAGAATACTTTCTTGTAACATCTTGGTTTATCTTCAAAAGGACCACAATAATACTAGTGTCTGAAAAGAAGAAGATTCTGAACCCTCACAATCTCTATACGATGCTCCAAAGGCACTTTAAAATAACATGGATTTTTAGTAAAAAGCATTTATACTAAAATCAGTCCTTTCTTGACCCTAAAGTATACTATGACCACATGGAATGCATGTCAAAGAAAATATTTCTAGAAACATTAAAAATGAATTTGTTATTGTACTTAAGATATACTCACAAACTTAAAAAAGGGAATTTGGCATTTTAGTTCAGTGTTTGTTTCAAGGAGTTTGGAATCTTGCTATTAAAATTCATAGGCTGTTCAGGGCCACCCTCTATGTGTGCTTGTCACACTTTAGGACCATCAAAGGAATTGCTCCCCTTCAGTGTCTCTGGAACACCCTCTGCCACAAATTGGGTCTAAGGTGATGGTGGCAGAGACCTGTCTGCAGAGGTTTGGCTGCATTCTAGGGGTTCCTGTCCAGGCTTCTGTGTGCCACAGGCTCCACTGGGAAGCAGGAGGGCTATGATGGGTGTGCCCCGGAATCCAGCCAAGACCTGGCTGTCTACTTCCAAGAGGCAGAACTGACATGAAATGTATATTTAAAAATTTTAAAGTGCAGATTTTGTACATTTTAATTAAAGAAGCAATTAAACTGTTAAAAAAAAAAAAAACTCATAGGCTGAAATTCCCCCATCATTTTCATTGTATTATCCCATTACTGAAGTTCAAAATTCAGGATGGAGAGCTCTTTACTATGCCACAGCACCTTTCCTGAAGAATGCTTTAGAATTTATGTGTGTTTTTCTCCAGAGGCATATGGCTATGAGATCCAGAAATTTTATCAGCTTGTTCCACAGCAAAGAAAAAAAAAAAAAAGACTACCTGAAAAACAAGTCCCCAGAGGCTATGCACTACTGAGTGTTTATAATTTAAAAAAGTAAAATGATGAGAAAATATTTGTGATTGGTGTGATTAGAACAGACTGCAAGGAAGTGAATAAATAAAAGAAAAATTACTACATATCCTCAGTAGTATGTGCCCTTGAACAGCAATGAGAACCATGGTCAAACCTCACAAAGACACTACGGCTCTTTTGTTCACAACTTAATGCAAAGAAAATTCACTGTCTGTCTTCAAGACAACTCTCCACTGAAAAAGTAAAATTAAAATTTTTGACATGATATATTTTAAATAAGATTTTTTTCTTTTACTATTATAATGGCAAATTGTACTTTCTTCAAGATAATGGGTTGAGTTGTCATGGTAACATTTGACTCCCTTTGGAACATAATTATAAGTATTTTATTTCTCTTTAAGTTTATCAGATACAATAAGATACCCAGGATGTTTGTTTTTCTGCTAATAATAATAATATCATAATACTGAGTATTAGTATACAACTGCCTTCTATTTAATTAAATGATTTTATTTATAGGAAAAGGTTTGTAATCATTGCTATTTTTATACATGAATCATCACATACAAAATAGCATTTTATAGTTTAGTCTTAAAGACAGTCTGAAAATATTACTGTGAGTTTATCTAGATAGGAATGATGCCTTAGGCCTATTAAATAGCTACTCAGAAAACTGAGGCAGGAACGGCACATGTTCAAGGCCAACTTAGGCAGTTTAATGAAATCCTGCCTCAAAACACAAATGTAAAGAGGGTTTGGCAGAGAGCTCATGGGTAGCACACCCGCTTCGCACCCAGGAGACACTAGGTTCCAGCTAGAACTGAAAAAGAAAATCATCTAAAATTAGAATGAGAGGGGACCTTTGGTCAATGTATAGTTACAACTAGCTTTATAAATTATATTCTTACTTCTGTTTAAATGACTATAATAGTCTCAGAGTTTTGTATTACAAAATGTCCATAAATATAAGGAATGTAACAGAGCTCTATAAAAAGAAAATCAAGCAAAATAAATAAATAAAACCTCATAAAAATCATAATTACAACATAAATAGTTCTTACTCTTTGAAGTCCTTCAAACCAATCATCTTGCTCAAACCAATGTGAAATGTAAGTCATCCAAGCCATAGAGCCCCCACACTTTAAGCAAGTCAGCTGGAGAATTGTCAGCGCCTAAAGTAACAACAACGTGTTTCAACCAAACAAGTTTCACCAGGATCTCCCCGTGAAATCATGTTCAGTGCAAGAAGCTAATACTACACAGAGATTTCAGTTGATACAGTCCTAATAATTTGCACATAGCTGGTGAGAGAAAGCTAAATCAGAAAATACAAACCTATATTCAAAACTAAAACCTAAAGTAATTTTACATCGTACAGTTCCAGAAAAGACTATCAAATATTAGGCTTTATTCTCATGCTCTAGAAACATCTTAGATTTAATTGTTTTAAGAAACAAATAATTTCTAAAAGTTGACAGGATTTTTTAAGTTCCAGAAAAATAACAACAAAAAAGAAAAATATATCATTCATATATTTCTGTTTCCTTCTATTACAATGCTTGAGAGAGAAATCATTTTGTGGTTAATGAGGTGCAAATGAAGTAGCTGCAGCAGAATTTTAAAGGTTGTGCATCACTTAATACAGCACAAATGAGTTAGAAAGTGATAAAAAATCAAATCAATTTAATATTAGTTTAGTTTTACCTGCTTCTGGAAAAAAAATAATTACTAGCTATAACAGTATAATGATATAATATATATATATATATATATATATATTATATGATGTGATGTGATGGTTTGAATAAAAATGGCCCCCACAGGCTCATAAAGAGTGGAACTATTAGGAGATATGGCCTTGTTGGAGTAGGTGTGGCTTTGTTTTAGTAACTTTGTCACTGGGGGGGAGAGGGGGCTTTGAGGTCTCAAATGCTCAAACTGGGTCTAACACTTCCTGCTGCCTACCAATGTAGCACATTGTCAGCCTGCATGCTGTCATACTTCCTGCCATGATGATAACGGACTAAATCTCTGAACTATAAGCCAGCCACGATTAAATGTTTGCTTTTATAAAAGTTGTCATGGTCATGGAGTCTCTTTATAGCAACAATACCCTAACTGTGACATGTGGGGAAAGAGTGTGTGTTTTGTGTTTCTATTTGAGTGCCTTTTCCTTCACATAAAAGGATCAAGGCAGGTTTTGTTCAGCTGTGGAAAGATGCACATGGGTGAAAATTCAGCACCAGTTAGTGGAAAACAGTCTCATCCCTATTGTGGTCCCTACTCTTCAGAAATAATTTCACTAACATCTGCTTGCAACTTCAGAGCAAAAAAAAGCATGGGCATAGATTATTACTTCTATATGAGGTTCCAGGCACTTGTTCCTGACACTGTATTTTGATGTTGTCCTTGAATCTGGACCTTGACTCTTCTGCAGGCTCTTTATTTTGTTACTGATGACCTCAGATTGGAATCTCAGACCTTTTCTTACCCTCCTCATTCTTCTCTCTCTTATGCTGTTTTGTCTTTTATTTTGTTATGGTTCCAGACAGGGTTTCTATCTTGCTCTGTAGACCAGGCTGGCCTCAAACTCACAGGGATACACCTGTGCTGGGATTAAAGTGTATATCACCACCATGTAGGTGACTTATAATTTTTGACTTAAATCCTACTTTCACCCAGTCTTAGCTGGCGCCACCCATTCTATTGAGTGCCTCCTATAGCCAATTGTTTTCCCAGTGTATGGAACCTACTCTAAGCATGCAAATCCCATCAGCTTCATTTTAAGGCCCCTACTTAACCTAGAAAATTTAGATTTTACCTGCTCGTGTTTCAACACTAACATGTTCAAACCTAGCCTGTCTCTCTACAAAGCCCTTTCACTACCCTAATGCCATTGGTTTTAACAAAGCCTCTCATGATGTCTGATACAGAGTACTGAAGTAGGCTAATGACTAGTGCCCTTATTTCATTGCAATTACGAAATGTATTAGTTTGCTTCTATGGTGCTATGATAATCACCATGGTCAAAAACGAGGTGGGAAAGAAAGGGTTCTGTAGTGAGATATTCACCTTGTCTGCACCTGTGGCTTAGACCACGCCCATTGGGGGTGGAGACAGGGCCGAATGTGACTTGGGGGAAAAGGCTGAGGAGGGGGTAGGAGTCTCTCTCTTGCTGGCTGGACGCAGAGAAGAGAGGATCCTGTGGAACCTGCCGGTGTTCATCTGCCTATGTTGTGAGTTATTTCTCCCTGAATAAACATCTATCCGGCCTAATTGTTTATCCTGATCCTTATTAAACAGCAATTGGGTTCATGTTGTTTACAGGTTACCATCCATCACCAAGGAAAGCCAAGGCAGGAACTCAAGACAGACCAGGGGCAGGATGTGAAGCAGGTACCATAAAAGATTGCTTACTAGCTTCTATCCCAGATTTTCTCAGCTACTCTGTTTATATAGCCTAGGACCGTCCATCTAGGCATGGCACTGTCTACGGTAGCATGGGCCCTCCTCCATCTATTAGAAATTAATAAAATGCAGGTCAATCTAAGGGAGACCATTCCTCAATAGAGATTCCCACTTCCCAAATGATTCTAGCTCCTGTCAAGTTGAAAAAAACCTAACCAACCCATTAACATGTATTGATCTTTACTAACTGATGCTCTTATATAGGCAGCATTTTCCTCTCACCCTTTTGTGTGAATGAACTCTTTCATTTTTTCAAGACCCAGCTTAAATATGTTTTTTTTTCCTTCTCATATTGTCAAAAGTTCCTTGTCTATGTATATGAATATCTAGTATTAAGAACTCCATGGTGATTTTTTTTTGTGAATTTTCCCAAGCCAAGAAGAAAAAAAGAAAAAAAGCCTTGCCTATTCTTCCTATTATTTTCTGTATAGAAGATATGAAATGTTTGCTGGATACACACAGTGTCTGAGAACTCTGCCATCTAGTGGTAAGTATCCGTGAATAAGCAGTGCACAGGCCTGATACTTGGAAAGGACACAACAGAATGCATTCAGAATGAAATGAGATTGCAACCATATAGGAGTTACAATCCACTTTCTTGTAGTGACGTGGCTAACCAAATAACTTACTAAAAACCTTCAGTGGTTAAAACACAAACCAGAGTTGGTAAACATATTTTGTAATCATGCCACTACATGTGTTACTGTGCATGTGTTATTGGGAATTATGTTCTTCTAAGCCCAGGGTAGTTACTATTAATACATTGTTTATGAGGTATTTATTGTAATAGCTATGTCTTAGTTACTGATACATTTTAAAAAGCACTACCTTGGCTTTCTGGATGAGAGTATCCAGTGAAGGCTCACCTCATGTACTTGGTCCCTTAGTTGGTGGTGGTGTTTCGGAGCAGTTTAGGAGGTGTGGCTTTGTTGGAGGGAGTATGTCACTGGAGGTGGTGGTTGAGAATTTAAAGACCCATGCCATTTCTAGTTAGCTATTTGATTCTCGCTTGCCACTGAAGATGTGAGCTCTTGGCTTTCTGCTACTGCTGTCATGCCTGTATCAGCTGCCAAATTGTTTCCACCTTATGGACTCTAACCCTCTGTCACTAAGTAGTGCTGCCATGTCTGCCTCTGTTGCCATATTGTTCCCACAATATGTACTCTAGCCCTCTAGAACTGGCTACTACTGCCATGTCTGCACCTGCTCCCATATGGTCTCCACCAATGGACTCTAGCCCTCTGGAATTGTGAACCAAATTAACTCTTCTTTCTGTAAGTTGTCTTGGTTAAGGTCTTTTATCACAGCCTCAGAAAAGTCACTAGTAAAGTTACTTAACAGTTTTTATTTTAATTTTAATAAATTGTGTGTGTATGGGTGTGTGTGTATGAGAGAGAGAGAGAGAGAGAGAGAGAGAGAGAGAGAGAGAGAGAGAGAGAGAGAGAGAGAATGTGCATATGAGTGAGGGAACTCTCAGAGGCTAGAAAAGGGTATCAGGCAACATATACCCCAGAGTGGGAGACTGGGGTGGTTGTGAACTTCACAGAGAATGCTGAGAAGTCCTTTGCAGAAGCAACATGTGCTTTTAACCATAGCCCTATAGTTTAATCTTATTTCCAATACTAAAGGCAAACTGTTTCCTGTCGTGTCATACCAGATTGCATTTTTAAATGCACTTATTGGTCTGATTCCATGTATTTTGATTTTACCTCTTTTAATGTCAGAATGGTAAATGATGTTTACCTCCTACACTTCTCTGGGGCGGGATCTATGTCCATTTGTGCAAATACCTAATGGTTTATTACCTACAAATTTCATCAATTCACATCAGAAGATTATTACAGAGATTGCACTTAGCAATGAAGAAATGATAAAAATACCGTTAGCACTTAAAGATAATTAAGTACAACATTTTTTAAGGCTAAAATACTATAGGTGTAAGACATCCAAACCTACAAGGAATCTATGGTCTTATTATTAGTCCTGATTATCATGTATTCTTCATCTTCATCTTTAAATAACTTCATCATGGGAAGACTCCACATCCCTGCCCATTGCCTTTGAGGTTGCCAAGAAACTTGCTTTACCCAGGGACAGATGGGCAAAAGTCACATCCTTGTTTCCATTGTAAGCCATGATTGTAGGGCTGTTTCAATGACAATAAAATCATTTTTGTTGCTACTTCATAACTACAATGGTGCTAATGTTATGAATCATGACATAATTATCTGATATGCTGATTATCTGACAAGCGACCCCTGTGAAAAGGCTGTTCAATCCTCTGAAGGATCAAGACCACTGGTCTAAGAAGGGCTATCAAGAATAATAACATTCCACTTGTTCTCTAAAGTTTGGCCTCCATCATTTAGAATTGCATTCCCATTGTACTGCAGGCCCATTTGCAGCCTATCCTTTGTACAGTACTAACCTTCTCTCCTCCACATTGTATTGTCCTCGATGCTGTAATAAAAGTGCAATTAATTCCTGAACGGAAGGTGTGAAGTGCAATATTCACTTGGAACACCTGGTTACCAGGCACAGGTTGAGTTTGCGTTTCTTTTCACAATCTTTCCCACAAGTTTCAGCTGAGAGCCTTGGAGAAATGCCAGAAGAGAACCCAGGAGAATCCTTCATTGGTACTGACACATAGAGTTCAACTTGCTTTTGATATTAATAGACCTGTAACACTGCACACTTTCCCAAATCCCCCTTTAATTAAAGAACAGTCTCTGAGCTGGAAAAAAAGAGAGTTCCCAAACTCCATCTCCTCATTTGTTTTTCTTCAGGAAAACATCTTGAGCCTTACCCTCTACCAAAATAAAACATATTTGTCACTGTTGGATGAAGTGCAAGAAACATCTCCTGAATACTAGGCATCTGGCTATCACAGAAGGGAGTGTGGGCCCAGGTGCAGGACAGAAGCCTCACAAATCTCCTCTTAAGAGCTCAGTTTAGAAGATGGATTTTGTAATGCAAACCCCAATTAACATAATACGCTAATTCAATGGATAGGTTGCTAATGAATTGTCTTAATGCTGTGACTCATCTGCACAAATAACTATAACTTTGTCTTCATTTAAAAATATTTACTGAGTGTGTAGTTATCTATTTCTTGGCAGTTTAATTGTAATTTAAAACTGGATATCTCCTGAAAATTTCAGCAAAATTTTTATTAGAATCTCTAAGTAATTCCAGTCTAAAACAACTAAAAACAAACAAAACCAAAACAAGACTTTCATTGCAGTAATAACTCACTAATACTAATGTAACTCTAAAATGTCCAGCATGTATTATAATGTCATATGCTAAATATTTTTATTATTATATTATAAAATGTAGTTCTAAGAGCTATTTAAAAGAATTTCATTTTCCAAGGAGATCTATCTTGAGTTCCTGCAAAATACACTATACTGATAAGAAATATAACTGCAACCAAACAACATTCAGAGAAAAGCATTTTACTTTTTACGAAAATCAGTTTGATTCAGCAGAAAAATCTAACAAGCTGTTTTATTTTTTATTAAGGATATACTTCCCTGTCTAAAACATATCCCTGTCCTCATTATTTCATAAAACTCAGGGTAAATACATTCAAAATGTTCTCTGTAAAACTTTTTGTAGAATGTATTAAACATGTCCACACTGCAGCTTCTAGGCCATGTATGTCCCAGGATACCTATGAATGTGACTTAACACATTTGTGAATGGCAATATCATTTCAAAATATCAAAAGTTTGGACACCAATGAAGATGACTCTAATATTAAAGAAAATAACTTCAAGGTAAAAAGACATGTATTGCTAAGTACTACATATACACACATTGTTATAATAAATAGAATACTGCCTACCATTTCCACTAAGAGGACATTCCATTTCACCTCACCCTTTATCTGCCACTGGACTCTTGGCCCTGTTTTATGAAGCTCCAGAATTGTGGTTGGGGTGTGATAGCGCACCATCACATGATTTAGATGACTAAGGTCAACAGCAGAGACAATTTACTGGGAAAGGCAAATCTAGTATCTTGTAAGAACAAGGATTAATCTCCTAAATTCCTACCATTCTTGAGTTTATGTTTTATATGCTTGACACAATATTTTATGTAAAGATTCTCAGTGTATGTCAATTCCTGGTGTTCTTAAAAGCTTAGATGATAAAAATAGGTCACAATAAGTACAGTATTAGCCTACTTTGAAATCCTGGATTAGGTGGTGAGTAGAAAAGAGTAAGGTTATTAAATGGCTCACAAACTGATACTTATACCTGTGTAAATTTCAATGTGTCAGCCAAGCCAGGAGTTGTGTATAAGGTCTAATAATAGATATCAACCAGAAAAGCAAGATATTTACTCAAAGAGGTAGAAATGTGAATTATTTTCACCATCCATTTACATATAATTATTTTTATGTGTGTACATATGTGTTTATATGTGTGGAATTGCATGTACATGCAGCCATGTGTACATATATGTGCATGTATTGGATACCAGAGAACAGCCTTATGGGGGTCTTCCTCAGGACTGCTGATCTGAAATGATTTCTTCAAATACGTTGTCATATTTTTATCTAAGAAAAATACTAGATAGAAGGTTTATGCCTGTAAACCCAACACTCCAAAGGCTCAAGCAAGAGGATTGCTGTGTTACAGGCCATCCTTGCTGCCAGTGTGAGATTCTATCTCAAAACAAAACACTACACTACATAATTACATTTTTACTGAGATTTATTCAAATGCGTATCAAAAAACAAAGAATTAAATGTAAGCTATCACCAAGAAACTACTCTGTTTTGAAGACTTTGTATGCAGATATTTGTATAAAAAAAACGAAAGGTATTTTATACCACATCAAACATAAGTGTTCTGTGTAATAAGAATTGCTTTCTACTTTCAAATTACAAAGTAACTTTTCTGCATGTGTAATATGACATGTAGCTGAATATAGATGAAATTTCCTGGAAAAATTAACAATGTTTGTAACATAAAGTGTCAAGAATTTGAAAGCGGAAGCGGTAAGCAATAAACCTGAGTACAAGGAAAGCTACTTAAGGAACTCTGCTTTGAATTCCCCATCTCCCAGCATCTGAGTCTACAAAACAAGCACTACATGTTCTAATATTCTCATGGACACATGGGATTTATCTCAAGACTCTCTGCCAGAACAACCTGACCATGATATTTAGCAGACAACCTTGACAAGGCAAATGATGTTGACAAACTATCTCCTACAGTGTCTTACTGTTAAAGATTTCTATTACTGCCAGTTTATGTGTTCCTAGGTTTTATAAATTGGAATGCAGAATTTCAGGAGTTTAGAGATAGCCTAATAAGCCAAACTTCTAAGTTTTGTAAGATTATAAATGCAGTATCTTAGCGTTGCAAACAAAAACATTATTTCACAACCACACAGCTGACAGTGGGATGACATGCAAAGGAATATATGTGAGTCCTAATTCAGAATGTACCTTCTCCTTTCTTTTTTGGTAAAATGTAGCAAAATTTAAATATCTGAATTTCCCTTCAATCTTTCTAAAAATGATAATGGGATTTTCTTTCTACATATTTGTCTCCAACCAAGCAGGTGACTCCAAACAGCTGCTTCAGGGTTCTTTACCTGGATTGAAGTCTCAGATAAATAAGAAACTTTTCAAATCCTGGACTGTAGGAAGTTTTGTTTCCCTCAGTGTTGGCATCTGGGGCAATGACAGTAAGCAATGGGAAGTAGTAGTAGTAAGTTCATAGTCATATGCAGGCCTGGGACATGGGGGTTATTAGCCTTACAAGGATTAACAGTTCTCAGCCCCTGGTCTGAGACCTTTGACTCTGAAGATTGAGAGCTTTCTGAAACTTTTCTAGTGACCAATGTCTGCAGGTTGTATTCTTCCAGCCCTAGCCACTCTAGAACTTTCGAGTATCAGTGGTCCCTGCCAGAACTAGCAATGCCTGCCTCTGTCTCAAAATACTTGGAAGCCAGAGCACCCAAGGGATTGTTCAAAAACTAGAGTGTCAAGTGTGGTTGAAATCAATCAGGCACAGGCTTCCTATCCCAACTGGCAGTAGGATCCATGGAGCAGATAGTTTGTGCCATATCTAAGGACTCAAACCAACTTTCTTTAGCAAACAAGCAGTGACTGCTGGCATGTTGTGCTAGGAAATCTGTCCCTGGGGCTAGAGGATTCAGTGTTATGGAGCCCTTGCTCACAGACAAACAGCACTACAATGATTTTAATAGACTTAACAGATTTAATGATGCTTTGTAACTTCACAGTGCCCAAGGAGTGTGAGTCCTTCTTAGAACTCTTAAATAATGTCAGATGTAAACTCAGTTTTCCTTAGGTTTTGTTTCTATAGCACATTCTCTAAGGGAATTTCTAAAATTCTCTTTAGGCATTCATATATATAATTGCTTGCTCTAGATCTCAAAGGCACAGATTCATTAACTGTGGAAGAATAATGGCTATGATATTATCAAAGGGCAACTGATACATAGATACTGGAAATGTGACCTGTAGTTTAACATGCTTCTAATACAAATGAAAGAGCATGATTAAGAAGTTCATAAGAAATCCTTCCCGGAAAAAAAAAATATAAAAGAAAAAATCCTTCTGTCTCCTACAAAAGTTTTATTTAGAAATAAAATATTCTGCATAGGTTATCTATCCATGAAGTTACACTGGTAGTCACATGACTAGCGTTTCATTCTTCCATGCATAGACATAGCTTCTCCATGAATGGCTAAATAAACTGATTATTCGAATAATATTAACTACTATTCTTTCTGTATATATCAGATTTCAACTAAATCTAGACTATGGGAACTAATCCTTCAAATTAGTGGAACTTTGATTTTAGTCTTCATTACAATGCTTTGGAAAATGAAATTAGGTTAAGTTAGAGAATGTATACATCTTATTAATAATGACATGGTAACCGTGTTGACCTTGTATGGCTCATAGAGGCAAACAAATCATAGAGGCAAACAAACAGGGTGATTCAAAGGACACTTATGGTCCATCTCTGCTCAGGCTAAGGGCTTCAAAGTCATTTCCAAAAAACAATAACAAAAACAGACTGACTCTAGTCATCTTTACTTAGAGCAGAAGAATTTTAGAAATGACTTTTGTAAGCTAATTCATTTATAGTTTTCTATACATAATACTATTATATATTGTGACAAAAGTGTGACTTTAGAGTTACAACATACAAATTTTTAATTATAAAATTAAAAAGAATGTTCTAATAGTCAATTATATATAATATTTCCCCAGTTGTCTATGCTTCTTGAACAATTTCTATTAAAACAATCATAAAATCTAACAACATTAACATAAATTAAAAATCCAACTAGTCTTTGTGTGTGTTTATATGTTATGCTTGCAGCGTGCACTCAAAAACATGTTTTTCCTTTTATGAAAGTCTTTTGAAATAGATCGTTGGTTTATTTCAATTTAGAAAACTTCCCAAGCACTCTTAGTTTAATGACCTAAAACTACCACGTGTTACATTAGTCCATAGATAATCCACTAAACCAGGTTATCCACATTTTCTTAAATTGTCAACTTTTCAGAGTAACTTAAGTTTATCAGATAATCTCAGATTTCTGCCTTCCAACATAAAACTATAATCATGGCCTTGCATATTCAGGCTGTTATGGCAGCCCCTCAGAGAAAGAATAGTCTTTCTATACATGCTAGTCACTACTGAGAAATGATAAGAAAAATTCTTGAGCCAACAAATATGTAGAATGTTTCCTCATATATTCTCTTGCATGTAACTAGCTTTTGATTATTGCAACCCAGAAATGACATTATAATGCTAAAACTGACCATTACAATCTAATATTACTGAGTTTTAAATTAAATATTTCATGTCTCTTAAATAATAAATGTGTGTGTTTTTCTTCTTTCGAGGATAGTTGCTCTGAATAAACTAAAAATATAACATATCTTCAAATTTATGTTAAAGATATTTATATAAAATATAAAATAAGCGACTTGTGTTTGATATATAAGTCAACTTTTTAGTGCATTTCATTCTAATGGATTTTAAACAGCGTAGTTTTTGCTCCTATATCTGCATACAAAAAAATATGGATATATGAGGAAGAGGACAAGAAAATATTTTCATAATTTCCTTAATATGGAATAATCTTTCTTCAGGTTTGGTATTGCTGTGTTATTATAGTAAATTTCTTTTTCGAAGCATTCTTGGTACATTTCAAAGGGAGAGGGTCATCTACGCAAATGTGTCAGGCATGCTGATGGAGTAAAATTCTAGGCTCTAGATATCCTTAATGACCTTAGAAATAAAACCAATGTGTCTAGAAACAACCACAGTATCCATGCAGAGAGAGTTGACATACATAACTGTTTCTTACTGTGGCTTCTTATACTGGGATGTGTGGCTGTAAAACTCCAGGGATTAGCCGGTTAGGCATCACAGTTTGCACAGCTCTGTAGGAGGCACAGAGCCCTAGTCTGCTACCTCAGAGGGCTGGTTTCTGAGGAAAAGCCAACTCATTTAACATCACCCTCTTTCACTGGGCACTGACCCCAGTCGCTTACTTTGTCATCCCACCAGGAGCCTTACCTGGAGGAGGCAGCAGCTGCAGTCGAGGACAATGGCAGGTGGTGAAGCGGGAACGGCCAGAGGGAACGCCCCGGCCCGCGCACCCGCCACGCCCTCCTAGCTGCCCACTCAGCTCTCAGGGGCGGGGCGGCCCTGAGCATCCCTGAGCCAGAGGCGGATCCCGCCCACCCTCCACAGTGCAGGGTGGGGCCGAGAGCACTCTGGGTCCCGACTCCTAATAGCACGTGACATGCATACTAGAGTTTGATTGGAACACCTGGGACAGAAAGGCTGAAGTCTTTGGCGACCTCTGGAAACAGGCTGGGAGCAAGTTGGTTACCTAGCAACGGAGCTGCTCTTCAGAAGATGCAATTCCAAAGCACTGGGGAAAAGCTTCAAGCTCAGTGTGCGTTTTAAAAGGTAAGGTAAAAGGACTAGGACCCACCTGCGTTGTCATCGCATAATATTCCACATCAGAGTTGTACCATATATAAAAATGGAATGAACAAGCAACCTGACTTCTACATTAGTCTTGAACCATTGTTTGGAACGTGAGTGTAGAATGCTGTCTGCGGAGCAAACAGCATTTATACATTTGATTGGCTCAAGAAGCCCCATAGACCACATCTGTGAATTGGATTGTTTCAATTAATCCTGCTGCATGCATATATCTATCCATACAGTGAGCAACAATTTCCCCTGTGGACTCTGGTGGAATGCAAATGCTTGCTGCTGTTGCTCATGTAATTAGGGTCTACACATTTCTGGAATAGCTTCTTTAATTAGATCCTTTAGTGAACACATTAGAGGAAATTGGCCTTCGTGTACTTGAAGCTGACCCCCAAAACACAGTATTCATGCCAAAGGGAGAAAGCAGATGTTCATAATCAATGTGAGTACCCACAACAAAGGAACATTGACTTAACTTGCCCCAAATAGTGGGTTCCACCTGTGGATGTAGTTAACAAACTCGTTATAGTCACAGAACAAAAGTCACAAATAAAGCATTTGTCAGATTCGGGAACATCAGGTAAGCAGGTTACACAAAGCTGGGAAATCTACTAGAGGCTGTCTAGAGACATGGTTAGGCTTTGGTTAGCAGAAGCTCATGGTCTGCTTTTCAAGTTAATACACTTGAAAAGTTTTATATAAAATAGTGAAAGGGATTTTATGTCGACATTGAACAATAAATAGCTACTAAATGGAGTAAGGAGATCCCAAATAATTTTGGCTGTGGATCCAAACTCTCTACAAACATTAGTGTTCTAATTAGTTCATCAGTCTAAAATCTCTTCTAAATAACCGTGATTTTTTTTTCAGAAAAGTTCAGCTCACAGAATGAAGTTCATTGTGACATTTAGAGCTTCAATCATAGGTCAAGTTCTAAATAATCATCTACCCTTACAAGAGAAACTTTTGGGAAGCAATTCCTACTCACCTTCACAATACATTTTGCTGCTATTTTCTTCAAACATATTCTCTAGAGATACTGCTCCCCTGGGGTCACTTATGCTATATTTATAAATCAAAATTAAAGGTGACTCTCCCTGTAGAAAATAAATTGGACAAATCTGAGACTATTTCTGATAACTGCGTGCCCTACATCATAACAAAATAACTGAAAATAGCAGATTTCCAGTAAATGTTTGAAGGAGTGAGTAAATAAAAACTAAATGGCACACAATATGCTCCCCAAAGCTATAAGAATTTATACATAGAACATTGTGTGTTAAATAATGATATTGTGAGTTGGTTTGAAGAAATTTTTTTCATATTATTCAGGAAACAGAAACAAATAGGATTTTATTAGACAGAAAAAGAGGTGGGCAAACTGTGCAGCATGAACAACATGGGAAAGAATATCACAAATTTAATTTTGTCTTGCTTGCTTTCTTTGTAAGAGGTGAGGGTGGCTATTAACAGATATGAAAGGGCCTAAAGACTGTGGAAAGAAAGATAAAGCTAGAAGAATAGGAAAGCCAGATTCAGGGAGATAAAGAAATCAGCATTTAAGTCAAATATTAATCTCTTATAGCCAAGAGACTCCAGTTGCCTTAGTGATGGAGATGTCATTCTGTAAATATGTTTCTCTTATTGGTTAATGAATAAAGCGCTGTTGGCCAAAATAGGAAAGCAAAATAGGTGGGACTAGGAGACAAGGAGAATTCTGGGGGTTGTAGTAGAGAGGAGTAGAGATGTAGGACCTAAAAGAAGAGGACTGGACCCTCTCTCCAGTAAGATAAGACCACATGGAAACACATAGATTGATTAAAAAAATGGCTTAATATTTAAGACAGAGCTAGCCAATAAGAAGCTGTAACCATTGGCCAACAGCTTTATCACTAATAGAGTCTCTGTGTGTTATTTTGATACTGATGCAGCTGTGGGAGCAGGCTGGTGAGAAAGTGCTCTTAACATCTTAGTTAACATTTCTTTTGCTCTGAAGAAACACCATGATCATGGCAACTCATATAAAGGAAAACATTCAATTGGTGATAACCTACAGTTTAGGGTTTAGTTCATTATCATTATAGCAGGAAATTTGGCAGTGTCCAAACAGACATGGTGTTGGAAAAGGAGCTAAGTAAGAGTTCTACATCTTGATCCTCACACAACAAGAAGTAGACTGAGCTTAGTTTGAGCAAAGGAGACCTCAAAGCTCAACCCCTCAGTGATACCCTTTCTCCAACAAGGCCATATCTCCTACTATTGCCACTCATGAGCTTATGTGGGCCAATTACATTAAAAAATACTACACCATTAAAATTAGTTTTAAAAAAAAGCAAAACACATTCCTTTTTCTTAAGGAATGATAGCTTGGAGATTGCATGTAAGAATACAGAGAGGTAAAAAGCATGCATGACTAGGGAAAAAAAAGACATGTTTGTTGTCTGGGCTATCACAGAATGACAAGGATATTCATATGAAAAAAAATGCTGCAATTTTTAGAATTGGCTTATATTCCAAGTAGAGATGAATGCTTCATAATGGACCTGATGAGAAAAAAAAAAATTCTCTCCATAATGGACCTAATGAGAAAAAAAATTCTCTCCATGTAAGAAAATATACTGAATGAGGTATCAACACCCAACAGTCTCTAGCTATGTACTCACTTTTTACAAAGAAAATACTGATGCATGAAAATGATTACCAAATACATGGACACATATGAACACCACACACATAGCATACATGTGGATGCCAGAGAACAGAGGACAACCTTCCACTCTGTGAATCCTGATCTGGTGGTCTGGTCTGGTGTCAGGCAGCTGAGCTGTTTGTCTAGAATTTGGTTCAGTCGTTTTAACAGGAGAGTAGTGTTAGCCCCAGAGTTTGATTCAGAGAAGCTACATGATCTCATCTCTAAAGGAAGGATGGCTTCACTCTGCTGTTCAGTCTTTTATTCAGCTGATACTTGACGTGATGTTCCCTTCTCACCAGGGAAAAATGTGTCAGTCACTCCAGATGAATCATTATTAGTTCTTGCCATTCCAAGAACATGGAGCTCATCATCATTAAAACGTGCATAAAATATGCTAACATGGTACAAAAGGTGAAAGCAAAGTTTAGACTTCTGGTTCCAGAAAGTATACCTGGAGCTGTTTTGCTATGAAAACAAAGCAAGATGTTGCTGTCTGGGAGTCCCATATGGGGCAATTTGTTGAAAACATTTCAGAAGACTTTGAATCCCTAGATACGGCCAATTTTGTTTAAAACTGGCTGCCAGCACTTATCTTTAATTCAAGGTTTAAGTCTTCTAATGACACCAGGTTGAAAGGAAGTTAATTTTTCATCTTATTTTTTTTTTTAAATCCTAAAATCATAGCAATAAGTAAAAATCCAGTCTTCATAAAAATCTGTTCAGAGTATGGCTAATTCCCTTTGGGAATGCTTTTCAGAGCTGTTACAAAACTAAGCCTCAGGGCATTGCCTCTGTTACCATGGTATTCTCAGTTCATAGAATGCTTGCCAGAAAGAAAATATCTCAGGAATTCATTATAAAATATGACATTAACATATTGCTTTATATTTTCAAGATAGTAATTTTTTAACTATGAATTTTATTTTATGATATAGATCTTCTTACTTATTTTATTCTCCTCTTCCTTCATTTTTTTTTTTTATATTTTGGTTTTTCAAGACAGAGTTTCTCCACATAGCTCTGGAACTTACTCTGAGATATGGGGGCCTCTGCCTCCCAAAAGCAAGGCGATAAGGAATATTCTTCCATGGTCTCTGTTTCATTTCCTGCCTTGGCTTTGTAGCATGATAGACTGCCATTTGGAAATGTAAGATGAAGTAAACCCTTTATTGCTTAAGCTGTGTTTGGTCTGTGTTTTATCACAACAGAAAAGCAAAACAGAATAGTGATCATTTCTAAGTACTGTATAAATATTTAATTGCTAGAGCATCCTACATCATCATCATCATCATCATCATCATCATTATTATTATTATTATTATGCAAAGGCATTTTCCAACTAGTTCTTGAAAGACATGGTCAGATTTTAACGTTTGTATGGCAGGATGGTGCCTCTCACTTGTGTCCTCAATACTTGTGAGACTGCATTAGATTTTCTCGTGTCTGAGTCCAGCATGGGCTACATAGTAGGTCCTAGGACAGCTTTGGATACAGTGTGAGAACCTGTCTCCAAAAATTATTTTTAAGAGGTGTTTGGTGTTTTATTCAGTAAATATAATTTCTCCACATTTATAAGCACTCTATGGATCAGAATGGTATGATAAACAGTTCAAAGGAAAATTCAAAACCATACAAATCCATGTTATATGAATACATATTTTGAAAATAAATAATAAATAATGTTGATTTAAAACAGTTCTTCAGGATACATATTTTAATGTTTATTAAATACTAAAGTAAATTTGCATATTAATGAGACAGATGTGCTTGTTCATTTTTTACATAAATAACTAAATCACAGCCAAGTGTTTGTCTCTGAAGGACACAGAGCATCTTAAAAGTTTTTTAACTGAGTAATATTCTTATTTGGTTATGGTAAACACTGAGAATGCCACTTTACTTAGTACAGAATAAAAGAGATGTGTTTCAGGCCTTTTCAAAGTTGTTGGACATTCTGCCCTAATTTGAAACCAAATTTCATTCAACAGTTTTACAATTTTTTTCACAGTCTCATACAATATACAATCTACACCAGTCATATTTACTCATTATTTTTGCTTAACCCTTCCACTCCTACATTGGTACCACTCCCCAACACTGACCCACTTTCATTTCTTTTTAATTATGTTGTCTGTGTGTGACCTAATGTGTTTAATTAAAGTTGCTTGCATGAGCTTCAGTGAGGAGTTATTTACTCAAATATGGCAGCTTATCATCTGCTGTCCCACCGAGGAAGATGGCTCTCCACTCTCTCTGCAACCTTTAACTGCCTATAGCTCCCTGGGGGAGGAGTGGGTCCTCATGAAGCACTCCAGGGCAGGGCAAGGTCAGTGATATCTTTTCTCTCCAAGCAGCCTACATAGCATCTTCCAACCCTATAAAACAAGCCAGTGGGGAGGAAACTTGCAGTTCAGGTCTAGTTTGATTTTCCTCTGTCCTTCAACCAAAGTGTGTGTTATCTTCAGCAATAGTGTCACTTAGGTCCGGTGAGTCACAAATAGCAATGGCAGTACCATGTATTGTCTTGACGTCTCTGGGGCCTCCCTGAACAGCAACCAAAAGGAGGGATCACATAACACACACACACACACACACACACTTATGTACAAACACATATGTGTGTGTGTGTGTGTGTGTGTGTGTGTGTATTTCAAAATACACAAACCTAACCTGCTCAGTCTGTATAATATTACTTGTATGTTTGTTTGGGGCTTTACATTTACTATTGCATAGTCAATTGATAGCTTACACAGTAGAATTCCATATGATTTTGCATATATTCTTATTCGTAATTAAATGTATCCCACCATCCTCTGCTCTCCACTCCTACACTCTATCTCTGTTTAACCAGTCTGATTCCCAGTCATCACTCCTTCTATTTTCACATTTAAGTGCTTTACTACACTCCCCTCCATTAATCTCTCATGACCCCTTTCTGGCTTTTCAGCTTCTATAGATATTCACCACACCTGAAAAATACAAATCTAAAAACCCAAGAGTGGAGATCTCACAGCTGAGAGAAAACACATGATGTTTGTATTTCTGGGTTTCCCCAGTAAGTATATTTTCTATTTTATTTCCCAGAAAACTTCACAATTTCGTATCTTTCTACAGTTGAATACATTGTGTAAGTTTGTTTGTCTTTGGTGGACAGCTAGGCGAATTCCTTTTGTAGCTGTAAGCTAAGAGTGTTGCAACGAGCATGAGTATTCATCAACCTGTGTAGTAAGATAAAGTCAAATATATGTTTGCAGTAAGATATATCATATATATGCATGTGAAATAGCAGCATATATACATGTATGTATATATTTGCAGTAAGATATAGTAGTGTGTGTGTGAGCACACTTGCGTGTGTGTGTGTGTGTGTGTGTGTGTGTGTGTGTGTGTGTGTGTAATAGCAATGTCCCTCTATTATGAGTTTCGTGGAACTTCCACACTGATTTTCACAATGGTTGCCCCAGTTAGTACTCTCACCAACAATGAATGTGGTTTCCTCTTTCCCCACATCTTTGTCAGCATTTGTTATCATTTGCTTTCTTTACTACAACCATTTTGACTGGGTTGAGATGGAATCTCTAAGTAGTTTGATTTACATTTTTCTGATGGCTCTATTAAAAACTTTAAAAAGAATATTTATTGCTCATTTGCAGTTCTTCTTTAGAAAACTCCCTGTCCAGTGCTACAGTCTGCTGTTACCACCGCTGTCTGTTTTTTGAGACAGAGTTCTGGAACTCACTCTGCAGACTAAGCTGGCCTTCAACTCACAGAGATCCATCTGCCTCTGCCTACCATGTGCTAGGATTAAAGGTGTGTGATACCATGCCCTGCTGGTTCTATAGTCCATTTTCAGTGGGTTGTTTGTTTTCTTGATATTTAGGGATTTTAGTTCTTTGTGTGTACAAAATGTTAATTCTCTATCAGATGTGTATCAGGCAAGTATTCTTCCCCAATCTCAGGGCTGTCTTTTTACTTGAGTAACAGTTCCCTGTGCTGGACAGAGACTTTTTAATCCCATGAGACCCACTTGAGGACTCATTTGTCAAACACTGGTCTCATTTTCTGAGCAACTAGAGCCCTATTTTAAGTTCTCAGCAGGGCCTCCACCTTGAGGTATAGTTCTTACTTTTTTCTCTATTTGTTTCTAAACATATATTAATATTGTAGGAATTTTTGAGTTGTTTGTAGAAGATAAATCACAACAGGGCCTCCAGTTCTCCATACATGCTGTTCATGAAACTATCTGAGAGACCCAGTCACCTTCTGAGTCCAGCACCAGTTTCACCTTGTTTGAGTCCAGTGATACCATCTGGATCAAGTGAATAGCCAAAGGGGTGCATTTGGTGCTTTGCCATCAATGTCAGGTCCCCTGGAACTAGAGTTAGACAGTTGTGAGCTGCCATGTGCATGCTGGGAATTGAACCCTGGTCCTCCTGAAGAGCAGTCAATGCTTTTAACCACTGAGCCATTTCTTCAGCCAGCCTCCCCCCCACATACACACATGCACACTCTTATATGTGAAGATAGCTGGTGTTGCACCATGAGTCCACCACACCCACCAGGTCAAGAAAGTGGAAGCCACAGAAGCTGCTATCCATTGGACTATCTGGACTATGGCCCCTGGACCCTTCCACTTCCTGCCCGTCTACCTCCTCCTGAGTCTGGTGTTTGGTATGAATACAGAGTCATGGTCCAACACCCACTGCCCTTAGGCCAGGACTAGAAAATGAGACAGACAGGGATCTAGACCTTTACTTACTGAGGCCCACTTTAAATGTCTAGTTGTATTTTTTTTTAAGTATGGAAATTTATCTTTTGAGATGAAAATACAAAGTTTTCAATTTTGTGTGTGCCCTGTGGATGTTCCCCTTTAATTGTCAGAAACAAAGAAATAATTTGCATTACAATAATTGTGTAAAGCTAAGGCTTCCTAAACAACACTTTAAACAGATTCTTGCCTTTGAGAAACAGTAAAAACCCTGGAGAATCAGACTCTGTGCCCCAGCAAGGGAACCCAAGGACAAAGTTAACTATTCCTAGACAAAAATCAGCCAGGACTGCTGGTTATGCTTAGACACCCAGCCTTATTCTACTTAGGGATAGGAACTAACCAGACTGTCAGCCCATTGACTGATAAAACTCACTGTGACTGGGGGCAGCCCAAATTAATGTTAGAGAACTTACAAGGGACTAAAACTTGTCTAATATCCAAAACTTTTAACCAAGGCAACTTCTTTTACTATAACACCTGCTATTCTACATTATAGATTAATTCATCTCAATAACAGAAATATTACTGAGCCCCTGAGACTATTTGGTAGACATGTGTCAGTGGTTTGACTAAATATGCCTCTTCTGATGTTTTCCAAACTAAGTAGACAGGTTGATGAGGACATAGAGGTAAGAAAACAACAGTAGATTCGCTTGCAGGAATGATTACAAAAGCAGAGAGTCTTATACTTACTACTCATGAAATAAAGCAAATTATGTCTGGCTTCAGCTGGGGAGAGGGGACCTGTTATTTCTATGCTAATTGATTAGCAGTAATTAAAAAAAATTCTGCCACGACCAAAGAGAGAGAGAGGGAGGGAGGGAGAGAGAGAGAACATGCTAGCATGAAAGAGAGACATATTGTTTCTTGTTTCTTGCCCCCCCCCCCAAGTACTTTGCCATCAGCTCTGGCTGGGCCTTTAATTCTCATTCTGATTGTGTTAACAGTGGGGCTCTGGATCTTTAACTAAAACAGGATGAGTTGTGATTTGACTCATTTACTAAGACCAATGAGACTATAATAGGGCCATAGACCTTAGGAAGCCTCCAAACCTTAGCACAACCGACTCCATGATGGAAGTGCCACTAAAGTTATAAAACTCAGCATATAGACATCATCACATACCAAAAATGAAAACAAAGACTCAGTTCATTTAAGGCCATAGGTTTTGGAAAGTCTCTAAATGTCACCTTGCTTTTTGGCTTCTGTGGTTCTCCTTCTGGCTAACTGTTCTTGTTACCCAGGACATGATTTTTGTGCTTAACAGTTCACCCTGTGAAAGGCTTGGGGCTGAACACCAAGTGTAGTCAATCAATGGCTGGCTAAGAAAGTATTTCTAGTAGCTTATACACATGTTTGAGCAGTCTTCTTGGTGAGTACACTACAACATGTCAACAATCTGTTGGATTTATACACAGAACTTGTATTGTGTTTGACTTACTGTTTTACTCCAATATCATGTTGGGTTTGGTTTTTTTGGGGGGGTAGTTGAGACAAGGTTTCTCTGTATTATTTTAGAGCCAGTCTTGGAACTTTCTCTGTAGCCTAGGCTGGCCTCGAATTCAGAGTTTCACCTGTCTCTGCCTTCTAAGTGAAGGGATTAAAGCTGTGCACCACCAATGCATGGCCCATGTTGGTTTTTAAAAAGAAATTAGAAATTAATTTAAGATTCAAGGAAAGGTATACTAGGAGGAGGGTTTGTTTTTGTTGTTTTATTGTTTGTTTGTTAGTTTGTTTTTGGCTCACAGTATGAAGGGATAAAGCACATTACCATCATGGGAAATGTGACAACTTACTCATGTCTGGGTGGATCAGACTAGAAGCAGGACTAGATTCTGAAATCTCAAGTCCCATCCTACAACAATGCACCTCCTTCAGGTGGGTCCCACACACCATACTCACGACTGTCTTCCTAAGCCAGCCACCAGCTTAAACATGGAGTCATGTTCAAAAGCATGTTTGTGGAGGCACATGTCACATTCACTGACATGTCATATAGGTTACCTAAAGAATAAACATATGAATAGATTGAAATAGTACTTAAAGGTGGGTACAGACAGCTAAGTACTCAGTGCAACTCTTGGTATCCAGTTGTAGAGAGGGAGGGGCAATGAGCAAAGGGGTCAAAACCATGCTGGGGAAACCCACAGAAACACCTGACCTGAGCAAGTGGGAATGCAGAGACTCCAGACTGCCATCTGAGGAAGCAACGTAAAACCAAACTAAGCCCCCTGAATGTGGGTGTCAATTAGGGGCCTTGGGAAGTTCATGGGTTCACTAACAGTGAAAACCATATTCATCCCTAGTGCATGAACTGGATTTTTGGAGCCCATTCCCTATGGAGGGATACTTTATCAGCCTAGACACAGGGTCCTCCCCCAAATGATGAGACAGACTTTGAAGATCCCCCATGGGAGGCCTCACCTTGTGTGAGGAGTGGATAGTAGTGGGATGGGGAGATTGTTGGGGGGAATTCAAGGACAGGAGGGAGAGGGAACTAGGATTTGTCAGAAAAATAAGATTGTTTTAAATTTAAATAAAAATTAATTTTAAAATGTAGGTGCATAATAATATGTAGTCATGATTGTAGCAGTTACCAATGTTGTAAAAGAAGATTTTTGTTCATTTATTAGCTACTGCTATTCCAAAGTTTCTATTATCACTTTTAAAGTGGTTTCTAGCAACTGTTTTTAGTGGAACAAGGAGCTAGAAATAGGGAGTGATCTATGACAATAACTGTCTCTCTAATGGGAAACATATTCACTCTTAATAGTAAAAATTATGGTTACTCTTTGCTTGGTCAAAGTATACAGCTTAAGACAATATTTTTGATATTATCTGAACAAATTTATAAATGCCTTATCCAGGACAAATCTAGTTTTCCAAATGGTTTTTGAATGTGAAACAGTTCTAAATTGCCACTAGATGACACTATTGCCTCCTTAGAAGAGTTAACATAGCGGTTGTTTTCTGTTGTGAATGTTTGGGAAACAGAAGTTCCTCCAGTCATACTCCCTGTTTAACCTATCTGTTTCATCTGCTTGCTCCATTCAAGTAGTTCTATGTTGTTGATTTTCCCAACCTTGAAATCATGGAGTAACTATTAAAACCAATAGAATTAATCTAGGGAAGTTCAAGCATTAGCCCTCCTTCTTCAAGAGGGCCTCTTGCCTTGTGCTTTGTGGGAAAGCAGTAGGTTGCTCCTGAGTCCTGCACTTCACCTACCTGGCTGTTCTCATTCTCTCCTGTGCACCTCCTTTGCCATCGATGGCTAGACCATCAAGCAGAATTATTCCGGTGAGATGCTGTTCTATCTGCCAAAGCTGTAGTAATGGAGAAGTATGTCAGGATAGAAAAATTTAGCCTAATTCTCCAGTGACCCTAGGAAGCTGAGAGTCTTAAGTCCCAAACTGAGGGTTACCTACTTTAATGTTTAATACAGCCTGTGAGTGAATGAACACTGGAAATGAGCCTGTGCTTGTCACCACACCCAGAAGCCTGTGCAAAAGCAGACTTCGTAGGCTAAGCGCGGGCTTGGATAGTTTAAATATATTGGTCCGCACTGGATGCTATGAGGTGATTGGTTCACGCTTTGTTGTAACCCTATAAAAGCTGTCTCAATTCTGTACCGGGGGTCCTAAGCCCTCTACCCTGCGTGGCATATGGCTGTTGGGCCCCAGTGCACTGGAATATAAAGGAGCTCATGCGTTTGCATCAAGACTGCTTCTCGTGAATGATTTGAGGAGGCCCCCTTTTCTGAGTGGGAGCACGAGGGACCACGCTCTCGTGGGTCTTACAAGTACATAATATCCACAGATCAGGTGAGGTCTCAGTCTCTTCACAACCCACCCTTGCAACACCTAGAGCTAAAGGATGCATCAGACTTCTCAAAAGAACTGCTCTAACAAAAGAACTTGATCCGATTGGGTAGAACTTCGCACTAAATGCAAAATATGTGTTTTATTCCCGTTCACATTCCAAGCACCAAAATCCAAAAACCACTAAGTTAAATTTATTTTTGCAATGTAAAGATTTCCTAATGGGTACTCAGAAATTCCTCATCTTACTATTTTTCCATCAGTAATTGCTACTTTGTAAAGTTATTTCCATCTTATGGTGGATTGAATAAAAATGGCCAACATTTGCTTATATATTTGAATGCTTAGGCATCTGGGAGTGGCATTACTTGAGAAGGGTTAGTAGGTATGACCTTGTTATAGTAGGTGTCACTTTGTTAGAGTAAGTGTGGTCTTGTTTGGAGGAAGTGTGTCATTGGGGATGGGCTTTGAGGTTTTAAAAACTGAAGTCAAGCCAGTGTCTCACTCTTCCTGCTGCCTGGAGATCCAGATATAATACTCTCAGCTATTTATCTCTTCCTGCTTCTGGGGGTCTGGATACAGAACTCTCAACTGCGTCTTCAACATCACATCTGCCAACATGCCATCTTGCTCCCCACTGTGATGATAAATGGACTAAGCCTCCAAAACTGTAAGCAAGTAGCAATTCAATGTTTCCTTTATAATATTTGCTGTGGGTATGGCATCTCTTCACAGCAATAGAACAGTGACCAAGACACTCTAGACTCCCTATTCACTGTTTAAGTACTCCATCTCTTACCAACAATGTTTATTGTTATTTTGTCTCAGAGTCCACCTCTGTCTTCTTAGTAGAATGAGTGCCATAAAAAATAAAAAATTAAAAAAGAGGTATTCTAAAATACCTCCTTTGTAAGATATGAGGACAGGAATGAAGCAAAAAGAGTGGACGGAGGGTCTTCTCTGGCATAGTTTCTTAGAGCAAACTTCTTCCACTGTGAGTTCATAATAAAAACCTCAACAGAGGAGTAGCTCACACGTTTAATCCCATCACTTGAGAAGCAGAAGCAGGTAGATTTCTGAGTAGAGGCCAGCCTAGTCTACAGCCTGAGTTTTGGAACAGACAGGACCACACAGAGAAACTGTCTTGAAAAACTAAACCAAAAACCAAAAACCAAAACCAAAACTGAACCAAACCAAACCAAAACAACAACAACAAAAAAGAACCTCAATAAAAATGAGCAATTTAGGCCTAATACATTCAAAGTCTTCTAGTACTGTCTTTAAGCTATGCTTCTTTGCTGAGAAAATAAACACAGGAGCAACAGGCACACTCTGAAGACAAGTATCAATTAGCACAGTCTGTGCAACTTAAATTGACCTTACCAACATGTTTGGCTATGTCCAGCCAATAAACAGCATTGTGTTTAACTGAAAGGCTTAGAATGTTTAAAAAAACATTCAGTAGGCTGTTATAGTTTTGTAAACATTTAGTAGCTATTGAAGCTGAGGTGGAAAGGTCTCCAACTTCTCCCCCCTATTCCTCTCCACAATTCTTCTCAGAACAAGCAAAAAGTAACCATGCTACTTTACTATTCAGAACTTAATAATCTTATTAAATAGATTGCTGCCATGATACACCCTCCCCTGTTTCTAACTTCTCTTCTCCATCAAACACTCTAATTATTTTAGCTTTTCTATGTAAATCACACCAGAATCATTGGCAATATAGAACTGTGATTCCAATGATGTCAATCAGCTGAGCTCCATAGTTACTGATACTCCATACGAGGCAGAAGACTCTAGCTAGTGGCAGGGAGCAGAAGCACAGAATGAAAATGGGAATCCAGTGAAAACACTAGTCATGGCTGAGAAGCTCCAGACAGCATTCCCAATGAGACTATGCCAGATCACAACATAGGCTTGCCCTACCTTGGATCCCTCTGAAAAGCCGCTTCTTCCCATCATGTATTCAAAGTTTTATATGCCAGCTGAACTACCTGCCATACATTGTTGGTTAGAAAAGCAAAAGCAAGGACATCTTAGTAATCTGGTCTTCTCCTACATTGTCATCAATAACTTAATGTTTTCCGAGACATATATCACTTACCGTATCGCATTTTATTAAAATAGCATCCCACATCCTTTGTACTTTTTAAATGTCTTTGTTCCACTTTAAAACTGACAAACCTTTACCTTTGGAGATTCTGACATTACACTTTCCATCCAATGCAAAGACCACTCCTTTTATATCACAAAATGTATTTATATCACATTGAAAAGAACTAAAAGATTGTTTTGACATCTAGAAATCTAAAACTTGGCTGTTGTTGAGGCTCGACAGTCTGTGGGTCCCGCCTCTGAGGGGCGGGACACCTATGGCCACATAATCATTATGTCAGGCCTTACCTAGCTACCCAAGCTACCTGGCCTCAGAGACTGGGTTACGCATGCACAAGCTCCCCTTTTAAAGCAAGTGCGCCAAGCGCACCTCTCTCTCTTGGCCTCTCTCTTTTGGTCCCTCTCTCTTGTCCCTCTCTCTTGGCCTCTCTCTCTTGTCCCTCTCTCTTGCCCCTCTCTCTCTCTCCCCGCTTTCGGTTGGCCACCAGCTACCCCCCTCTTTCCTCTCCCCTCTCTCAATAAACTCCACGTGGGCGCTCAATCTCGTGTTTGTGTTTCTTAGGCCCTAGCAGCTGCACAACAACATTGGTGCCAGAAACCCGATCGGGCTCTCCCGGAGGACTCGGCAGCTACCTGCTGGCTGGCAGCTAGCCAGAGACACTTGGGGACCCTGATTTTGATCTAGAGGCCCACTTTCATCCACCCATTCGCTGGAAATACCATCCCACACTGGCTTCAATTAGGTAAGGTACCCCTTTTTAAAAAAACTTTTCTTCAACCCTTTTCCTTAGGGTGGGTACATTCCTCAAGGGCAGAAGACCTACGGCCCAGGGCGGTACATCTGTCTCTCGGACTGCTGAGTCCTCTGGCAACATTTTCGAGCTGATGAGCTTCGAATAAAGCTCTGCCATTCTCTGATTATTGCGTGGCCACACTCTTGAGCTGACGAGTTCCAAGACTGTTAAGGCCACTTTACAATCCACCCATGGGGAATAAACCGACCAAGGAAATACCTCCCACCACTCCACTGGGATGCCTAATAGAAAATTTGAAACCCTTTCACTTAATGCCACTTGTTAAGGCACCCAGACTTATTTACCTATGTACTGAAAAGTGGCCTTGATATCCCCTAGAAAACAATTCAAATTGGCTGCATATCGGTTCTCTAGATCCTGATATTTTACGGGATCTTTCACATTACTGCGGTTCTCTAGATCCTGATATTTTACGGGATCTTTCAAATTACTGCCAGCGAACAGGTAAATGGAAGGAGTTTTTTCTATCTCTCTGCTAAACAATCTCTTTCCCTAAACTTGTTTTTGTTCTCTTCCCGCCGCTCTAAAACTCTCCCGCCCTCCACAGCTGTAGCCCATCTCAGCAGTGAGCGGGGCTGAGGTAGCATCTGCTCAAGATACTCTGAGAGTTTTTCATTTTTCCCCACGAATGAGGCTTTTGGATTTTGTGCTGGGCCTAGCACCACTCATGCTGACTGGTGCATTCGTTTCTCAGACCCACGAAGGGTCTCTCGGGTTTATACCCTAACACTGCCCTTAGACTGGTACATACTTTTCTCAGACCTATGGAGGTCTCTTTGGAAGTTGTACCCCTTGGACTCCGGTGTCCTTTTAGTTTCACAAAGCCGTCTGCCTCACTCGTGGAGAGAAAAAGCCAACAAAATTATAGCTCAAAACTTTGTAATTTCTGCCAGCTGTTGGGAAGGGATTTATGGAAGCCGCCATCTTGACCATGTGGCCTGCTAAGCCCTCCCCCCTCTGTGGTTCTTTAATCTGCTACACCAGACAACCAACAAAACCTGTAATTTATTTACCTTTTACCTTTTATTCTTTGTCTCTAATTTCTTTTTTCACTGACTATATCTGTACATGTGATTTAATTTTAAGTTTATACAAAAATAAGCTAAACTCTACAACTTAAATTCAACTGTACTAAGTCAAATATTTCTAAATTATTATGTGTCTTTAAATGATGGTAAACATTTAAGGTTATAAATGTCTATTTCAAACTAACAAAATATTTATGCCACCCAGTCCTTCCTCTAAACTGTTTATAAAGGTTAAGCTTCCATTATCAAAGGGAGATTTTTCTCTACCTCTTTGTCCTTTGCAAGTGTATGTCTAACCTACTAAGTTAAAACCAGTTAGAGTCAGGCTGGATGGCTCTGAGTATAACATCTCTCCACAGCCTCTCAGCTTGGATCCAGTTTTCCAGACAGATTAATTACAGGGATAAAGCCTTACCTAGCCACCTATATGCTTAAGGCATGTAACTAAGACAAGTTTTGTATACTAAGGTATACTAAACAGACAGCCCTCAAATGCTCAGAGATCTAGAGAATATGGCATTTAAAATGTTTCATTAAAAAGCTTTTATAACAGAGAGACAGGCCAGCTGCTGCCACCACCCATTTCCTCCAAGAAGATTGATGGACACCGAAGAAGCTCTACCCACGAAAGTGGCAACGCTAGCCACTGAGAAATCCTGCCTTTCATCTCAACTGCTGCAAAAGGCTCTAAGGACCGTGGAAAAGGGCAGTGGAATTGACTTTCTCCACGTTGCTTGGGCCAACGGTAGGTAAGTCTTCCAAAAGCTCCTAATCCACTGGTCATTTGCCATCAGCAGAAGGCAGATGTCCTTAAAGCCTCTGACCTCAACAACTGTGGAGGACCTGGGGGTGGCTGTCCATGCTGCCAGCTAGTGAGTCTCTGTTATTCTCTAATCATTCAGGTAGAATTTTATCCTTCTCAAGAACTTCTGATGCTTTTGACAACTGGTAGTTTTGTCTGCTTAAAGCAGCAGCCACCGTTCCAATTATTACAAAACATATTTCAGAAATGGATATTTAAGGTTGCTACTGTTTATAGTCTTAACATTAATCAATAAAGTTTTAATGAGCTACTAATCCAATTCTGACAGCCAATACCATACCATGCCAATATACGATCATAACTGTAACTATTAGCTCAAAATTAAGGTGCTTTTCATTGTGCTAAAAATCTTGTCAGTTATATTTGTTAATTCTTTCAGCCAAACCATTCTAACATGAGTATGCTGCTAATGTGTCTTAATATTTATGTTTTCACAAACTCAAAGGATTCTTGTAAGTTCCAGGGAGCCAAATTGGACCCATCCAAACAGGTCAGATTCATTCCAAATAAATATTACTCTACTTCTTCCTGGCCTTGGGACTCCCTTCCCTTGTCCTGGGACCCCCTTGGGAACTCCTCCCCCACCTTACATTTCTCCTATTTAAGTACTAAGACCAAAAAAGAAAAACCTAACCTTGTCCTCTGCTCTGCTAACATCTTGCCAGGTCTCAGAGAGACACCAGAGATCCATATAGTCAGGACTACGATGAAACAACCAGCTACCAGGACGTGGCAGCACCCCAGCTTTCTCAGATCCCCCAAAAGATGATCAATGCCCCAAGTCAGCAGGAAGCAGTCTTTTGAGAACTCAATGCACGCCCTTATTCCCTGACATGCCACGCCCAACCACCCACTTTTTTAATAGCAACAAGAGGTGGGAATATTAGAAACCTGCAGTCTCACCCTGTTGGGCCATGCCCAACCCCCACCTTTTTTAATAGTAATAAGAGGTGGGAATGTTGAGGCTCGGAAGTCTGTGGGCCCCGCCTCTGAGGGGCGGGACACCTATGGCCACATAATCATTACGTCAGGCCTTACCTAGCTACCCAAGCTACCAGGCCTCAGAGACTGGGTTACGCATGCACAAGCTCCCCTTTTAAAGCAAGTGCGCCAAGCGCACCTCTCTCTCTTGGCCTCTCTCTTTTGGTCCCTCTCTCTTGTCCCTCTCTCTTGGCCTCTCTCTCTTGCCCCTCTCTCTTGCCCCCTCTCTCTCTCCCCGCTTTCGGTTGGCCACCAGCTACCCCCCTCTTTCCTCTCCCCTCTCTCAATAGACTCCACATGGGCGCTCAATCTCATGTTTGTGTTTCTTAGGCCATAGCAGCTGCATCACAGCAGCTGTATCAAAAGAACCACAGCTGTTGTCTGGGGAGGAATGGAAAGTATGTTGTAAACCAATTGAAAACAAGAAAACTACTATAGAATGAGCAGGGATTTCTATTCTTCTTGCTGACAAAAGATAGGGACCAAATCAACAAGATATGATATGTATGCTTGAGGAAGGACCAGTTTTCTGGACATGATTGAACACCATTGACAAATGACTTAATATTGTTGCTGTGCAATCATTCCAGTTGTCATCAAGAGTAGCCATCTTTGTCATCAGCTTCAGCTCTCATTTTCAACTTAACAAATAAACAAAACTGAATTTTCTATATTTATTATTTCCCAAAACCGTTCTTGATACTAGTTTACAGATATACCCAGATTCTTCCAATAAAATAATAAATAAAAATTGGTAGATTTCCTTTTAAATAGCTGGGAGATCTAATTCATAAAATTATATAGTTATAATGAAAACTACATTGGGGAAAACGAGAGTAGCCTCTGGCTTTTTTTTGGAGACGTCACAAAATGCACTGGCTTTAATCTACATTCACTTCATACTGTCATGTTTACTTATTCATTCTTGATTTTACTGAGCTCTTGACTAATGACTGTGAGGTAGGGCTGTGCTTAGTTCTAAGATAATAAACTCAGAAAGACCAATTTTCTAGGTTCAAGAATGTTAGAGTCTAACAGAAACACTGAAAAACAACTCTAACACAGTGTGATAAGTGTTCTAATAAAATCAGTGTGGAGTTTTAGAAAACAAAAAGTGTTTGAGAAATCAGGATGCCTGCATAGAGAAAAATAACTGTCTGGTCAAACAAAATATCATTATTTTCCAAATGTTTAAATTAAATGACAGAGCCAAAGAAACACAAAATAACATTTTTAAATGCAAGTGTAAATTATTTCATATCAATAGAAAATGTGCTACTGATCCCTCTGCTCCCAGCATATAACCACAGACATTGTACTCCCATAGCTACATAATGTTGGGGTTCTTCCTTTCTCTTCTTCCCTCACCCTTGATGTAAGCAGAAACAACAGCCTTTTGTTTTTAGCCTCAGTCCTTTTGATATGATAATCTGTTTTTATATGCCAATCTTCCTCTCAACTTCCTACTGAGTTCAAGACCTTACTTCCTGGCATAATGCTTTCCTCTCTAATTGCTTCTGAACCCAGTGAGGGCAGCATCCTCATACATGACCTTGTTTCTTTATCTTCACTGTCACTATTTTGTTCTAACATACTCAGATCAATTCCATAAGTCTGAGGATCAACATATTAAACTTGTAAATATGAAGAGTCTAAGATGCCTGCAATGTTGTATTCATATGTATATAAAACATATTCATGATGTATGTAATATGTATATACACGTATGTATATGTACATATATAGCATACATGAACTTGTGAATGTGTATATGTGTGTATACATGAATTTGAAATCTCTGAAAATAGGCTTTATTTGTTCATAGTATAGCTGTTTTAGTTCCTTAACTCAGGTCTCTTGTTGAAAAGAAAGAACATTTGAACTTGGCTTTTTACATTCTTAAAAATTCTTTAGAAACCTCAAAAGTTTATGTTTATGTCTCATGTATATTGAAATTTATGATAAATGAAAACTGAATATTTAAACATTTCTAATTTTATCTTGTTACAGCACCAACAAATTACTTGCAAATATGACTAGGTGATTTTTTCTATTAAATATTTATATTTAGAATAGTTAGAATAAAATAAATAGAATAAAATAGTTAGAAAAAATTATTTGATATTTTAAAATTTCTCCAATGAATACTAAACAGAATATGACTAGTGGATTGAATATTTAGACTGAATATTTTGCATTAATTTGGCTCTGGTGTTGTGTATGATGAAACTTCTAGAACATAACCATGAAAACATGATACAGAAACAGCAAATGGTACCTAATAATTTTTATGAGGCTATTATGGAAATGATCTCAACTGTCACACTTTACAACCCAATTGGTCTTTGGTGCAGCCTTGTCGAATCATCATCATCGTTAACCCTCCTTTTCTACCTGGTACCCAGAGTAATCCCACTAATACCTTCCGATTCTAAAGGAAAGGTCTCAAACACTGTGAACAGAATCAGTCAGTAGTTAATTCCTTAACATTAAGTGGTCAGTGTATTTGCCTTTATTGAAGGTAAGGGCTTCAGAGACTGTACATCTCACTCTTTAGCCAGGTTAGTAGGGAGAATGACCACAGAAATAACATCGAAGACAGCACAGTTTACTGTAAGGCAAGGAGAAAATATAGGTAACAGATACAAATTTTCAAACTGCCTTGTGGCTTGAAGAGGAAAACCTGTGGGTGTGGGGAGCAAAGGAACTACTTTAGCTCTTCTCTGTGCCTGTGAGCCTCCCAGGGTAGCCTCAAACCCAGCAATGTGCTTCGAACTGCTAAAACATGAATTTTCATAGACATATGTCCTACAGCATAAGCATATGGTGACTTGCCAGCCACAATATGGCTACATAAGATGGAGGTAAGTAAGTTGGGCAATCTAAGAATGTGTGGAATGGACTCTCAACTTAATGGGCAGGCCATGAACTAATGTCAGATACAGAGAGTACATCATCAAAGTGAAAGTTAGGGTAAAAGCAAAAATTTTACCTAAAGAGTTATGTAAGTATCTTGTATAGAGCAAGTTAGTTAATCAAATGCCAGAATCCAGACCAAAGGCCAGCAGCTTTGCTTGAGAATTTCAACATGTAACAATGAAACACAACCATATTCACAGTTATTTCCTCTTTCCAACTGCCCATGCCCCAGTTCCTTCAGAAATGGCCCTTTCCAATGTCATGCTCTTTTAAAACATTTATTATTATTATTATTCTTTTTGGTTTTGATAACTCATGAAGACTTAGTGCTTCCAGTATGTGTTTAGGTGTGGAGCCATTTGCTGGAGCATAAGAAATCTAAGTGGTCACACGTTCAAAAAAGAATGACCCTTCCCAGCAACTATCCACTGCTCATGGCTCTCACAGTACCAGATACTGTGGTATCTGCTGGGAAGAAAAGACACTAGCAACCTTACCAAACAGTATATTTTACATGCCACAATACTAACCCGCCATTCCCCAGCCCCCCAGACCAAATGGCCCACTGGTTCAGGAGCATTATAAGTGATATGGAGAATCTAACTTCATTTGGATTGGATTTAAGGCCTGTTCTAGAGGAGAGGATTGCATGCAAGGTACTATAATTTTTGCCAAAAGCCCAAGTTTGGTGTACTGGCTAGTTTTATGACAACTTGCAACAAACTAGAGTACCTGCAAGAAGGAAGCCTCAACTGAGAAAATGCCTCTATACGATCTGTCTACATGTCACTTTTTTAAATTAGTTATTGATGGGGGAGGGACCAGGCCATTGTGGGTGAGACCATCCCTGGGATGACTGTCCTAGTTTCTCTAAGAAATCAGGCAGAGCAAGTCATAAGGAGCACACTGGTATGCTGCCTGCCTCTGTGGCCTCTGCTCAGATCCTAACCCTGTTTTGACTTTATGTCCTGACTTCCTTCAGTGTTAGCTATGATGTGGAAGTGTAACCCAAATAAACCCTTTCCTCCCAAGCTTGCTCTTGGTCATGGTGTTTCATCACAGCAATAAAGATGTAACTAGGAGAGTTGTGGAGGTTATAGACTGTAGGGAGGCTCTCAGTCTTAGTCAGGGAAGCTTCTTTATTCAGTAGCCTATGGTCAATGATAGTCAGTGTTGTACGTACATAATTTGTCCAAGTGACAAAATTACGAGCCTGGGTGCTCACCCCTAAGTGGTATGTCTCTTTTAACCCCAAACCCCACTCCTTCAAGGCTCAAGGAAGTGAAGGGAAGGGAATGTAAGTGCCAGATGACGGTGAGAAGTTGTTTGAAATGCAAACATCTGGACTGGAGACACTATAGCATTCAAAAGTTCACAATAGCTATGCTCACCTGCATAAGACATGTACACGAATAGTCCAGCCAAAAACCCAGTAGACTGGAGAGCTGCTCTCCAAACTCTATCCTTTACCTAGATTCTGTGTTGATTAGAAATTAGATTGCACAGTGTGTGCTCCTTTGCCATTAAGTATTTTAGTAAAGATTTTACAAAAGTAAAATATCTTATTAACCAATTAATTGTAAATATCTAAATTAGTAATTTGATATAGAGATTGTTAGCTAGTCCACAGACACTCAAATATTTTCATATTTCTCAGTAATTTCAAATAAATTCCTGACCATGCATTGCTATCAGTTGAATGTCTTCCTCTATAGTCTGAACTATTACTCAGGACTTTTTTTTTTTTCTCTATTTTTTTAAAATTTAAATTAGAAACAGTCTTGTTTTACATAACAATCCCAGTTCCCTCTCCCTACCATCCTCCCATGCCTTCCACAGATCCCCCACCCCCATCCCATCTCCTTCCATAGGTGATCTTCAAAGTTTGTCATATCATTTGGAGTAGGGCCTAGGCCCTCCCCCATGTGTCTAGGCTGAGAGAGTATCCCAAGGTCTATTCGTATACTAGGGATAAATACTGATCTTTTACCAGAGGCCCCGTAGGTAGACTGCCCAGTCCTTCTAACTGACACACAAGTACAGGGGCCCTGAGTTGGTTCCTCTGGAATTCTTGATTTGCTTGTGTAAGTTTGCTGGCATGAGATGAAATGCTTTCTTCCTTTATTATGCCTTTCCACCATAATATACAGATGACAGGGTGTCAAGCAACCAAGCAAACAAGAAATGTATACTTTAAGCAAAACAGACCTTCTCCAATAAGGCTGATATATCTCTGGTATTTTGTTACAGCTCTGGAACACTGACTGACATAGCCATTGTCTCCAAATTAAGCTACTTTCCTTTCCTAACTAAGTATATTATCAGAGATGATTTGGAACCAAGATATAAATACCCTTTTACTCATCAGAACTTCATCCACTAATTTTAGTGTCTGTTAATGACTCTTTTGTAATCAGTCGCAGTATAATGGCTGCCAAAACATGATTATCTAATCCTTAATAGTCCTGCTTTAATCAAAAGTAAGATAAATTCTATAATTGGTTTTATGTTCTCATAGCTTAATTTTTTCCTAATGGGTTTTATATTTCCATTTCTTTCCCAATCTCAAAGTTCTATAAAAGTTGTGTAGGTCATTTGGTCAAAAGTTATTTTATAGGTTTATTTACTTTCCCAAATAAAAATAATTATTTGTATTAATTGTTTTAATCATATTTTAAGAAATGATGCTGAATACCTTTTAAAGTGTAATTTTTATATATGAAATGTGCCACTATAAAGATGGATTAATGTTTTACATTAACTGACTTGGATTAGATTTTCCCATAAACATGAAATTTACCAGGTCATGCTCATCTTTTTGTCCTAAGTATCTGATATTGTATATGTACATTGATCATGCTCATGCATATCTTCAAAGTCTGAGCATAATAAAACTTTTCTTAATAAACTAACTTGCCTCAGGTATTTCCTTACAGTCTTGGAAAGTTGTCTTTATGCTAAGCTATATTCTTTTTCTAAGTATGTTATAGTCAACTTCTGCCAATCGATTTAGACCTGGGACCTGATTCAAAGAACAGGTACATCACAGTCTAATGCTGTAGACAACCTTGATTCTGTTTCAGTGTGCTTATATTCACAAATATAAGAAAGCAATAATTCAAGAAAAGTTGTTTGAGTTCAGAAAAGCATAATCAGGAAAACATGTAGATAAATACCAGTAACTATATATTAATATTAACAAAAAAGCCATTTCCCAGAACTTTCTCAGGACAGAGCAATGATGCGAGATGTTATTTTGTATATATGTTTCTCATACTGGATAATAAAGCTCTATGGCCAATAGGAAACAAGATAGGCGGGGCTAGGAGACCAGGAGGAGGATAGAGGAAGTAGTAGGGAGGAGTCGAGATGTAGCCCGGGGAAGAAGCAGGACGCTGCGGCTCCCCGATAAGACGACCACGTGGAAATACTTAGATAAGTAGAAATGGGTTAATAATTAAGGCAGAGCTAACCCATAAACAATAATGGTAATTGGCCAACAGGATTGTATCAAATACAGAGTCTCTGAGTGTTATTTGGGGCTGGTGCGGCTGAGGGCCCAGACTGGCGGGCTGGCGGGCTGGCGGAAACATACATGCTACAGAGCAATTTAAACACAATTGCCTGGCATGTACTATAGATTACATCTGGGAGAGCAAGAAAGCAAGGCAGAAGTCCATATACAGATTCACGGATCTTTAACTATGTTCTGACACCCAACAAGAATAAACATGTCTTATAAATTGAATGCAAATGTTTAACATGGGAGGCAAGAAATCACATCCAAGAATAAGCCAGGGAACAAAATGCACTTGAGGTAAAAGGTCATTTGCCTTTTTACCTGGAGCCTCTCTCACAGTTCCCCAAGACATTTGTTCAGCACGTGTCATTCTTTTGTCTGTATTCTGATATATTGTGAGAGATAATTTGTAACTATGTTGATATATATGAATATGATATCAAGTAGCCATAGCAATTGTAGCTTTTAAATTTACAAATTGACTAGACAAACTAAAATGCTATATACTGCTGGCATTCTAAAGTTTTCTCTATGTATACATATGACAGGAAGATGTGAAGGGCAGAAAATATTTACCAATAGGCAAACATTGCCTCTAAATCTATACACATTTTATCTCTGGATATTCAGGTATCATCACTGTCAAATTTTTTAATCCACTTAAAAAGAATAGAGGAAATCTTCATGGTTAGAAAATGATATAAATTGGTGATACCACAAAGGACATTTGAAAGTATCATTGTGAAAAATTGAACACACAAATAATTCTTCCATGAAATTCTGGAGTGACAGTTATTGGTGGTTTGTGGATAATTAACTTTAACATCCAACACTATCATAAAAAATAATTTGCATGTGAATGCCTAATTAAAGCTTTCAGATCTCTCTCTCTCTCTCTCTCTCTCTCTCTCTCTCTTTGTTTCTAACTTGTTATATGTTTAGATCTGAACCCTATTATTGCTTTAGACACACATTTTATATTTGCTCACTGGGAATGCAGTCTAAATAACAAGCTTATTGAATATAAATTTGACTGACAGAAGGGGTTGATAGTGTCTTATATAGCCCAAACAAACCTCAAGCTTGATATATTGCTAAAAATTGTCTTGAACTTTTGATCCTCTTGTCTTCACCTCTTATGTTCTGGGATTGCATGAGTATGAATATGAAATGACTCCAATCATCATGGCTTTTGCTTATTGAAACTTAGTTTATATTTTTATTTATTTTAAATGCCCAAATCATCTCTCTTTTCCAGACCTGAAGAGTGTTGTGTTGTGGATATGGACCATATATTTTGCTGGTCTACACATTCATAAATTGAAACCTGGGATGCTTCTATTGCTAAGCAGTTGATACTGATAGTGCTTTGAACATGGATGTGTCAATATCATGTCTATACCTCTGTATGGTTCTTTTCCTACACAGTGAGAAGTTGAGTTTCTGCACCATATGATAATTCTATTTTAAACTCTTTTTTGCATTTAATATTTACTTTTTTTCAGTTTGTAGGGAGAAACAAAGTACCTAGAAGCAGAGCTATGTGTAACAAGTCTTTGAAAGGAAAATTTCTACAATGCATTTATTATTGGAGATGTGTCTAGCAAATTTGAATCCACTACTTTGAAGAAATGCAGAAAGTAAAAAACACCATCACATTTTTGACAATCATCTTAGGGAATTCAGAAATTATCCTTGGATGAGACTTGTCATAAGCATAAGGCTTAAACTTAGGAAATGGTTATCTGGAATAGAAAATGCGTTCTAGATTATTTGGTGAATCTGTTTCTCACACATATGTAAATCTCTTGTCATCATAGCTGTATTTCCCTCTGAGGCCTGATCAGTTGTCAGCCTGGTACCATACTCCTTCTATATTGAAACCAGTTGCCCAGTCCTTTAAAGTATTTTTTTCTGACATTTTTATTTAATTTTTTTTATACAGTGCATTTTGATTATGGTTTCCTTTCTCACAACTTCTGCCAGATCAACCCTACCCATTGAACTTTAAATGCTTTCTTTCTCTCTTTCACTTAAAAAAAAGGACAAACCACAAAACCCCACAAAAATGTAAATAAAACAAACCAAGAAAACCAAAATAAAAAAAAAGTCACCTTTCCCCTCAAAAAAATCCACACACAAAATAAAACATTGAGTTCATTTTTTTGTTGGCTGACTACTCCCTGGCATGAGACTTATCCTACAGTATTTCTGATGTACCCAGTGACAAAAATGGATTTTTCCTTTTCAAGTGGGTATAAATTACAAATGGCTTCTCAGCTAGGGGCAGAATTTGATGTCCACTTCCATCTCTAGACGCTGGGAACCTGTCTGTTTTTCACCTGTGCAGCTCTTGTGTGTGATGTCACTGTCCCTTTGAGTTCATATGTGTGTCAGTCACATGTGTGTGCTGTCAGTATCTTGAGTTCTTATGTGTGAAAGACACTGTCTCCTTGGGATTAGATGATAATCTTTCTGCCTCCTCTTCTACATGAGTTTTGGTGAGTTCATTTTATTTAGCACTGGGTGCCAAACTGTCTCACTCTTTGCTCATTTTTCAGTAGTGGATCTGTAGCAGGCTTTCTTTGGGCCACTGATCACCTCCCAAATCATGACAAGGAGACTTATTATTAATTATGAATGCTCAGCCTTAGCTTATGCTCATTGCTTGCTGGCTCTTACAACTTATTTTAATCTGTTTCTTTTCATCTACATTTTCCTTTTTTAAATTTCATCAACATTATCTTTTTTTTTAATTCTGTATGTCCTACCCCTGTCTCATGTCTGTCAACTGGTGGCTGCCTAGCTGGCTGGCCCTAGGCATCTCTCTCCATTTTTCCTTCATTCTCCTCGCTCTCTTGAGCCTAGATTCCTCCTCTTAGTTATTCTCTCTGCCATCCAGCCCCACCTATCCCTCCACTGCCTAGCTGTTGTCCATTCAGCTCTTTATTAGACCAATCAAGTCCCTTAGGCAGGCAAAACAGCACACCTTTACATGTTAAATAGATGCAGCACAAACAAATGTAACACACCTTTACATAGTTAAAGTAATATTCTACATTATAGGTGTCTGAGTTAATTCCCATGTATTGAGAAAGGAAGTATCTCTGATGTGAGTTGAACAGAGCACTGATCTATGGGCATAATTGTATGTCATTAGGAGTTACTTTATTGTTATGCTTCTTTCATAGAATAACAGTATTAGGTTTTCTGCTAGGCCAGTGACCAGTTAGTCTCAGGTTCTCAGACACTTAACAGAGTCAGATATGGGTTCCTTTTCATGGAGTGAGCCTAAACTCCAATCAAAAAGTGGTTGGTTACTCCCATAACACTTGTGCCAAGATTTCACAAGTCTATATTGTAGGCAAATTGTGTTTGTCGTTCTCAGGGTTTGTAGCTGCTGGGTGATATAATTAGCTTTTCTCTCTGGTAGTGTTCAGAGTATCTTCCAGTACTGTAAACTGTGGTGATATGTTATTTATGACTTGTTAAAGCTTGCCTGAAGATTCAGTAAGCAAAGTCACCTGAATATATATATATATATATATATATATATATATATATATATATATGTATGTATATTCAGGCAGTGGTGGTACACACACCTGTAATCCCAGGACTCAGAATTAAGAGATAGAGGGATCTCTGTTGATTCAAGGCTACCCAGGGTTACATGAGATTGAATCAGTGTAAAAGAGTAACAGAACTCATACTTTTAATCCCAGCAATAGAAAGATATAATAGATAGGAGCAGGGTCTTCAATAGTCAGTCTCAGGATTCTATAGCCACATTGAGGAGAACATAGCTATCTGGGATTGCAGTCTGAGATTTGGTGAAGCCAGAATAGCCTTTCAGTCTGAGGTAGAAGTAAGAGCTAGTGGCTGGCTGCTTTACTTTTCTGATCTCCATCTTGAAGTTTGAACCCCAATATCTGTCTCTGGGTCTTTTACTTATTATGCTACAGTGAACAGTAGTTAATAGCTTCTAGTTGGGCACCAGCTTAACTGCTCTATGTTCAATGACTTAAGTAAGAGTTGTCTTCAGCCACAGAGCCTTACCACCAGTCTAAGAAACATTCATAGTGTTTTCATGGAAGTTGTATAATTTTACATCCCATTAACTGTGTACAAGGGTGCAATGAGTAACAGCCTCACTGACACCTGTCATTTTCTTCTTTATAATTTTTATATTAATAGCTATGAAGTGCTAGCTCCCTGTAGTTTTGATTGGCATTGTGATTCTGAACATTTTCATGTGCTTATTGGCAATTTGTTTATTATTTTGAATAAATGTCTATTCAAGTACTTTTCACATCTTGAATCTAATTGTTTGTTACCAAGGTTTCAGAGTTTTCTGTATTCGTGATATTATTTCCTTATCAAACATGCTTTGTGAAGATTTTCTTTGACCCTGGACATTGTCTTTGTACTCTGCTAATTAAGAACTAGTTTTATTTTTAGAGATACATGTTTAGAGTATATAATTTTCACAGATTGAATATATTTATAGATCAGAATATGAAGCATTTATTCTATTCATCAAGAAACATTTCAAAACTGGCAAAGAAAATCTTAAAGAAGTTTAGATGCAAAGATTTAGAATGTCCTAATTTTAAAATAACATTTTGTAAATTGTAAGCAATCATGTTGTTAAGTATATTATTGGCCCTAAAATAAATATGGAACTTTTACATGCAAAAATGTTGTTATAATTTTATTATGCATTCTTTTTTGTTGTTGTTGTTTAGAGACAGGGTTTCTCTGTGCAGCCTTGGCTGTCCTGGAACTCTGTGGACCAGGCTGGCCTCAAACTCACAGAGATCAGCCTACCTCTGCCTCCTGAATTGGGATTAAAGGTGTGTGCCTCCTCTGCCTGGTTTATTATGTAGCCAGCAGATACGCAAGATGTCTTTTATTTTGACAAAGTGATTTATTCATACAGCTTTAATTAGTATTATATAATTTAAGAATCAATGACACAAAAGAAAAACCATGACAATGAGAGCTTTATAGTTTGACACCTGTCTTTTGAGCTCATTTATTTCCTGAAAGATAAACCACTAATTTTATTATATTCTTCTGGTCAGTTAAGATAATAAAATTTTATTTTACACAATTTTCACATTACAGTTCTGGTGGCATTTTTCTGAAATGATTTCTTTCTTTCTTTCTTTCTTTCTTTCTTTCTTTCTTTCTTTCTTTCTTTCTTTCTTTTTTTCTCCAAGAGCTCCAATTTACACTATGTAAGAGTCCAAGATGCCCTGACATTTTCTTAGCCAGTTCAGTTCACATTTGGCAATTGTATACACTTGATTTATAATTAAGGACCAATTTCACAGGTGGTAGTCAACAAATTAGAAACTAGGGGGTTCCAAGAATGATGGGCTGATAAACGGCATGATCTCTGTATTTTTTTCACCTTTGTCTGTTAGCAGGTGACAGGCTCATTCTTCCTTCTCTAGGTGAGATGTTTTTGCAGTAGATAAAAAACTACATTACCTTCATAATGTAAAGTCAACTGCCTTAAACCTTGACAGCTTAAAAGAGCAATGATTTACACTGTTTATGATTAATTGCTTAGTGCTTTTCTCCATGTGCATGTGGTTGCCATACTATATTGAGTTGATAACTTCTCAGAACTTAAAAATTCAGGGACATTAGAGCTGACCACTGCTGTGACATCTTATTCTCCATGTCATAACTAATTTTTAACAGGTCCTTGGCAAAATCATGATATTCTGGACATTTTACCTAGTGGCTCAATAATTTCATGAAACACAGTGTCTACTTCTGACCCTGGTAGAATACAGTTTTCACTGCATTCTTTTGAGTAACAGGGTACAAATAATGAACTTCATTTACATGAGTATACATAGGAAAGAGGAAAACTTTGTCAGATAATTTTCTAACTGTAAGCAAAGCAGATTTTTATGCTAGCATAGTTATTTCTCACATTTGTCAGTAATTACTTTGTTTTCCTACTCTCAGTCCATCTGTTTTGAGTATGCCCCCATCATATTATTTTATGTGTTGAGTCCAGGAATAAAAACATGATCTAAGTGAAAGTCATGTGAGTGAATTAAAGTTCATTTTTCTTGTCTCTTTAGAAAAGTGAGATTCCCCAATTTCTCTCAATTAAATTGCAGCTATAGTGACTTTGCTTGACAGAACTAGTAAACAGAAAATCTGTCAGAGACTGAATGCAATGACAGAAAGTAGGGTCACAGCCTGAATGGAGAGATATTAAAATTAATATTTGTAACTTGAACCTGGCTCCAGCATGCTCAAAGATAAAACTAGCCCTTGGTTTTCTGTGTTTTACCCAGTTCCTTTATGAACCTCTCTGCGACTAAGATGGTTTGTGTTCACTTACGATTAGAAGATATTTAACAAATAAAAACAATGAATTAAAATAGTATACAAGTCAATCTCTGTCTTCACTTTTATGGTCACAACTTTTTAAAGACACAGACATAAGGGAAAAGACTTGTTCTTTGTAAAAATGAAGGTGCAAGTCTCCAGGTCCTGACTGCTACCACATCCGTGTTAGAAAATGAAAGCAATAGATGTTGAGAGCATCAAGTAAAAAGGTTATTTATGAAGGGAAAATGGCCTTTAGCTGAGGGAACAGAATAATAAAAACCCTGCATGGAGAGGAAGCTTGTTAGATTGTAGAAACAAAACAAAATATCATTGGTTATGAAGGTTGAACATATGATCAATGAGGGAAATCACAGTCAAGTGAGGTCAGAAGGTAAATACTAGGGTAACCCTATCATGAGAGGCCCAAGAGGCCATTTAAATTGCTTTAATTTTCTTTCATTATTTAGGTAGAGGGTGTTGTTTGTCTATTCTGTAACTTGATTTGTAGTTTCAAGAAGTTGGGTTCAGCTGTAGAACAGAGGATAAAGGGATTGTATGTGAGTATGTCTAACTGAGATGAGGTTCAACTGCCTCTCTTGCTCTGAAACATTGTCTTGACTGTACTCTTCCTCAGAAGCTATATTACAAGATCTGTTATCCTGCACTGCTCCAGACAGCCCTCTTTCAGTCTACATAATCTAGAACTACTAAAACTCGTTGGTAGTCTCATAGCAACTTGTTTCTTTTTGGTTTTAATTATTATTATTTATTTATTTTCCTTATTTTACATTTGATCCCAGTTTTCTCTCTCTCCCTTCCTGTCTCCCTCCCTTCCCTCCCTTCCTCCATCCCTCTCTCCCTCCCTCCCATGGCCCCCTGCCACCCTCTTATCCCCCCCCACTCACATGTAGGGTGATACCTTCCTGGAGGGGCCATTTAAATCTGTCAAGTATTTGGAGTAGGAACTAGGGCATACCTCCTGCCTCTAGGTTAAGGGAGTATCCCTCCATGGGGAAAGTGTCCCCAAAGTCCTTTTGTGCACCAGGGATACAACATGGCTCCACTGTCAGAGGTCCCTTAGACTGCCCAGGCCTTCTAACTAAGACCTATGTTCAGGGAGTCTGAGTCGGTCCAATGCCAAATTCCCAGCTATCAGTCTGGGGGCTCATTAGCTCCTCCTTGTTCAGGTCAGCTGTCTCTGAGGGTTTCTGTAGCCTGGTCTTGTCCTTCCCCTCTGCATCTGGATTTCAGTTTGGCTCAGCGTTTAGCTGTGGGTGTCTGTTTCTGTTTCCATCAGCTACTAGATGTGGGCTATATAATGGTGGATAAGTTAGTCATCAATCTCATTATGTAGCCTTTTAACTGTTGCTCAAATTGTTAGTTGGGGTCAGTCTTGTAGGTCTCTGGACATTTCTCTAGAGTCAGGTTTCTCTTGAAACCTATAATGGCTCCCTCTTTTATGGTCTCTCTGTCTCTCTCTGTCTCTCTCTGTCTCTGTCTCTGTCTCTGTCTCTCTCTCTCTCTCTCTCTCTCTCTTCCTCATCTGTTCCTCCCTTGACTCAATCTTCCTTGCCCCACGTGTTTTCCTCTCCTCCCCTTCTCTTTCTCCTAGCCCCCTCTCCACTCACTGCCCCCCCCACTCCAAATATGCTCAGGAGATCTTGTTCCTTTCTCCTGCTGTGAGGGACCTTGAATGAATCTCTTAGAATCCTCCTTGTATCCTAGTTTCTCTGGTGGCATGAATTATAGGCTGGTGATCCTTTGCTCTATGTCTAAAATCCATATATGAGTAAGTATATACCATGTTTTGTGAATGCAATAGACAGAGGTCTATCTGCAGTCTTCTATACACCATCTTCAAGTTGTGCCAGTACCATTTGTTGAAGATGCTTTCCTCCTCCCATTGTATACTTTTAGCTGTTTTGTCAAAAATCAGGTGTTCGTAGTTGTGTGGGTTAATATCAGGATTTTTGATTCAATTCCATTGGTCTAACGATCTACTATTGTGCCAATACCAGGCTGTTTTCAGGACTATTGCTCTATAGTAGAGCTTGAAGTCAAGGATGGTGATGCCTCCTGAAGTCCCTTTATTGTACAAGCAATTTGTTTCTTTTACTAGCACTCATTCAAATAGCATTCATTCACTAGTATCTTTCCTCCACCATTGTTTTTAATAAACAATGTTAATAATGTCATTTTTCTTATTCAGTATAGATAATTTGAGGGACTTCAGAGTTGCAACACTATTTAATAATTCCTCTGAATTTATCTTCATATATCCCAATTACATTATAATTACAAATTACTAGCATTTCATAGTCATTTTTGCCTATTGAGAGCATTATATTATATTTATGTGGTTATAGATTAATTGTAGACACTATAATAAAACTATATGTATAATTTATAACCAGCCTGACCTTTTTGTTTCTTCTTCATAAGGCATGAGGACAATCCTATAACCCTAACACCTTGGACTCGATTACCTGATTAAAATACCATTAATTACTTATTATATTTATATTTAGGTTTACCAGCACAAAATGAAGAATCATAACACAGAAGCTGTCATCAAAACATATGAAGCATCTCCAAAGACAGAAACAAATAATGAAATTTGAAAGTACTTATCCTTGTTAATGAAATACATGAGTTATGACTGACAGGGTATGAATTGCAGCCAGGCTCTGTAGATATATACTTTACTATTTTCTATTTCATGATAAAAATGTTAATATTGTTCTAGATAAAAATAAATCTGCATTGTTTATACTAAATGTAAAACATATTTGAATTTTATCTTAGAGAATATGTTTTTAAGATATTGCAGTAACTTTCTACAGTAGAAGATGCTTGAATTTATGGAACTTTATTACTGAAATTGTCACATCATTTTATCTAAATAATGCACAAAGTGAAGGGAATAACACTTAAATCTAGAAAACATGAATCTAACTGACTTCTGGTAATTGGATTTTATTTCACAAAAGATTTAAGGTGAACTTTCATAGCTTTCTCCCATACCCTTGGGTGCACACAAAATTACATGTTGTTAAACCTTTTTTAAAAACACAAAACCTACTGTTCTCTCTCTCTCTCTCTCTCCTTCTCTCTCTCTCTCTCTCTCTCTCTCTTTCACACACACACACACACACACAAAACATTCTAAATACTGTATTTGATACTCAATTTTCATTTCTGGAAGGTTCTGGAGTTTCTTAATAATTTTTATATGACTTTTAAACCTGAAATTGGCTATGCTTATTTATGTTATACAGTTTATGAAAAGTGCATTATGTAACCAATTTCTGTATAAGATTATAGTCATGATCTTTTCAATTTTTTCTTTACCTTTAATGTCAAACACCTAAAAATAATGTTCAAAGACTTTCCCACAAATTTTAGGAAAATAATTTAAGTTTGTAAGTATTGTTTTTATTTTGTCAGCAACAGAAATTACTCATTGCTATTTACCTTTCTCATTACTATGCAAAATAATTGACAAAAGATAACATGAAGGAGGAAAGGTCCATTTTAACTGGTGGGTCCTTGGAGCACAGTTCCCTGTAGTGGCCAAGCATTGTAAGAAGATCATAGGGCAGCTGTTAGTATGATGTGGGTTTAGGAAATGCACAGATGACTACTGGTGCTTAACCTGCTTTTTCATTCATTCCAGCATCTGAAACCATAAAATGCTACCACTCCAAACCATGGGCTGTTCTTCCCACCTCAGTTAAGCCCCTTTAGAAATGCCTTTAGAAGTACTCCCAAGACTTTGTTTCTTGGTAATTCTAAATCTCTTTAGTTGTAAGTGGAGACTGGTTGTCCTATCTGCCATATGTGGGTTTCTAAAATTTTTTTCTAAATAGTGATCAATGAGCAAAAGTGTACATATTTGCAGCACTGATTTTTCTTTTTCCTTTTTGAGTACTTGCTGTTTTGAACCTATTTATTAAGAGAGCATACTCAAGTATAAAACTATGCATTACCTACCCTTTTTCTGTTCCAAGTCACAGCTTTCGACCAGAAGACAAGTTGATTATAATCTGTTGTTGGATATTTGTACACTGTTTTAGATGTATTGCTGTGATTGGTGAAATAAAAAGCTGAACAGTTGATAGCTAAGCAGGAGGTATAGGAGAGACTTCTAGGCAGAGAGAGAACTCTGGGAAGAAGGAGGGCAGAGACACCAACAGGATGTAGAACAAATCGAACATAACAAGACAGAGAAAAGGTAACTGGGCCATGTGATGGAATGCAAATTGACAGAAACAAGTTAATTGAGTTATAAGAGCTAGTTAGAAAAAAGCCTAAGCTAAGTCCAAGTTTTCATAATTAATAATAAGTCTCCCTGTTTATGTCTGGGTACTGGTGGTCCCAATGAGAAAATACAACTATAATAGTCATAAAGTATAAATTATGGAGTCAAACTTCTTGTGTATCTTTGGAACTTGTATGAGTTTATTTAAATTTCCTTTGTCTCAGCTTTCCCACTTAGAACACCATAATGATTTGGGTAGAAAAGGAGAGGTAATGAAAAAAAAATTACTAGCAAATCAAACAATACATATTAATACCAGGTGGATACTCCAACCATATGCAGTGTCTGTGGTACCTTGGGATGCTCTTTGGCTAGAGTTCTGTTTATTATACTTAATAATTTTAGATGTTTTTCTCTGAACTAAGTGAATTCTGAGAGATTATATAATTTCTGGGATTTATTGCAAGGCTCACGAGGAGCATTTTGTGGCAGTGGCTTGCTGAAACTATAAACATAGCTATGATTCTCCCACACACCAGTGTTTTGGAGGTAAAGCAAATGAAGTTTGAAGATAAATTAGGTTAGATATGAAAAATAGGAAAAGGACTGAAGTTTATATTGGGGGCCTGTGTTAGCCAGCCTTTGATTAGATAAGAAATGCCTGAGATGAGTCAAATTTTCAAAAAGATTTATTTTTGTTTAATTGTTTGGAGGATTTTCTGTGTATTCTCTTGGATGCATTGCTTTTGAGGCTTCTACATGACAGCACATCATGGTAGGTATATGTGATAGGACAAGGAAAGCCACTCACCTAGTGACTGGTAAGAGGAAGCATTCAAGATCCTGCTGTCTCCATAGAAGGCACACCCACTCCCTTGAAAACCATCCAATAGGCCTTGCATCTTAAAGTTTTCCACTACTTCCCACTCCCAGTAACAATAAGCTAAGCACCCTATCTGAACTATAGTGGGAATCATCTATAATGGAATTTTTATTGCTATTGTCATTATCTTATTTATTTAAGTTATATCAATGAGATTAACTCGAGGGAATTTTAAATGCTTAAAAAATGTCTATTGCCTCAGGGATATAGCAAGTAATATAATATATTTTTAAATATGCAAGAATGCAGTATTAGACAGTGGAATAAAAAGATAGCCCAAGATTGATACGTTTAAGACCTTAAGACTATAATCAGTTATAAACACTAAAGCAGTGTGGTTATAGATAATTATGGATGCATGTCAGATACAAAAGGAGCATATTTTGGCAGCAAATGAGGGGAACTGGCATATTTATTTTTATTTCATATAATTTGTTATCATTAGATGCCTTCTTTAAATGCCTGTTGTGTATCCTAATGGTAGAGGAAAAGAAAAGGTGTGGATTTGGATGTGTGAGGAAGTGGGAGGATCTGGGATGAGCTCGGGGAGGAGAAGCCATATCACAATATATTGTATTTTTTTAAAAAAACTATTTTTAGTAATAATAATAATAATAATAATAATAATAATAATAATAATAATAAAGCATTGAATGTGTATGGGATGATATCTGTGATTGGGTATTGAATAGTTAAAGTAGCCACATTAGATCTAGCCTGAGAAGGACCAGGAATCATGATAGAAGGTTGGAATCTGTGATAGACTCCCTGCAAAAATCCTGATCAGCTGGAAATAAAGGCCATCCCTACAAAGTCAAGCCTTCCACCCTTTTCTGTGGACTCCTCTCCACCCCAATACCAGCTCATGTTACAGCCATCAACATCCTGAACCATGTATCCCACAAATGAAATGTTCTCCACTCTTCCCCATCTGAGCAGGTGAAGGAAGGACCAAATATGCCTGTAAGAGTGGCCTTTGCCTCTGACAGGAGCCCTCTCTGCCAAGAGCCAATCCCTACAATGGGCTACTCAGGGCCACTGCAAGATATTCTTCACCTTGATCTACATTTTAACTTGCAGAGAGAGAGAGAGAGAGAGAGAGAGAGAGAGAGAGAGACAGAAACAGAGACAGAGAATGAAGCTGGAAGCCACATTAAGCAATCAAGCAGCATGGAAGGCAGCAAAGGTAGATGTCTGGGATAAAATCAACCAAGAATGTCAGCTGTATCCTGTTACTTGAGGAGAGAGGGTCTTCAGAGCAATGGGGCCCAATGAATTGTGTGGGAGATTAGGCCAGAACTGCGTACAGACAACTGCTAGAGGATGCTTGCAGTACTATGCCTGTAGAACACAGTAGACATCAAGCATTTTATACTTCAGAGGATGAAGATGTCCACACTGCCTTCAATGTAATTAAGACTATATCCAGCACTTCTAAGATTTTCAAAAGCAAGTTTTCCTGCCAGCCTGGTCCCAGAGCGGAATCTGCCCCAAATAACACACAGAAGACTCTATTAGTTATAAAGCTGTTGGCCTATTACTAGCGTTTCTTTTTGGCAAGCTCTGTCTTAGCTATTAACCCATTTCTATCAATCTAAGTATTTCATGTGGTCTTACCTTATTGTAGAGAGAGTCCGGACTCTTTCTGTCAAGTCTCTACATCTTGAATCCTCCTACATCTCTCAGACTCCTCTGTGTCTCCTAGTCCCGCCTATCTTGCCTTCCTATTGGCCAACTGTGCTTTATTAATTAACCAATAATAGAAACATATTTACAGAATGAGTCTCCCATGTAGCCGTTAGAGGACAAGTGAAGACACTTCCAGCCCCCTTTGAAGGAAACTACTTTCCTTCTAGCCACCACCATGTGGGAGTTTTGTGCTACTTTATGCTTCCTGCCATGAAGTTCTGTCCTCCCATAGGGTGAAAGGCAATGGAGTCAATGAACTGACTTGACACCTCTACTACATTTAGTAAAAAAAAAAAAAAAAAAAAAAAAAAATTTCCTTGCCAGCCACTGTGGCACAGTCTTTAATCCCAACACTTCAGAACTTCAGAGGTAGAGACAGGGGTATCTCTATGAATTCTAGGCCAGTCTGGTCTACTACAGAATGAGCTCTAGACCATCCAAGGCTACACAGTGAAACGGTTTGAAAAACCAAACCAAGATAATTGATTATCTAAGGAACTTTTGTCAAGTAGCTGAAAACTGAACATATGAAACCACTCCAATAACACTAAAACAAATTTGCGAAATAAAACACAACAAAATGTCATATGTTGGTTCATTAGCTCACTAAAGAACACTTATTCTTACTGAAGACCAGGGTTCACTACCCAGCACATACATGTGGCTCAAAACCATCCATAACTTAAATTTCAGGGGATCTGATGCCCTCTTCTCACCTCTGCAGTCACCAAGTATATATGTGTTGTACTTACATACATGTAGGCAAAACACTCACAAAATAAAATAAATCTCTTCATGTCTCTCAGCATTTGCTATGCTGCTCAAGTATCTATACATTTTATGTTTTTTTTAACATATAAGTCATGAACATTTTTATTTTTAGGTCATAATGAGTTTCGTTCATATCTCCAGTAGTGTTCATAATTGCAATTTAAAATAGTATAACATTAAATTTTCAGTATTTCAAATGAATTGTGCTACTTAAATTCTACTTATGAGTGTTTTCCTTACCAACTCCTAGTGTTTCTGTGACTTAATTTACTACATCTACAATGCTCCTAATATCTATCTACAAAATCTTGCCTCACAGTTATGATCATGTCCACTAAGATTTATAAATAAACTCCATCGGTAATTCCATGGTTTATTTCCTCCATAACCCCGAATTCTCATGTAAAACTAGCAGAATATCACCTCCATCCTTTACTGCCTTTCAAGCTTTATTTCCACTAAATTTACTCTTAAATTTCATTTGTGCCTTGAATAACTTGACCCTCTGTATATTTCCATCCATTGATATCGCCTGGGGTCCTCTACCTTACTACTTTAGTTCAGACTAAAAGTGAATTATATAACAGACACCCAAACACTGGCACACACTCACACACACTCCTGTGCACATACACACTTTTTTGTTTTATAGAAAGAGTCTAACTATATTGTTCGGGCTGGCTTTGACCTCCATAAATAGCCCAGGCTGAGCTCAAATTTATGGCACTTTTGCCTCAGCTTCACCATGGCCAAGTCTACCACTGCCACCACTGCTTCCTCCTCCTTCTCTTTCTTCTTGCTTGTTTGTTTTTGCATCCCAGCTTCATAAGTCTTTTTTCTGTCCTATATCTACTATAATCTGGACAAAATTTCTTAGTCTTTTATTAATACACCTAATCACTTCATTTCTTCTTCTGTCCAGGTTATTATAAAATGCTGAAATAATCACAGAAAACAATAGCTTGTTTCCCTATAAATTTCTTCTAGCCTCTGCTGGGACCCTGATACTGCCTGGTAGTTCTTTTACACACTGTGCTCCTCTCCCCTGCCACTCACTGGGGCAGCTTTGATGAAATTCCTTACTTTCTGTCAACTGAGCTACAGTAGTAATCGTTTTTTTGTAAATATGTCTCTCTCAGAATGCCCAAAGGGTGCTGATAAGATCAAGGCCCGAGTTTCTCTACCTCTGCCTCAAAGTTCTGTACTTATTTAAAATTTTCTTTTCTTTGCCGGTTGCTTGCTTTCTGAAAACTTTGTAACTTTTTCAGGTGTTTCAACTCTTCTGCCCTGTGCCTAGATTATTATCTTCCATTTGTTTTTAGATCAGAAGTAAATTTATAAATGCTTCATTTTCATGTGCATTATCTAATTAAACATTTTAATAATTATTTTAGTTTTCACAAAATAAAAATTTCCTGATCCCATATACCTTACAGGCACTGCCCTACCTACTTTTCGGCAAACCCCTATACTAATCCAGTTCTTATACATGTCCATTTCAGCTACAACTTATTATGAGAGCTTTAATGACACAAGTTGAACATGCCTCAAAGCTTTCCTGTCCACCATTTCAACTTTTCTAATATGTGCCTAGTGAACTTTGCCACATCCTTTCATGTTAAGCTACAACCTCCAACTGAGCACATTCAGGGGTACACTCCTTAACTGAGCACCTTAAGCCTTGACAGTTCTGTTGTATGAATATTCATAGACTTCCTACTACTTTGGAAATAATTGCCATGCTTGCCTTACCTACTCTAGGCAATAAAGCTTTCTGTTCTCCTTAGTTTTTGACCTGTTTTATGCTTATTTGCTTTTGTACTTACCAAAATGCCCACTGTGTTTGGTAACACTCTTGCTATTTTTTTTTTTTTAATCAGTGAGCTGATTACTTGTTCAAATAAAATATTTCAGTTCTTACCTTAACCCTTTCTCTCATGACAGCTAACCCAGCTGACCATTTTGTGTTAGTCAGGATCATTATTGCGATGAAACATCATGACCAAAAGAAAGTCAGGGAAGAAGGGATGCATTTGCCTTATGCTTCCATGTGATAACTCATCATCCAAGGAAGTCAGGACAGGAGATCAAACAGGGCAACAATGTAGAGGTGGGAGCTGTGCATAGGCCATTGAGGAGTGTTGCTTACTTGTGTGCTCACTGTAGCTTACTCAAACTACTTTCTTATAGAACCCGGGATCACAGGCCCTGGGGTGGTCCTCCCACATAAATCACCAATCATCTACAGGCCTGCCTACAACCTCATTTTTTACTTTTTTTAAAAAATAAATTTTTATTTAAATTAAAAACAATCTTATTTTACACACCAATCCCAGTTCTCTCTCCCTCTCATTCTCCCCTGAACTCCTTCTGTCAAGCCCCCCAACCATGCCCCAGGGTGGGTGAGGCCTTCCATGGGGATCATCAAAGTCTGAGACATCATCTGGGGCAGGGCCTAGGCTCTCCCCTGTGTATTTAGGCTGAGAGAGAATACCTGCATAGGGAATGGGCACCCAAAGCCCATTCATGTAATAGGGATAAATACTGGTTCCAACACCAGAGGCCCAGGCCCAGGCCCAGGCTTCCCAACTGATACCCAGGTTCAAGGGTCCTGGTTCTGTCATATGCTGGTTGCCCATCTGTCAGTCTGGAGTCTGTGAACTTCCACTTGCTCAAGTCAGCTGTTTCTGTGAGTTTCCCCAGCATGGTCTTGACCCCTTTGTTCATCACTGCAACCCCATTTTATAGAAGCATTTTCTCAACTGCGGTTCTCTTATCTCAGATGATTCTAACTTCTATCAAGTTGACATCCACCAACCCACCACACACTTCTTTCTTTACAAATTGTTCTGGTTTATTTCTGACTTGCTATATCTCCCCTTTCCTTATCTATCATTTCCCTCAATTAATTTAAAGCACTGTTAATGTCAAATTGATATTTGGCTGGAACATAAAATGTTAAATTTATGACCTGTGGCTGCTCTATCAAGTCCTTTTAGTCTGCATGAGGTTGTATAATGAAACTGTTTTGTTCATCGCAGAATTATCAACTTCCACCCAAAGTCTCAATTGTTATTCAAAGGGATGTTAATGACATCCATATTCTAAAATAGAATTCTAGTAATATCTCCTTAGGCCTGGCTACAAAGGTGACCTAGATAATAAAGCTTGAGATGATACATGAATGCAAAGGTATAATGATGACAACTTTGGACTTAATGAGAAATTGGGAGATCTATAGAGGAACAGAACTTATAGAATGAATCTAACTAACTAACTAACTAACTAACTAACACACACACACACACACACACACACACACACACACACACACACACATTATTAGAATGGTTTACAAGCTGTGGTCTTCAGTCTATCCCAGAATCCCAAACAAGTAGCCTCTAATGCCAGGGAAGGAAAGGACTTGCCAACAAGAGCAAGAACAAGTAGACAAAAAAATCAAAAAAATCAAGCTTCCTTATTCTATGTCCTTTATACAGGCTGCCAGCAGAAGGTGTGGCCCAGATAAAATGCAGATCTTCCCACCTCAAAAGATCAGAATTAAAAGTGGGTCTTCTCATATCAAATGATTTAATTAAGAAAAATGTACCTCACAGGTGTACCTAGCTTCTTGGGTTTTAGTTAATTATATTTGTAGTCAAGTTCACAACCAAAGATAGCCATCACAGGAATAAGAGTGAAAGAGCAAAATTTGGGGCTGGGGAGATGGCTTTATTGTAGCATATTTTCCATGTACTCTAGCACCCATGTAATAAGTGTGGCATGGTAGATCTGCCAGTAATCTCAGTACTGGAAGGTGAGGGCAGTTTTGTTGGCACTCACTGTTTTCTGGCACTCTTGCTGACCCAGTGAGCTCCAGGTTAAGTGAGAAACCCTGCCTTGCACAAAAGACTTGATGTCAACATCTGGTTTACATACACATACACCAGAAACATAAAAGCACGCTAATAAACAATTTTAAAGTATTTTTAGTCTTTTTCCTTTTTTGAAAACAGATTTTTTTTCATACATTTTGATTATAATTTCCCCTCCTCCAGTTTCTTCCACATTTCCTCCCATCTGGATCCATATCCTTTCTGTTGCTCCTTAGAAAATAGACAGGCATATGAGGAGTAATAATACAAGAGAAGAAAAGAAACAGACAAGTGGGAATAGAGCAAAACAAAGAAGAGAAAATGAACCAAAGAAAAGGCAGGAGGAACACAGATAGAGGCAGAAACCCACATGTTTCCACACATCAGACTCCTATAAAAAAAAAAAACCAAAAGCCATAATGTGAGCAAAGAACCCATAGAGTAAAACAACAACAACAAAAATACCCAAACACAACAAGAGGCAAAGGACCTCCAAGAATGCTATTGTGTTTGTTTCGTGTTAGCCATCTACTTCTGGATAAGTATCCTACCCAAAAGAGTAATTTGTTTTCATTTGCAAGTGGTTGTAAATTATAGATTACTTCTGGGTTAGGAGTAAAGGCATGTGTTCACTTCATACAGCTCTAGGACCCTATCTGATGCAGACCAGTGCAGGCCCTGTGCCTGCTGCCTCAGCCTCTGTAAGTTCTTATGTGTGACAATTCTCCTGTATTTAGAAGGCCTTGTTTCCTTGGTGCACTTCATCCCCCTTTTCTCACACACTCTTACTTCCTCCTTTTCCACGCAGTTTCCTGAGCTCTCAGTGAAGAGCTTTGATGGAGACCTATCACATAGGGCTGAATGTTCCAAGGTCTCTCACTCTTTGAATGTCTGGTTATGTGTCTCTGTATTTATTTATGTCTGCTGCAGGAGAAAGCATTTCTGACAATAGTTTTTTGAAGTATAAGTAAAAAGAAATACAAGAAAGTTGACATTATAAATAGCAGGCATTTATTGAGGCAATGAATTAATTTGTTTCTATTGAATCTACACATAAAATTTTGCAATTTTTAAAATCTCAACTAATATGATGGTATTCTACTTGAAGGACCACTTTAAAATAGATAGTTAAAACATATCTTCCTATATTAATGTATAATAGACCAAAAAAAAAAAAAAAGAAAGAAATAATAGCATGGCTTTGACAGCTAGATGTTGGTGTTTGATATTCCATATCTTTATCATTATTGTTTATTTTTTGGAAATTTCACACACCTTTCAATAAAGTATTATCTGAAAGCTCCTCATTTTATCTTTGATTCTCTCCATGTTCTGTATCACTGCCCTCTCCTACCTGAGCCTTTTTTTTTTCCCTCTTCTTTTTGAGTACTACCCATACACGCATGGGTGTGGGACCATCTACTGACTCATGGGAAAACTATCAGTGGCCATAACTTCAAAGAAAAACAATTTTTCTTTCCCAACCATTATCAACTGCCAACTGTTCCTCACTAAGGGGTGGGACCTGGAGATTATCTCATGTGTCTCTGGAGAAACATTGGCAAGCTTGTTCCTCTGTAAGTCTGTGAAGGCTCAGCTGAAGTGGTTTATGAATGCAAAGGCGTGGCATGCCCCAAAGACAACACTAGGCAGCATACCTCCTGATCCTACAGCCCTTACATTGTTCCTATGTCCCCTTCCTCCATGATCTCAGAGTCTTGGGAGCAGGGAGAATTGATAATGGCTTAGGCCCGAGCACTCAGTCTCTTATTTTGGGCAATTTGATAAATTATGAGTTATGCATCTTAGTACTGGCTGCAGTCCACTGCAAAAAAAGGAGTTTCTCTGACCAAGACTTAGAGATGCCAAGGTCTATGGACATGAACATGAATATTTAGAAGGCAATTTGGCAAGCTAATAGTAGCAAGACCTACCCTAGGCCTATGACCTTCCAGGTCTCTGGCTTTTAATCAGGGTTACTGTAATAGACACGGAATTCTCTCCTGTGGAACATGCCTCAAATCCAATCAGAAATCATTTAGATGCCCCTTAACAGTCAGGTTATTATTGCATCAGTGGGCATATCTTGCCAGAGAGGTCCACATTGCAGCATGCTGAGTTCAGTATTGGGTAAGACAAGTAGCGTCTTTCCTTCCTCTGCAGTGCTCATAACAATCTTCCAGAATTATTAAAGCTAGCCACCAGAGAAGAAGCTTTCCAGTTAATTTGGGATGGGTTTCTCTAAGCCCTTCAGCCAAAGTGTTTGTGTCTTCCCTAATGGGGATTTATCATGTAATTATGGTGGGTAACCAAAGGCAATGGCAACAGCCTGCATTGTTTTGGAGAACCCTGAGGCCTCGTCTCAGAGGGGATACCCCATGCTTTGTCATGTGATTTTGCATGCGGATTTAATAACCTGCATGTACTGGAAACAATATCATCTACTCATGCAGGGTATCTCCATTTGAACTTAATGTTTCAAGGTTATATTTTACAATTAGCTTCCTAACAAGTGGCTTTTTAATGCAATCTCAGTTTAAGTTAGTCCACCCTCTATCTCCTCCTCTGACCTTTGTTCCACATCCCTTCCCTGGTTAACCCTTCACCCCACACTTAGCCATTCTCCCACCCCCAAGTTTCCTCAAGCTTCCACAAACCTCCTTGCTTACACAGTATTCCCTTTTCCTCTTTTCTAGTACATGCATTCTATTATCCCTTCAAGGATAGTTTTTAATCAGGTTGTGAGACAGTAGGCTTCCACATGACTTTCTGTACTCACTTCCTTCGGGTTAGCCATTCTCCCGCCCCCAGTACCTTCAAGCTTCCACAAACCTCCTTGCTTAATCCTTTCTGCTGCCAGGGTTCTGCCTCTTTACTTTTGTTTTACCAATCATTGACTGTCCTCCCTCTTTTCAGTTGTCACCACTCTCTCCAAAAAAGGCCCCTGTCTAGTTTCCTGGCTACCATTGTTCTCCGAGTTACAGACAGAAAACAAGGGACTGGAAGCAAGGACCTGACATCACATGTGCAGAGTTTCTCATTGTGTGTCTGAGTTACCACAGTCACTATATCCATCCATTTACTTGCTAATTTCATAATTTTTTTTTACAGCCGAGTGTTAGTCTGTTGTGTATATGTACTTCATTTTTCTTAACCATTAATGTATTGATGAATACCCAGATTATGCCATTCTCGTAGCGACTGAGAGCAGAGTGGTAATAAGCATGGTAGGATATAAAGTCCCTGCTTTGACTGCATGCCCCGCAGTGGTATGGCCAGGTCATATGGTACTCTATCTATAGTTTTTTGATGAACTGTCAGAGTGATTTCCAAAGTGACTGAACTAATTTGCATTCCCATCAACATTGTATGACTTTCCCCTTTCTGTGTCTACACCAGCATTTATTGTCATCTGTAGTCCCAATGACAGCCATTCTGATGGGAATGTGATGGAATCTTAAAGTAGTTTTAATCTACATTTCCCTGATAATTAGAGATGTTATACACTTAAAGTGTATCCTAGCCATTTATATTTCATCTCTTACAAATTTTCGGTTTGGGCCCACAATCCACTTTTTTAAAAATTGGGTTGCTTATTCTTACAATTTTTTAGGGACATTTAAAGTATTTCTGAATCTTGCTCTGCTGAAGGATACCCAGCCTTTTCTCAAGGCCTTGTCAATCTCCATGGATGTAGTGATACATTGATTAAGTTCAGACTCTGTAGCATCTCTGCTTGTAAGTTTATCTTGCCTACTTACTACACAGAGGAATTAGAGCAAGTTTCTAGGAATATTGTCTGGAAGTTATACTTACTTGATGTTGTCACCTTTATTTAATATTTCAGAGTCATGATGGAATTCCACAGAAAATTTAATTTCTAATTATGTTGTCTTAGAATGAAACTGCTGGTGCTTGGAGATCTGAGCATTTGAATCAGTCTTTAGTATTCATAACTTATTTATGTAAAACTACTGTATGATTGGCATGCTTTGCTGTAATCACACGTTGTTCACATCTATCAGTTACCAGAAGGGTGATGTATTTCTGAATGACATGTTGACCACTTTTAGCTGTTATTGACTACTTCCTTTCTCCTCCCACAAGAATGACTTCCTATTCCCATTGAACTGAGATACATTAACAACATCCATCCCTTCCATGAGCGTCTCTTCCTTTATGGGAGAGATGGCTGAGCAAATGTTTCTAAACTATTTAGATGACATGGTCTGTATGTGTTCATGTCTCCTGCTAAAGATACTATGTATATGTTATATAACACCTCCACCATTGGACAGCAATCTCCTCAAAGTTGGTCTACTTTATATTCTCTTGTTCTTGGGATAAACTTGTACACTTTAGGGTGTATGCTACACGAAACAGAAGCTCAAGGCACTGGGGATTTACTAAAATAACCTCTCCAGGATAAACCTTGAAAAAATTAGGCCAAATCCCTGTGGAATTATTATTACTTCTTTTGGCTTGAAGAGACATTAGAGGTAAGTTTTTTTCCAGATCGTTTTTTTTTTTTTTTTTTTTACAAATTAGGAAACCAAATCCCAGTGTATCACTGGTATAACAGGGTTCCAACTCCAGCCTCCTTCTGTCCAGGTACCTGTTTGTCCTCTGCTCTCAGGTGAGATCTGCTCATTATGGAGTGTGTTTGTGTGTGTGTATGTGTGTACATGTTTGTGTGTTTAAGATTTTTATAGTAGTGTTACATTGCAAAATGAAATATTTAATGTAGAGGAGATTGCATAGTATAATGGAAATTTTTCTTTTCTTTTTACCATCCTTATTAAGAAAAAAAATTATTGTACTAAAGACAACGGGAAAAAAACAACATTGAATAAGATTGAATAAGTTCATATCGCCTTATCATTTTTTTTTCTGAAAGAATTTTTTTTTTTAACCTGAGACTATCCCTCTTCCCACCATTCTTTTGGGTAAGAGTTAATTCCTGGATTCCTGGGTGCTGTGACAATGTGTATGTTGCCTGTGTGTTTAGGATGGAGACATTTGCATGGAGCTCTTCAGAAACTGAAAGGGGTCAGGGTAGGGGCCTCTGGGAGCTAGGCAACTGCAAAGCCCGGGAACTAGGTTTCAATCAGGAGGGACAGGTGGAGGGAGGGAGGGGTTTGCGGGCGCGCGCAGCGGAATTTCGCTGGGGCCTGCGGGGCTGTCTCCGCTGGGAGGGGCCAGGCTGTGAGCGGCCGAGTGCAGCTTGGACAAGTGGACGGCTCGCAGCGACTGCCAGCTCCTTCACACATCTCTGGGGACCTCAGGAGAAGGAGGGAGACTTTTGGATATGGGTGAGTGCTGCGGCCCCCCAAGGCTCCGGCCGGGGCGGGGGAAGCTATGTTACTGAAAGGGAGTGTTTGTGCAGCTGTGGGTGGGCTGACCCCCCGTTGGCCATCCCCGCCTGCGCTTTGCGGCTAGAGCTGCGGTGGGCTTGCCTGCCGACTTGTTCTGAGGAGAGAGAGGAGTAGGCACCTGAGGCAAAGAGCAGTGCTTAGGATGCATGCGAGTTTCGTGTACCTTGCTCTGGACATCACCTGAGGGATTTTTAAAGAGAGACTCGTAATAGCAAGCGGATTCCAAGAGGAAACAGCATCCTGACGTGTTTGATGAGGGCTCTGTGGTGCAAGTTGAAACAATTCATTAGTACTGAAAACTTACAAAACTTTCAGCTCTTAGCAGGTTTGAGTAGAGAAAAACACTGCGGAAGGGCGAGCTTTGGGGGCAGTCTCTGGTCCCTGAGTAAGCGGAACGCCCATTTTCACAGAGGTTTTTGAAGACAAGGCTGAAAGCTTCACTTTTCCCTGGAAGGATCTTGTTAAATAAATGATCTAGTTGACACCCTGAGTGGCTCGGGTCGCCTCTCTTGGAGCAGTTCAGCTTCGCTCCAGTTTATTTGGAGTTCAGCAGCACAGGTTGGCACACTCCCAGGAGTGTTGTGGGGTGCGATGGAGGTGGAGGACTGGACATCTGTCTTAGGGATGCAAATCGAGCATCAGAAGGAAGTGGTTAAGAGTGAGAAAAGTTCTTAAGCCGGTGGAAAAGAGACCCACTATCTAGGGACTCGGTTGTGTTGGTTCGGTTTAGGCGTAAAAGTGCTCGCACAATCTTGCATTTCCACGGTTACTGATTAGTGATTCACCAGCCGCAGGGGATTTACTATGCAAATGCCAGTGGACTCACCGCTTCCGGTCCAAGTCCATTAGTCGCCCCTCCCCCGTCGCTCCCTTGTCCTTTGTTGTGATTTCACTAAGAGCAAAGGAGCCCTTTGGGCTGACATGCCCCTGTAGAAATCCCCAAATTCCCACAGGCTCAGTGTTAGGGGATGCTTTGACTATTAAGCAGTGAGGTTTATACACACTGGCCAACTTGGAAGAAAAGAAAACAGAAAGGGCGGGGGACATTTTTGCCTATGAATGTTAGCCTTGATCAAGACATTGATAGTTTCTTCTTGCATGACCCTGCAAGAGTCTTAGAAAAACTCTTTTTTTTTTTTTTTTTTTTTTTTAAGTCCTTTATACAAAAAATGCTGGCAGAGATTTCCAGAATGAAGTCTAACTCGAGTATTTTTTTTTTTTTTTGAAAACGGAAGCATTATTTTCAGATTATAAAAGAAAACCAAACATCTTCCCCATTGATACAGAACATAGGCTTTTAAAAATACAGTTGTATTTTTGTTGCTCTAGAACAGCAGTTATATGAGAAAAATACCTGGGGAAGGAGTATTTTTTGAATGAAAAGCTAAAATAATTGACTTGATGTAATCTTGTCATAAATTCTATTAATACATCAAGATACTAGTATTTAGAAAACATAAAACTATTTACCTTTATCAACTTATGTGTGAAATGTCTGGATATCAAAATTAAAGTTTTCCATTTCAAAGTTAATTATTTCTATAGTTTGTATTTCCAAGCCACAAAGAAAATGATAGACTCTGGACTTTACTTTGAGGATTTACTTTTACTTTAGTGATTACTAACCAAAATCTAGAAAGTGCTGTGGGACCAAATTGGAGTCAGCTTTGTTATGTTGGAACAATCTGGAGTTTACCTCTTAGTTCTTAAAACTACTGTTCCTTCACGAATGGATCACATGTTCCTCTTGTATTTAGGATCACCTAAAACTCCTGTAGGTGTCAGTTACCTACTAGGAGTCATGATAGTAGAGGAACAAGTGAGAAGCTGCAGATTAGGAAAGAGAAGACAGAATAAGAAAGCCAAATAATTACTGTATAGTCAGGGAAAGCGAGAGTCTGAAGCCAAGACTCAGAATAGAAATTAAGAGAAACAACCTACAGAAAAGTTAGACAAGCCAATGTGAGAAGGGAGGAAAGAAATATGTCCAGAAACAACATAGAAAATACTTTATTATTGAAGTTATAGTCCTCTTGTTCCTGTCAGTTTACTTGATAAAAAGACAGAACTTCATTTAGTACCTCTTTTATTTACAGGTGATAGTTGTTAGTTAGTGACTCTGTCTAGATTGCTAGGCTAAATAGGAAAATTTGGACTGTCCCAGAAGTTTTCTTCTGGTGTCATGATAGTTGAAATTTAAGTGCCAGAGTGATGGCACACTCCTTTGATGCTAGCACTCAGGTAGCAGAGGCAGGCAGATCTCTGAGTTCAAGACCAGCCTGATCTACATAATGAGTTCTAGGACAGCCAGGACTACACATAGAAAACTTATCTCTCAAACAAAACAAAACAAAACAAAAAACCTAAACAAACAAAACAAGACAAAACAAAACTAAAAACAGGAAGAAAGAAAAGTACAGAAATGAAAGTGGTGGTGTGGGGATGAACAGAATAATCATTGGTTGTCTGAGAACTTCTTATTCTACCACTGTGAAAAAGTGATAATAATTGATCCAATAGTCTGAATAATTTATAGTCATCATATTTATAAAGCACATTGCTAGTTCTAAGAAAACAAAACAACAAAAACAAGTTATTGCAAAGTAGGGAAGTAGAGATTGGGGTCTATTGGGTTTTCCTTCTTCAGCAATGTCCTTGGTTTGGGTTAAAACACTTATTTTTTGCCCAAAACTTCTCTGAAGAAAGGTTGAAGACAATAGATTATATTTTTAAAAAATTGCAGTGCAATTTGCTAAGCATATTAATATTTTAGCTTCAAGGTTAAATTTAATTATCATTACTGTTCTCCAACTGTGGGTTTTCAGAGTCCAGTAGAGAGATAGGTCAAGGATATTTAAAATTTCTATCCTAAGCATGTCAGTCACTGATCTTCTTAACATGTATGTATGTGGAAATATATATATATATATATATATATATATGTACATATATATATATAATACTATTATACTCTTTACTGTAGCAGTATTGATCTTTTTCTGCTTATAAATGGTGTTATTGTTTAGTACTTTGACATCTCTTACTAATGAAGGCTGTGTCACTAAACTAAATTGTGGTGAAATACAACATGTATGTTTGACAATAAATAGAACTTAACTTTAGAAAAAAAAATCAAAAGCAGCAAGAATTCTCAATTATAAAATAGGAAATAGGAAGTCAAAGAAAGTATTTATGATAACATTAGTGTTTAAAGGGTGTCTATTGACCACAGCACTTAAAACAAAGAATAAACTGGAGAAGGTACACCGAATTATTAGAGTAGTACTGAAATGATATATTCAGGCAAACCCAGTAACACTGGACATAGAGAGTGAAAGGTAAGTGGAAGATATGATCATAAAATTACACAACAGAATAACATGGAAAATGAGTATATTCCCTGGGGGATATGAAAGCTTCACAGTGGTAGGTTTTTTGATGCTATAGCTAAAGAATAAACTAGATGTTTTATTTTCTGACTATCCTGGGCAATTGATGAGCTTCATTTTTAAAACATTAAGAGATGATGGCTGGATGTTTAAATAAAAGTGTTTTTAATAAGTTTAAACACATACCCAGGAGTTAATAAGGAAAAGCAAGAAGGGAAACAATCATGTAAGAGTTCCCCATCTTCAGTGAAAGATAACTCTAAAGAGGGAGTTATTTACTTGAATGACAGTGCACAAGTGGCACTGGTTAAAAGACAACAGGAAAGGAAAAGTGGTGTAAGGAGGAATATTGTACCAGCTACCAGTTATGTACAAATGCCTTAAAATTAGACGCTTGATATGTGATACCATAAACATTTCAGTGAAAGATCAAAAGCCCATACACTTTCACAATCCAGAAAAAAATCAGAAGAAGATATTTTCCTGCAATTCGGTTCTGAATAAAAATGGAGTTGGCTGAGGATATTTAAAATTATTTAAATTTGGACAAAAAATAATGAGACATGCTATTTTATTAAACTTCTATTTTATTCCAGAAGAAAATCAGCACAGTATAAACAATGATGACACAAGCAGACAATGTTTGAAACTGGTTACTCTTGTAAATCTTTGAAGATCGTCTATTGTGTTTAGGGGAACTATAAGTTTATGTAGATCATGTTATTATTCAGTAATAATTAGAGGAAAATCATGGGAATCTGATAAACTATTTTCTTTAAAAAATAGGGTACAATTGTATGATTCTAGAATCTAGACTCCAGATTAATAGGTAACAATGCTTATAGACCATTGAATTCCCTGGTATATTATTTTCCCTGTGCAATTATAATAATCAAATAACATTGTCAACCAGGTAAAGATAACCTAGTTCCATGGTGTCTCTTGTTGTAAATGAACTGTTCTTCAAATGAGCTTATAAAAACAATTCATTGCTCAGGCTGGAGAGATGATTCAGAGGTTAAGAACACTGGTAGCAATTCCTGAGGACCCAGATTCAATTCCCAGTACCCTCATGGCAGCTCACAACTGTCTGTAATTCCAGCTCCAGGGGATCTGGCATCCTCAAGCAGGCATACATGCAGTCAAAACACCAATGCACATAAAATAAAAAATAAATAAATAATTTAAAGAGACCAAAACACAATTCATTGTGAACTCTCATGGATCTCTGGGCTGAATGTTAGCTGATCACTTTATAAATATAGTATGGAGTTGTTACTTTATAATGTCACGTAGGTAATGAACCATCTGAAGACTTTGTGAAGTTGGTGATCTGTGATAGTTCACAAATTTTTGGCATCTGATTGTATCTGTTGATTGTGGGCTCATCTGTGGCCATCTTTGTTTTTTTCTGAAAAAAAAAAAAAAAAGAAAGATTCCAAGAAATAGAATTCCAAAAACAAGTGTTTTAAGACACCCATGGATTGACCTAGCATCAAGGAAGTGTCACAGGAAACGAATTCTGTTGCATTTTCTTGACCACAAAAGTCTAACACTATGAGTCATGGACAGGAGATGAGGATGATCTTCTGGATGCCAAGTACATGATGGCTGACATAGAAGAGAAGGAGTTGAACAGAGAAGAACAATCTATATCGTTCTTAAAACAAATCCCTCATAAATGTGCTTCATGTTATGTTTACAACCAGATACTAAGTAAATTTCACTGAAGCACATATTACAAGTGATTATATCTTTAATTTGAAGTGTAGAACTACCTGATCAATTACACCACAGCTTCAGAGCAAAACACTGAGTGTCGCAATTGATCCTGGGGTAGAAATATGGTTTTTGAATCCTGAGTTTCAACTCTATGCCAAATGGTGGCAATAAAATCAGCTAGTCTTTTCTACTTTCACTTAAATCAGAAATTCTAAGGGTATTATAAATTAATGTTTTATTTATGAATTATTGAGAACAGAGCATATGTCATAAGTTCAAATGCAGATAAAACAGCAAATATAGTCACTATCCTCTTGACAGAAATATTAAATAATTGTTGATCTGTTTAGGAGCTTATTTTATTTTTCTGAAGTATATTAATTTTTATAAGTGTATTATTTTAAACAGAATTATACTTAGTTATACTTCTATTTGAAAAAGTTGCACTTAAATTAACTATGTAAATTTCTACTTCATGAAACTTCATCTAAATCTTCGTGTTATTTTTAACTCCCAAAGATTAGAGCTGTCACAATGGATAAAAACAAAAGGTCTTTTCCCTAGACAGCTGAAAAATAAAGAAAACCTATTATAAATTAGATGTTTAAATTCAAAGAAAGGATTAATTTCAGCTTAGAAACATAGTGATCCAAAAATGTTAGATTCCTCCTGTCTGTCTGAACTTGATTGATTTGAGGTCATTCTATTAACAACTTTATAAAAAGAAATAGAAATTAGGGATAGGTCATATGATGTACATACTTCCATACTGTACATACATACTTCTCAAAGTAAAACATTGAGGAATCAAAATGTCAAAATGTTAGTTTTACACACACACACACACACACACACACACACACAATCAAGTGATAAACAATATTAAGAAACTATTTTTTAGTTTGTTAAGATGTTCCTTTATTACTTATTCTAGAAGATATACTTAAGATCTCTTATAAAAATCAGTACTTCTTGCTATTTCTATTTGTCTTTTTGTTACAGAATCTCTAATTTTATTAGACTACCAGAGAGCCTGTTAAACACTGATTCCCGGGTCAGACTCCTGAGACTCACATTCACAATGCCTGGGTTTCAGACCTCTACCTACGGTTTTAATGCTCAGTTCAATTAATTTTGACTCAGAACATGTGGGACTGTATTGAGAAACAAAATGTCCAGAATGCTTCTCTTCCTCAGCAAGCTGATTGTGCTACTTGTTACAACTTTTAATCATTTTCTTGTGTAGATATATTAATTAATAATCATCAGCACTTAAACAATTACCACCAGGCCTATATTTTGAGATATCCCCATTTCCATTTTATCACATTGGACAGTGTAATATGGTTATCGCTTCCCCTTGGTGGCTGTCCCTTTTTTTCTCACAGGACACCTAACATGGCATTTTTCTTCTAGAATTTGTAAAATCTCTCCCTTAAAATCATTCATGACTTCCAGTCTCAAGGCTTCAGGTGTGGTTTATACTTACATGACTTTCTGAACCTCTGTATTTTGCTGTTGGGCTCCACTTCTGTCCTGGAGTCCTTCAACATCAGTATGTTCAAAATGGATACCAGCCACCAAGGGGAAGCTCATTCTCTTCATTCTCTCATTGTTTCCTTTCTCCCTCTGGTACCTAATATAAAGAGATACTTGTGGATAAAGAAGAGATGCCATGAAAGAGATTTCAATATAGTGGTCAATGAATTATTAAATGCATACACAATGCTAGGAGAATGGTAGTCAAACTATGAGTTTAATGCACTAGCACTTGGAATTTGAGTCAACATTATATCCAGTTAAAATATATCTTCTGGCTAGGTGCTGTGGCACATGCCTTTTATCCCAGCATTGGGAAGGTAGAGGTAGGTGGATTTCTGTGAGTTTGCAGTCCTTCTGGTCTACATAGCCTGTGATTGTTACATGGTTACATAGTTACAGGGTTGTTACTTAGTTACATAGTTACAGGGTTATATGGTGAAACTCTCTTTCAAAACAAACAAAATCCACTTTCATTTCTATGAACACCCAGTGCCTGAATCTCTGCATGTCTTTTTTTAATTGGTAAAAGTTATTTGTTAATATAAAGTTTCTCTTCGTTACTTGGTACATGTCTGAGTTCTGGGGGTGGGTGGTGGGGCACAGCAATTTCCAGAAAGCTGGCCAACATATCATCAAGTTCATGAATTTTAAGGTATTTGTCTAATGCTGCCTCCTACCAACATACAGAGTAACTGAAGTGTAAAACTGAGTGTTTGAAGACTGTAACACATTAAGCCTTAATAAAGGTAGGGGACAGAACAGAAGGCAAAAACTACTAAGTGTGTCTGTCAAGAACAGGATAGGGATATGACTGGACAATACAAGACAAAGAGCCTTGACACATGATAAGAATAAAGCAAAATTAAAGGACCCACTGAAAAGAAGATTGGAGTTAGAGTAATTTCATTATTCAAAGAGGAAAAGCCTTTGCAATGAGTACCCTACAGTGTTCAGTACAATAAGAACCTAGAAAAACCAAATATGGCTCTTTAAAGTTTAAAGATATTTTTTGTTTTATTGAAAATGTTTTTTTCACATACTGTATCCTGATTATGATATTTCCTTCCCCTCAATTTGTCCAGTTCCTCCTCATTTCCCTCCCACCCAGATCCCCAATTTTCTGAATCTTATGAGAAAATGAACAGGCTTCTAAGTGAAAATAAAGGCTAACATAATAACATGAATCAAAAACTAACATAGGACAAAACAAACAACAGGAAGAAAAGAGCCCAAGAAAAGGCACAAGGGATGCATATTGACTCAAAGATCCACTCATTTGCACACATAAATCCCTCAAAACCAGTAAACTGGAAGCCATAATGTAGACCCAAAAGGACCCATAGAGTAAAATGAGAAAGAGAGAAAAGTAAGTATATAGATAAAATAAAAATAGAACATAAGACAGAAAACAAAACAAAACAAAACAAAACAAAAAAAAAACCCAAAAAAAAACAAAATCCCTGGCAAAACAGTGAACCTGTAAAGATGCCATTGAGTTCATTTTCTGTTGGCCATCTACTACGGGGCATGTAGCCTACCCTAAGAGTAGTTTGTTTCCCTAGTGAGACTTATTTGCAAGTGGTTACCAATTAGAGATAGCTTCAGAGTTAGGATGGGGCTTGTATGCATTTCTGGTGCAGACATGTGTAGGCCCAGTGCATGCTGACACAGTCTCTGTGAGTACATATGTATGTAGATTCCTGTTGATTTAGTGGTTTAGTGGGTCTTGTTTCCTTGAATTGTCCTCCTTCCCTCTGGTTCTTACACTCTTTCTGCCTCCTCTTCCACAGGGTTTCCTGAACCCTGAGGGGAGGGTTTGGTGGATGTGTCCTATTTAGGGCTGAGTGTTTCAAGGCCTCTCACTCTCTGCTTGGTGTCTGGCTGTGGGTCTCTTATTTGTTCCCATCTGCTGCAGGCAGAAGCATCTCTGATGATGGCTGAACAAGACATTGATCTATAAGTACGGCAGCCTGGAATTAGGAGTTATTTTATTGATACATTCTTTTAGTAAAATTGAAGTATTTGGTGTTACCCTAAATCTCTGGGCAATTTAGTCTCAGGTTGTTGGTCACCCAAGCAGTGTCATTTATGGATTGCATCTTATGAAGTGGATTTTAAGTAAAATCAGATATTAGTTGGTTAATTCCACAAGCTTTGTGCCACAATTGCATTAGCATATCTTGCAGTCAGGTCACCACTGTAGATAAAATGCTTGTGCTCAGCTTGGTGTTTATGTTTCTCCTTTGGTAGCATTCAGAGAATCTTCTCATACCAAAGATGATGGAGCATAGAGTTGAAGTCTTTATGTAGGTACCAGTTCAACTTCTCCGGCATGTGGAGGGCAGAATACAATTTTGTGGAATTAGTTCTCTACTTTCATATTTTTATTTGGACTTTGGCTATCAACAAATTCAAGTCATGAGACTTTCACAACACCTTTACCTGGTGAGCTATTTCGCTGGCCTGATTGATACTTTAATGAGTAAACTTGCATTTATTTTAACACCCTAAACTTTTAAAACACACTGTCATTTATGTGTGGGGATTTTGGGCATTCCATTTTGTTTATTTGGTTTACATTTATATATGTGATCACATGATAGTACCCCTTGTTCTACAGCAGTTATAATGCTACAGGGATCATTTTGCAATCCTAAAAATAATGTTTTCGTCACTGATAATGTTCTCTGCTAGTAATGTCATAATGTGGTCAAATCCAAACATTTAGGTCCCGAACAAAGATATTATTTTGTTATTATTTAAATATCAAAGTCCAGAGAAAAGATGCTATCAAATAAGTAAGTCACTGCTGACTTACTCCTTCAGGTATAATATATTGCATTTATTCTTCTTTTTAATAAAGAAAATCTTATATTTCAAAAGTGCTAAGTTAAGTTTTGGAGGTAAGTTTTCTAAAGAATTGTAAAGGCATACTGTGTTTAGTAGATGGTTTCCATTAAAATAATCCTACTCCATACTCTAGTCTCTCTTTAAAGGACAACGAACATTGGATATTTGGGGAGTTTATTGCATTCTTTTTTGTGTCCCTATACTAAATGGTACAGAAAGAACAACTAGCTACATACTAGGTATGCACAGGATATATGACAAGGTTATCTGTCAGTGCTCTCCTTCTAACATTATTCCTTCCTACAGAAAGTTCTAAAAGGAAGGGAATACTTTTATTTGTTAATTGTATGTCAGAATACAAATTCAATGTGGAAGTCTCTGGGCAGAAAATACCAGAAAGGTTTGTCCATAGCTATTTCCTGAGTTATGCTAAAGACAGACATCACAGGAAAAAAATTTAGTCTTAATTTTATTTCTTTTTTAACAGTTTCCTTAATTGATTTCCATTTACCCAACATAATAATATAGTTCAAACAAGATGAGATGTTAAGTGATACTCATTGTAAAATGTCAAAAAACATAACATATCCATCTCAATTCACATGTGTCATTATGTGTATAATATGAAGCCATCAACTATTCCATGTTAGAAGGGTATTTCTCCCAGTACAAAGCAGCCCTTTGAATTTATGTTAGTGTTGATTTCACTGAAAAGGGAAAAGGTACCTTTAAGGGGGAACCACCTGCTGTTACAGCAGGTTTCCCCGCTGGCTGCCGCTGGTTCTGCCGCCATTGTCCTGCAACCACGTGTGCCCCAAATAACACTCAGAGACTCTGTATTTGATACAATCCTGTTGGCCAGTTACCATTATTGTTAATGGGCTAGCTCTGCCTTAATCATTAACCCATTTCTACTTATCTAAGTATTTCCACGTGGTCGTCTTATTGGTGAGCCTCGCGGCAGGCTTCCTGCTTCTTCCCAGGCTACATCTCGACTCCACCCTACTACTTCCTCTTTCCTCCTTCTAGTCTCCTAGCCCCGCCTATCTTGCTATCTCATTGGCCACAGTGCTTTATTAACCAGTATGAGAAACATATATACTGAATAACATCTCGGGGTGGAGCCAGGGGCGGAAGTGACCTGTGGAGCTTAGTCTCAGGAGGAGGCGGAGAAAGGCCTCTTCTGGCGGGACACGGAGAGAGGAGCATCCAGTTTTAAGCTGTGTTCATCTGTCTGTGTTGTGAGTTGTTTCTCCCTTAATAAACATCTATTCGACCTATTTGTTTATCCTGACCCTTATTGAACCGCAATAACCTGCTCACTTTGGTTGGCAAACATAATGACAGAATGAGACTGTTAGAGTAAGAACAATTTCCAGTTCGAAAGCAATTCTGCTTATTGGGCTTAAAAACTCTTGCACACAAGAACTGATGATTATTCTGAAGAGTAGCTTCAGATATACAGATTAGTATGTTTTATTTAGAACATTAGCCAAGATGGAAGAGAGCTGTAGAGGTTACAGGCACGATGAGTTCTATGAACTCAAGGGTTACTAAATTCCCTCTGTTAAATTTCCCATCCTCAGGAAAGGTATGTGGGACCACACCCTAGCAAGAATTTTATAAACAAAGTAAAAAGTACCCTGGGAGTCAGCCAAGCAGGGGTTCAACTAAACTACAGTGTCTTATCCTTCCTGTTCCCTCACCCTGTCACTCCAAATCTAGACCTGCCCTCATCTTCACAGGCATCGTAATAGACCTGCTATGGCGTGTCCAGTATTTTTATCCTGTACAGATTACTATATGGCCAAACACAGCCTTTTAAAGTCATCATTAATTTTTAAAGTTAGTATATAAAATAATGGGTTTCATTATAGCATCTTAAACCATGTATGTTAATTGCATATTGCTCTTTCCCCCTTCTCCCCTCACTCGTTTATCTCTTTACCCCTTCAATTTCCTCCCTACTATTGCTTTCATGATCATGCAATTGTAGTGTTGCTGGAAGATAGCTATCCGATCAGATTACAAATATAATAACAAAATAAACATCAGAAATAATAAAGCCACCAACATTCTTTTATTGACTAGAATAAAGACATGGATGAAGTTGACATTTCAGTGAGAAAGTGCAAGGAATCAGCAAGCTTAAGCAAACTGAAAATATTCACAATTCTGGTAATTACCAGTTAATAAAGCTCTATATTGCAATCCTGCAATCAAAAAAGAAAATGATTTGGAATACGTCCTGTTGGCCCAATTGCTCAAAGTTGTGGTATTCCTCTGTTTGTAGACCTTCCATGACTTCTTCCACCTTACATGGCTGTCCTTACCTTACCATACTTACCATCCTGCTACTTTACATCAGATAATGGCCTGATAGAAAACAGAATCATTTATTAAGACTGGGCTGCCAGTTGAATCAACTTATACATAGAATGTCCTAACAAGTTTTAAAGTCTAAATAAATCTCTGCCATGATCCAGTAAGGAATTTATAACATCTGATCTAGAAATAAGAAGATATATAATTATAAGGTAAATAATGTATCCTATTTAAAATGAAACATTGATCATAACTTAACAAAATATTATAATGATTAAGCTTAAAAAATCTAAAATTTAAATGTTTTGGTTTTATATAAATATGGCATAGTTCAGTGTCCATAAAGATAGCCAATCAACAGATTGTTCATTATTGAGCACTGTAAAAAGTTTCTCCTATCCCATCCTGCTTAATAGTTTGATACATGCATGATTGACTTGACATGAAGGGAAAAGAGGAAGATTCCCTTTTTTGTTACTTAAATTTCTCAATCTTACCTTTAGGGCTCTAGAATCTTTGAACCCTCTTCCTTTCCCTCCCCTCCCCTCCCCTCTCCTCCCTTCCCCTCCCCTCTCTTCTCTTCCCTTCTCTTTTCTTTTCCTTTTTCCCCATTTTCCCCTTCCTGGGCTTCTTCTTGGCTTTAGAATTCAAATGGTGCATGCTTGAAGAAGGCTATAATCCTTGGGGTTGAAAACCTCATTCACTGCTCTCCTATCATTCATGTTAAGGACCAATTCAAAACAGCATTATTAAAACAAAACACAGCACAGCATAATTAAAATAATGAATTCTGAATAGGTCATTAAAAAAAGTAATTATGCCTTTTTTGCTTGTCCCTGACTCCTTCCTCAGTTAGTATGTGGTGCTATGTGCAGATGAAATTGAGATGCAATGTGTTTAGAGTACATCTTGCTACCAGGGCACAGGACTTTTCTGTGCAACCTTCCATTTCCTACAAGGAGTACAGAATTGAGGTACAAGTGGCTTTTTGTTTTCCTCAAGTTGAGTTCGTCTGTTTTCTTTGTCACTGGCTTTCATCCTCCACCTCACTGACTGTAGCCCACTGTTTATTTATTAGCTGTTGAGTATGGAAAAACATCCAGTCTTTCAGTATTAATAAGAAATCAGAGCAATGAGTGTGCCCATCACGGTACACTGGGTATCATCTTTGCCTGTTAGGCTCTTGGCTGGTTTTTATTGTATTTGACTATTCTCAAAGTTTGGGAAATCTGACTGTGGGTTGTTATTTTCCAATCCTTATTAACACTTGCCAAATCTTTTGTCCTGCATCATTATACTCATGACAGCTTCTAGGTCAAATTTTAGTTTTGATCACTGAATCTTTAAAAAGAAAGCTAAGGAACCGACATAGCCAGCTCATTTTCAGGGTTGGCAAGGGATGCCGATTAGCTGTGAGCTAGTTGTTGAAGTCATAGCAACAAGTCCCACTTACTATCTTTTAGGCATCTCAATTAAGTTTCTTTGGTCTTTGGAACTATAACTACAAAAAAAGGTTCATCTCCTTGAGAAAATGAGAATGTTTGGGAGAAGAACTTCATAGAGTTAATTAAGAATTCTTTTCTAAGGTTCATTTCTGAACTGGTAAACCACGGATTATTTGGGTTCCTGGATTTTCTTTTTATTGCCAGTTTTTATAATAGGCTTTTGATGGACTTAATCTTTTAATTTTAAACTGACTATTTGCCAAGATTCTGGCTGCCATTGCTGAGGCTACCAAACTAAGTATATGCATCAACAACCAGAGAAAAGGCACTAAAGTTGTCCACAGAGGCAACAAACACCGTATTATATTTTCAACAGGGGTTCAGGACAATTTTTAGTCAATGAAATTATTCTGAGAGAATAAGGCTAAAGTTAATTTCTGAAGAAACATAAATTTAGGGATACCTCTTCTTTTTTAATTTGAATTGTAATAAAACTGGATTAAACTAGATTTTTTCCTAAAAATGACAAAATACTGTAGTTTCTGCCTACATGAGAACTGTTTTTATGTCAAAAAGTAAATTTCAAACTTTTCTCCTAGAGAATAATGGAGAAATAAGGTTATATATTATTTTCTTTTATTAAGCAATTAAATAGTATTTTATATTGTCTGGTTCATTATTTTCTTAGATAATGAAGAATTTAACCTTCCTCAGCAAATGTATTTCATATTGGTTATACATTTTTGTGAATATGTTTTGGTGATATTTATGAATAAGTTTATGTAAATGGAGTTCTTAATTGGTCTTAGTAATAAAAACCTGCAGTCAGATATAGAGGAAAATGCTGAGAGATCAGAGAGAAGGAGCAAGCCACCACCACACCTTAACTCCTTAGCGCTCGGAAGAAAAGAGCAAGTTTCTGTTTCTCCCTGCTTATATCCTGTTTTTACTCAGCTAGCTCACTTTCCATCAGTCTGTACAGACATCCATACCTCTATGATTAGCCAGTGGCAAGCTCCATTCTCTGACCTTCAGACAGGCTTTATTTATACAAGCAATTACATATGCATGCATGCATGAATGTGTATGAGAGTGCAAGCACATTCATATCCATTCATATCACTCACGTGAGTTGGAAGACCACCTCAAGTGTCAGTCACAACCTTTGACTTTGAGACAGGTTTTTGTTGTTGATTGATGCACACACTAAGTTAGCTGGCTTACAGCACTCATCGAATTCTCCTGCCTCTATTTATCCTTCCCTTGTAGCATCATTGGAATAACAGTTTGTGTTACTGTGCCTTGGCTTCACTAGCCCTGGGTATTTGGTTAGGTTTTCAGTAGCAGATAGGACTTCTTTGTTGTAGAACAGTGGGTCTTAAGTACTGTTGAGGAGCTGTTGGTTACTGACAAGGTATGCTACAACTGCACCCTTAGAGTTATTGTGGTGGTCATTGTTGTGGTTCACAGACATCACAGCTATGTAGGATTGTTCTTTGCTTCCCTCCTTTGTAAGATTGCAGAGTGTTTTCTGGTACTATGAAGGTGGTCTTAGGGAAGAGGTTTTCAAATCAGTTCCAGCTCAGGGGCATCTGGGTCCTGTGTCTGAAGTGGATAGTGTCTGCATTCAAAAATCTTAGAAAAAAATGTTTACAGTAGTTTTTCTTATAGCCATTTAGAATTGGGAAACAATCCAAGTGTCCAAGGACAGGTAAATAGATAAACATGTTTTGTAGTTGCCATGCAAAAAAAATTCTACTCAACAGTAAAAAGAAACAAATTACTGATAACACAACATGGATAAATCTTAGATATATCTTAAATCAAATGGCCAAATAAACAAGGATATCAACCCACTTATATGACATCCTGGAAAAGGCCAACTCTGTAACAGTAAAAGACACATTGATGACTAGCAGAGGCTAGAAACAAAGTGACTATACAAAAACATAAGACAATTTGAGGGAACATTGGTCCACATCTTCACTCTGGTGTGGCTCACATTACCGTACATATTTTATATAAGTGATAGAACCGAAATGTACAAAGGTGGAGTTTACAGTTCAGCAAACTAATATCCCGGCAAAAACAGATCAAAGCAGAAGCAAGTAATATGAAGTATAACTGTTGGATGGTTTTGCTCCCATAAGGCATGGTTGTTAGTTTTTTATATTATTTAAAGTAACAATGCCAAAATAAAATGGCTTTTCTAAGTGATAGAATGAAAGTTACTTCTGGAAAAATTTGCTGTGTAAATTTCTATGTTTAATCATTTTTCTTCCATTTCTTTAATTTCATCTATTGTATGAAATCTGTTAACTTTTAGACACAATAGAAGAATTTCTGCAGACTGCTTTCAGTGACAATCTTTTTTAATTTATCTTACTAAACAAGAAGTAAAGAATATATTCAGTTTACTTTGTACTAAAATGGATTACTTTTGAAGTGATTGATTAAAATCGATTCCCTTTAAATTGTAAATGCTGACAAGCAAAAGTCAAGTGTTTTGGCTGGTGTACTGGCATTCTGATAGAGACAGAGCCCTTGAACTCTAACTCCTGAGACCTGATAATGCATGTCATCCTTTCCAGTGACCACTTCACTGTAGTTATTGCTGGCTTAAACGTTTTATGTGTCAGTTTTATTGAAATGTGAAAATTCTATCTTGTTTCTGCCTTTTCACCATTAGTACAATTATTATTATTTCCCATCCAACAGATCCAATTATAATTTTAAGAAATTTAATTTAATTTTAAAGAGCCTTTATAAATTTACTAGAATATTCCAGTTGGTGGAAATCAATCTTACACAAATGAAAGATAATACTGGTAATCATAGGATCTGTCTCAGAAAGCAAAAGATATTTCTGTGTTTCTGGCATTCAAGTACTATTGGCATTATATATATAGGCATCTAAACATATCTAAATCATTTCACCTAGTATACAAGCCACGATAGATGTTCCAAACTTAAGGGTGCAAGTTTTATTTTTATTAAACAATACAACTGATTGTAGCTAAAGGTGTAAACCACATAGCCACTATATATACCTACCAGGAGCAGCTGTGTCATTCTGAAGGCAAGCAGCAGATGGTTTTTATAATACTAACACCACTGCTATTAATATTGAATTAGGGTAATACCATTTTGACTACTACTAATCCTAGTTTTTATTATTTGTGCTTGATTTTGAATTAACAATGCAAATAAAGTAAAACTATTTGTAGTATATTGATTGGACAATCAATCATGTGTATTTTCAGCAGGATATACGGGGTAAAATTCATTCTCTTCATCTTGTGCTGCCCTCTGAACTTCTTTTGTAGTTCCAATTTTATTAGAGTGACATTAATAACTCAAGATCTAAGGAAGTAAGGGTTTAGTAGGATTGATATTTGCTTTTGATCTTGGTTTGGAATTAGAATATTGAACTTAAGAACAGAATAGTTGACATATACATTCTGCTTATCCCACTGCACATAGAAAAGGAGTTTAAATAACCTCGTGTGCAATGTTTTGATTAAATATTCAGCAGTATTATTTGGTTCTAGCTTGAAAACAAATCCTCAGGTCTTGATATTTAAATAGAAGTGAGTGAGATTTTGCTGTTTGTAAACTAGTACCTTATAAAACTATTGTTTTCATATTATTGTTGAAGTTTTTTCTTGGGGAAAGTTACATTTTCTTCAAACACTTGATTCCAGCTCTGACCACATTTAATTAAGAGAAGACTGATGTCTGCTGTGAGTTAATGTGAGTTAATTTATTGGGAGAGCTTAAAAATGTATACTGGAACATTTTTCTACAATAGTTCTGTGTTTCAGGTGTGTAATTTTTTTTTTTTAGGTTGACAGTTTTATACTTTACATGGACTCCCATGAACTAGGTTATGTACTAGGTTTGATACCATCTCTAGTAGGATACAGTGTACAGGCTATCAAGGGTTCTCACTTATTACTATACATACAAATTAACTGGAGACCTCTGACATTCTCATAGAGACCCAGCTCCAGCTTTTTCAAATGAATATCCAGACGTTAGTATTTTGAAGAGCTCTGAACTGGAATCCAATATACATTGAGGGCAGTATATGTTTGAGAATGGTGGTGGTTAATGTAGGCATGTGCACATGTAAGAAGGATAATCACATGTGTGTTCACAGAGAACTGTGGTCAACATCCAGTGTCTTCCTTAATCGACCTTGTAATTTGAAATAGGGTCTTTCAGTGAAGTTGGGGCTCAGTGATCTGGCTGGGCAGGGCAGGCTAGTAAGCCCCAGAAATCTGCCTGTCTTCCTCTCCTGAACACTGCAACTTTAGAGATAAATCATTGAGCTAGCATTTTCTGTGGAATCTGACTCAGAGCCTCATGCATGTGTAACAAGTACTATATTAATGGACTTTATCGCTAGACTTTGGCAGTTTTTAAAGGAGCTCAGTACTTGAACTCAATATGAAATCATGATTGGGGACATCTGAGTTAGACTCTTGTGTCTTCTACTGTTTTGCTATTCAATGACTCAAGATCAACCTACTGCTGGAAGGACATAACCAACCCAAGCTTTCATGGTTTATGCATTACAGTCTTCTTCTTCTTTTAAATCACAGCTCAGTGTGGTTGTAGGGAAGGTTTATTGTGGCAAGTTGTGGGAGAATGACACTTTTGATTAGTAGAACCATCAAACTTCACAATTTTTCACATAGTAAACAAGAAGGAAAGAGAAAATGAGGGTAATCATGGTGATTTTTATTGTCCAGCTCTGAAATGACATATCTACTGAACATGACAATCTGTGAGGCAAATTTAATTCAAATTTAATTCATGTAGGACCAAGAAAGTTTGGAATTCCAGTCTCATGCATTTACTTGATATTTGAAAACAAGGTTTAGGTAGTAGTCTCAGGAAAGGGTCATGAATGAACTACCAAGGAACATTTGTTGGTAATTGGCCTTTTAAGAATATTAAAGGTGTGAACTTTAATTTTTCACAAGTGGTAAGTATTTCTATTAATAGGGCACAAAAAGTCTGATAGTTAAGTGCAAATGCCATATTGTGAAATATAACTTTGACAAATTATTTCTTAGATGTGAATTATTTTTTTAAATTTCAGAATTCAAACTATTCTAAAATATATTTCTTTTGATTCTTACTAATAATTTATTCAAAATGAAATATTACTTTAGCATTTTAACAAAGTTAGTAGCATAATTCATCTTCAGATCTTTTTATGATTTTAAAGAATCATAGTTTCTAAGGTTTTAATTATGTAAATGCAAGTTTGCTTATCTTCAGATGTATTAAGAATGTGGAATTTTGTATGCTTTTTTTTAAATTTCTTAAGCTATATCTTTTTGTTTCAATGTAGACACTTATACTTATTTATTATTAACTTGAGTGTCTCACTTGAAATCTATGAGTTGAATTCTCTATGTCAGTATTTTTATCTTACACAAGTCTTCATGTGCTTATCTTCTTCCAGACCCCTGGCAGTATTTGGTGGGTGAAGCAGACTATTAGATCACCATTCTCCTATGTAGCCACTTTCACAAAGACTAGTCTATAAAGCTCTCATTGCATGAATACATATTGTACCTCTGGTTGGTTCTGAATTGGTGATATACTGCACTACCTTGTTTTTTTTTTTTTTTAAAACAAACCCTACAAAAGCAGGAAGAGCAGGTTTCACACTAGGAAAATGGTTTGAATACCTTCATGCTTGAACCAAGACTGAGTTAAATATGAAGGATAAACTTTTGGCAAATGAATCAGTGTAAAATAGTAATTATATATATATATATATATACATATATATATATATATATATATATTAAAATTGAGTGTTAGTTCTGAATTAGAAGCAAGCCTACTTGTGTTCTTAAACAAAAGGACTTAATTTTGATTTCTAGCATAAAATAGTTTCACAACATCTATACCATACTATTGGAAAGAAAATCTCATATAAGAAGGTTTTAAAGGAACCTAGGGCCCTTTGCATAAAAGTTAACTTGGCACTAACATGCCTTGAGACAAAGAACCTTCAAAGATGCTCTTGAGTTCATTTTCAGTTGGCCATCTACTTCTGGGCATGCAGTTGAATCTAAAGAGTAGTTTGTTTCCCTATTGAAACTCTCAGAGGAAACTAAATTTTCATTTGCAAGTGGTTGTCCATTGAATGAAGATAGCTTCTAGGTTAGGGGTGAGGGCATATGCGTGTTTGCACTTTCAGCTTTGGGATCCCATGTGGTGGAGACTTGTGCAAGACCTGTATATGCTACCTCAGGCTCTCTGAGTTCACATGTGAGTAGAACCTGATGCTTTAGCAGACTTTTTCCCCTTGGATTTCCTCCATTCACCTCTGGTTCTTACACTCTTTCTGCCTTTCCTTCCACAGAGTTCCTTGAGCCCTGAGGGGAGGGATTTGGTGGTGATATCCCATTTAGGGCTAAGAATTTCAAGGCTTCTCCCTCTGCAATTGTCTGGCTGTGGGTCTCCATATTTGTTCTCATCTGGTGCAGGAGGAAGCATTTCTGAAAAATGGCTGAGTGAGGCAGTGGTCTTTGAGTATAGCAGAACTTCATCAGGAGTCATTTAGTTGCTATATTCTTTTTGCAGAATTGCAGTATTTGGTATTACTCTAGTTCCCAGGTTCTTCGTCATCCAAGCAGTATCAGGCATGGCTTCCATCTTGTGGAGTGGGTCTTAATTTGTTTGACTGCTTATTGTTTGACTGCTTCGTGCCACAGGTTTGTGCCATTATTGCAGTAGCAATATCTTGCAGGTGGGACACCAGTATAGATTCAAAGATTTGTGCCTAGTTTGGTGTTTACATTTCTCCTTTGGTAGCCTTCAGAGTACCTTCATGTACAATGGACATTAGCATGTGGTGATGTATTATTTATGATTTATTAAAGCTTGCCCAAGGATTCAGAAAGCAAAGCCAGCCACAAGCTGTAGAAGTCACGCAATGGAGATACACATCTTTAATCTCAGAAGCCATACTAGCAAGCCAGATAGCCAGGCAGAGGTGACACACACCTTTAATCCCAGGACTCAGGAAACAGGCAGTTGGATCTCTCTGAATTTAAGGCCACCAATGACTTCAAGGCTATTCCCATTTTTTCTTCTACTAGGTTCAATGTATCTGGTTTTATGTTTAGGAAAGCAGGGTGTTCTACCAGTATTTGTTTAGTCCCCTAGGAATGGAGACAGAGAGTGAGGAAATGCCACAACAGATAGTCTTCAACAGAGCTATGGATGGGACTGGAGCATACAATATGAAGGAGAGGAGGGGGACTAAAGATCTGAAGCTCACCTACTTGCTGAGTTGGCCTACTTGCTTTTCTGGCAGACTTGGTTGATTGTTCCCAGAGAATGCCTGCTGAAGTTGTGGGTTGGGATAAGAGAATGAGTAGGAAAGAAGGTTGGAAGAGAAGATATGCATGATCTGCTAGAGATGAAGGTAGAGACAAGGGGGAGGCTGCAACAGGCATTCATCTACAGAGATAGAGATGTGACTGGGAGATTGCATTTGGATGAGTGAGGGGTGAATGTCTGACGATAGCCTATCTGCTTCCTTGGCCAGCACCCACACGTTTGGTTCCCCGACCTATACATTGGATAACACCAGCTCCAGAGGATTGACACTTTCTTCTGGCCTGTGAAGGCACCTCCACAAAGGTAGTGGTACACATGTTTGCATGTGCACGAATGCACTCATGTGCGTGCACATACATAAGCGTGCGCGCGCGCACACACACACACACACACACACACACACACACACACACACACAGAACAACAAGATCATCCTGTCTATCAAAGCTAAAAAAATACTCATAGTCTAATGGGGGAGAGATACAAATAGATATTTGCATACCAAATAGTAAAATTTCTGTAAGAACAATGTTAGTGACCTTGTTACCCAAGTTTGCATTGAAGACACATGATCTAGAAGGTGGGGCTTAAAGTGTTAGATCTTTTGCTGAACAAGAGTTTTCTGGGATTAGGTCTTTGGCCAGTTTGTGAGATGGGACTCAGATTTGAAAAGCTTATGCACAAGTGCCATCCATCATGTGTGGAGATGATGCAGGGTGGAGCTACTGGATGATAGGAGAAAGTCAGGCATGAAGGCTGAGTATAAATAGGTGGAAGATCTCGAGTTTACACAATATAAAGTAGATTAGACTGATTGACAGGCTAGTCAGGAAGAGTCTTCCTGTGTTGGGAGAGGTATATGGGAGCTATCTGTGGTGTCCATGGCCTTGTGGTCATATTGACAGCTTTGCAATAGAGGGCTGACAAAGCCATGCTGTTTAATAAATACTTGGGGAACTGAATATGGGTGATCATGAAAGAAAGAAAACAACCAAGCAGCTACTTGCTATATTTCAACAGTGTGAATTACTGTCAAGTTAAAAATGATGAAATAACAAAACTGGTGAAAACAAACATAGTGTCTCTGAATGAGTTATTAAATTTAGAAAAGTAGACCTGGTGAAGGTGTGAACAGGAGTAATGATTGATTGGATGATGAATTGGGACATATGGGATGTTCCATGTTCCCAGCCCCTCCCCAGTGAATTCCCTGCTAACTAGCATCTCCACCCAGAGAATGAACAGGAGCTGAAGCAAACCTTTTTAATGTGCTTTCAGAACAGATGGTCTGAAGAGTGGTGAGTCAGTTTTTTAAACTGCAATTACCATTTGCAGTGTGGTTTGGGATTCACTGAAGATTTCATTTATTCATCTCATCCCAAGATTTCATTAGCATGTATGATTGAGTCAAATTGATTTTAATTATTTAGTTGACCCTTTTAATTACCTCGTTTTGCCTCTGACGATTTGTGAACTTCCTGCAGATTTATAACCTGACCACATCAGAGGAGCCATGACTTCAGTAAGTCCAGCCTGCAGAAAAGTACAGCAGGGCAAGCCACACACAATCATGTTCTGAAGCTTTGAGAAGTTGATTTGGGCATTGGATGAAATCTAAATAATTTCTTGATTTACTTCACATTTTTATAATTAGTATTTTATTTTTGTATTCATACTTTCTTAGTGGATTGCTTTAGGTATAAAGACCAAGCATGGACATGTAATGACATGTAATTCTTCAAGAATTTCTGTTAATGGAAACTAAAATACACACAGAAGTAAGTCCTTTTTTCTTTTTTCTTGAAACAGGGTTTCTCTATGTAGTTTTGGAGCCTGTCCTGGAACTATCTCTGTAGACCAGGCTGGCCTCGAACTCACAGAGATTCACCTGCCTCTGCCTCTAGAGTGCTGGGATTAAAGGCATGCACCACCACTACCCAGATAAAAGTAAGTCTTCTTGATTTTGTCCCATGTAGTTCTTTAAGTCCTTTTTTTTTTGTGTTTTTCAGTTTTCAGTTTTTCAGCTTCCTCTATTGTGCATGGGCTTTTTTTCTACTAGGACATAGTGGAAATATTAACAGTCATAGATTACAATCACGTACACGTGTATGCATGTCCACTAACACTCAGTGAGTAACCATGGCATTCATATCACTGTTCAAGGCTCTTTGAACTCAAAGTTGATGACATGCAAATATGGTAATATTAATTGATATATCATTTACCACAGCTGAGCAGAAGAGTAATCTTCCCTTCATAATCAAGGAAGGAAACTTCACATAAGAATTTTAAAGACAGTGGCAAAACAGAAAAGTGAAGAATACATTAAATAAGGGTGTAAATCAGGGATACTAATGGTGTCTTATAGTAGTCTAATTTCTTTATATCAACAATGAACATTCCCTCTAAATTTTTGATTCTAGGGTATATGAGAAGGCTCTGGGTCCTAGTTTTTTTTTTTTTTTAAGTTATTAGGATTACCTTCATCCAGAGTTTTTTACTTTATTGTGTAGTGCCTCAGGCCCCCCATTTTATGTGACATATGTGGATGACCAAAGGTAGAGTAACATCCCTTTCTTTCCTAGACTTCCTACTACACTCCTGGGCATCCACAGGGAACATAGAGGCTTCTTGCTATCATCTTTCCTTGGTAATTATTTTCATTTTCTTGCTTATAAATATTGAAAAAAGTATGTGAGCTACAGGGATCACACTGAATATCTTAAAATCAATGGCTGTACTTCTCTAGTTCTCCATCCTAGGATAATTAAAGTCATAGGGAGACTTTTAAAGAGTCCCTGTCAAGTCATTTAAAAAAATATGTGTTACTCTTCAGTTATAAAAATTCCAAAGAAAATTCAAAATGATCTTTATTAAGGTAAAAAATTTTGCAAGTAAAAAAGTCTGCATATAATATTAATTTAAAACTTTCTCTTATTTATGAAGTTTATCTTACCAGCATGGATTTATTGGTAAATAGAGTGTTTGTTTTAAGCAAATACTATAACTTCTGAACAAAATACATACAAATGACTGTTTTCATGAAGATATCCTAGGATATCATTTTATTTCGGAGTACTTTTACAGCAAAAGGAAAATATAAAACAAAAAAAAAAAATTCCAGTGCTTTGACAAACCTGATACAAGTCTGAAAACATTTTGCTGTTTTTGCAACTGCCAGACCTAAGTTGCAGTTCTTTGAATGAACTGATGAAGGATAAAGTATATGCAAAGCCTCACTGTGCGCAGAGAAGGGAAGGCTGAACAGCAGCCCTGCCTTGGGAGGACATGGGTCAAATGAGCTGCACATGACTGTCTTCTGACTGGAAATACTTGTTAAGTAGACAGCAGAGAACAATGAACTTAGCTGCTGCCCCAGCAGAGGGGCAGCTGTGTCATGCCAAGGAAATAGCTGTTTCCACCCTCCTGAAGGCAAGATAACCCATAGCTTACATTCACAAAATTCCGTTTTGTTCCTACTGGATTCTGTTTATAAAAACTAAAGGCAACAAAATAGGCTGATTACATCCATATCATTTGTAACATCCACTGCTGCCTCTACCCTACTTGCCTGTTTCTGGAAAAGCACACTAAGCTTTTTTGTTTCAGAGGCTTCAACATAGAATGGAAACTACCAGCGAGATGAAGAAAAGTGTTTCTCCTTCACCTTCTTTCTACTTCTCCTTTTTCTGGTCTTGTTTGAGTCTCTGGGAGGCTCAGTCAGTTACTTTGGAGTCTCCTGCCTTGGCTTCTTCTTTCTCTTGTGAGAGGCACAGACTCAAGTCGAAAAGAAATACAAAGTAGAGGAGTAGATAGATTAAGAAACAGCAGGTACAGGCTATGATCCTCAGCAATGCACCTGATTGTCATCTGTATATATATGATGCATCTATACAATAGTTAAGGTGCATTAGACATCAGCTATATTTGAGTTTTTGAAAATAAACATGGCTCAGAAATAGGGCTGTGATGAGTAGATACTACAGGCACTGTGATTGACACTAACTGACACTGTTTATGGTTGTTTTGCTTTATACAGAAAACAGTAAGGAAACATATCTCAATGTGAACTTGAATGACCTCATTCATGGGAGTTAGGCAGCAGTGGGAACTGGGCACTGAACAATTTTAATCCAAGTCATGATGAAATCAGGGTTATTGAAAATCTGCACAGGCTCTCTGTTAGAATACACAACTGACTGGGTAAAATGTCAGAGTGGGTGATACTGCAGAGAAGTAGGCTTTCCTGGGAACTGGACCCTTCCTGGGTTCTGTATCCTTTACATTTCTAACTGAGGATGTATTGTTTTTGCAAGTTTTACTGAATTCCCAGGAGTGCCCCGTGCTGGTTCATGGCAGGATCTCACGTCCCACTGACTTGCTTCTTTGTACTGCCACCTGTGTTCTTCAACTGGGAAAATAGGGCCAAGGGAGCTGTGACTATCAGGTGATGCTGACATTTGCTGAACCCTGAGGACATGGTCATCAGGAGATTCCTTCTCCCAACACCTTCTTCATTTCAGTGCAAACAGTGATACAGGGGTGTTGCTGGGTTTTGACTTTATTAAGTACAAGAAGTTTGTTTTTGGCTTTGAAATTAAGGCTTTCTTCTATTGACTTCTTGCTTTTCTTTGTCTTGCTTGGGATTGTGCTATAGTCTAAAACCCTGAATATGACTTTTAAAGTCTCATTTGACTAAATAGAATCATAAACTTCAAAAGAATTTCTACAAACAAGGACTACACTGATTTCTTTGCCATATTTTCCTGATAGCTCTGTATTTTTATAAATATTTGTAAATGGACACAAATATACATGCATAAAAACAGGCACATCTACCAAGAACTATTACACAAAAGTACGCACACACACACACCCACACACACCCAAATTCATGTTACTCTGCTTATTGTAAAAGTTTACTGGAATTATTTCTTCATGTGACATAAATTCCCTATTTTTATACCATCCTGTCTCTGAAATGTTGGAATTTGACTGCCAGTTGATCCATATACTCCCTGTACAGCGATGTGACCTTCAGCCCTCAGTTTCCTTTTCTGCAGCAAAAGAGAAATCTGGTCCATGTTCGTATTCGTAAAAAAGATTTCCTGTGAAAACAAATGTTTATTATGAGGTGACAAAGTGCATAGTCACTTTATTTTTATTTCCAGAGAATTTGCCAAGTACTTTTTTTTTTTTTTTTAAGCAGGAAAATGTTTTTTTTTTTTTTTTTTTTTTTTGATGAAAAGGGAAAATAAAGAAGGCAATAGAAAGGAAGGGTATGGTGAAATATTTTAGTGTCATTATCTTTTAAAGAACAATGGCATCTAAAGGCCTTTGAAGAATGGGCCATGAAAACAAAAGAAATTTAAAACTTTTATTTCGAGCTTGCAGATACTCATCTTCAAACTCCACTGTACCTTGTTCTGTGTCACTTAAATAAATGACAGGCATTATTTTTTTTCCTCAGAAAATATCTTCTTTTTAATTGAGAGAGGAGCTGAGCAGAAAGTTTGAGAGCTCCTGTTGGATCCCTGCTCCCCACACTCTGATCTCTAACATCACCTACATTCTACACCAGTGTGTTTCTGGGGAAACCGATGAGCCAATATTCATGCAGTATCTCTAAAGAGAAACCCACAATTTAAATAAGATCTATTCTATATATTGCACAGTTTGAAGATTATGACAAAAGTGTAAAAACATACTTACTAACATAGCAACATATCTCATAGCTCCCTGTGTTCCACTGTCCACATTTTCTTTTTTTCCCCAAACAGGGTTTCTTTGTGTAGCCCTGGCTGTCCCAAAACTCATTATGTAGACCAGGCTGGCCTCAAACTCAGAGATCTGCCTGCCTCCTCTGCCTTCTGAGTGCTGAAATGCTGGAATCAAAGGCGTACCCCACTACTGCCCATCCATCTTTTTTTTTTTAATTAATGGATTCTAGAACCCCTGATTTGATGTTGTCTCTATTTTTTTAATTACTACTATTATTTCTAGAATGAGAACTAGCTGTAAGTGCAGAGTGCCTGGCCTGTCTGTTTTGGCTGTATTCATTTAAAATATGCATTTAGAGATACTCTGTCACCTTTTGCTACTTTGATGTAAATTGTTGCATTGCATAGTGTGCTATTTGTTTATACAACTTCCTATCAAAGAGCATTTCTGCTGCATTTGTATTTCCACAAATGCAATAAGAGTCTATAAACATGCACATTCAGGTCTTTATGCAGATACAGCTCTCCAATTCCTGTTAATAAACACCATGGAGCATAACTGCTAGACCTCTGTTTAGAATGTGTTCAGTTAGATAGGACCTGGAAAACTGTCTTCCAAATTGTCTTAAACAATGCTGGTCTATTTAGATTATCAAATTTACATTAAATATGACTTTTAATAGCAGGATTTTAAGAAATTGTTCAACAAGCTTTTAGATATAAGGTTTTGAAATTAAAATATAATCATACCATTTTCTCATTTCCCTTTTTTCCAAATCCTCCCATGTACTACCTTGTCCTTGCATTCTTTCAAAGTATTGGCCTCTTCATCTCTTCTTCTCATAGATAGATATAAACAGGTAGTTAGATAGATAATAGATATATGGTAGATATAGGTATATAGATGATAGACAGATAGATGATAAGTACAATCCTGTTCAATGTGCATAATGTCTTCCTTCCTTCCTTCCTTCCTTCCTTCCTTCCTTCCTTCCTTCCTTCCTTCCTTCCTTCCTTCCTTCCTTCCATTTGAGAAAGGGTTTCTTTGTGTAGCCCTGGCTGTCCTGAAATTTGCTCTGTAGACCAGGCTGGCCTCAAACTCACAGAGATCTGCCTCCCTCTGCCTACTGAGTGCTGGAGTGCTGGGATTAAAGGCATGTGTCACCACCACCCAGTACATAATATGTTCTTGCATGTATATGATTCTAGGGTGAATAGCTGACCACTTGGTACTAAATAACCAATTGGGCTTTTCCTTGGAGAGGACTCTTTCTTCAGCGTAGAACTATAGGTAATTAAACTATAGATTTTTTTTTAAAAAATAACAAGACAGGGAGCTCTGGTAAATTGTATGTTTTTCTGGTTTCTTCATCACAGTATTTAAAAATGTAATCACCATATATTTTTAAGTACATCTGCATATTGTACATTAATCAACTCAAGATGAAGCTACCTGTAATCTCAAACATTATCATTTCTTACAATGAGAAATCTCAAGATTCTTTGTTTTCATATCCTAAATCATACAATACAATATTATTTTTTGTATGCACATTCTGTACAACAAGCTATGAAATCATCTCATTCTGCTTAGAATACATTATTGAAAAAGAGAAAAATATAAACTCTGGTAAAGCTATGGACAAAGGATAAACTTAGTATTCTGTTGGTAAAAGTGCAAAAAGGTATAGATAATATTAAAAACAACATAGCTTTGCTAAAACAAAATAAATGTGGAATAAATACATGATCTACCACTGAGTGTATAACCAACAGCAGATAAAATCAATTTGATATAGAAATACCAATCATTTTAACAACTCATTACAGTTGTTTTTGTCTTTCTTTTTAACATTTTATACACTCATTATTTACAGCATTTCTTTTAATTAGTCATTTTTTACATTTAAAAATATACTTAAATTTTATGTGGTTATGTGTTGTATGTCAGAATAAGCACACATATGTTCATATATATATATACACACATTTACATACATACATACATACATACACACACACACACACACACACACACACACACACACACACACACACGCTAAAACATTTGTCATTTCTTAGATTGAAACATCCATTCATTTCTTCTGGCTTTTATTTCAGTCATATTTTTTAAAATATATTTTCTAGAAAGACTGAATTTTTCTCCATCTACCCTGCATTAACAACTAGAGAGTGTTTTTGACAATACATTACAGAAGACTCCTTTATTTTAAAAGTTGTTATTTTAATCAAGTTTCTTATGTGTTCATACACTAATTACACTCTTCAGTGGTTTAATAACACTTGAAGGCATGTGGAATTCAGTCTTTATAGGAGAACAAGAAATATTACTTTTCTTGTTTGACATGGGATTAGAATAGCTTTTTGTAAGGACCCCAGCAAGAAACTGACTGTCAGAAGAAATCAAAATTTCCTTTAATGCAAACCATGTCTCCTTTTGGGCGTATTGGCACTGTGGCAGAAGTGGACCCTCAGATGTTGGCAGATACCACACAGTTTATTTCAAGATATGATCTGGATTCAGGACAATGACTTGCTAATATATTCACAATGACCAGAAGACCCTGGGGAATCTATGAAATTTATTTTTCTGGTCAAAGTAGAAGGAAAAGTACTATCTCTTTAGACTACATTTTGACTCATTTTTTTTCCTATGCTACTCTGAAAACAAATTTAAAAGTAGATTTTGAAAAATGCTTTATGGCTTTCATTGGCAGTGGCTTTGAAAATACATTTCAAATATAATTATAGTTTGTAACCTAATGCTTCACGGTAGAACAAAAGCCCTGCCTCTGAATGAATGTTAGCTCCCCAAACTTGGAACATTTTCCCCTGTTTTCTTCTTTATTGGTTAGCATTTAGAATTTTGAGGTAAATGGGTCTGTTCAAATATTTTGTTTGGGCCAACTAACTTTTTACAGTAAATTTAAAGCTGTATAGTGCTCTACAATTCACATTTATTCTGAAACACTATGAAAATATTGGTGACAAACTAAGCTTATGGTTGCATTAATGTTGATAAGGGTTGACATGGTTGACGTGTAAGTTAGGTCTTTATGACTGCTAGTTTCAAGTGTTGGGCAACACATGGCAGATAAATTGCTTTAGTTTTAAAGACACTTAACAAATGAATTTAATCAATATTTTATAAATCTGGAAATTTTATTTAATATCATAGAAAATTTTTATTGTTTATATTTTTTTCAACAGCAACATTTAATAGAATTATGTTTGTTGTTGACCTCAACATTCTTGTGTCTATTACAGAACAGATACCCATATGGAAATTGTTTTGAATCAGTTATAATTCTCATAAGTGATGTACTTCCTCACAAACTTTTTGTTGTCCCAGACAAGATTAAGTATAAAGATAGTTTATATTTTTGTTCATGAGTCTTCCATATTTTTCAAAGCTCTTATTAGTTTTACTTTTAAGTCATATGTATATATGTGTCTGGGGAGTGTGGTTTTGGGGTACGTGGGGCTACATGTGAGGGCCAGAAGAGGATATGATATTTCCTGAAACTGAAGTGATATTAAAGTGGCATTTATATCTACTCTTCACCACTCTACCTCTTTGAACCAATAATATAGCACCTAGCCATTTAACTCCTAACACAATAAACCCTACAGTTTTGCTTTTAAAGGTGATATAACATAGCTATTTTCACTTGCAAACACTATTATCTCTCCATCTCTATGTACACCCATAATTTATACTTTTGTCTTATGTCCTTGTTGTAAAAACTTTAATCTGTCTTTGCCTTCAAGGTTTGTTTCGTATCTAATCACATTCTATTAGAATACTTTTATATATAAAATAATTAACCCTCCTATATTTCAGAGACCCTCCAAAGAAAATCTTGGGTTCAAAGTCTGTGTGCGTATATGTCACCATTTTTTATCCTCTCCTTATTTTTCATCTTAAACACAAAACACATATGCAAACATTTTCATACAACTCTTACAGTCTATGAATCCTGAGTAAGTCTGTAAAAGTATCTGTCTGTCCTTTCCCTTTCTCCCAGGGAACAATGAAAACTCTGATGTGAGCAACAAATAATTGAATCCGACCATGATGTCTGATATAATGTAAATGTCAAGAATTATTTATCAGATTGACCATGGACACTCAGCCCTGCTGTCTTCTTCTTCATGATTCAGTTTGCTTGGGCTATCATTCAGCCTCCGTGCACCTTGTAATCACACTTTCTTTTTTTCTAAGAATCGTCTGAATTTCAAATGCTCTTTAGGTTGGTTGTGGGTGAGGCATTCACTGTTTGTTCTTAACACCTTTCACATTTTATAGAAAGCTAGTATACACTTACTAATGGAAATTTAGTTGTGAATTTCCTTCAGATTATGTATCCCAATCACATATTTCTTAGCAGAAGGCTTAAAATAAAGTACAGGATTTTTGATCAGTAGGTAGGGCAAGTGAGAGGTATAGACTCGAACAGAACTGATCACAGCAAGAAATCTTGTACTCAACTGAGGGGTAAAGTGTGTTGTGTGCCCTCTCTCTCTGTCTCTTTCTTTCTTTCTCTCTCTCTCTCTCTCTCTCTCTCTCTCTCTCTCTCTCTCTCTCTCTCTCTCTCTCTCTCTCTCTGTTTCTCAGCCTCCTTTAGAGCCTAAACTCTCAATTCCAGAAGCTTCCTGGCCAGTACATGCTGTAACAGCTAGTTGTTGAACAAAGCTAATGTCAGAGAATAGTTTTTCTTTTCTTTTCTTTTCTTTTTTTGTCTTTTCAAGAAAGAGTTTTTCTGTGTAGTTCCTTGAACTCAAGAAGAGCCACCTGCTTCTGCCTCCCTGGTACTGGGATGCTGGGATTAAAGGCATGCACCACTGCTTTCACCACCACCTGGATCCCTTTCCTTTATGTTACGTGAATAATTGGAAATATACAGGTAGCTCCTAATACACAATGGCTCAACATACAATTGTTGGCTTCATGATGGGATGAAAAGAGTACATTCAATAGAAACTGTGCTTTGAACTCTGACCTTTCCTAAAATAACTGCAGTTCCTGCTCAGACAACTGTGATGTCAAACTCCATGATGTACTCCATTTTTACTTATAGTGTTTGACTGAGTGAGATATGATATATGATTGGTTAGATTTCTTAAATGCATTTTGATTTATGATGTTTTCACCTTAGGCTTCACCTAAGTTCTATAGGTGGCATTATAATTTCTGTATATTCTCCCCACTAAAAATATTGTGAACTAATTCTCACTTACACATGCAGTAGGATATATGATTTATTTCATTTTGATGTTTGTATTAGAGGATAACAAATAGTACTGCATTATTCCTTCTGTGAAATGGTCCTCACTTTTTCTTTTTCCCATAAATACCTGTTTTGCTCTCTTGAAATATAGTTTGGATTAAAATTACTTACCCGTTTTTTAGGAACATAGTGTCTAGTTGAAATGAATACTGAAAACTTAAGATCAGAAGAAGGACCTGTGTAGATTCCTTGTACCTGTCAGTTATTGAGTTTAGCAGATTAAAATTTTATGAGTAAACCTCAGCTGATTTAAAACTTTACTAAGTTTGTGCCTATGTAATTAAACATTTGTATATGATTAAGAAGTAGAACTAGACAGAGTATGATTTTGGAAGATTAATATTAATTATTATAAAAGATTAATAACACATGTACATGAAAGTTCTAAAATATGATCAAGCAAATACAAAGCTGAAGTTCTTAAAATAAGAATCTGAGCTACAGAAAGAACAGTAAGACAAAATTGGGTGAAAATTCTTAAGCAGAATATATATTAAGTTCTGTATTTATTTTTAATGGATTATGAATGATCTCTTGTTTTCATAACTTCAAAAACAAAGGCCTGTTTCCCATATGACAAATACAAGCTAGAGGATGTATCTGCCTAGTCTATCAGAAAGAAATTTCCCAAATACTTCTTTAAAACTAGAAAGTTTTAAAATTTGCAGACCAATATCATAAAGGTCCTTCTACTATATATAGGCACGCACAAGATTTCACAAGATGAATGTTCACCAATCTGATGACATCCTCATTTAGTGACATGAAACATTTAGTGTAAACACAATGAATGTGATACTTTTCAATCAGTCTTTGAGGAAAGTTGGATTAGGGAGACAGGATACATTTGCCAATTTTCCTGATAAAAATTCCCCCCCCCCAAACCTGAATTTAGTGACACCAAAGGCAGAACTAGAAAGAGGAACACATTATAAATCACCCAAGTCTAGTACTTCCTGTGTGGGTCCATCCAAACTGCCAGGAAGTCTGATATTAAAGAGTGTATTTGCAGGGATGGTAGTTTTCTCTTCATGATGATGGAAACAGGCTCTTCAGTATTTTCTCTTGTACTAAGCATTTTTGTTGTTATTGTTACCAAGTTGCAGGGTTTTCCATTTCACATCTTAACAATTGTTTGGTACAAAACACTTTCTTCTTATTCATCCTGCGCAGGACCAGATGCTTTACTAATGGTGTAAACCGGAGGTGGGTTATATGTCTAATAGTTTTTCTTTTAAATTAAAAATTTCAAAATAATATATGCATGAGAAGATTTTACCTTACCTTTATGTTGACAAAAATGTATTACAGCTAATTTACATTTCAGTATATGTACAAAGACATGGTTTTATTTCTTGTTATATTCATTTACTCCAACATTTTAATAAATCCCAAGAATTTACTGCTGTTACTATTGTTACTCCTTTTGTTTCAAGTTAAGAGCAAGTAAGCAGTTGGGATTCAAAACTTGGTCTCTTGGTTCCATAAGGCTATCATTTTGTAAATTTTGAAATATGTTCTCTATTTTCATGGAATAGTTTGAGAAAAGCAAAGGATGTGAGCCAATGAAATTAGCTACTTCTTCAAAAGAAGTAAATGTATTTCCTTTCTCCTGTGGCCTCCAGGAAGAGTAATAGTTTCATCTGATTGGTATTAGTGAAAGGGTAATTCCCAGCTTTTGTCTGAAAACTACAGATATCAAATGTTGGCTTTGTCTAGTCATTGTAAAATTCAAGGTATTCATTTAATTTCCGGGCATTGTGTTTTGAAACAAAGGGTGATTTATCTTTACCTCTCCAACTTTTTCTTAGGAAAGATCTTGGATTTCATCTCAGATTCTGAAATGTAAGGTGATGAATCTATTTAGTGATTATTGTCTCGTGCCCTCTTCACTCAAACACTTTCCGGTTCTCTTAACTTCTAGATCACTTTCTCAGCATACCTCATAATTGACTTCAGTCCTTATCTCTCTTTTTGTTGATGCTGTAAGCTTTTGCTATTTGCTGTCAGACAGCCAGGAATGTGTTGCTCTTTTCCTCATAAAACAAAAATACCAAGTTCAAATAATTTCTAAGTCTTGAATAAATAAAGGGATATGAAATTCTCTGAGCAATAATGATAGGAAGACAGTTGGAGTACAAATCCTAGGTTTGTTTTTAGGAACTATTTTACAGAGTTACAATGGTCTCGGAAGATAGGAGGGTATCACTATTTTTCTTGACTTGAAGAAAGACAAATGATGCCCTTACCTCTTTTTAGGGATGACTAAACTTGTGATCTCAAATTTAATAACTTTTAGGTCTGTCTAGGACTTTCATTTCTGTATGCGCCTGCCCTCGCCAGCAAGGAAGACGCGACTCTGGGTAGATCTTCTTGCAGTTTTAATCAGGATCCTTTAAACATGTTGCTTCTGGCCCGAAGGGGGAGAGAGAGAGACAGAGAGGACCCCTGCACAGGCTTAAATACCCTTGAGCTAACCAACCCCAGTGAGCCACGTGGACCCTGCAGATAGGCTACTCTAATGCAGAAGCAGACAGGCTGAACAGACTCAACCAACCAAGGGCTTGTTTACCCAGAGAGTCTTACCAGAGGGAAGGTGTAAGGTAGAAGCCAGTGCCACTTTAAGGCGTGGCACTACGCAGTTCTCTACACATTTCCTTTTCTAGTAAAAACTATCAGTCACTCTTAGAATGGCTTTATTGATTGCTAGTCACTAGCCTACATACTTCTTATATACTTTAGTTACATTTATCTTTGTTCCATTACCTTAGCTTTACGAGTGATGAACTTGTGACTAAAAAGATGAAGAAGCCTGCTTAAATTCCTATAATTTATGGAGTGTGCGAGCCATGGTTTACAGTGAGGTGATTCAGCCACATGAACTACATATATAACCATTAGAACAGTGCTGCCCTGTAGAACTTTGTCAGCTGATTAAGAAAAAAAAAAAAAAAAAAAAAAAAAAAGAAAAAAGAAAAAAGAAAAAAACAAACAAAAAACCTGTCATTCATTCCCTCTTACTTTCTTTCTCTCCCTCTCTCCTTTCTTCTTTCTCTCTCTCTCTCCCTCTTCACCCCCACCCGCCACCCCAGGTTTTCCTTTCTCCTCTCTCCTACTGCTCCTGTCTGCAGAGGCTGGTCTCCCCCCCCTCCCATTCCTCCTTTTTTATGATCCCGTTCCCTAATAAAAATCTCTCTGGGCCAGGTGTTGGTGGCTCATGCCTTTAATCCCAGCACTTGGGAGGCAGAGGCAGGCGGATCTCTGTGAGTTCAAGGCCAGTCTGGTCTACAGAGCGAGTTTCAGGACAGGCTCCAAAGCAATATAGAGAAACCCTGTCTAACAAAACAAAACAAAACAAAATAATACAAAACAAAACAAAACAAAAAAACAAAACAAAACAAATCTCTCTGCTTGAACCCTGTCTCATGGTATCTTTCCCTTGACTGTTGCTTTTCTTAAATTACAACAATATATCCTATATTTCTTCTACCAGTTGTCAGAGTGCAGGTCTAAAGTAGTCATTGGATACTTCAAATGCAGGCAGTGGAACCAAAAAAATGCATTTGAAAAATTTATTTTAATTGTTTCAAGTTTAAAGAGCTTCATGTAACCATTGTCTAAGTAGATAGGACAATCCCAGACACCCCTTTTTAGGAAGAGCAGAGTGTATCTGAGGGAGAGAAGAATGAGCTAAGGAAAGAACTGAACAGATGTATTTCATCCAAAGATCTGGGTTGCCAGTGTTTATGCTAACTATTAAATATCATTCAAACTCAATTTTAATGGTCACTGTGGTAGTTAGAATTTATAGAACAGGTCTTCCATATGTCCCATTGGCTTCAAAGCTGTACAGTTCATCATAATTTAAAAAAGTAATGACATGATATCAAGTAAAATTTATTAGTGTTAAGGGAAATATCTGCCCTAAACAGCTTTCAGACAATTGGCTGCATTTTTTTCTAACCTTTTGTGTTACATATCTTAAAATAGATATAATTCAGGTTTCTGGAACTGCTTTTTCCTGAGCCATTTTCATGTAATGCACAGATTACTGCTTCCTGAGAATGTATCTCTATGGGAATTGTCACAAATTACAGCAGAGTATATCTATGGGTATGCCACTGCAAAACTGCAATCCTAGGACTGTTTTGATGTTGAAGGTGTTTGCCTACTTTTGATAGCCCTTTTATTTTACACAATTTAGGACTATAGGTATTTTAAAAGCACGCTCTATTCTTGAGGTGGGAAAGCAGAATCTTCCTATTATTCAAGTTTTGTATAACTTTTTTATTTACTCTTTGTTCATTATGTATTGGATTCCCTGAGACAGATGGCTGTGAGCTGCTGTGTGGGTGCTGGAAACTGAATCTGGATCTTCAAAAGAGCAGCCATCTCCAGTCCTTTGTCCAGCATACAATAGCAGGATTTGACTTACTAGTGAACAAGATGACTAATCATTTATTTATATTTCTATATTATTAATTCAAAATTGTATTTTTGTGTATATGGATGTTCTGCTTGCATGTGTGTCTGTGCTCTACTTATGTGCCTGGTACCCACAAAAGTCAGGAAAGAGCATCAGTGTTATAGACAGCTTGAGGTACCATATGAGTGTTGGGAATTAAACCCAGGTCCTGTGGAAGAACAGCCAATGTGCTTTTAACTGCTGAGCCAACTCTCCATTCCCTATTTATTTATTCTTTTCACTCATTTAATTAAGAATATTTGATTAAATATATTTCATTTGTTTGAAATATATCTCCCTTCCTTCTCCTCCCTACATACATTCTCATGGTTCTTCTCATTCCCTCTCAAATTCTTGTCCTCTTTTTCTTTAATTATTATTGCTACATGTACACATGCATACCTATGTGTAAGTAAATAAACCTGTTGAGTCCTTTAGAGTTGCTTGTATGTATATGTTTACAGGACTGACTACATGGCATTGGGTAACCAATTGGGGAGCTCATCATTCTCTCAATCTTATTCTTAGCATTCCTTCATGGATTAATTCTTTGTCTATGATTGGGCTGTGAGGCTCTTAATCTCAGAGTTATAGGTTTGGGCCCCACATTGGGTGCCATTTTGTATGAGAACTCTTCCTGCCAGCCTGGTCCCACAGCCCCAAATGAACACTCAGAGACTCATATTATTTATATTGTTGGCTGATGGCTATGGCTTCTTATTGGCTAGCTATGTCTTAATTATTAACCCATTTGTATTCATCTAAATATTTCTTCATGGCCTTATCTTAACTGAGAATGCCTGACTTGCATCCTCTCTTCCTGCTAATCACATGACGACTGTGCTATGTGTACAGATCCCTCCCAGAATTTTCCTTATCTCCTAGACTCACATATCTTGATGCGCTATTGGCCAACAGTGTCTTATTCATTAACCAAAAAGAGAAACATATACAGAATAACATCTCCCTTCATTATATGCTAGCATGGCATATTTCTTCAGGTCTTGTTTTTGCAGCCATAGTGTTATGATATTATGTGTGAAGCTTCTGTCATTTCTAGGAGATGCAATCTCAAAACAGATTTTCTGGTTTTTCGACTCTTCCAATCTTTCTGCCCCACTTTCATGATGTCCCCTGTGCCTTGTATTTGAGCATTTGCTGTAGCTTTGTCAGTTGGGGGTGAACATTCTAAGATCAATTGTTCTCTACATTTTAGGACAGTTATGGCTTTCTGTAATGGTCCCCATCTGCTACAGAGAGAAGTTTCTTTGAGAGATAAGAGCTACACTAATTGTGTGTTTAAACATAGGATAATTTGTTAGGATTTATTTTTAAAATTATATTCTTTTATTTGTTAAATACATTTATTTATTTTAATTAAATAAAATAAGTTTATTTTATTTTATCTTTTACCCTATAGTTCTTTTGCATATACATTATGGATTTGAGTTTTGTGTTTTTATGAATTCCAATTCCTGACAGTGTGAATGAATGGGTCTCTGCATCTGCATCTGTATCTGTTTTGGGGGCTTTTTCTTTTTTTATGATAAAATTTTTTAATTTAAATTTGAAACAAGATTGTTTTACATGTCATTTCCAATTTCCTTACCCTCCACTTCTCCCCTGTCCCACTCCCAACCCCAATCTCATCCCCTTTTTGCTCTAGGGGATTTTTCTTTGGCTTCTTCCCTCCTGTTTGTTTGTTTTATCCTATTCCAATGTGTTTGTTTTTATTTAACTTATTAAATTGTATTACTATCACTTAGAAGTTTGTTTTCTAAAGGGAAACAGGAAGAGGCTGGATCTGGATAGGAGGAAAGATGGGTAGGAATTAGGAGCAGTAGAGAGAGGTGAAACTGTAGTCGATACATAAGGAAAAATATTTGTAGTAAAGAAAGTAAAGATAAGTGTTTATAATCCAGTGAGGTATGTATGATACTTATGTAGTTGGTTTTCTCTAAGGTATGTAACCTTAACAGCTACCGGTGGTTGGATAGTTTTACAGTTCCAGGCACCATTTCCTTCCTGTTAAGGGGCCCTTAAGTCAAATTACATACCTATTGATTACTCTCTTAGGTCTCCTATTGCTGTGAAAAGACACCATGGCCACAACAAATCTTATAAAGGGGAAACAATTAATTGGGGCAGCTTACATTTTCAGAGGGTTAATCTATTATCATCATGGTTCCATGTGCTGGCACACAGGTAGACATGATGCTAGAGCTGAGAGTCTTACATCTTGATGGGAAGGCAATAGGAAGTGGTCTGACACACAGAGCAGTAGTTTGAGCATATATGAGACCTCAAAGCCTGCCTCCAGAGTAACACACTTCCTCCAACAAGGCCACACCTCCTTTAATAAAGCCACACCTCCTAATAGTGCTATTTCCTTTGGGGGCCATTTTCTTTCAAACCACCATAATTATCATCAAGATACAAGTACCATTGCAGCTTTAGAGGTATCTTTCATTTCTGGTCTTTGATGTAGTTAGACTACTGATTGCCTCTCTCCCTAGGCAGCTTCCATAATACCTTCTAGTACTAGAAGCTACTCTTCAGGGAGGGGATTTTAGACATTTAGGTGAGGACCAACTAGATTCTTCCAAGTTATCTTTCCTGTGTGCATGGTATCTTCAGCAATAGTGACTTACCTTCAACTTCTAGGAGGCAACCAAGGAAAACACATAATAGCCTATATTTTTTGAGAGTCTCTTGGGCCCTCCCACCAACAATTTGAAAGGAAGTTTCTCTTGCCTAATAGTATAGTTTTTGTAAGATAATATATGGCTATTGGGGAAAACATCATTCTCGAGAGGGATAGCTTCCTTTAAAGTATATACATATGTGTACATAAGAAACATATGCATGATACATAATTTTAGGTAAATATAAAACTATATGATAATTAATGGCTTTCAAATATCCTTAGTATTATTATCTCTTTCTTTCCAAATGCAAGTTAGTTTTGAACTCACTATATAGTCTAGGTTCAATCCAAACTCAAAAAAATATTCCTGCCTTTGCCTCTTAAGTGCTGGTATGATAAAGGAGTCAACACACCCTGCTAGTTATCTATTTAATATACAGTTTCATGGTTGCAGGGAAGCTACTTATACAAATATTTGCATGCAAGAAAAATATCTGTGGAATGTGTGAACTGATTAATACTTCCTAATATTTATAGTTACATGTTACTTGGATGAAGAATTTTAATTTTTTCTTAGATCCATTCTTATACTAAAAAAGCAGAGGCTGCTGTGTAGCTGCAGCTTCTTTGTCCCAATGAATAGCTAGGGAAATAATTGAATGTCACTTCCACTCAGTTCCTTAGGGGGCATCCATTTTGCATCCATTGCCTTAAATCCTCTGTGGTAATCCATTATGTTCTCAGAACTCTGATGGATTCCTGTCATCTAACTTTGTTGTACTAACACCAAGTACACAGAAATAAGCCTCCTCATAGCTCCTTAAGGATTATATTCCCTTTGACTTAAAAATTTGCTTTCAGGATATTGTAGTTCCAATTATTTAATTCCAATATTTAAGAAGTATTTGACTAATTTAACTCAGATAAACCTTGATTTATAAGAAGGTGCTTTTTTTTTTTTTTTTTGAACTGGGTACTTTTTTCCCTAGAAAATACCTGTAATTTATTCATATTTGTGATCAGTTTCTACTTATTCTCCATGTATATTTTAGGTGTTTTCAATGCATAACCATTCATTGTTTCAACAACCTTTCAAACTAGGTAGGTGGTATTTGCCCTTTCTTATTAAGGTCATTGGTGCTTCAGGAAGTTCATTGATTGGTTAATAGAAGAGTAAAGGTATATTCCAGTGTACGGTCATTTCCCTTCAACTCTGCCTGTTGTATCCTTTTCTCATCCAATTAAGACTTCGTGGTGTGGACATTATGGACATCACTACCTATTTGTATTGTTTGATTTCCATCTTCAGTTCTTATCTAGAGAAAAAATGATTGATAATGCTTTGTTCTGCTCATTTTTCCCAGATAAAAATCAACACAAAATAATAAAGTATTTCATTAATATCAAAAATGGCTACTTTTATAGGACATATTATTACATGTATGTAATTTTATGTCTTAAGTGTCAACAGCACTTATAATTTGTTTTAGCTTTTATAAACTCATTAAAATGAGTATAAATCTTTAAAAATTTACTATATTTCATTGGAATGTCCACACCTTTAACAAAATGGTTTTTACTATTTTTCTTATAGTATAATTACATATTTGCACTTGTAAAATATTAAAATATTTCAGAAAGCAAATACATTAATATATTTTCACAGTATATTGAATCCCCAACATAGTTTTATTATAAAATGAATTTATTTCCTTAATGATAAACTTTGTATGCTCTAAGATTTTCTCAGGGAGATTTTTACCTTCTTAACTACATAATTTGTCATTTTGGTGCTTACTTCGTGTTTTAACTCTAAGAATTTTATTTCATGTAACAGCCACTACACATATGTCTTATCACATACCTACAAAAGTTTTCCAGTGTTTATTTCATCCAACCACTCTAATGCAGAAAATCAATTATCTTTAAAGCAAGTTGTGTACAACACCACCTCTTCCAGGAATGCCCTGAATGTGGAAAATGAGAAGATACTGTTGAAGACTGTCAGCTTAAATTAATCTTCCTCCTGCATTTCAAATCAAATTGTTGATGGATTCTAGGGGAATCAGCTAACAGATCCACCCTCATTTCTTTAATGGTTCCAGGGAATTCCTTTCTGAGGCCAGCTCTGAATAAATAGAGACAGGGAGAGCTAGGTACCACTCAGTTTGATAGCTCCTAATGAATTCATTTCTCAAACTGAAGATAAGCAACTATGTTTAGACAAAATGTTTGCCAAGCATGCTTAAATGTCATTTTGAGGTGAGGTATAAAAAGAAAAGTGTATCCCTGGGCTTTTTATTTTAAAGAAGACTCATTTTTCTTATTACAAAATTCTAATTTTCTCATTATACACAAGCAAAAATATAGAAAAGCAAAAATAAAAAAGGGAAAATTCTTTGTAATCATATTTTGCTTTCACTGAGTATTTACTTTGAAAAAATGTTGTTAGGGTCATGTGGAATTTTGAATTGGAACTCATTTTAGGTGCTGTGCCTCCTTCCTTAGTGATACAGCAAGGGGTTTCCTTGTGGGCAAGACTAGTCAAGATCCTCATTCCTAAACTTCAAAAGCAGCTTTGTTGGTAGAACAAGAAAAAAGCCCTTGGTCTGAGAATGTTAACACCTGAAAGCATTTATAGCTAATTTCAACTAGTCTGGGTGACTTAAACAGCAGGCACCTAACTCTCACAGTTCTGTGGGCTAGACTTCAGAGACCAAAACACTAGTGTAGCCTGGCTCTTGGTGACTCCAGTCTTCTAATGGATGTCTTCTCAATATGCCCTACATGGTAGAAAACTGAAAAATCATTTTATTGGTGTTGTCCAAACAAGATAATGTGCCCCATTCATGACTATACATCACATTCTTGGCGTAATTATACACATCCCAAAGTCCCAGCACCTTTTATTTTCACAATGGGAAATAGAACTTGAGTATATGAGTGAGGGGCTGCATAACATAAACATCTAGTCCACAGCATTAAGACACCATTGTATTTGAGGAGTTGTCACAAAGAACAACCCTTGTCATAGGGCTTATAAGCCACAAGTAATTGCTTCAGGCATCCCTATAGCTACTAACTTTGAAATGCCATGTAGTTGGAAAGTCCACAATGACCCCAACCCAAGGTTCTTCTGTATTAGCAATAGAGTTGCCAAGAAACAATTATTTGTTCTAAAAACATATAAAAACCCACCAGTAAAACAAAAGAAAATAAAAACCTGATAAACAGAATAGGAAATGAAGTGCACTTGAAAAAAATATTACTCATGACTTAGTTGTAATAATGAACAATGAATCTCTTAGGTGTCTTTAAACAATTTATATTTCATACATATAATGAATGCTTATTATTACTGTGGAGTGATAAGGTCTGCTGCACTAGCCATTCATTTTGAAAATCATATGAGGCAATAAATATAAAAGCCTTTGCAAAATATGTAACACAAATGCTAGAAGTTATTGAGAATGATTTGAAAATGAATTCTTGGTTAGGCTTTTCATTTCATAGTTGCTCATCTTGAAAACATTGTTGCTTTTGAAATTTTAAAGCTTGTGAAAGGAGTAAACATTTTTAAAATGACTTTCTTCAGTAGAAGTTTCCCCTCTAGTGGTTGCTGTGGATATCGCATGAAATTTTTCTAATGCTTCAGATGAAAATGAAACAACTAAAAAGAACAACAAATATTCTGAAATGTTGAGATGCCAGGATCTCGGTATATAGAAAAACCATGCAGTTCTATTTTAAATTTATACTATGACATCAAAGTTTTTTGAAAATTAAAAAAAAAAAATTACAACTTTGATCATACCTGCTGGATTTCAGTTCAGTGACGACAAAGGTTAAGATGCCTAAGGCTCAGGAAGAACAATGGAACCATACACCCCTACTTCCTCACATACACAAAACACATTTGATAGCAGGCACTTACTTGCTTTTTCCTGATTTCTTGATCTGGCTTGTAGTCCAGCGATAACCTCTGTTGTTGGCTTCCTCACAGGAAGCTGAGCAGAGTCTATATGAGTAAGCACATTTGAGTTTTCTTCCTTTTTAAAATTTATTCTTCTCTCATACTACACATCCTGAGCACAGTTTTCCCTTCTTCTGTTCTCCTAGTTTTCCCTCCACACCTCCTTCCTCCCCAGATCCACTCCTCCTCCATTTCCCTTCAGAAAAGAGCAGGCTTCCCAGGGACATTGTTGATCTTTCTAAAAGGCACCTTAAATTTTTTTCAAAAAAGCAAGAAATTTGTTGATTGGTTTGATGCATTTTAAAAACTGCGCTCCTCTAGCGCAGCCTCCTGGGGTTGCTGCTTTCTGTCACCTGCCATTCTGAAGCCTCTCTTGGATTCCTTCTGCCATGAGTTTGTCCTGCATGCTGCCATCTTTACCTCCCAGTCTCAGCATTTGCCCTTGCTATGCCCTGCATACTCTGCATCATGTTGCTGTATCCTATGGATCATTTGTTTACAGACATTACATAGCTCAAAGAGATCTTTTCTAGCTATGTTAACATAGCAGGTTTTGTGAGTTATCTTCATCACCTGGCCTAGTGTTTTACTACAGAACTCTCATCACACTCTAAATTTCAGCATCATTTAATGGTCATTAATTTCTTGTGAGAATGTTTCACAAGAATGGAAGTTTGTTGAGGCAGATTTGTACTTATCCATGATTGTATGGCCAAATGCAGAACATATATTTGGTGTTCAGCATTGGTTGACATGAGTTAATAAATGGAAGATGATCTAAAATTAATTAATGATGGGTACCAGTTTTTAAAATAGAACTGCTAAAACATTTAGTAGTTTTGGTGCTCTGTTTTTGTTTTTTTTTTTTGTTTTTTTTTCTGAGATTCATTTCTCCATGTTGGAGAAATTAACATGGAAAAAATTAACATCCTCACTAGTTTTGTGTTTAGATGAGGTCTGTAATTTTCTTCCATTAATTCGTTAAACTTAAACATGAGGAAAATGTTTAGTGAGATATCTTTTTAACTTGTAATAATGTTTTCTGCCTTCTTTAACTAATTAAATTTGGTTTTACTTTTAGTGATATTTAACTTTCTATATCTGTATAATGACATGGTCTGTGAATCAAAGGACTTTTAACTGACATTTATATTATTTCATTTTGTTCTGTGTTTCATTAACACACATAAATGTTACCTCATCATAGCATCTTTTTGCCTCAGTAACAGAAAACAAAATTTACTGCCTATCAAAGGCTTTCTTTTCATATGAATTATTTATAATTTTTAGAATCTCATGAATACTGTATTATATCCCTTCCTCTCTTCCTCCAATTCTTTCTGTGTCTACCTAGTTCTCTTTCAAATGTATGACATTATTTAATCATTATTTGTTACACACACACACATACACACACACACACACACACAGGGGTTGATTATATGCATCTGAGTTTAGATCTGACTACATAACATTTTATGCATAACATTTTATGTTATGAGTCAGGGCTCATTCCTGGAAAACACTTCTCAGTAAACAATGATTGCCTGTAGCTCTTCAGGCAATTCTTCAGGCAATGTATGACTGCCCACAAAAGCTGAAAACCTGAATTTCATTACACAACTTATGGGCAGCTTGGTAGGTTGGAGAGTGTCTCACACAGGTCACTTGGTGGTCTAAAGCTAGTCCAGTAACTCTGCTTCTTCTATGTAGCTTGCCTCATCTGTGTCTCCTCGAGGTATTTCTGCTGGTTGAGTCTCTTCTAGGTGAGTCAGCTCCTCTGAGAGTGTGACTCAGCAGTAATAGCTGCTTAAATATGCAAGGGCAGTGAGGGGCTTATGAACCTTACCAGTTTAGGTGACTGACTTCCTGGAGCTATTTAGTTGTTTACTTCTGTGGCTTCATCAGCTTCCCCTGGGAGGAATGTTTCAGCCCTCCTTAGAACACCCTGTTGTTATACCTCCTATTTTAACAGCTGAGTCTTTAAGAGCTTCCCTGCAGGGTGTAATATTTTAATCTGGGAGGAAATTACTGCACAACCGAGCTCTTTCTGATTTTTTAAAGTAGGTGCTTAGAGTTAAAAATTCCTTTCTTGGAACTGGTTTTAATTTGTCCCTGTGATTTTGTTGGGCAGTGTTCTCTTTTTCCATATTTTCAAGATTTTTAAAAATGTATTTCTTCTTTGACCCAGTCCTCATTCAGTAATGTATTACTACTTTGCCCAAATTCAAGTGATTTCTTGAAATTTATTTTCTGTAAATTATAAGGTTCATACCATTCTAGTCATATAGTATACATTGAATTATTTCAATTTCCCCAAACTTGTTAAGATTTGTGTGTGTGTGTGTGTGTGTGTGTGTGTGTGTGTGTGTGTTCTAGTATTTGGTTCATTTTAGAAAAACTACCATGGGCTGCTAATGGGATGTATATCTTTAGACATGGGTTGACTATTCCCTAGATATCTGTTAGACCTATTTCATGTGTAGTACATTTTAATCCAAACATTTCTCTTTCTATTTTTGTTCAGATGACCTATCTATTGGATAAACTAGTTTGTTGAAAACACTATTACTGGGTTTATCTGTGGCTTGAAGTCTAATAAAATGCTTTTTTTATGAAATGGTGCACCAGCATTTCGTTTATCTTTAGGATATTAATATCTTCTTGGTTAACAGTACCCTTCATTAGAATGAGGTGTCCTTCTTTATCTTCTGACAAATTATGATGTATAGTCTTATTTTGTCATATGTTATGGTAATGACAGTGCTTTGAATACATTTTTTCCTTTAACTTTAAATTGATGCTTATTCTTGAAGATGAGGAGAGTTCCTTATAAACAAAGTGTTTTCTTAAGCATCACTCAGGAGATTATTCTTATCCTCTTTAAGTTCGTTGAGGTGTTTTACATGTCTTCCTTAAAAATCTTGACTTCTTTGATGATGTTTACAATTGTTCTTTTAAGTTTTGTATCCTGAAGTTTATCTTAGGTAATTATCATTAAACACCATTGCTGGATTTGGGTGTAGGAGAACTTGTTTTTGCCATTTTTATTGTTTTTCTAATATGCCCTTGGCAGGTGGATTTCCTTTGTTGATTGTGTGTTTGTTGTGAGACTGGGTTTTGATTGGGTTACTAAAGAAGCTATACAACAATGTATGCCAGGGAGTCTGGAGATGGTACAAGACAATAAGGTTGTGAAAAACTCCCCAAACTACATCTATGGAGCTAAGTGTAGAAACAGTATGGACAAGCAACATCATATGTGAACTCACCTCGAAAGGCAGGTATAGCACCTGTACAGCTGGAAATAGGCAGTTGGGCTTGATACTATGGAAATTTAGCAGGTACAGTGGAGCTTTGTGACCATAGCTAGCCCAAGAGTATGGTCATTGCATGGGAGTGTAAGATTCTGGAGCATTCACCAGGAAAGGCTGGTAAATAAACTACTCCTTGGAGATAGGCTTCCTTTCAAAACGTTGAGTAGTTTTGATTGGTGTTCTCATTTGAAACCAATAATATCTCCTATGACCTCATGAGTTTCAGACCAGAAATACACAGGAAGATGATGCAATTGAGGTGTCCGAAGTAGAAACTTCTAGATTTGCATCTAAAGACTATAGTGGAAAAGACTCATAGAACACACTATCAAGCAATGTAGTGCTTTTTTGTTCCTTTCCATTCATGTTTGCTGCCTGGTAATCAGAAACCATTACTTCACACAACAACGAGACAGGTGGTTTTGCTGAAATCTGTGGCAAAAAGACTAATATTCTAAAAACTGAATTCCCTGCTTAAATTTTCTACTCTGTCATTTTCTTCATGCAGCCTTTTGAAACCATGCATATATTATAAGAGTGTTCCCTTGATCATAATTTTAAAGAACTTCATGCTCGCTAAGTGTGATAGCAATTCAAATCTGCTCAGTCTGCTTCTGTGTGTGTGTGTGTGTGTGTGTGTGTGTGTGTGTGTGTGTGTGTATGCATTTAAGGAACAATATATTTTAATCTATTGCCAATGAATGGTAAGGAATTATAATAACATTTACAGGCAGTTTATAGATGGTTCTGTTTATTACTGACTTTTAAAATAAATAGATTTTAAAAAATGGCTCATCACTGATTTATTCAGGCTTTCTCCACTTGCACTCATCCTTCCCTTTACTTGTTACCATAGTTACTGGTTTAATCATGATGCACAGAACCATTTCTAATTACAGTATATGCCAGCCCAAAAATTAATTCATTGCATATCTTAGGCCACAAACAGCTTGTCGCTTGTTTTCCGGTACTTTATTCACACATATTCTGAAAAAGACATTTGTACATAAATTTAGACATGTTATTATATGCTATTTGTTATCAAAATTAAAATCTCTAATGTGACTGGAGTGAGAATAACGGAGAGAACATAATTTTAAGAGATAAAGACTATTAAAACTGAGATAGCTTTTATATTGTCCTTAATGAGTCAAAAACACACTTACTTTGTTAACCAGATGTTAATCATCTACAAGTCAAAATGACGTGGCTATTGTGACTAAGCATTTGAACCAGAACTCAATAATTGAGCACTAAAACTGATTTCCTAGAATATGGATGTACTTTTTCCATTTTTAAAAGTATCTTGTAAATCACTTAGCACACCCTGCTTGTGGCTGTTTGAATAGGAATGGACCCCAGAGACTAATGAGTTTGAATGCTTGGCCCATAGGAAGTGGCACTGTTAGGAAGTATAGATGTAACCTTGTTGGAGGAAGTGTGCCACTGTGGAGGTGGGCTTTGAGGGGTTATATTGTCATGCAAGGCCTATTGTGGCAAGGCAGTCTTGTCTTGCTGCCTGCAGATAAGATGTAGAATTCTCAAGCTCCTTCTCTAGCACCATGTCTTATAGGTGAAGTTTTTCTGTGTTGGCAGCTGCTCCTAAATAATCACTGAGAAACTTCATATTAATTGCAAATGCTTGACCAATAGCTCAGGCTTATTACTAACTGACTCTTACATTTAATTTAACCTACTTTTTTTTTTTTTAAATCTACCCTATGCCACATGGCTCGTGGCTTGTTACGTCATTTTCTACATGTCCTGATTCCTCTGTGTTTATTGGTGTTTCTCTAACTCTGCCCTCCTTCTTCATCTCAGCATCCTTAATTTTGTTGTCCTGCCTATACTCTCTGCCTGGCTACTGGCCAATCAGCTTTTTATTAACAATGGCAGCAGCCCATTTTTACAGTGTACAGGATTATTCTACAGCACATGCCATCATGTTTCTTGCCATAACAATAATGGGCTAAACTTCTGAAACTCCAAGCCAGCCTCTATTAATTACTTTCCTTTATAAGAGTTATGGTGGTCATGGTGTCTCTTCACAGCAATAGAAACCCTAAGACTGGGGTATATATTAATGGATTAAAAAATATTACTAGAGTCAAGAGAGGATGTCTTTCATTGTCATTCAATGAGATGGTAGATGAGGAAGAATAAAATCTACCATTTTAGGTCCTGTTTCAATAATACTGGGTGTACCAATCTAGTGAAAAAAGTCACACAAATACAAATATTCCTATTTGTTTCTTTATTGCTTTGTAAATAATCAGCTGTTATATAATGTGGAAACATCAATTTTAGAATACAACTTCTTACATGAATCTTTACTGCCATATATGAGCATTGCATCTATATCGCTCCCACCTCTTACCCCTACTCCTTTTGTGTCACCCTTTAACCCAAATGACATTCTTTAATGTTATAGTATTATTATTAGTATAGTGAAAATGTGTTGCATTGCATTTCTTTCTTAGTAAAATGCTTGGGGAGAAAGCAATTTCATTAACTTTTGTCACAAAGTTACCATATATCATTCCCTCAAATCTAGAGGCATAATTTTCTGTTGTTTGTTCAAGGTATCCAAATATTTTTGTTCCTCCTTACTCCCTACCACCCCCAACTGGAGAGAGAGCTGACCCCCCTCAGCTCTTGGGAAAGCAGTTCTGCACCTAGTCCAAAAAGCTCAGGAGAGCTGATCCTGTTGACAGGGGTGGGGTGAGCCAGTCTTGAAGTTGTGAGCATGAGAGAGCTGTCCCTACTACTTGTGCATCCTGCAGAGTCATGTGCTGAGGAGTTTCTCCTTGCCACCTGTGACAGATGAAGGTGCCAGCTTTCCCCTGTACCATTTTCAGCACTCAGGAAGTGAGCTCTGCTCCTCTCTTGGGAAACACAGTAGAGCTGACTCTACTAACGGGTGCAGGTGAACCAGCACCCAGAATGTGAGCTTGGGAGATCTGATCTCACCCCTCATCTGCAATATTGTCTTGTTGGAAGGGGAGAGATGTTTTCCTCCTTCCTTACTACAGGAGAGCAGACACTGAAGTCATAAAAATGGGAGAGCTGTTCCTGTCCTTCCAGGAGAGTGCCACCTGCACCTCACCAGGCCAAAACAGTAGAGTTGGCACTGTTGGTGTAGGTGTGGGAGAGACGACCCTGAGGGCAAGAAAGCAGGAGAACAGACCCCAGCCCCTTGCTCATTGCTGCAAGGGGTAACCTCACCAGGGTAATGTCCTCATCCTGGTGGTGTTGACAAGGGAGAGCTGTCCGGCTGACCAACCAGCCGCAACTACCCAGGCCTAGAACCAGGGTTGTGAGTTACCCCACCCCAACATCCACTCCATGCAGCATGTGAAAGGGCTGGTCCTGCAGATTGAAAACTTCAGAATCTCCATGACACAGGGCAACAACAGGATAATCAAGGGGAGTCACAGTGAGGATCCAACATAGATAGCGTAGCAGAAGCCAGAGGCCTCAAACCAGAACAATGACTCTTCACACTGAATACTTGCAAGTAAAGATTCATGGAAAAAGGGGTTTACTGTGTGACTCAGTGTGGCACTCTATAGCTTCCTTGATAAGATTGCTTTTTTCCCTTTTTTTCTCTATTTTATTTTGGGTAGCAGGTTGCAAGGGCAGAGGATGGAAATGAAGGGATTGCAAAATGAATGGGATTGAGATGTGTGATGTGAAAGGCACAAAGAATAAATAAAAAGAAAGTTAAAAAAATCAAAATAGTTTTGTGTTTCTTGGGGTGAAAGTATGGGAGGCAGACAAACAGAAATATAAACAGTAAGTTACATCCTTAGTTCCCTAGTTATTATTTTTTTTTAAATCACAAATATCATGGCAGCTCTTGAATCTTTATGTATACTGTTTGAAAACTCCTATGTTGTTTTAGGGGAACATTATAATTCTGAAATATCTTATATTTCAGGTACTTTTAATTTCGCTGATGAAGCTGTCACACAGATGATAAGAAATATATTTCTATTGTTAAGAAATGCACCAGCCTTTGTTTTTTTTTTTTTTTTTTTTTTTTTTTGAGACAGAGTTTCTCTGGGTAGCGTTGGAGTCTGTCCTGGAATTCACTCAGTAGATCAAGTTGGTCTTAAACTCAGAGAGATCTGCTTGTCTCTGCCTCGCTAATGCTGGGATTGAAGGCATGTGCCATCACCACATGCAAAATGTGGCAAATGTACCAGTCTTATGTTACCTGGCCTGGCCAGGATTTTTTGTGGCATGTATGCATTTTTCCAGTAATATACAATTGGGAAGGAGCTATTGACTTAATTTTTGCTTATGGAAAAACTCATTGCCAAATTACAAGTGATATAAAAACACATAGAAACAAAAATGTCTTTCCATTACGATTGTTTTGTGTCTCTTTAAAATCATCCTGTTCACTAGTCAGTTGTGGCTCATGCCTTTAATTTCAGTCCTCAGAAGGCAGAGGCAGGTAGATCTCCGTGAGTTTAAGGACAGCCTAGTCTATGAGTGAGTTTCAGGACAGCCAGGGTTGTTATACAGAGAAACCTTGTCTTGGAAAACCAAAACCAAAACCAAAAAACACACCCTATTCTAGGTCTAGCATAAGACATATATTCACTCATACAAGTTTCATTGTGAAATAAATGTTGTCTTCTAGTTAACTTTTATTCTTTTTCTATCTGGTAGATCTCAAGTACAGTTAATGGACATATAGTGAGTATTTTGTGTTGCTAATTGAAACAGCTTTTAAAATTAATGAGCCATTTAACTGCCATGTGAATTGATGGAGAGTGGCCTCTCTTTAATGTGAGAAGCTATATTTATTGGTTTTTTCAAACATTGTTTTAACTTGCCCAGCAGTAAACATAAATTAGCCAAGAAAGCACCATTCTATTAATTGATTGTACTTACTTGAGATGAGGTACTTAATTTTGATAACAAATTTTGCATAACTCCTTTCTTGACTCCTTGGAAGTTTCGCATCACTGTAATTCTGTTCACTTCCCAGAACTCCTTATCCTCCCCTCATTCCTGCTATGCTCCTACCTACCACATAAGGAGACAAATCAAAGTAAGCATGTGAACGAAAGCAACTGCAAAACAAACATAAAAACCAAAACAAACAACAATAAAATCTCCCAAACAAATACAAAACAAAACTTACAAAAATAGAAAAATCTCATTGCTTCTTTTTTTTCTATCTCTTTTTCTTCTTTTTTTTTCCTGCCTTTTTAATACCTCTTCATCCCTCCTGGAGGCAATGGAGACTTCAGTGTGACATATAGTATACCTCTTTGCCTATTGTAATGAGTCACTAGGTTGGCTAAGGCCTCTATCTTCTGGTACACCACTATCCCAGAACTCCTCTGGGATAACTTGTGTTTGCCATGAGTCCAGGAGATCTTGTGGGTATCGTTCACCAGCTCCAGAAGGTCCTAGATCTGTAGATGCTAGGGTAGGTCAACCTAAGGTCAGGCTGTGGGTCTGGATAGTAGACAAGCTGGTCACTCTGGGCCCCTGCCATCAGCCTTGTGTGAGTGGGTAGAGTCAGTTTCCCTACATGCAAACCCTCAGGGTCAGTTCATCCTGGCCTGAGGAATACAGATTATTAAATCATTCAGAATTCTAATAATCCAGATATGAAATTACAGGCATGAAATTTGGTGCATGCTTTCGTCAGTTTATTCCCCCTCAGGGTCCATTGGCATCGCAACAATGATTCACACTGATTGCATTTGCTGGAATAATATGAAGTTTTTGTTTGTTTGTTTGTTTTTTTCCAAATCCAGATGTGTGACAGATGTAATTTGGACCTCTGTTCAGATATTCTTATCTGTCAGTCATAAACAGTGTAAATATTTTGATACATAAACATTATCAGTATAATTTTCAGGACTTGTTGAATTATCTAATTCAAATAGACAGTATTAAGAGTTAGCATAAGATAGAAAATAAATAGTTACTAGTTTGTTGTCTTAAGCTAAAATCATATCTATAGAAATATCAATTTTCAAATTAAGTAGATCTACTGAGAGTCCAATTCTTGTTGAAAGTATTTATATTATTTAATTTTAGATTTTTCTCTGTATGTGATGTTTGTTTGTGTGGGGATATTTTTGTTAGAAAGGAAGATTAAATTAAGTTGCCTTTTCAATCCACTTGGTGTTTTTGTATGAATATTTTTCTAATATCTTTCTTTAGATTTTAATTTAGATTGTCTCAGGTGTGGAAGGTTGAAAAGATCTGCTTCTGCTTAATGTATAATTTGAGGGGGAGGGATGAATTAGTGCCACACTACATTAAAGAGGAAATTGTAGCAATGGTGTCTCCTTATTGGCAGAATCAAAAAATGAGTGTGGTCCTAAAATTTCGTATTGGAAGAGTATTATTCCTCTTAAAAGTAATAGTTTTAAATATCTCCTTTGGGTCCTAGGAGAATTTGTTACCTTTGAACATCAGATGGCATTAGGACAATAATTTAACATCAGCATTACTATATACAAGAATGCATATAGATGATTGGCTAGTTTTAGGCACCAACTTCAAAAGTGGAATTACACTTGAAGGCAAGCATAATATTAGACCATTTGTCAATGTAACTGGAAGCATAAATTTTAACTTCAGAATTATGCATGAAAGAAAATAAAGAGTACACTATTGCCCTGCTGTTAATGAAAAGAATATCTGCAAGCATTTATAGAAAGTTGAAATCTTACTTTTATTTATATTTTAAAGAACACATAAATTTTAGAACTGTGTGTTGGTGCAGGCCCTCAAACAATGTAAATTTTAGTGTTTTAATGGTAACTTTTTCAAAATTAATGAGTTGGTCATTATTAAGAATATTGTGTATGTAAGATATTCTGTATCTTTAGATTTGAGTGACATTTGTGATATTTTATTTCATACTAAAATTAGCAACTATATTGAATAATTTATGTTTTAATCAAGATGTACATTAGATGTTTATTTGATATATAAACAAAAGTTAGTGTATCTAAGGTTTCTCAGATTCTCAGATATAACTATTAGATATTAAATGGTCAAAGTTAGGTAACCACTGGTTTAAAAAGGTAAAGAATTAACTTTATTTATAATCAGCTTTATGAAGAAAAATATTTCCTATTATACATTACACTCATTATAGCCAGAGCAAATGAAGTTTGACGAAAGTGAAACCTAAGTGACCACCACCATCAACCATCTGAAAGCTTCTATTGTTCTTTGCTAGTTTCACACCCTAGACCATTCCTACCCCTGATTAGCCTCTCAACCATGGATCAGTTCTGCCTATATCACAAATTAAAGAAAATACACATAGCACCTGACTTCTCTCAGCACCTAGCTTTTGAGACGTATATCTGCTACTCTACATCTTAATAGATCAATTCTTATAGTGAGGAATAATATATAAATGTATAGATTTACACTGATGAGCATATGGGTTATTTTCATTTTAGACAGCTATGAATAAAACTTATAAGAATTATTATGTAAAAATCTTGGGCTGAAAATACTTTTTCATTTTCACTTGCTAGACACCTAAGAGTACAATTTGTAGATCACATAGGACATATTTAACTTTGGAGAAAACTGCCAGTTATCTTCCAAAACTCAAGGGCAAGACCCTATTGCTGAGAAATTTAGTGACTTTATTTTTATTTGTATTCTCTGATGTTTAAAAAGTTGAATATATTTTCATAAATTTTCTTAAGTTTTATACATATATACATTTATATTATTTTGTTAGTGTCCCATACCTTTTAATAAAATTGTTGAGTTTTTTAATTGGTATTTTTATGACACATCTTTTCTAGTCTGTCATTCTTGTGTCTTTGTAATTGAAGGATATGATTTACAAAAAACATATACTTGGGTGTTGTTTTTCTATACAGTTGATAATCTGTCTTTTATTTGTTTCATAAATAGTATTAAAATTGACAGTAGACGGATGTGAGAGATGGCTCAGCAGATAAGAGCACTGGCTGCTCTTCCAGAAGACCCAGGTTCAGTTCCCATTACCCATATGACAGCTCATAACTGTTTACATTCCAGCTCCAAGTGGTTTGAAATGCTCATACAGACATAAATGCAGGTCAAACACCAATTCACATAAAATGAAAAGAAATCACTTTTTTTTTTTTTTTAAAAAAAACTTCACAGTAGAGGTAGGATTGTCTTTTATTTTAATTTCCTGTATGTTTCTTCTATCCTTTGTTTATTATTTTTTCCCTAAATTCTTTTAAATCAACTGATCTTATTCATTTTTTCATTTTTCATGATAGTTTTAATACTTTCTCTAGAGTACCCAATATATGCTTTAATTTGGTGAAGTGTCTCTTTAATATTATTATCATGTGTATATATGTAAGATTCTTTTTTTATTTTTATATTTTTTAAATTTTACATATTGATGCAAGTTTCCCCTCCCTCCTTCCTTCTCTTCCTCCCTCCTTCCCTCCCTCTTTCCTAGTGAAAGAATCTTAAGTCAGTGTATTTTCATTCCACCTTCCTTCAGATGTTGTTACATATTTTATTTCTATGCATGTTTTAAATTCATAATACCTTTCTATTATTTGTATTTTAAACAGTCACTTTTTCATCAACAACAGTTTTAAATGAGAAAATGTCTTTGAGATAGTTTTATTGCTTCATGTGGCCTTAACCTATAGCACACAAGCATTTATGATCAGAAAAATTTTATTTTCTCAATTTTAGTGGTTAGGAACAACAAAATTATGACTATAATAATTCCAGTTTCTGGTGAAGGTTGCTTTCAAATGGTTCCCAAAATAGTGACTTGGTATTTATCCTTTGGCCAAAGGAAACACTGACTTCACATGGTTGAAAGGTGAAGAGAAAGAGAGAAGACTTTTATGAATTCCTTACCCTCTTCATGAGAAAGGATGACCTATTCATCTCTTAAGGGCCACTATCCAATTGGAAACACCCTATTTTGGAGGGAACACATTCAAGACATAGATTGCATACTAACATTCTTGTAACTGTATATATTTTTTGATACAGTTGAGTCATGTTCATTGTAAAAAGTCCCTTAATATTGTTTGTTTGTTTGTTTCGTTGTTTGAAACAGGGTTTCTTTGTATAACCCTATCTGTCCTGGAACTCACTCTGTAGTCCCTGCTGGCCTCAAACTCAGAGATCCACCTGTTTCTGCCTCCTGAGTGCAGGTTAAAGGTGTATGCCACCCCTGCCTGGCTTGTGTCAATATTTTTAGTAGAGCAGAAATGGATCATTTAAGTCTTTATTAATTTTAAAAATACTTCATTTACTCTTTTGTATGAGCAGATTTACATGTTACCAGCATTTTTCTCGTGTCCAGCAATATAAAAACAGTATTCTATTTTCCATATATTCAACTAATAGTAAAATATAGAGAATCTTTAATATAGAGAATTAAAATACTTACTTGCTCATTGACTTAAGTTATACACCCCAATACAGAAACTGCCATCAAAGGGCTCTAAACAAATCCATTGCAAATATGAAACACAGATGATGTCCTTAAGTTTTGAATTGTAAATTGCAATTTCTGTAGCTAAGCTTCAACAATGCTTAAATTATGCAATATTTATTGAATATTTCTCTCAATATCAGTTTTTTGTCTTGGAAAATGAACATGATGATATTAATTACATAAGAAAAGCAAATACTTAGAATTATGCCTATCTCCAACGAAGAGCTCACTAAAAATTAACTATGATGATGTCAGTAACAGTATCTGCTGAACCATGATACAATACTTGCTAGCATTGACATTTTTAGTTACTGTTTTTAAAGTTAAGTATGATTGGTTTCTTGTGTCAGGAATCTGATAGTTTAGCTAGGCGGACTTAATACAATATCATCAGAATGCTGGATAATTAATTTGCATATGTTTGCATGCATCATGTATTGTATAATTCTTATATTGCACTACATGTTTGCTGATGAGATTATAAATTACTTAATAATAAAACAATATCATGCAATATTTACTGAGAAGGAAAGGCTCTGTGTTTAGGAAACAGTTGGATTCTCTTGGTATGTGGGAAGAAAGGAATGGCTCTTGGTAGCCACAGGAAAAGTGCCAGGATTCTGGACAGAAATCTTCAAATTATTTGAATAGCCTTTTTTCTTAAGAATTCAGAGAGATTAAAATGAGGTTCAACTTTGGAAACTCAAAAGAGCCTCATCAAGCAAGAAAAAAAAATGTGTAAAACTTAAATTAAGACTTGAGTATAATTATCTAAATTTAGTTTGTGAAGTGAAGAAAATAAGCTGTATAATATCCAAAATGCTTTTTAGAAAGATGAGTTCATGTTGAAACTTTTTCAAAGAACAACAGAAGTAAAGTTTATAAAGACTATTTATCATTATCCTTTTTTATTCTTTTGTTTTGCTTTATCTGATGGATCTCACATAGCTTTTCTTTCTAAGGAAGCATACTTGCATAGAAGCAATCATCAGAATGAACTAACCCCTTGTGGCATCCTTGTTTTGAAGCTTCTAATGCTCTTTCTATGTTGTAACAAAAGGCACTGCTTTATTATTATTATTATTATTATTATTATTATTATTATTATTATTATTATTATTATTAACAGCAGAATTCCCTGTAAGACTGACAATGTTTCTGTGGCTAGTGAAGGTGAACTGAATCATCTCAACAATCCATATAGAACATCAGATAAAATAACTGTCCATGGTTGTTTTTGGTGAAACATAAAGGTAGAGATTTTAAAAAAGTAGTGATCATATAGTTACCTGTGTGTACAGATAGGATGATAATCTTTTTAATTTTATTTGATATCATTAAATAGTTTACTATGTGCTTGTATCTGTCAAAAATTTAGACATTCTGATTTACAATTCATTACATTGTGTGCTGTTTTTCAACACTAAACTAAAAGCATCAATGTCTTCAAAACATTTTTTATTTTATATTTATTTAACTTAACTGGTGCTTAATACATGTCTGGGGCTCTGCATATATTCAGAGAGGAGTGGATTCAATGTCAGTGCACCATAATTTCACTGTCTTCCAAATAGAAAGGATTGAAGGACAAAAGAACAGCAGGGATGATTTAGGAAGAATTTAAAATTGGCAAGTCATATATTTGCCTCACCTGTTTATGTGTCAGGACAAGTTTACACTATAGTTTTATTTGTATATTAATAATCACGTAGATTTTTCTTTGAGCCCTCTGCCACCCGTGGTTATATACTTTATACAGAAGAAGCAAAAGGGCCCCAAGGGATGTGTGAACAGCCCAGTGATTCTAACTGTTGGCTAATTAAAGCACAAGATAATGAGATTTCTTTATGAGATTTAGCTTTCAAAATATTTTGACAATGCTAGGTGATTTGAGGGATTTGAAAATGTTCCTTTCTGCTTATGAAAGTATTTTAAACATAGAAGCAATCATTAGTGTTTCCAAATGGAGCCTGTTCTTTTGTCCTATGTCAAAGGGCCATTGAGTTAGATTTCACTGGCATTTCAGGGAAGCCTACTGCTTTAAAAATGTTTATTTCATCCACTTGATCATAGTTATGAAACTGCTGTTAGTTAACATGTCTATTTATGTCACAGGAGCCTTAGACTCATAGCAAAAGCAGCCTTTTCCAGATCTTTCTCTACTGATTACTGGATAAGGTTAAACATGGTATTTATAGAACACAGTTTTCAGAAAACTTACTTATGGAAGTTGAGCAAGGATATAATCAATTGAATTAATTCAAGTCATTTCATTATAGCAATTCCATTTTAATTTTGAGAAACAACCTGAGTATATTAAAACCTGATTAGTAAGAATTTAGTGCATTTTTATGTTTTATCTTGTCTTCACATTGTAATTTAAGTAGGATAACAAAATTGTCATTGTTTTCCTGGCTGTGTTTCTTGGTGATTTTTCAGTTCTCTACACTGTCTACCATGTGTCAGCTAAGTCTGTGCAGCTACCACATGGCTGATAAGTAAAGATTTTCTTTCAGACATACATCTTTCTCTTGTATCAAGCTCTTAAGCACGGGTTTGAAATATAGATTTTTAAACTTTAGAGAGTAAATAACAGTAGACATGGAGAGGTATGCTCTACCCTCTTAAATTTACAGAACTTACCAAGATAGCTTATGGTCAGGACCATCTATGGACTCAAAAGGAAGAATACAAAGCTGGGTGATGTCCTCACTTGAGCTTTTATGCCACTATAGCAATGCTTTCTTGGTAGAGATGAAAGAACAGCTCACAGTATTTCACTGTATTTATTCTAACCATCTTATTCTTAGTCCCTACAAGACTAAGGAAGGAGTTTATATCATTAAAGGACATTTATTAATCTTTACAACACACCAAATTTCCAAGACTTTAGCACTGAGAAATGAAAAATATGTTCACTACGGGATATTCATTTTTTAAGAAAAGAATAAATTTATAAAGGGAAGCATAAATATATGAAAAAATTGGAAACATTCCCACTTTCTGAAACCATGTTCTCTATTGAAAACACTCCAGTTCCACATGCTCCTTCAGAAATGAGCACCAATTATAACACTAAAGAGAATGAGCACTCCTGCTCTTCCAACCAGTAACCCTCATGGCCAGAGGATTTAACACTTAAGCAGGAGATGAGTGAAATGCATGATTTGTTGATATGGATTGTGTTGTGTGGCTCTTGTTCAGACTTTCAAATAGAGACAATCGGAAGAAAACTTTTGTCATTGCTAATGAAAAAGGTGGAATATCTGAGTTAACATTGGCCACCAACAGACATAAAGTCCAGCTCTTTTCAAAGGCTAATACACATTTTTTCTCAAATGCCATTGCCACCCTCAATGTGTATTAGCTGCCTTTTGCTGTATTGTAGGATGAGAGCTCATCTATCATCTTTATCACTGAAGCCTCATTTCTTACCTTTTCTGAGTATGGGTATGGAAAAATATAATTCTTTCAGAAACAATGGATAATTCTTTTATTCTTTATTATTTTAAATTATGCATATTTTGAGATGTTCATGTACTTTATTTTAGTCATATCCATCCATCCTCCTCTTCTTGTCTCATATTCTTCCCCCAATTTCATAGCCATTAAATTTTATATCCTTATTTATTTTTTAAAAATCTCATTGAGACTATATCTTCATTAGTGAAGCCTGTATACTCTTAGGTGTATGGCCACCATGGACCACTCCCTCAAAGAAAGTTTAAGTCTTCGTATCTCAACAGTTTTCAGTTATCAACAATTCCTCAGTTAGGGATGGGGCTTCCTGCCTCCTCACCACCTCTTAGTATTTTGTCTGACTTGCACAGTTCTTGTGCATGTTGTCAAAACCATTGTGAGTTCATATGTGCAACTGCACTATTGGCTCAGGAACACACTATTTCTTTGTAACATCCACCTCTTCTAGCTCTTGCAGTTTTTCTAATTTCTCTTCTACAAAAATCCCTGAGCCTTGGCAAGAGAAGTTGTGATATTGATGTCCCATTTGGGGCTCAGCATTCCAGAGTCACTAATCCTCTGCTTATTGATCAGTTATAAGTCTCCCTGTCAGTCACCATCTACTGCAAAAGCAAGCTTCTCTGATGGGGTTTGACAGATGCACAAATATATAAGTATAATGAGAATTCATTAGTAGTGCATTTAATATAGTGTTCCATTGCACAGTAATAGTATTATGATCTCCCTAGGATCTCTTATCTGCCTAGCCACAAGTTCTTGACCATCATAACTGTACCTGGTATGGTTTTGTCTTGTGTTGTGAGTCTTAAATCCAAATAGAAAGTGCATGTAAAATAAAATAAAATAAAATAAAATAAAATCATAACCATCTTTTACTCTCCCCTCCAAAAATCTACTACCAAATTGGTGTTGCTGATATGTGCATGGTGTGGGTCACACCCTCAACCAAGAATAATTCTCCCTCACCCAGATGCTATCAAGGGCCAATCTATGACAGTGTCTCCTCAATAACAGATGTGGCTTGTAGAACTCTTGAGACCAAAACTAGATGCAGAGTTTTATAAGAATTTTTAAAAAAGATCTAATCATAATGCTGCTCAAATTATTACATAAAATTTAAAAGGAAAGTTTGACCATTTTTTTTTTCAATTTTCATGGAATGACTTTGCATTTATATAAAAGTTGATTTGGTTCACACCTTTAATCCCAGCACTCAGGAGGCAGAGGCAGGTGGATCTCTGAGTTTGAGGCCAGCCTGATCTATAGAACCAGTTCCAAGACCGCAAGGACTTCACAGTGAAACCCTGCTCAACAAAACCATAAACCAAACACACACGTGCACGCATACATACACACATGCACACACAGGGAAGAAATATTTGAAAAATTTTAAAATCCAAAAAAATGGATTTGACATATTGTATATTATAAAAACAATTAGCCAGGGGCTATACATATAGCCCAATGGTAGAGCACTTAGCTGATATGTTTGAAATTCTGGATTCACTACGTTTTTCTGTTTTTTCTATTTTTCTCAAGATAGAAAAGAAGGAAAGCTCTGAAACTCATTTGACAAAGCCAATATTTCACTGATATTAAGAAAGATAAAGACACCATGCAAGAAGGAAATAACCAATCTCCTGGAGGAAAAAAATCAAAAATTCTCACTAAAATAATACAACATCAAAAATTACTCGTAATGATCAAGTTGGCTTAATTCCAATGATGAAGAAATTGTTCAAAATATTTAAACCAACAAATGGATATTTTTTAGTAGTAAGAATCATCTCCCCCAAGCCACGATCTGTCTCAATAGGCAGATTCAGGAGACAAACTGAAGATTTCTTGTGTTGGTTGTCAAACTTTGGTTTTTCACAAGATTAAAACATTTCCGACATGCATATGCAATATTCAATGATAAAATAGGCATATATATGTGGGCTATTAGAAATAAAGTTGAATTATAAAAACATGAGGTGTATAAAGTAAACAATACTTACTCCTTTTATTAAAAGCTTACACATATATTTGATCTAACTCACATTTTGTAAATAACATATTCTGTGTGACTTAATATCTTGGTATATGCTTGATCATGGAAGAAGACAATGAATCAAAGATTGGATTCAGTGTATATCATTACTATCTATTAGTAACATTCAAAATTAATACTTTTTCAATTGATAGAGCTTTGTAGAGCACATTTTGAGTTAACAACTTCTTTCTAACAATTATGGAGTTTCAATAACTGAGATGCAACTTTGAGAAAATTAAGCTAAATAAAAAACATGTTCTATCCTGGTGTGGTGGCACCTGCCTTTATTCACCAGCACTTATGAGGCAGAGGCAGGCAGGTCTCTGTGAGTTATGAGGCCAGCCTGGTCTACAAAAATAGTTCCACAACAGCCAGGGCAGTTACACAGAGAAACCCTGTCGCTAAAAGTAAACAACGAACAACAACAACAACAACAACAACAACAAAAAGACAAGATAAACATCTTCTAATATTTCCATATTCTAAAGTAATAAATATTTTACAGAGACTATCTGTATATCTTAACTCAGACTGACTCCAGAATATCACACATTCTAAGAAAGTGATCTGCCAGTGAGCTACAATTTTCAATGGCAGATCAATGTATTTCTTTAGATCAAATTTTACATAAATGTAAAGTCATTCCTAGACTGTTTTGTAAGCATCTATTCCTTACCTTTACATCACAAATCATTGTCTTCATGTTCAGTCCCCTTAAGATACCTGTTAACAATTGCTGGTTTGTGTTTTATATGTTATCAGGAATATTACCAAGTTATTAGGAAACACTGCGAGGCTGGGCATGGTGGCACATGCCTTTAATCCCAGCACAGGAAAGAAAGAGGCAGTCAGGGCTGTATGAATTTAACACAAGCCTGGTCTGTATAGCAAGTTCCAGGCCAGCCAGGGACACACAGTAATGCCCTGACACAAACAACAACAAATCTGAGCATCCAAGTGTCACATGCACACCTTCATATTCTTGGAGAAATAGAAACTTGGTCTTAACAATTTCATTAAACACAGGCTTTAAGTGAATATCCTAGCACAGTGGTGCTTCCTAACTAAAATATTCTTCCAATATAAACTTTGTAATGAGTATAGATTTAGTGTGTGTGGCAAATGAGAAAATCATTGTTGACAGATGTTGACTTGTTTATCTTCTCTAGATTTGATCCTACGTAGATCCAGTCAGTTTCTATTTTTCTTAATGTCTGTCATACACATCTAGCGTATTGACCATCCTCCTGCTTGTTTTGACTAATAGGGTGACAGCTCTGTCCTCTCACAGTCTCTAGCAAAGGTTGTAGCACATCTAACTGGGACAACATGTTGTCTGAGTAGCCACAGAACTGGGTAATTTATCACTGCTACCTTAGTCTGTATGGAGCAACTAGAATGAAGTTTGTTTAATTTCATCTTTGAATCTATTGCAAGTTTTTTTCAGGAAGATATTTTAATGACTCTTTGTAAATACAGACAGGTCATTTTTAATTTCCTTTACACTTCTTGTGTTAAAATGGGAGGTCTGTTCTTCATATAAGTTTCTCCATGCTAATAGACACTGTCATGTCAGAAGTGGAAGTTATTGTGATTTCCTATATGAATAAAAAGCATGGATTATATTTAATTCAGAACCCTTGAAGATGAGATGAAAGATGAACTGATTAAGTAATAGAACAATATTACTTTAATCAATAATGATCTGTTTCTATTTATAACTGCTAATATAATTGTGTGACATTAGATACTGAAATGGAAGGGTAATTTAAAAAATTAAGAAGGATTTTTGAATATTCAAAAGATTTTGTTAGACAGATTTAACGAGCAGCTAGAAATACCTACTTTAGAATGTATAGGCTATTATATAAGATAAATATTATTAAATTTCCAAATGAACTGACCTGTGTCTTGACACTGTATTGATTCCAATAGAAGAGAGAGGATATGAACTGGTTTCATCAAGATTTATTAAAACTTGCCTCCTTGAGTTTCATATTGCTGTTTTTCATTAGTATACCTTGTAAATAGTATTATGGTCCCAATACTAAATTTCCTCCTTTAAGTGTGGGCCTCAGAGTAGAGGTAAAGATGGATGCCTGTGGGGACTATCTACCCTGGCTCAAGTACACAAAGTTAAAGTCATCTTTTGCCAGTAAATTAAGATCTTTAAGGGTTCTGAGACAATTTTCAGCCTGTCTTCTATGCTGTACAGATGAGAGAAATGAAATGAGAATCTACTGCTGTAGTCTTATTTCTGGTGCCAGGACTCACAAGAAGATTCTTCTAGAACCTATAGGGTATTTAAATATGTGATAATTCCCTAACACTGACATCAGTTTAGGAGCAAAACTAATATTATTTTTCCTGTGTCAGGTATTCATATGTGTACTCTCGTGTTATTGTTACATTGTCTATGGTAGATAATACATATATATTATTATACAATTACATATATTACTCATATTACATCATTTTACAACATATTACTTTAGTTACATATATATTAGGTATGTTAGTAGGATTTGGAATCAGTTCTCTTGAGGACTTTATGACTTGTGTTTAGTTACTATTATAAACCATGATATATCATCTACTGACAATCTTCCTCTTGCCTGGTTCTGCCTCTAGTTCCTTGCATTACAGCATTGAGAGCAACCATAGAAACACAACCAACCTCAAATGGTTTTATGTAGTTGTCAAACAAGACAATATAATTTACTTGTTACATTCTCTGGCTACTTTTTGAAGTATGAAGCACTTTGATAGTACGTAAAATACCACTCCAAATACAAACACAGGGAATTTAGTAAATTAGATGGTAGATAATTGTTAGACCTTGAATATTTTCTGTCATGTAACACCCCCTTCCCCCATATTCTCTCAAAATAAGTTAAACTTCCTGTATAAACAAAATTAAGACTTCACCCACCTTTTCATGGGAATTCCTTAATGTTTGAACTATTTCATATTACTTAGGCAGGTTATAAAATATTTTTCTTTATGGCTATTTTACTGGAAATACTGATGCATCAAGACATTTTGGTGAGATAGAACTTAGGCCTCATTAGAGAAACTAATTAAAATATTCAGAGTTTTCCAAACATAGAACAAAATATTTCTCACAATCCTCAGGCTCATAAGTTTTAAAGTGCATGAAACTGTGAACTCAGGTTCAAGTTCCCATCACACTGCTTGAGTTATGCACTCTAAAGTTTGAAAACTTGAGGCATGTCTTTCCCATTTTGAAAAGAAAATAATTGATCATGCTGTATATTCTGTGTTGTTCTAGAAGGGTGATTTAAATTTACTTTTGTGATTTGATATAAATTTAGGACATTTTATAAAATCTGTCTCTGCATATGTTAGATGGTTTGCAACTTATTTTTAGTTTCCAGGTTTTTTTTTTCGCAATACATAGCTTGCTATCTCTTCACCTTCTTAGAGATACTCTTCTCAGAATTAAACATAATTCCCGATTTAACCCTGTCTCTCCATTGGCTTCTTCCAAGGAACTCATGTAGCTCCTAGAAAAGACTTTCCTTGAGATGTGTGTCTAAGAGTGCTTTGTGATTAGGAGATACATTTAGAAAGTGTTTTTAGATATTTTATGAATATGGCAAATAATGTTTTAATGTGATATATCTTAAGGGTCTGGTTAGTTAAGTCAGCAGTGTTGTGGGGACCACAGAAAGGAAGACCAATTTATAAAAGAGGTCAAATGTTAAAGCAGAAAATATATTTATTATATTAATTTATCTCTCATTTGTCTTTATTGAAATAACATGAGTTTAAACACCATTACAATATTGCAAACACTAAACAATCAGACACCAGACATTCTGCAAGAAACTTCTTTCTTCAGACTTTCAGATCTTGATAGTTTTATTTAGAAGTAGCATCTTCTGTGATGTGATTAAATACTGTGTTCTACAAAACGCCATATGTTATAGTTGACCTAAATGCCCCTTCAAATTTTTGTATTAAAGACTTGCTTGTGATCTTGTGAAACTATTGGGTATTGGGCAGAACCTTCAGGAGATGGGTTCCAGTAGAACTAGGTTAGATTACTGAGGAATTTCAATGCTCAACCATTTTCTGTTTTTCACAAAAGCAAAGGGAAAATTTCATTGTAAGAGAGTGGATGGAAAGACTATAAAAGCTACAGGATGAGAAAGAGCACTATACAATGTTGTCTTCTGGACATGCTGTGTGTCCTGGCTAGTCTTAGGTCAACTTGATGCTCAAACTAGAATTAACTGAGAAAACCCCTCCATAAAATCGAGCTGCAGGGTGGTTTCTTAATTAATGATTGATAGAGGAAGGACAGTGCAAACCATCTCTGAACTGGTGGTCCTGGATTCTATAAGAAAGCAAGCTGAGCAAGTCATGAAAAGCAAGCCAATAAGCAGCATCCCTCCATGGTGTCTGCATCAGCTTCTGCCTCCAGATTCCTGCCTATTTAAGTTTACCTCCTGACTTCCTTCAATGAAGGACTACAATATGGAAATATAAGCCAATTTCCTCTTCAATTTTATTTTGGTCATGGCGTTTCATAACTGAGACACTGTGGATCTTGTATCCACAAATTCATAGCACCAGAGGTTATGTACACAAGTCTGGGCTCATTAACATTTTATCACAGTGAAGGAGGATGCTCATAAGGCCATGCTCTCTCAGAGGAGGTACAGCCAATTAAATGCTTCATGGAAAGGAGATGCCATTTTTCTCAATGATATAGCCACTCATCATTCAAGCAAGGAATCTCCATCCATGTTCATGCAAGCAAGCACCTCTAGTTAAGCGCAATGGATCACACACAGAAATCCTATGTGCAAGTTGGAGGGAGCCTTGTGAAGAAGGATTGTAGTGGCAGATAGGAGTGGCGAATGGGAAACTTAAAATAACATTACATATATTTATGAAAGTGCAAAATGGTAAGTGAACAGAAATGCTCTATTACTAATTATGAGTACTCTATTAGATCTTGTTAAAAAGTTTTTCAGGTAGAATTATGAACAGTAGTACATAAATCATTTGATTGGTATTTCCAAAGCAACTTAGTACTGTCTTGGTGTCCTTCTGCAGCATGCAAGCACTTGAGAAATCTTTAGTATCACTGGGTTGGGGTTTCTTGAACCATTTGACCTTATTTTTCCATTGTCTTTTTATATGTGTTTTGTACTGATTCATTCCTCCTACATACCAGATCCCACAGTTTTTAACATGTCCATCTTGGATTGTTTTGACACCCTGCCCCCATCCTGGATTTTTTTTTTAAATCAGGAAGAATGAATGAAAAGAAACCATCTGTTAGGTGGATTTTTAATAGCTCTCATGCTACTATGACAATGTGGGTGTATAGAAATAAAGTAGAGTTGTCCTGTGTTCACCTTTTTCTTCTTGATAGAACTACATTACTTTTTATAGGTGAGAATATGTTTGAACTTACCCTTGGTTATATTGTTTTTCTTGACCATTGCTAATATTATATTGATTAGAATATTGGGGTCATAAGTTTTGTAGTGAAACCCAAAAACTATCCACAAGAAAAACAAACAAAAAAAGACAACAACAACAACAACAACAACAAAACAACAAAAACAAAACAGTGTTATGAGAAAGCAGTCAAGGGGGAGCTCATGGACCTCCAGACTGATAGCTGGGAAACCAGCATTGGATTGATTCAGACCACCTGAACATGGGTCTCAGTTAGAAGGCCTGAGCAGTCTAAAGGACCTCTGACAGTAAAACCAGGAGCACATTCCCCATGGAGAGACACTCCCTTAGCCTAGAGGCAGGAGAGAGGGCATAGACCCTACACCAAATGATTTAACAGATTTTGATGATCCCTGCTGGAAGGCATCACCCTCCCTGTAGAGTGTGGGGGAATGGGAGGAGGGCCAGGGGTTATTGGGAGGGAGGGTGGGAAATGGGATCAATATGTAAAAATAAGAAAAAAATTAATACACACACACACACATATGGAAAAAGTTATTTTCAATAAAAAGAAACTCTAATTGAAAAGAGAGAGAGATTAACCACTCCATTAGAAAATGTTAGAATGTGGCAGTCATCTTAAAGCTTAGAACTCCCAATGATAAGGAAATATGGTTGTGTGGAGAGAAAAGGCAATGCACCTGCTTGTGATGGAGGAAACAAAGTAAGGCTGGTGACCCAATCTAATCCTCAGTAGACTTCTGGAGATTTGCCAAAAGAAATAGACTTTATGGCTTTTCAGTATGGTTTTATCAGAACATTTGTTCATGAAGTAGTGGTGCCAGTAAATAAACCTTGGATAAATGGATTATTTTTTTGAGGCAGGAGAATACCTTTAAAAAGCAAAATACCCCAGAGCATGAGATCTTTCATAAGCTTAAAACTCTCTTGTATATTGGTGATAACCTGTAAGACCTCTGTTGTGCCCAAAGTAAAAGAAATGTCATGGGCAATCACCAGGGATGTCTCAGACTCTCTTATTTGAGCCCTGTAGTTATACTCCTGGTTAAGTATTTATGGAGCTTCACACCATGCAGGAGCTCTGTTTAATTGAAGGCTAACTCAAATTATTAAAATTTTCCAAATTCATGCTGCTTTTTTGGTTTATTTTCTCCTGCAGTATTTTATTGTTATGAAAACTAGAGAAAACGAGAGAATTTTCAGTGACCCTAATAATAATATCTATAATTAATTTATTTTATAGCATAAGATAACTGTCCTCTGAGACAGTAGGTACAGAAAAGAAGCAAAATCCAACCTCTTTAAAAACAGAATGCTAATATTTGCCAATTAAGGAGTGGTTTAGTGTCTGTGCAACTTCTAATCCACTCTTGCCCCTTTGTCTCGGCTAAGAATTAGGAGATATGCTAAACTGAAAATTAGAGCTGGTGTGCTCTAATCAAAACTCTCCAATATACACTGCAATTTATAGAAAACAAAGAGGAAGTAGCATGTGAAAGACAGGAAAGAGATGTGATCAGTAAGAAGTTTGGGTTCTGGGGAGCAGGAAATGTTAAGGGAGGACTGTTTTTTTTTTTTTTCTTTTTTTTGCTTTGTATCTTTAGCTATCAGAGAGTCTACCAACTGGAGTAGCTGAGAAAGAATGCCAGATCAACTTCCTCATTTATGTTTGATCTGAGAAGTATGATGCAGAGATGACAGTACATAAAGAAGAGGAGGAAGACAGGAATGAAATCTAAATGGCTACCTGTATTTGAAGATGTACAAACAATAAAAAAATTATTTGAAAACCATCTGCAAAAATGTGTTTCATTAAACTTACGCTATCTTATCAATGAGATGGTTCTTGTGCTATGTTATATTGTACTGGTCATATTGTTCTAGAGAAAGAAAGTTGGGCAGGGGAAGCTGACACAAAATTCCATGCTTTTGGTAAATTTAGAATCATGAAGATGGTCACCAGGCTCAGTGTCATGGAGAAAGTAATGGGCTGTGGGAAGATCCTCTGGCAAGTGCAATGGTTAGTACTGGATCCTCGGAAGAACGTTCGTGGACTGACAGGTTCCAGAAGCCTTAGAAAAGAGGTCCAAGTGCCCAGGTGAAGTGGAGAAGACCAGTATTGGGAGATGGGACTAGTGGTGGATGGTGGATTATGGTAAGAACTTTGACTTACATTTTGGATGAAGTTGGAATCTACACAGTTTTGTTAGCAAAGTAACTCATCTGGTTTGTATCTTGAAAGAATTTCAGCCTACTGTTTTGGATACAGATGGTAGGGGAAAGGTCACAAATTGTTGGCCAGAAGTACAAGGTGATTGCATAACTTTAGCAAAATTTATAGACACACCTATGCATTTTTGTTTGCAAAAGTATTAAAACACATTAAACAAGTGTTTAATCAACAATGCCTATATATGAATTGGGCATATAACAGTCAGGTCAAGAATGCCTGAGGTTGTTAGTAAGAAATCACCCTTTTGTTAGGCATGAATTTACTTGTCTAAGACTCTTCTTGGAAATTGAGATTATTATTAGAAATGTAAACAGTTAAAAATGACACTGGAATGATGCAGAAATTCACTGACATATTTTGCGCTGATTTGAAATGACATACATCACAGGTTATTCCTGTACACAGTTCATAAGATTTCTAGAAAAAAAATCCAGTTGTTTGTTTTGCTCTACTCATATGAAGGCAAGCCGATATTATGGGTAAATTGAAAAGAAGACAAGGTTAAATGTTGTGATAGACAGTTGCCATCTACTCAGTTTTATAGCTGAAGTAGGAGGGTGAGGAATTCAAGGATAGTCTGGGCTATATATTCATGCCCAGGTTGACTACCAATGAGACTAAACTACAACAAAAAGTACTCAGTGCCTGGCATTGATGGCACTCGTCCTTAATCCCAGCACTAGGGAGGCAGAGGCAGGCAGATCTCTTTGAGTTGGAGGCCAGCCTGGTCTGCAGAGCTTGTTCCAGGACAGGCTCCAAATCAATACAGAGAAACTCTGTCTCAAAACAAAACAAAACAAAACAAAACAAAACAAAACAAAACACTCAACCAAGGGTAAGAGCTTACTTTACTTTTAGTTGTGGTAATAAAAAATGACAGGTAACACTTATTTAACATAGCACAGCAAGTCTCGTATTTTTATTACTTTTGTTATCTCTGGTAGGACTCACAGTTAATTGAACATACAGGTATTATGACCACTATCATGAAAAGGAGGTGGTGTTTAAGGAGGTGATGCATATTTCTCTCTGCATGTTATTTACTGACAGTGGCCTGGTCCTGGGGCTGAGATACTTAAATTATAACATTAAATGCAGAAGTTACATGTAAATGGACTCTTATTAACTTCTATAAATTTTTTCTTCTTCTACTGTATACTGAATACAACTATTTAAACATGCTATAAATGGAACTTACATTTTCAAACATGTTATAAGCTAAAAGTGAGAATATTTTGTCTTTGTCATATTAAATACTTTACTTCCTCCTAAGAATTCTCACATACAGGTGTTAGAACTAACTTAACTTGACTCTTTCTTTTTTATACCTTTCTTTTCCTGGCTAAGATCATTAAAATCTCTCTCTAGTGATCATTAAAAATCCCCCCTCTCTGTCTGTCTGTCTCTGTCTCTCTCATACACATATCCATCTCTGTCTCTATTTTTCTCTCCACTTTGCCACATAAACTCATCCATTTACTTTAAAATAACAGCAACTTTAGTTTTGAAAACCTCAGTAGGTGTGACCACATTGAAGTGTTTGCTATCTTCTCCTTCCTCTTTCACTTAATATTCCTTCAGTCCAAGTCTCCCCTGAATGGGATTATCATTTTCCCGGTTATTCTGTTTCTCCTTCTCATGCTCTGATCACTTTTCTCAGCTATGACATATAAGCATAAAAGGAGTAGAAATGCAAAGTGTCTTTTGTCTCCTTTTATTTCCTGCAAAATCAGTCCTCTTCACATCCTTGCTGTCTCTTTTACATATCCCATCTTAGGTCACCGTTTTTATGCTGTTAACTTTATTTAGAGTCAGGTATTATCTGACTTATCAAGTAGAAGATTCATACAATCTTCTACTTGATTTTCCTCTTTAGAATGTATCCTGATTTTCCATTCTTGCAAGTCATTACAAAATTTATGTTTTTTTGTTTACATTTATTTAAAAGTTCCTTTTTTTTCATTTAACTTGCCAACTCCAGCTCCCCTTTCCTTTCCTCCCACCTTCCCCTCGTATCTACTCCTCAGTAAGGGTAAGGACTAGGGGAGTCAACAAAGTCTGGCATATCAAGTTGAGAAAAAACCAAACCCCTCCCCATTTTATAGAGGTTGAGCAAGGTATCTCTCAATAGTGAATGAACTCCAAAAAGGCAGTTCATGTACTAGGGTAAATCCTGTTCCACCTGCCAGTGGCCCCACAGACTGCCCAAGCCACAGAACTGTCACCCATATTCTGTGGGCCTAGTTCTGTACTATGTATGTTCCCCAGCTGAGAGTCAGAAGTCAGTGATCTCCCACAAGCTTGGGTCAGATGTCTCCATCATAATCTTGACCCCTTTGGTCATATTATCCCTCCTCTCTTGGACTGAACTCCAGAAGCTTGGTCCAGTACTTAGCTGTGGATCTCTGCATCTGTTTCCATAAGCTATTGGATGAAGTTTCTATGATGCCTTTTGGCTAAGATCAAGTGAAAGTTTATGTTTTCAAAGTAATTATTTATGTCACTGGCAAAGCCCTCTACAGATTTCATTGATATCTGCCAAACAGAGTTAAAAATCTCTTTTCTTGCAAGACAGAACTGGTAAGGGCCTGTGCAGGCATTCCTTCCTACTTAAGCTTTCACATTTGCGTACTACAATGGAAGTCTGATGCACAGGGCGAGAATGTCCTCAGCTTTATTTGGCTGCTGTAACTCAGGTGTTTAGACATTTGTTTCCAATTTGTGGTAGTGCTTTGAGAAACTGTGGAGCTGTTAGGACTGAGGTCTAAACAGCACATGTGTGCCACTGTGGTGGGTCTTGAAGGTGTATTCACTTTTGATTTTTGCCTGCCTCTTGCCTTCTGAATCCACCAAAGTGAGAGTACTGCCCATTGGTATACCTGCTTCTCCATGCCCTCCTGCCACTAACAATAGTAGTCTGTCAAAGGGTTTGAGAGCCAAATCCTTTCTTCTGTAAGCAGCTTCTGCTAGGTCAGTGATGAGAAGAGTAATAACAGATTTAATTGATAATAATTAACACACTCCTAGAAGGCACTGGACTATATGTGGTGGTTTCAAACCAGTTTTGGGGGGTTACATGGTAATATTTAGTACATAAAAAGCAAGGAAGTTTACATGGAGAGGAGAGTTTTAGGAGTTCTTAAGTGTCTGCTTTGTACTTTGAGTCTTATCTTTCCCAGTTGACTCTCTCCCAAGCATTTTCAAACCTTGTAATGAAGCCAAAAAGGAAAAGATCTAAAAAGCAATGTGAAGTTGATTATTATGTGTCCCCACAGTTAGAACACACAACACGCTGCTACATAAGATGCCTGGGAAATCTCAATGACAACAATATGCTCTGAGAAATTAAAGGAGTATTGAGTTATTTTATTCTTCTGATTTATCAAAGCAGCAAGATCATAATTCCTGTTGTCTAAGGCTGTCTGAAAAAGAAAAAGCAGGCAAGCTTTGACCCTCAGGCCAAATCTTGTTGCCTCTTTTGCAAATATTAGAACATATCCATGTTCATGTACTTATATATAATGGCTTTGGGCTAAAGTAGTGGAGTTGAATAGTTGCTTCAGAGACTATCTGACACTCACAAAGTCTTAAATAGTTTTCATTTGTCCATTTGCAGAAAAAATATTGTTGAACTCTGGTGTAGAGAAGTAGGCAGAGTTAAGTAAAGGGGACTGTAATTATGATTTTTCAAGCTAGAGGAAGAAGAAAGCATAGAAATTGAGCAAGGAGACAATCCCTGTGGTTATGGAGGACATTGCTGATGGATACAGCAGGGACATTAAAAAAATTCCAGTTAATGTGGAAAGAATCTGCTTGCTTTGTTTGTCTTCCTTGTCCTTTGGTTATAATACTAGCTTATGATCACCTCAGTCATGCAGAAGGGTCCTGTGCCTTTCTTCTCGTTGTCTAGTCACTAGTACAAGTGAACTGAGAAGTGAGTTACCAATTGGAGAAGGAGGAGTAATACTAGGAGGAAAAAGAAGGCAACCTCACCCAGGAGAGCCTGCCCCTCTGTTCAGATTTGTAATCAAAGTGGAATATTTATTATTCCGTAGGCTCCAGTCTGTTTGTTTTTCAAAGCAGTCAACCATTTTTCAACCTATTGACACTATGAGAAATTTGCAATCTAAATAACCAGAAGAAGCATATAATAAAACCAGAGTTTTATTCTAAGTAAAGGAGAAACTATTGGCATGCTAGAGCAGGCTCCTACTGCTACTACTGGTGGTTAAATATTTGAGAACAACAGGAGCCTGCAGTTAAAACATTTGTAGCTCAAAATTGGCCACATGGCAATATTGGTAAATACCATAAATCAGGACGTTTTCTCCTTGAGCACGTCATTCTGCTAGCATACCACTGGATAGAAATACTCCACAGACTTCTTTCACAGCACAGCAAAATCAAATAGACTTTCTGTTTTCACTGCACTTCGTGAGTTATTCATGCTTAATACTGTGTATCCATGATTCTGTTTCTCTTGCTTAAAGAATATTTGTCTCATATGTTTTCTTGAGATTATAATCTAATTATATCATTTTCCCATTCCTGTCCTTCCTCTAAACTCTCTTGTATCACCCCATCCCGTCCCTCTTTCAAATTCATGCCCCCCCTTTTTTTTTCATTAAAGGTGCAGTTATTTCTTCTTCACCATCCTTTTTAACCCATAGCTTCCTAAATGGTTTATTGATCGTGGAACTCATAAAGTATCTGCCAACAGAATAAGGTTTCCACACTCACACTGATAGAACACAACTCAGAATCATGCATATGGTGAATCCAAGTTGCTTCTGTCAGCCATCACATGTATTGCACCATACTACTTTGCTCCAGTCTTGATTTTCAACCCATAACCATGTTCAGTGCACGTGCTCATACCAACATGGAAATACCATGGCTTTCCCTGGAGAGTAGTGGATGTTATGCATTTCAGAGTTCTTACTGTACATTAAAAATGCTCCAATCTCATAAAAGCAAAATGGTTTCATTACATAAAGCAAAGATTTTAAATATTTTGCTGCATTATTTCTCAACATGTAAACAATATTATGTATTCTCTCTATATCTATATATGAACATATAGTATTTGGTTCTAAATATTGCCATTTGTTTGCTGACATGAATATTTTCAGAAAAAGGTCATTAAATGAAATGAATTTTGGCATGGAATTAGGAAATTTTTAGTAGTCTTTAAATAGGTCTTCTGCCATTTGTATTTATAGAGTAGAATGGTCTCAGAAGGGCTAGATGTAAACTAAAGCTATTTACCAATTCTGAAAAACACTAAACATGCTGTATATTCCCCAGTATCAAATATTCAGTGAATGTTTATTTTTTTATGAAAAAGAAAACCACTTATAAAGAAACATAACCTATGTGGTCAGTTCCGATCCAATGAGAGAACCTATTGCAAACAAGGGGACAATGCGTGTGGCACAACTGGCACAACACACGAGGTTGTACTTTGGCCTCTCAACTCATCTCTACACACACTCTCCCCATATGAACATGCACATGTATAAACAGAAATGAAATATAAAAACAATAAAGAATAAAGAGGGGGCTGGCGACGTGGCGAGGTGGTTAAGAAGAGCACCTGTTTCTTTCACAGAATACTGGCTTCATTTCCCAGCACCCACATGATGACTCACAACTGTCTATGTCTTAGGTTCCAGGAGATCCACTGTCCTCTTCTGATTACCACACACACTACACACATGAAAGGTGCACATACATGCATACAGGCAAAACATTTACATGCATAAAACAAATAATTTTTTTAATTTTGAAAGAAGAGAGCAAAGAGAATTTACTGATGCTTGAGTTTGAAAAGGAGCAAAATTAAGATCAGAGAAATCTATTCCCCCCGCCCACCTCAGAGAGTTCTTTGTTAAAGTGTGAAGTTCAAGTCCTCTCAGATGTATTCTGAGTAAGTGTCAAAGAATACCATATAGGAATAAAACAATCAGAAACAAACAAACAAACAAACAACAAACAAAAACCCTGGGTCTGAGGCAGCAAATACTCTGATTTACCATTAGAAAGGTGGCATGATAAATTAAAATACTATAACAATTTAGGGAGTACAAGCCAGTGTGGAGGCATCATCCCTTCAGCCTGGTAACAACCATGGATAAGAGAAAAGATCCACTTATGAGGTTTAAGAAGAGCTATTTAGCTGTAATGATCACAGGTCTTTTCATCTTTGTGCTCAATGATGGTTCTGTCATGACTCCAAAGGGCAATTTTACACATTGACAGGACGAGGATGTTGGGTCAAGGATGCCATCCTCATCAGTTTGGGCTGTTTTAGAAACTGATCACATGTGACTGAATTGTCTCAGCTTGACTGGCATTCTCATTAGGGTAAATTTCTACCCTTGTGCACAGCAGCATCTGTGCCTACAGCACAGAGAAGGAAATGGTGGTATCTTGATGGTCTCCATAGATCAGCAACATCAAATTGGATTCCTTAGAGTTGCAAGAAAATCACATAAAGTGAGGCAAAACTACATTTCAAAGGATTCTGAGTGTGGCTGCTGTGGGGGAGGTGGTGATATGTAGATATTCCAGCTTAGAAGCTGTGGAAGGAACAGAGCTGTGTTTCTGAATATCACCATGGTTACAGTCTATAAAAATAATGAGGAGAGAAAAATAAGAGCACTGGAGTTTGAACATTTTCCCCCCTCTTTGATTGTTTTTTATCTAGTTGTCTGATAAAATGAAAAGCTCCCTTGCTTTAGAATTATCTCGATTTCAGAAAAGCCCAAAATCAAATTGTAAATTTCTTCTTAAGTCTCAGCTCATTGCTAAACATTGTATGTGCTCTCTCTCTCTCTCTCTCTCTCTCTCTCTCTCTCTCTCTCTCTCTCTCTCTCTCTCTCTCTCTCTCTCTCTCTTTGTCTCTCCTGTCTATAAATCTGTGCTTAACGCACTGTTATTGTAAAATTTTAAGTCACTTCTAGTCTGACAGCTGAGCTGCAATCAAAAATCAGTGGTGGCTTTATATCTTTTACCCACTGCCTGCTTTTTAGGCACATTATCACTGATGCAATGACATTGGTGCTTGAATTTCAATGTCTCATGCATCCAGCTGTGGCCATTCATTCACTCATTGAATTTGATGGTGAGAAGCACAATAAGAACGATGACTTAATGGATTTTAATGGTGATTGTTATTGAAACCATTCTGCAATTTTCATTACCAAGAGAAATCCCTGCTGAAATATTATTTCTGCTTCCCAGTGCTTCTGGTAAGCAGTGAGACAAGGTGATGCATTCCACACCAGCTGTGTCAACTTAATGAGAAGAACTAAATGCCCACACTCAGTTTATCTTTGCTAAAATGATTCACTTAATGCAGAAAGGACAAAGGGCATTCCATTTTCACAATCTAATGAAAACAGTTGACATTTCCCCAAGAATAGCTTTTTTCCATCCACAGAATGAATATATATATATATATATATATATATATATATATATATATTCATAATGTTAGAATGTATCAAAGGTCATCAAGAACATGTTGACATGAGGGCTATTTTGAGCTGAGCATAATTAAGAGGTGACAGTCACAGAAAAGCCCTCTGTTATTCCTGAGTTGGCCTTAAATATGTACATAAATCTCATGAAGATGTGTTACCAGATATGATTTTATACTTTAGTTCACAGTCAGCTCCTGAGAGGAATCTGATCAATAATATAACAACCTTTATTTTGCACTGCTTTGCCTAATACAATCCTTTCCTCAATATGCCATCCCTAAAAGCCCATTTATATAACAATGCAGAGAAAATAAGCCTTTTTTCTTTTCTCTTTCCTCTCTCTTCTTTTGATATAGGGTTTCACTGTGTTGTCCTGTATTTTCTGGAACTCTGTAGACCAGGCTGACCTCAACCTCACAGAGCTCTGCCTGCCTCTGTCTCACTGAAATGCCCAGGCAATTGTACCTTCATTATATTCCAATAACACCTGGTAGATAGAAATATCTGTTAAGAAGTAAAATAAAGCATGTAAAAATTACTATGCTAAGGATGAATCAATGGAGGAATGAAGCAGGGTCTTCAGGTAAAAAGAACAGAACATTATTCCCAAGACTTGGCCAACTTGGTTCTTACCAGGACTCCGAAGAGAACAGACAGAAACAATTCATCTTGCATGTGGGCAGCCAAAGTAAATAGCAGCATATGCATTGGGTCTTGACATTTGTATTTGTTACTTTCTGTTGCTGTAATAATATACCATGACTGAGGCAAATTAGAGAATGGGTTATTTGACTTACGGTTCCAGAGGGTTAAGAGTGGGTCACAGCAGATAAGTATGGCAGCAGACAGCAGACATGCTGGCTGGAACAGAACCTGAGAGTTTGCATCAACTGGGAATGTTGAGTAGCTTTCAAACCTAAGAACCTATACACAGTGACATACTTCCCTTACTATGGCCTAACCATTCAAGCATTTCCAGATAGCACCAAATGGGGACAAAATATTCAAATACCAGAGGCTATAGGGGACATTCTTCTTTAAATCATCACATTGATATCTTGGGAAGAAGCCAAGCAGAATGACAGCAATACACATTTTATTAACAACAACAACAACAACAACAACAACAATAACAAAATTCCAGACATTCATATCTCACAAGGAAGATGAGAATATTATGAGTTGTACCAGCGTGTTCAGTTAGCATCATCTATGTAGATTCTAAAGCAGTTTCTTGATAATGTCTTGTGACTGCATGACCATTGCATGGGCAGTTTGGAGTATATCAAGCGAGATGGAAATAACAATTAGGGAAGCAAGTCACTAGCAAGAGAAGCTCGGAGTAAGGCATAATTTCAAGCATCCTTGCGAGATAGCATTACTTACAAAGTGAGCAAAACTATTAACTAAATAAATATTGTACAACATCCAAGGGATATGAAAATAGAGGGAGCTATAGAATTTTTCAGGAGTGACCCAGTACTTCTGGTATGATTATTCAAGAGTGTTTCATAAAATAGTTGGCACATGAATTACAAATTGTAGAATGTAGAGATTGTAAACCATATACGTAAAGGAAAAGGGGCAATTAGTGAACAAAAAGAGCACAAATTGTGTCACAGCCATAAGAAAGTAGGGAAGTGATAGGGTATTTTAATCTAATGATTTTTAGAAGGTTTAGGGAGTAACTGGGAATGAGATAGAGTGACTTGAGTACCTTTGTACAGATTTTGATGATTCAAATCTAGATGTCTGTGCCATCTTTTAATTTTTTCGTATTTATATTAGCAAGATATCATTTTATTTACTTTATTTTTGAGAATTATAAATTGTAATTCACTGCTGTTACCAAAAGGAAGGAAAATTACAGTCTTTTTAAACTTGGCTGTTTCTAGAGAAAGTACTCTGATTTCTTTTTTTCTGTCTGTCTCTCCTTACATGTAACATACAACATAGCCATGCACAGAAGACACGTTGAAGTTTTTAGTACTGCGTGTGTTGATCTCTGTTCTTGGCATGATTACAGTATCACAGCTTGCAAAATTGTGAATCATAGCCTGCCTTTTCATTTTAGTCTTTATTTTGTTCTATAATTATCTAAATGAGCTTTGAAATTATGAGTTGAAGCCTCAGACTAGTCTCTGACTCTGCTTTTCCAAGTTTAAACTTGGTTCAATACTTTATGTGCCTGAAGAGAAAAGAGCAATGTAAGGTGGAGTCCAAATTCCCATCACTTACCATTCTCACTTTACCCAAGGACTAACCACTGTCCTGAAATGAATCATTTTTTGATGTCTATTTTTGTTCATTACTTGTTGGTGCCTTCCAAATAACAACCAGTATGAAAACCTCTCAGTCATTCCTCAGAATTCATGGACATTCAAGGGATCCCTAAGGATAACAAACAAGTTCACTCCATGGAATGGCATAGTATTTACATATAACACAGAAGTAGTCTTTTAGATTAAGAATACCTGATATTGTCTATCTCAAGATCCAGTAATTCTACTCTTATGAATATACCCGAAAGATGTACACTTATACAACAAGGATATCTGTTCAACTATGTTAATAGCACATTATGTGTAATAGCCATAATCTGGAAGCAACCTAAATGCTTCTCAACTGAAGAATGGATAAAGAAAATGTGGTGCATTTACACAATGGAGTACTAATCAGTGGGAAAAAACCCCAACAATAAAATCTTGCAACTTGCAGGCAAATGGATGGAACTAGAAGAAACCATCCTGACTCAGTGAAGTAACCCAGTCACAAAAATAGCAACATGGTATGTACTCACTCATATATGGATATTATACATAGAACAAAGGATCACCATCCTACAACCCACATCTCCCTAGAAGCTAGGAAACAAGGAGGACCCTAAGAGAGACATACATAGTCCCTCAGAGGGGAAAGGAACAAGATCTCCTGAGCAAATTGGGAGCATGGAGAGAGGGGAGAGGGAGATAGGACAAAGAGAAGGGGAGAAGAGGTTGGAGGAGGAAGTCATGAGGGACCAGAAAGATTGAGTCAGGGGAAGAATTGAGGAGATCAAAAAAAGAGATACCATAGTAGTGGGAACAATTATAAGTTTAAAGAGAAAATCTGGCACTAGGGAAAAGTCCAGAGAAGCACAAGGATGACCCCTACTAAAAATCTAAGCAACAGTGAAGAGGTTATCCTAATGCCTTTCCCCTACAAAGAGATTGATGAGTACCTTATATGTCATCCTGATCCTGTAGCTGCTAAACACTGAGCAGAATTTCTGGAATCCAATTGCAGAGAGGGAGGAGAAATGAGGAAAGGGGTCAAGACCTGGCTGGGGAAGCCCATAGAAACAGCTGACCTGAACAAGGAGGAAGCTCATGGACCCAGTCAGATAGCTGGAAACCAGCATAGGACAGAAGCAGGCTTGCTGAATGAGTGTTTCAGTTAGAATACCTGGACAGTCTATGGGGCCTCTGGTAGTCGACCAGTGTATGAATGGACATTGGGAGCCCATTTCACATTGAGAGATACTTTCAGCCTCGACATGTGGGGGAGGATCTAGGCCCTGTCCCAAATGATGGGACAGACTTTGATGTTATTGAATAGAATGTCTCACCCTTTCCACGGAGCAGAAGAGGGATGGGCTGGGAGTTGGTGGGGAGGGTGAGAGGGAGAAGGAACTGCGATTAATAAGATTGTTTCTCATTTAAATTAAAAAAAAGAATACCTGATATTGTGTAAGTGCATTGTAAATAGTTTTATTGCTTATTGCTTGGGGAATAATGACAACAAAAAATGACCTATTCAATACAGATGCCATTTATGAAAAAAATTAAATTCATCAGTGGTTAAATACAAGGTACTTGGGAACATGGAAGATTACTTGTGTTTGAATAAATGAATTATATCTCAGAGGTGGAGACAGTGAACTACTTCAAAAAAGGGGTTGTTACAATAGGTGCATAACAGATTTGGAGTCATGTTTAGTTACAATATTGTGTAAGTGAAACTTTGAGTTGCTTATAATAGTAGGTAGAAATGATTCTGCTATTGAATATTTAATAAATATTATTGAAAAGAAAGTAATAGGGCAGACTGTAGTTAGGAAGGAAGAACCACTAGTTTTGGATAAGAGTAAGGGTGTCTGGTCATACCTGTGATTTGGAAAACATTCCTATTTTGCCTTTTTCCTCAACATGAACTCAGAATTGCTGTTAACCTATTGGTCACAGTCTAATGACCACAAATTGGCATTGTCTGATGTTGGTAGTAATGTTCTATGAGACTGTTTTTGTTCAGTAGTGTAATATAAAGACCATCTTATACATCGGAAAAGATGACTCTGGGACAACTTCAGCTTTGCTCATATAATTTGAAGCTTTTTCTTTCAAATTTCAACATATTCATAAAATATGAACATACATATGCATGCCAGTTGTATTACATGTGATTTTGACAAATCTATGTTTAGATAGATTCAATTAGTATATGCATGCTCCTTAACAACTTGCCTTCTAACAGTTATTCCTGGTGCTCAAATTAAGAAGTTGCTGTCTTCTTGATGTGCAGAAGACTCACTGGGACTTTAAATAAGCTATTTTAAGCTCTAGACATTATTGCTTATTGAATTATTGTATGCTTTTTACTATATTCTCATGTTTTGGACACAAACTATGTACTCAGTCAATGAATTGTTGTCTTCTTTCAATTGTAATGGTATATACTCAGGATTTTAAATTTAAATGTGATACCTTCTCCGGGGGACCATGTATGTCTCTCTTAGGGTCCTCCTTCTTTCCCAGCTTTTCTGGAGGTGTGAACTGTAGGCTGGTAATCCTTTGTTCTATGTCTAAAATCCCTATATGAGCAAGTACATACCATGTTTGTCTTTTTGTGATTGGGTTACCTCCCTCAGGAAGGTTTCTTCTAGCTCCATCCATTTCCCTGTGAATTTCAGGATTCTATTGTGTTTTTCAAATGAGTAGTACTCCATTGTGGTCTTCTGAGAAAACTAAGAGCATGAAGGGAGGGTAGAGGGAGTTTGGAGAAGGGGATAAGAGGTGGGGAGAGGTGAGCATTAGGGAACAGGAAGAATGAGACAGGGAAAGAATAGAGGCAAACAAGAAAAGGGATACCATAATAGAGGGAGCCATTATAGATTTTAGGAGAAATCTGGCACTAGGGAAATGCCCAGAAATCTACAATTGTGAACCCAACTAACAAAATTTAAGCAATAGTGGAGAGGTTACGTTTAATGTCCTTCCCTGATCATGAGATTATAAGATTGATGACTACCTTATATGCTATCCTATCACCTTCATCTAGTATCTGATGGAAGCAGAAGCCGACAACCACAGCTAAACACTGAGCCTAACTCCTGGAATCCAGTTGCAGAGAGGGAGGAGTGATGAGCAAAGAGGTCAAGACTAGGCTGGAGAAACCCACAGAAACTGCTACAAGGGGGATCTCATTGGTCCCACACTGATGCCAGCATAGGACTAACCCAGACCCCCTGAATGTGGGTGTTATTCAGTAGGACTGGGCAGTCGTGTTGGGCCTCTAGAATTGGATCAGTATTTATTGAATGGGCTTTGGGAGCCCATTCCACATAGAGGGATATTCCCTCAGCCTAGACACATGGGGGAAGGGCCTGTGTCCTGCCCCAAATGATATGACAGACTTTGAAGACTCCCCATGAAAGGCCTCATCCTCCCTGGGGAGCAGAAAGGGGATGAGCTAGGGATTGGTGGGGGTAATAGGGGAGGATGGGAGGGTGAAGGAACTGGGATTGACAAGTAAAACAACCTTGTTTCAAATTTAAATAAAAGAAGAAAAAAACCACAAAAATATATTTAATTGACTTCTTTATATTTGTGCCTTAAGTATGTGGCAGCAATAGGGTATTACTGTCAAATTCTGGAGAGTAATCAAGAGAAATGGCCAAAGCTTGCAATGTTTGGAGTGGGGTTATTTGGGACTCCATGGATCAACAAATCAAAAAGAGATACCTCATTCCTGGTACTGTTTTGTTGTTTGTTTGTTTGATTGATTTGGTATTGTGTTATATCTAGTTAGGGTATTGTCTCTTCACTATAGGGAAACTACATTTAAATTCTTATATATGTGTTTGTGTACATTTTAGGTAACTGTTTGAGCAGTATGTTTCTATGTGGATTTTTTAGAAGGCTGTTACTCTTAGATATCCCTTTCTGTCCATATTTTCTCATCTACCCTGCCTATCCATCTCCCATTCCATCTAAATCTGTTTTGTAACTTATATTTACTTCTTTTTCATACTATATTGAAAGAACCCCTCCTCCTCTATGGCCCTTTACTACTAGTTTCTTATACTCTATGGTTACTCCAAATGAAGCACATATTTATAAATTCATTTATAATGAACATCCACAATAACAAATCATTGAACCCTTTGATTGCCTTAAAATTAATTTTTATATTTGTTTATTATACATATGGGGTGGTACATGTTCAAAGCCCATGTGTACAACTTGCAGAAGTGGGCATTCTCCTTCTACAATGTAAATCTGGGGTAAAAAATCTAGCTTGGTGTCCAGGATACCAGGCCTGGCCTGGTAGAATGTGCTTTTACATGCTGAGTATCTCATTGGTTCTCTGTTAATTCTTATTCAACATTTCTTTAAACAAAAATAATTCTTTCCAAATATCCAATAATCAGAGACAAAAATGGCAGCAAAATTTTTGCATTGCTTTTAAAAAAATCACTATACATGAATAAACTAAATTTGAATTTCCAAGGAAAGGAAAAGCATATTTTTGATGTTGTAACTATATATATATATATATATATATATATATATATACATATATATATATACATACATATATATATGTACATATATAATTTATTTTGAAATTGAAATGTGTGATAATGTAATTTAGAATATTGAGTATATATTTTTGTTAAGGCAGTCAATGTGCAGTAAGTTTTAACCATATGCTAGACGTATACACCAATACTAGAGTGCTAACCTAGAACGTACACTGTCCCCAACACTGCAGGATAAATGTTACTCCTAAAAAAAAAAAAAACAGTATTATGTAAATTGGCACAAATGTTATAAGAATATTTTGAGCAATAATTTTCATTTATAAGTACAGAATGGTTTTTCAATTTATTCTGTACTCTAGTTAATATTATTTTAACCCTGAACTAATACAGGTTACATTAATTATCTTGAATATATATACATTTCAGAAAGTACTTTAAAATGGTAAGCTTTAGCCTAAGATCCTAATTCAGTTTTCAAAATAAGTGAACAAATCATTGCTACTGTCCATCCTAAGACAAGGTAAGTTTTGATATTCAATTTAGTGATAATTTCAGTTTTGTTTGTAGTAACTTTGAAATGTGAATCTGATTTTCTTACTATACTATTAATTACAATAAAATTATATATATATATATATATATATATGTATATATATATATAAAAAATCTCATGAAAATTTAGCCTATGCACTGATGTACTGAGAGTCACTGGAATTTCAGAACAAAAGAAAACTTTTTAAGTGATATTTAATTATTGATTGGCTGTTGGAATGGTTTTTACAAGGCTCAAAACATATCTGTTGTTATTTCCATTACATTTCTATAGTGATAATTGACAAGAATAGATCTTATGTGAGTAACTCATTAGATGTGAATAATTCAGAGTGAGTCACCTTGTAGCAAATGAGAGGAATTGCTTGTTTCCTGATAGTTCCCCACCCCACACCCCCAGCATCAAAAGGAATGGACCATAGGACTATAAATACTCTACCAGCAGCCATCTGCCTTTTTCTCTAGCTATGTGAACTATTTTTTTAACCCATTACATTTAACTTTCCACTTGAAAAACAATTAAAATGTCGTGGTCATTACACAAATTTAGAAGTTTCACAAATCTCCTCAAAAACCGCATCTTGTTGACTGCTTGGTAAACCCAGTCAATGTTTCATACTCTGCTCTTATTTTTATCTTTGTTTTCAGTGCCTTCAATCTGCCAAACAGACAGTTCATCCCTTTGCCACCTATGTAGACACTGTCACTTCTCCATAGCCCTCCTTACGTTTATGTATTTTTTTAGTTTTGAAATATTCTTTGCTCACCATCCTGTAATTCCTTTTGGCCTTCTTATTCTTCATGTTTTCTGACACAAGCATATACCTAAATCATAGCACATATACAAATATTTTTAAATATATGAAAGAGTAACCCTTAAAAAAAGAGTAAAACTTAAAGTAGTGTAAAAAGTTATGGTTTATTTTTGATTTATATTTTTATAGTAGATGAATATATTTTAATTAAAACACAGTTATATCACTTTGCTCCTCCCCTTTCCTGCCACCAACCTTTTAAATATTCTTTCCCACACTTCCTCTCAAATTGTTGGCTTATTTTTCTTTGTTGTTGTTACACACAGACACACACATGTGTGAATATATAAATACAATAGAGTGAGTCTGCTTTTTTATTTGTGTATGTATGACTTGGGGGCTGCCCATTTTGGAGTAGATAACCAATTAGAGAGCACATCTGTGGAAAAGACTAATTGTCCCTCTCTTACATTACTGGTTACCCATGGGATAAGTGGGAACTATGAGATTTTTCCACTCCCTCATGAGTGTATCTATTGATTGTGTCATTGTTGAGGTCTTTTTCTGCAGCAACTGTCTCATAGCAGACTTCTTGGTCTGGGCATAGAGTCTCTATTTTCAATTTATTAAAATGACAGTTAATACTGATAAATGATACACAACAAACTATTAATATGGGAAATCAGATATAAAATATCATGATCAATTTCTCCTTTAGGTGTTTAACCCTCCTTACTAATACTCGCACACACACACACACACACACACACACACACACACACACACACTTTTTAATAATGTCATTGCTTAGAAAAGGCTTTAAAAACTGTTGTTTTGAGACGGGAGAGATGGTACAGAAGTTTGGAACACTTTGGAGTAACTTATGCATAGTACCAGGTTCAGTTCAGAGCACTGACATGGGAACTCACAGCCATCAGCAATGCCAATTTCGGCAGATCCAAGACCTTCCAGTTTGTACATGTGCCAGGCACACTTGTAGTGTACATAGATGTGTGCAGGAAAAACACATACACATAAAATAAACCTAAAACATAAAAAACTGCTTTATTATTATTACATTCTATAATAAAGCATTCCATTTAAAAGCAAGTGAAATTGAAAATATTCATTTTTATTTATAATATCTACTTATAACATTTATACTATAATATTTAATAAGGGAAGAAAGCCATTTCCCACACTATTATGGTATTGCTACAGAAGGATCCTCAGCTGTTCTGTGGGATAGAAGCACATAATATTGTAGTGTGATTACTGACCTTGCACACGTAGAAATAGTTTCTGTTTTTAAAAAATCATGCTTTTTAAAAATTTTATCTTATGTGTATGAGTGTTTTTGCTCACATGTATGTTTGTGCACTAAGTGTGTGGCTGGTGCCTGCACAGAACAGAAGAAGGTATCTGATCTTTTGGAACTGGAGTTATGGATGGTTGTGAGCCACTCACCTTATAGATGTTGGCAATAAAGCTTAGGTCCTCTTCAAGAACCAGTGACATTAGCAGGCGAGCCACCTCTGCAGACACAGTAATTTTCTGATTGTCATACAATGGCTGCAATTGCCTGTCCCACTCTATTCACCAACCGATGGAGAGGGAAGTAAACTTCATCACTGTATGCTTGTGTTATATGTGCCCCACAGTGGCCCACATATTTGTTCTTCCATTGCACTTATCTTAGGAAAATGGCCAGTCAATGGCTCTCAGTTTCTGCAATGACAGAATCTCAAGGGATAGTCCTTCTAATATTTGGAAGTATGGGTTTTTATCATAGGAGAGATACTTGCTCATTTGGACCTTGGGAGCCTCCTGTTAGCACAGAGTCTTGTAAGAACCATGTCACTAGTCTTTGTATCTCTCCTTGCCTTTTAGCTAGAATTTTACAACTTTTGCCCTTTGTCCTTCATAACCATGGTCTTTATATCCAATACTGAACAACAGGAAAGGAGCAAACACCACACTCTGACGTAATTCAAGATGGAGGGTGCATTGGGTTCTTCATAGTTCCTGGATTGGTTAATTCCTCTGCACCCCCCCCATTCTTGGCATTTCATTTAGGCAAACACTAAAAATTTCCCACTTTCATCTTTAAGCATACCCTTTCATGTCTGTTTGGTGTTATCTTCTTCAGTGACATTTTCAAATGTCTTAAATTGCGCAGCTCACAGGACAGACTTGACTGAAAGCGTGTGGTTACCATGGTATTCACAAGACAATTTCCAGAGAGAAGTGGAGCTTCTCTACAAACAGAAGTAAAAACTGAAAATAGACAGAGTGACATATTTTCTCTCCAGAATTTGAGGACAAAAAGTACAGTATATGTTAGTAAAATGCAACCTCAAATTTTTGGTTTTAACTTCCTTACTACTCTGAATCCAATCTACTTAATGACTTTTAATTATGACACTGTCCAGTGAATGGGTGGTATGGTTATTCCTATAGACCAGTCTTCTAAGGATGTCTATACTCTTGAGTTCTAATATAAGCAACTTCATGAAGTTCCTCATCTGATACTCCTGGGCTGACACCACACTCCTCTACGTTTCTTCCCACATTCATACTATTTTCAGATAAAGGCACCATATGGGAATCAAGCTACATAGAGAAATCATAGTGAAAATTCTAGAAGGTTTGAGCTTGTTGAAAATTTGTCTAATCTTCTCAAATTATGGGTAAAGAAAGAAAAAGAAAAGAGAAGGTCATCTGAGTTATCTACTTAAACAGTTGATTAGAAATAAAATCAGCACTTGCATTTACATGCAATTACTTTTCTCACACTTGTATCTAAATTCCATATTCGTTTCCTAATAATTAATAGGAGTTTATCAAGGTCTACGCTAAAAGAGGTGTCCCTCTAAACATCTGTCTTTGAAAAAAAAATCACAATAAAATTTTGCATTTGAAGCATCTGTTGTTAACAGTGCCTGGGAGTTTATAATGTGTTTATTTCTCTGATTGCTCAGTCTAGAAAAAATATGCTGGAAATATTTTTTTCACAGTTGAATTCGCCGTCCCTCTGATTGCTCAGTCTAGAAAAAATATGCTGGAAATATTTTTTTCACAATTGAATTTACCGTCGTTAATTGATATATGTAATGATGTCTTTGGGGATATGTTACATGACATACTTATAAAAATAAAAAGCTGACATCTTGATGACCTTGGGAAACCATCCTCCAAGTTATTTTAAAAGTTACATTGTTGATTAAATGATCATTATATACATGACTGGTTACATTTGGAAGTCATAAAAACGTAAGTTTATTATCATTTTGATTTACCTGGGTTTTCAGTGTTGTTGGTGATTCTTTGTCACCTCTAGTTGACTTGGGGGAATATAATAGAATTACTTAGAAATTCTGTTTCTTCTTCAGTCTTCAAGCTATGGGTCTGTTATTTGTGAAAACATGTGGGTCGATGGAGGATATGTTGAAAGGAATACAAATGCTTACTGATAACTTAAGCCAACAGAAATTTCCAAGCTTGATTTTTTTGTTTGCTTTTTTATTTTGCATTGTCTATTTGTTGCAAGGCCTCTTGTGACCCAGGTTAGTCTCAAACTGCCTATATACCTCAGGATGACCGAGAACTCTTCTGTTGCAACCTCCCAAGTGCTGGCTGGGATGCCATTTATGTGCCATCATATCCAGCTTATAGGTTTGATTTTAGAAGCTTATAGAATGGAGAAAGAGCCTCGAAAGTACAAGACCAAGATAACAATAGAAATAAACAGTGGATATTGCGTACAGTTATTTGAAAGGCTCTGCCAGACCACAGCATGTAGGGAGTATGTGTTCACAAGTTTTCTCCATTGTCATGTCAAGTTTCAATGTCCTGATAGTAAATCTTATGCCTGAACTCTGGACACATATATATGATTCCTGACTGCAATGATGACAGGCAAACTTGTTTTGCTTCTGTTTTTGTAATTCAAGGCATGAACATAGACTTTGCATTGCAACACACTTATGGCAGAACTTGACTGACTCCATGAAAGGAAATCAAGGTATATTAAAAAGTAATAAAAGAGTATGTAGTAAAACAATACTTGTCAGAAATCTTACTATACTTACTGATGCTGTCTGAATGTGAAATGCCTCCCCCCACCCCCATAGTTTCATGTGTTTGAACACTTGTTTCCTAGCTGGTAGCACTATTTGGGGAGGTGGAGAAATGTATAGGCAGGTGAGCCCTGATAGAAGACTGAATACACTCCTGTTCTAAGCTTGCCACATTCTCTTAAGATTCCATGAAATCTTGACAACTTCTCTGTGAAAGGTTCAACGTGTTAGCTTATATCTACCACGTTGCCAAACCATCGCCTTTTTTTTCCCCTTCCATACCATGGTTTTAGAACTGCTTTTTCAAACTACTAGAGAACCATCCCCATCTGTCCCCATATAGCATGTCTTCTTTTTTAAATTTTTTTCTACCTTGGTTTTGAGAATTAAATTTTAATTTTACAGTGCCTCTCACCTCCTGTTTTCTTTTTTTCCTGGAACATTTTGTTTCTCTAACAAGTTATATGTGGGAGTTTAATGATACATGCTCAGGTTTGTCATCACTCTGATTTTGATATTTCACAACCTGTAGTAACTTGGTGATGTGATATGTAATTTCTGCCTGCCATAAAGGACACAACAATCAGTGCTTTTGGTTGTCCCTCTTACTTATTTTATGGATCATTGTTCTTCTTATCTTCCTAACTAGTTATTAATGAATTAGTTCTTGTTTCCTATAGATATTTTACTAAAGTTTATCAGACTCTCTTTTTAGTTGTCTAAAATTATTTTAATGTTATATGAAGCACCAGAACAGTAAAAAAGATGTAAGAATGCTGTTCAAAATATTTAGTTAGAACATAATGTTTTCCAAAGTTGTGAAATGTCATTCATCAATTTCTTTAGGTATTATTTTTTCTGGCTCAAACTCAAAATTCCATGTGGTTTATGTACAATCTAATGCACTTTTATAAATCATACATTTAAATTTGGTTACAAGATAGGAGGATTCCATGCTTTTACACCCTGCCTTTTGTTTTAAGAACAAAGTTTTCTTAGTTTACAGATGTGTAATCTACTAAACTATTGAGTTGGTTGTTTATATTTTCAAAACACAAAACTAAAGCAGTAAGAAGTACAGTTAGACAGATTCAATAGTTATTTGTACTAAGAGTGGAGTATGGAGGAGACAAAAGTCAGGAGGTATCAGACTCTTCTTTCTCTCCCTCTTTTTCTTTCCTTCTTTCTTTCTTTCTTTCTTTCTTTCTTTCTTTCTTTCTTTTTTCTTCCTGTCTTTCTTAGTAGTTAGGAAATTGTTGAAATCCATTTGTACATGGGGGAAAAAGTCATGCCAATGAGACTGTGGGAAGTTGGAGTTGACAGAAACACATATTTGCTGGATAAGTGTAACAAACAGGAGGATTTTTGGACCATGATTGCTTAAGGGCATCTTAAACTGTAAACGTCTTTCCCATATTGACTATCAATCATAAAGAGAGCAAAGAAATGAATTATATTTTACTGTATCTTCCTGATACTAGAGCTTCATTCTAAAACTACATATCCTGAAAACGATGAATAAAGTCATAGCTTAATCTTTTTATGATATTTTTTATTTAAATTTGAAACAAGATTGTTTTACATGTCAATCCCCATTCCCACACCCTCCGCTCCTCCACTGTCCCCCTCCCAACCCCTGTCCCATCCCCTTACTGCTATCCAAGGAGAGTGAGGCCTTCCACAGTGGATCTTCAAAGTCTGTCATATCATTTGGAGCAGGGACTAGACCTTCCTCCATGTGTCTAGCCTGAGAGAGTATCCCTCTATGTGGAATGGGTTTCCAAAGTCCATTTGTATACACGGGATAATACTGATCCACTACTAAAGTCCCATGGACTGCCTAGTCTTCCTAATAAACACTCACGTTTTGGGGGTCTGGTTTGGTCCTATGCTGGTTTCCCAGATATCAGACTTGGGTGCATAGGCTCCTCCTTGTTCAGGTCAGTTGTTTCTGTGGGTTTTTCCAGCCTGGTCTTGACCCCTTTACTCATCACTCCTCCCTCACAAAATTACTAAATAAAACAAATACAGTGATGATTTTCAGTAACTGTCTTTCAAACTTAGTGATAGTATCTGGGGAAAATATTCAAAATGGCATGGTATTTAATATAATAATACCCTAACCTGACATTTAAGTATGAGTATTAGGCAAATGTGGATGTTTGACAGTTTTGGTAGCATTAACTCATTAAGCTAAGGAAATCTGAAATCAAATGTCTTTCTTCTTTCTTTTCTACCTTGTCTTTAGAGACAAGTTTCTCTCTGAACCCAGAGCTCACTGCCTCAACTAAGCTGGCAGGCCAGTAAGTCCCTAGGATTCTACTGCATCTATTCCATCTCCCTTGCACCGAAATTTTAGATGAATGCCACCGTGCATGACATTTATGTGGGTTCTGTGGATCCAAACTCTGGTACTCAGTCTTGCGCAGAAAGCAATTTACCCATTGAACAATCTTCCATTCCTTTGTTATTCATCTTAAAATTAACATGTCTACAAATCTACTTGTTCCATTGACCATTCCCATGATTATCTATTATATCCAACATTTGAAAATGTTTTTGTATTCTGAATTTATCTCCCCACAAAGTGAGATATATATATATATATATACATATATATATATATATATATATGTATATATATATATATATTTGTCCAGTAACTTCTTTTTAAGCACTATTTGACAGTTAATTAGCATTTTTCTAAACCCAGGGGATGCAATTTCATCAATCCCAATAGGACTTGTTAGAGAAAGAACTTTGATAATCGCATTTGGTTTCACAGAAGTGTAAAATTTAGAATCTTATTTTCACAGTGAAGTTATACCATCTGTCTACATGTTAATTTATTGCTTCAAATGCATTAAGTTTTTTACACCTTTTATTTATCACATAAATTTTGGCATTGTTTACATATTAACCCTTGTGTTTCTAAAATACTATTGGAGAGCTTTTATTATAAGAAATCTGACTTATGATATCCCTTAAAAATAAGAGTATTGATGTAATATTCCCTATGAAATCTATGTCACAGATTTTAATTCTCAAGGGAAAACCAAACAGTGGGAATTTATTTTATGACCCTTATAAATGTTTTAATATTCCTCTTTGCTTCAGTTTATATATAATAAATACTTATTAACTATAATAAATATGGAATAGCAATTCACCATAGAAACATGAAGTTTCTTTTAATGTTTCCTGGGAAAAATCAGCTGGCTAATTATCATCCACCCCTGTCAAAAAAAAGCAAATCAAATACAATCTCCAAACCATTTTAGGTAGTGTTTGGACACAGAGGAGAAGCATGTGTGTCTAGAGCAGACTGTGCTAGCTAAGGTAGAGCATAGAGTATACTATTTCTCACTGTGGTGATAAGTAAGTAGGTCTCAGACATACTACAACCATGTGAGGATGTTACATATCTGTGACTACAAAACTGAGAGGTGATAAAACATGTTACTTTTAGAGGATGGGTTAAAAAAGACATAGAGATTATATTTCATAAATTATAATTGTAAATTCCCAGTGGAATGAGCCAGACATTTTCTCTGGGAAGCTATGTCAGAAACAACAACAACATCAAAGAATGTGTTAATTGTGTGTTGGTAATGAAATGTTACAGCTTGTCTGTGAATAGTGGAAAAGAAATCTTAGAATCAATTTTTTTATCTCTTTCTATAGGCAAAAGTTTAAGCAGTTAAAATGGTCATTCAATCATTCAAAGCTGTATTTGTCTAAAGATAAAGAAGGACAATTCTATGAATTTTACATGAATATCTCAGCACAGCACGTATTCATAATAAAAAAATATTAAGACAGGTGATCTTTGAATAAAAAAGGTCAAAATTAGCTTAAAATGGTTGCTTAATAAATGGATTGTGCACAAATTCTGTACCTAACTATACTGTAGAGGATGGTTTCATTGTTAACAGCAGTAATAAAAAGGAGAGAGAAAATTGTTTGAACAGCTATGCAATACAAAGTTTAGAAATATCAGAAATATAGGGGAAAGTACTTCCTTTTTTAAGACTAAGTTATTCTTTTGAAAATAAAATTCTATAATCCGTGATGATTGAAAAACAAGTGAGACAAAGATAACTGTCTAGAGCAGTGGTTCTCAAACTATCAAACTATTTTGATATGAATGTGAACATTTCAGTAGTCTTATTGTTATGAAAGTAGAGTTTTTACTTTAAAACCTTTACATATCCACAAACCAGTTCAGAGAGCATCACTGAGGTATTCTCCCAAATATTTACATAGGAAATAATGCTGTTTTCTTTTTTCACAGAATCTTATTAAAAGTAGTGACAATAATGCTATTATTGCTCTCTTGATAAAAAGTCTGACAGGCATTCCAAGAACATAAAACTTTGGGCTGCTACTCCACATCACCATAAATAAAGTTATACTTACCAAAACAGTTGTGAATTTATGCTGTTTACTCATGCTAATTAGGCCTTAATACAGATGCTATGTGTGTCTGTACCGTACACTCAATACAATGAGAGTAATGGGTAGAAGAAAAGAAGGGAGAGAGGTCAGGAGGGATGGAAAGAGATAGGTGGAAATAGAAAACAAAACAAAAAGCAAATAATCAGAGCTACAAAAATGAACGTAGAGAATCAGAAATGATCATACCTGTTCAAAGTCAACGCCTGTAAAGCCATTTATGAATCAGTTCATTTATTTACTTATTTTTAGTTAGAATCCAAAACAATAAGACCTGTCATGATATTTTCATATAATGAAAATCTTTAGAAGATCAAATTGATGGGCTTGGTCTTGCTTTAACTGAATGTGCCAGGCTTTGTTGACTCCCTATGGGAGGCCTTATCTTTCAGAGGAGTGGAATGGGGGGAGGATAGGTTGGGGAACAGGCAGGGACAGTAGGAGGGGTACACCGAGTCAGACAAAATTTATAGAAGGAATTCTTTACTTAAGCTAATGATTCCAGAGGGAAAAGGGTTATCAAGACTGGGAGGCATGACAGCAGGCAGACATGGTGGCTGGAGAAGCAACACTGAGACCTCACATCTTGAATAGCAAGAGTTGAGAGAGAGAGCAAACTAGAAGAACCTCAGGCAGGTCTTTAAACTCTCAAAGCCAACTCTAATGGGACATACTTCTGTCATCAAGGCCCTCCTAAACCTCCAAGTGCCATGAACTGGGCAACAAGTATTTGAATACATAAGCCAGTGGGAATATATTCATTCAAACCACCTCAGTAACAGTTGGACGTACCACTCACTTTATTAAACATGGAGTAAATAGCTAATACTACTACTGGTGATTAAACTGATCCTGAATCTGAAATTCAATGTGCTGCAAAAACTATATGCAGTATTTACTAGAGGACTTGAACAGGCGGGTCTAAACAGTGCTACCTGAGCTAATTAAAACCTTGATGAGAGTACATGCTTGTTCATATCAGTGGATTGAACTAAGTGTGTCCATATTAACACCATAAGCAAACTCTAAACACTCCGGATCCTGTACACCAGCAATAGATATCTTAAAATTAACATTACAAGAAGTGTTAAGGAGTACCTAGTGCGTGATTTAATTTCTACTTGTTTATTAGCTTATGGGCATGCAATTCTCATGTTTTGTTGGAAGTCAAAATTGGTCATCCTTGATGCAAGGTATTATGAATGATCTGGAGGAAATTTTGGCATTATAGCACTCTACTGGCACTATTTACAAGAGTAAATATTTTATTCATTGTAAAAAAAATGTTGGGCTTTCAATGTACATTTTTTGTGTGTACAGAACATTTGAAGAAAAACTTTAAAATATTTCCAAAACTATTCCCAAAGCCAAATGTATAGAAGTCATAAATAAAATATAAATGCACAAACTACAATTTAAGCTGCCAAATAATCTACATACTAGTTTAATTATGACTGTTAACTTGAGATTTGTAGATCTGTAATGAGCTGCATACTGAAAATAAACATATGGAAATATTTTAATATAATAAATATATATTAGTGTATGTATTAATAAAGGTTTTGAGGTAGAAAATATACAATGCATTGATTTCATCTCTTTTTGGAAGAAATGTAAGTATACTAGAGTTAATTCATAATTATATGAACAAAGTTAATTTGATAAATGGAAGGATCTTTATGGCCAACTCTAGCAAGCCAATATATATATATAAATCCTTATGTAGTTACTAATGTGTGGGGTTATCAATGGAGATTGAGTGCTATTTTCTTGTTATATTTCAAATTATTGATTATTTTATTTTTGTTCTCATTCATTCAAGTCCATCTGGACAGTGATAACAATATTAACTTCTTGATATTTTTGCTAACAACTTATTTTAAGTTGTTAGCCTAACAAGCCTAACACCTTGTAAGGGATACAATTACACAAATAAGTAGAGAGTTTTAGTAATTTAGCTCAGGTATCTCTTAAATGACCTCTTTAAGAAATTTTCTCCAAAAAAAAAAAGCTGATAAAAACCAGTCCTGCCATGTTGACTTACTGATTGTTAGAAATTTTCATTGATTCATTTGGAAGATAAATTTTGAATTATATTTGCAAATATAGCTATAATGGTTAGTTTTAATTGTCAACTTAGCACAATTTAGAGTTAACTGGGAGGAGATTTTAATAAGGAACTGTCTATATTGGCTGTGACATGCCCATGGCAAGTTTTCTTAATTGGATTAGTAGAGCTGGTAGACCCAGCCTGAATTTGGGCAGCACTGTGTCAGCAGCTTGGCATCAGACTAAGTGAAAATGAAGGATCCAGCTGAATGCTAGCATGAATATACCCATGACTTTCTTCTGGAAGGAGACTTAATGTGATCGATTCTGTCAAGCTGTGAGTGTCTGCTTGATGGACTGCAATTTGGAATTCTCCCTGAAGTTGCCTTTCCAGAGTATTTTTACCGTATCAATGGAAAACCGAAGACTATAGGCTATAGACCTGAACATTTTCTGGAGTGGTCTTGTTTCTTGAAGAATAAATTATTTGTAGATCTTATTATTTATATTAGTTCTTTTTGAGTTTCATGTAACATGTTTTCATCACATTCACCCTTTTGTCCAGTTCTGTTAAGATCCACCTTTCTCTTATCTGTTCAACTTTGCTTTGGGTCCTCACTTTTAAAAAAACACATCATGATGTAATATCCTTGTTTGTGTACTGCAGCACAATTGACTTACTAATGATTACACTCTCTCCTCTAGGCAGCTAACAATACCAAAAACAAGCTTCGTGAGTGGGATGGGATATTATGCCCAATTCCCATTATTACAATGAGCAAACATGTATGTCTAAAAGAGCAGTAAATCCATGCTTTGATTTGGTCTGGCTTTGGGATGCATGGATCTAGTACATGCTGCCATACCTTCTGTGAGTTAGTTAATACCTGTAGCTTTGCTCTTCTCCCTTGTCAAGGAAACACTGTTTCCTTATTGTTGCTCATAACCATTGTCTCTTAGAATTACTTTGGCCCATCTTTTGCAACAATTGCTGTTGGAAGGAGGAGGAGCAGTTTACATATTTTATTTAGGACTGAACTTTCTTCAGTCTCCTGTCCTCTGCTCTTTGGCCAATTGTGAGTGCCTGTATTAGTCACCGTCTACTGGAAGCAGAAACTTCTCAGCTAAGAGCTGAGAGATGAATTAAATCTATTAATTTAACAACTCACTGGAGGTCAGCTTAGTATTATGTCCATTTATCAGAATAATAGTAGTAGTTACTCTTCTAGGTCCCATGACCTATCTATCTATAGGTTGTTGGTCCAATAATGATGCCAGTTGTGGAACAGGCCTTAAATCCAATTGAAAGTGACCAGTTACTCTCATGATTTTTTGTGACACTATTGTATCAATAGGCATGACTTGCCAAGCTAGTCATTACTGTTGCTCACATGTTTCTGGTTAAGATTGATAAAAACTTTTTCTTCTCTGGCAGACTACATAACACCTCCTAATATTATTAAAGCTGGTTAATAGGAAATAAGCTACTCTAGGCCACTACCAGCTTGATTTTTTTCCGTGGTGTATTACTCAAGTATATGGTGTTTTCAGAAATAGGGTCTTACTATCAAGTTCTGGAAGGTAATAAAGAGCAATTGCAATAGCATGAAATTTGGGGAGTCTGTAGGCTCTCGTTGCCCAACAACTTCGAAAGAATTTTCCCATTCTTGGTGCTGGTATTTTATTTGTTATTCTTTGCTTTTGAGTAGGAGTATGTAAACTTTTATTTGTGTATATATTTTAGGAAGCTTCTACAAGAGTAAACTTTTATATTACTCTTTTGAAAGGTCTGTAATGTTATTTACCCCTTTGTATTCTTTCCTCTAACCTGTCAACAGCTTCCTATCCAATTTAAACCTTTCTGTTCTTATCCTCTCTTTTAACCATGATCAAAGAACAGTCCAGTCATTTTTTTCCAAAATGACCATTATCAAGATACAATATTTATATAGATTCTATGAGTTATTATGAAAACAAACTAAATCTCAGATAACATTTTATTTCATAGAACATATTTATTTATATCTTACTAACTACAAACATGTATTTTTGCAGTTTTAGAGGAAACTCTTTTATTCCTTAGATAATAGTTATCTGTATCTATGCTAAAATTACTGGAGGCAGGAAACAAAGTTCAGTCAGAAAAACATGGGTAATTTAGGTAGAGTATATATAGCAGAAAACATTCTAGTGCCTTTTTAATATGCCATAAATAATTAAAACATACAAATGAAATGAAGCTGTATAAATTATTTAGTAGCACATATTGAGAAAGTATTAAGAGTATAAATATTAAGAAAATGAAAAGTTGAATAAGTCAAGACTCCCTGTTTTTAGGATATAGAAAAACTAAACAAGGCATGCCACTGTTGCTGGTATTTATAGACAGAGCCGGATCTACAGCCCTAGAAAGCCATTCAAAAGAATACAAAGACCTAGTTTGCCTGTGATTTAATCCAACAATAAGATCAAGGTTAAGATTTGACTCAATTAGAGCTAGTCTTTCCCCAAATCTTGATGAAGTAGCTTGTAAGAATATCCAGTGTTCAGAGGCACTCTGGTTTTTTAATTGGTCTTCTAAAAGATGTATGTGACATTTCCATTTCTTCTTAATTGCTTGTAGGATGTCTTAGATTATGTATTCAATGTCTCTCATAAATACAATGTTATTAAAATTGTCTATGACACTTGTCTAAATTTTAGTTAATGTGTCTCTTTCATGGAAGGCATAGATTTCTTCACATTTTCAACATTTTCAGAGAACTATTTTTCCCAGGTTCTTCCCTCCTCTCTCAACCAGTCATTTGTCAAATCCTCCAGCAGGCCAAGTGAGTAAGAGGCCTTGAGAAACTCCCCTGCTCCCTTTCTTACCCATTGCAAGCAACTTCTCTGTTTATTGTTCTCAGGAACAATCGACCAAGATTTACTAATTTTATTCAGTCTTTGAAGACTTTATTCAACTCTGATTTTTCTCTACTGCTTTGTTCTTTTCAGACTTAATTGTGTCTATTCCATTCTTATGTCTTTCCTGCTTCTTGCTTTAGGATCGATTTGTTTTTCTTTAATATCTTGAAACTAAGTGTTGTCTATTCATCTTACATTTCCTTTATCAATAAATGAACTTAAAGTTAAAACTTTTCCTCTGGGTCGAGATTCTCAGTGATGGAGTACTTGCTCAGTATGGCCTAGCCCTGGAATTTACCTTATGCACCAATGTTAATAAAAAAAATATTATTTTTTTTTATAAATTTTGCTTTCTCTGTGAATGAGACTGGTTGTAACAAAGAAACCAAAATATCAGCTCTGTGGATTAAAGGGAAAACGTTTATTATAAACTGCTAAAGCAAGAGGCATTGGAAAGATTTCCAGGTTTAAAAGGGAATGGGAGAAGTGGGGCTTATGAGCAGGGTCTGAGGGAGCCCAGCGGTTAGGATTGATCTTGACAAGTTAGTAACCACCAGAGTCCTATGTTAACTGAAGAGCCACATGTTCCTCTTGCCTGAGACACGGAGAAGGATACCCTATTTAGCAGGCAAGAACTTTTTTCAAGTCCCTGAGGGAACTGTGGCTTTTATTTAAATGCCTGACCTTTGGAAAAGAACTTTCTTAGTGGTCCAGACATTCTGCATCTCAGAAATGTGAACAAGTTATCTTTTAGATTTTGTTTCAAAATCATTAAAAATGCCTCTTGAGATGTTGTCTTTAATTATGTGTAATTTTGGAACATGTTGCTTACCCTTGCCCTGTTCCTTTCCATCTTCATCTATGTTTATGAATTTGTAAATAATACATTCATGCAAGTCTTTTCCTTCTTCAATTGTTGGGGTTACATATTTAAGCTTCCAGTGTTATCAGATGAAATGGCTCTTTATGAAATTTAAACTCAGACACCTATCTGAAAGTCCAAGAAGGCTTATATAATTTGTAGATTATATATGCAACCTGGTGTTCATAGTTTTTAATGGCTTTTTTTCTTCTTTTAACCATTTTTTAAGGGGAATTGATCTCAGTGGCTTTAACTAGATACCCAGATTCTTTGCTTTCTTGTGCTAACTCAAACGTATTTCCAAAACATGTACTTGTTTCTTATATTTGGTTGTGAGCCTAGCCTTTAATAGCTGACTTATCCCTCCAGCCCATGTGCTTGTTGTTTAACCAAAATCCGATTGCAAGAGCTTTGTTTGACAATCTTTTCAGTTCATCTGACCAATTAAGAAATATACTCTGCCATTATAAGTTTAAAGAGAAAGCTGGCACAGAGAAATATCCAGGGATCTACAAGGATGAACCCAACTAACAATCTAAGAAACAGTGGAGAGGCTACCTTAAATGTCCTTCCCTAATAATGAGATTGATAACTACCTTATATGTCATCCTAGAGCCTTCATCCAGTAGCTGATGGAAACAGATGCAGACACCCACAGCTAAACACTGAGCCAAACTCCTGGAATCCAGTTGCAAAGAGGGAGGATTGATGAGCAAAGGGATCAAGACTAGACTGGAGAAACCCACAAAGATAGCTAACTTGAACAAGGCCCAAAGCCCCCCGAACATGGGTGTTAGTTAGCAGGACTGGGCAGTCTATGGAGCCTCTGATAGTGGATCAGTATTTATCCCTAGTATATGAATAGACTTTGGAAGCCCATTCCATATAAAGGGATACTCTCTCAGGCTAGACACATGGGGGAGGGCCTAGGCCCTGCTCCAAATGATATGACAGACTTTGAAGACTCCATTGAAGGCCTCACCTTTCCTGGGGATCAGAAAGGGGATGGGATGGCGGGGTTCAGGGAAGGGCAGGAGGTTGAGGGATGTTGTTCTTTTGATACAATTATTGCCTATGAAACACAAACATGAGTTCAGTGCCCACATGGAGTTTATTGAGAGAAGGGAGAGAAAGGGGGTAGCTGGTGGCCAACCAAAAGTGGGAGAGAGAGAGACAGAGAGAGTCAGAGAGAGAGAGAGAGAGAGAGAGAGAGAGAGAGAGAGAGAGAGAGAGAGAGAGAGAGAGAGAGAAGAGGGGTCAAAGAAAGAGAGAAGGGCCCCAGAGACTGAAACAGTCTTGAGAACTCAATGTCCTTATTCCCTAACCTGCCACGCCCAAGCCCCCACCTTTTTAATAACAATAAAAGGTGGGAATGTTGGAAATAAGCACTCTGCTGACCATACCCCCCAATAATGGGCAGGACTCTCATGGCCATGTCATAGCTATGTCAGGATTTATCTGGCTGTTCAATGTACGCACCCACCCTCTACCAGCAAGGCAGAAGCAACTCTGGGAAGATCTTCTTCATGCAGTTTTAATCAGGATCCTTGAACATGTTTCTTCTGACCCCTCTCCTGGGGAAAACCCACAAAAGCTTAAATCCCCTTGCACTGACCAACCCCAGTGAGCTATGTGGACCCTGCAGATAGGCTGCTCTAACAGAAGCAAGCAGGCTGAACAGGCTAAACCAAATAAGGACTTGTTTACACAACAAGTCTCTCTCTCTGTTTCTCTCTGTCTCTCTCTCTCCCCTGCTTTCAGTTGGCCACCAGCTACTGGCTTTCTCTCCCCTCTCTCAATAAACTACATGTGGGTGCTGAGTCTCGTGTTTGTGTTTCATAGGCAATAGTTGTATTGAAAGCCCCCCCCGAAGGGAGACCCTCACTCAAATCTTGGGAATAGTGCACACCCAGTGAGGCACCGAGACCGGACTTGCTGCAATCACACGAGGAAGTTTATTGAAAACGAATTTGGATGAGATCTCAGGCCAGCATGCTGGGGTCGAGGCTCTTACAAGAGTTCGACCCCGACCCAAACTTGTGACAAGCTTATAAAGGCAAAAACATCAAAAGAGTGGAAGGAAATAGAGGAAGTCCAAAGTTACACATTCACTTATCAGCTGACTAGGGAGGGGGTAGGGGAGATCCGGAGTTACATGTTTACTTATCAGTTAAGCTATGTATTGTATTAAACAAGGCGTTGGAACATTCCACAGAGGTTGTTGGGACATCCTGGAGTTATCTCAGGAACTATTTTTCTCAAGAGAGTTCTGTGAGCGACCACCTGCAGGGGACAGAGGCCCTAGGGTGGCGAGTTCATGTCCCTACAGACAGCTAGTAAATTTTTTACTTTTCATTCCCCACTTCTTCTTGTGAATTGCTCTAATCTTAGAGCGATCCCGCAGTTTCTCGTAGTATCTGGTACTGCTGTCTTAAGACCATTACCTGGATAGCACTTATCCTTTCTTTTATAAATGCCACCAGCCTATTTAGAATACATGGCCCGAAGGTTAGGATCAGCATCAAAATGATTAAAGGCCCGGCCACGGCGGAGACCAGAGTAGAGAACCAAGGTGACCGATTAAACCAATTTTCATACCATCCTTGGTATGCTTCTCTTTCTTTTTTTCTGTTTTCTAGCTTTTCTCTAAGCCTTGCCATGGAATCTCTGATGACACCAGAATGATCTACATAGAAGCAACATTCTTCCTTTAAGGCAGCACAGAGCCCTCCCTCTTTAAGAAAAAGCAGGTCTAATCCCCTTCTGTTTTAGAGCACTACCTCTGACAATGAAGTTAATGACTCTTCTAGTTTAGTTATGGAGTGTTCCAACGCTCCCAGGTCTGCATCCATAGCCGCTCTGAGCTCATTATAGTAGTAGGGCTGCTGAATAAGGGCGGATGCTCCAGTCCCAATCCCTGCCGCTACTCCTAATCCTAACAAGACAGCTAAGGTCAGGGTAACAGGTTCCCTCTTGTAACGAGTACAGTGATCAAATTCATCTATAAATGAACCATCATCATGATAGATGACCCTAGGCACCAGCTGGACCAAAATACAAAAGTCCCTAGTACTTGTTAAAAAGTGATGTATGCAGGCAGGGGGTCAGGCCAGTGCCACAGGCCCACCAAGTATCTGGGGGGGGGGTACTAGATATTGATTTGGGCCATCTGTCAGGGTGTTAATAGTTACGTTACAGAGGGGCTGGTGTCTGGTAGGCACTTTGCCTATACATAGTCCAGTGCCTGATACCGCTGACAGGGTCAACTTTCGTTGGCTCCCCCAGGGGCAATGCGAATGGTCAGAAGTAACATTATAGCTCCGCATTTGAGCTATTCCCTCATAATAAGGGGGACTAGAAGCAAAGCACAGCCAGCAAGATTGGGTAGCAGTGGAGTTTGTGCGGTTTAAAACAACTAACGCACTATCAAGCAGATTAAATAGGCGATCCTCGGTTCTCATAGGGGGGTGGGAGGATGTGATCAAAAGAGGGTATGGAGTAGGGCTGGTAGAGGAACCTTCCTTTGGTGATGGGGTGAGACTAGGAAGTCTCTCAGGCCTGGGTAGGGGGTTATCAAGCACCGGATTGGGGCCTACCGGTTGTGCAGGCGGACTCTCTATCTTCATCCTGATAGCAAAAACAAACCCTGGGTCTCCTGCTCCAGTATAGACTCTCCACCCCCAGCGGTTACCTTTCACCCATCGACGATCTTGTTTTCCCTGTGCTGTGAAACTAATGTTCAGAGGGTTGCAATAGTTGCCTTTGCATGGCCCCTGAGGGCCACCCGAGGCCCCGGGAGCACATCCAGTCTTATAAGATGGGTACTTAGATGTGTCTCTCTCTCTCCTCTTTCTGGCTCTTCCAGCTTACGACCCTTTTTTACTATAATCAGATCCCAGGAGGAGGAAGGATTCCAGTTGGCTTCTCCTGTGGTCTCACATCCCCATTTAGCACAGAAATAACCTGATGCCCCTCCACATCGCCTCTTCATCTCTCTGTTATGTCCCTGCCAGGGGCAGACGTAGAAGTCTGCTGCCTGGAGGTTGGCTCGGAAGAATTGTCCGGAACATCCCAATGTGCTCCCTATACCATGAGGGACACATTGTTCCTCCGGGGGTGGTTTATCTAAATTGTCATAATTAGAAAGATCCCAGGCCAGGGAACCGGCAGCTAACTTACAGATATCAGGTGCAAGATCCGGCCACCAAGTCCAAGGGGGGTGCACTGCGGTTTTTGACCACACAACGGTGCCCTCTTCATTAAGCACTTCCCATGTCAGTCTTTGGGGGGCATGAGGGTTATTCCCCAAGATTGGGGCTACGGCGAAGGCGCAGCTTAAGAGGATTTTCACTGGCTGCCACTGTCCAATTATGTTCGTGGTTGTCTTCATTTTGACTGGGTGCCTTTTTTATGTGAGAAGCGTGGATCCAGGCAGCAATCCCGTCTACCTTTACTGCCGTGGGAGTAGTCAACAGCACCAGATAGGGTCCTTTCCACCGAGGCTCAAGCGTGCCAGCGCGATGTCGTCTGAGCAAGACTGAGTCTCCGACTTGGAACCCGTGGGGCACTGCGGTGGTCCCTGGAGTGTAGGCTTCTTTGATCTGATTCCAGATCTGTGTTTTGACAACTTCTAAGGCCTTCAAGTGAGTAAACAGAGCAGAGGAGGAGGGAGAGTCAGTGCAAGGATCCAATATCCCGCCTGACTCAGTTAAGGGGGGGGGTCCCCCATGTAGGATTTCATAAGGGGTAAGGCCGAAACGTCCAGGTGTGTTTCGGACCCTAAGGAGCGCAAAGGGGAGGAGGGTCACCCAGTCTTTGCCGCCGGTCTCAATAGCCAATTTAGTAAGGGTCTCTTTTAGGGTTCTATTCATTCTTTCTACCTGTCCTGAGCTCTGGGGTCTGTAAGCACAATGTAATTTCCAATTAGTCCCCAGTTGGGTGGCCAACTCCTGACTTACCTGGGCAACAAAAGCAGGCCCGTTGTCCGAACCGATTACCTTGGGAATCCCGAACCGGGGCAGGATTTCTTCCAGTATCTTCTTGGTTACTACTTGAGCAGTTTCAGACTTGGTGGGAAAGGCTTCCACCCATCCTGAAAAAGTGTCTATAAAAACTAGAAGGTACTTATTACCATATTTTCCTGGCTTAATTTCAGTGAAGTCTACCTCCCAATAAACTCCCGGCCGGTCTCCCCTCATCCTTTTTCCAGGTTCTTTGAACGGCCGGGCAGCATTGGTCAAGGTGCAGGCCTGACATGACTCTACTACCTCTTTTACTACTGTATTTAATCTTAGAACATAATATTTAGAACCTTTGATTAATTGCTTAAGCTTTTCATTTCCAAGATGAGTTAGCTGGTATATTCGTCTCACATAGTCTTGCCCTTCCTTAGAGGGCAGAATGATTCGTCCATCCTTGGTTTTTGCCAATCCGCCGGAACTGAACATCCGAGTTTTTCCTGCACAGGCCATATCGTTGATTAAATCATAATCTTTATAGGGATAGATGAAGCTGGGATCCATGGCTTGCGGGGGTTCTGGCGGGGTTCCAGTTTCTTCTGCCAGTACTACCGCTCCCTGGGCAGCTTGCTTTGCCGTTAGATCAGCCATCTGGTTCCCCTTTGTGACTGGGTCAGCCCCCTTCTGGTGTCCCAGGCAGTGGACAATGGCTAATTTTTTTGGAAGATGTATGGCTTCTAGGAGGGCCAGGATTTCTTCTTTGTTTTTAATGTCTCTTCCTGCTGAGGTGAGTAGGCCCCTCTGCCTGTAGATGGCCCCATGGATGTGGGCTGTGGCGAAAGCATAACGGCTGTCGGTGTAAATGTTGATAGCCTTACCTTCTGCCAGACGCAGAGCTTGAGTCAGTGCCAGAAGCTCAGCTTTTTGAGCAGAGGTTCCTTCTGGGAGATTGCTAGCCCAAATTACCTGCTTTCCGTCTACCACCGCTGCTCCTGCCCTTCTTTTACCTTCTACCACAAAACTGCTGCCGTCCGTATACCAGTTAGGCACCCCCGGCCAAGGTTGGTCAGTCAGGTCTTTCCTGGTCCCGGTTTCTTCAGCCAGTGCATCGGTGCACCGGGGTAGAGTCGTCTGCTTCGGGGAGCAGGGTGGCCGGGTTGAGAATAGCAGGAGGAGCAAAGGTTATTTGATCGTTTAACAACAGGCTCTGGTAATGTGTCATCCGGGCGTTTGTCATCCAGCGGTCGGGGGGCTGCCGCACAATACTTTCTAAAGCATGGGGAACAATTACAGTCACATACTGACCCAGAGTGAGCTTATCAGCGTCTCTGACAAGCAGGGCTACTGCAGCAATGGCTTTCAAGCAAGAGGGCCACCCACTGGCAACGGGGTCTAGTTTTTTAGATAGGTAGGCCACCGGCCGCTTCCAGGGCCCCAGGGTCTGAGTCAGAACTCCACGGGCCACTCCAGCCCGTTCATCAACATATAGAGTGAAAGGCTTAGTCAGATCTGGCAGGGCCAAAGCAGGAGCTGTGAGCAGGGCAGTCTTTATATTGTCAAAGGCTCTTTGGTGCTCCTCCGTCCAGGTGAATGGGACTTTTTCTTTAATGTGTGGGTACAGAGGGGCCGCCAACGTGGCGAACCCCGGTATCCAGAGTCTACAAAAACCTGCAGTTCCCAAAAACTCACGTACTTGTCGAGGAGTGGTGGGGGTCGGGATCTGCATCACAGTCTTTTTCCGTGCTTCAGTGAGCCACCGCTTCCCTTCTCGGAGGGTGTATCCTAGGTAGGTCACCTCCAAGCGACATAACTGGGCTTTCTTGGCGGACAACTGGTACCCCAACTCACCCAATTCCTTTAGGAGCTTTTTGGTCCCATCGAGGCACAGTTCCTGGGTCGAAGCTGCGAGTAGTAAATCATCCACGTACTGCAAGAGAGAAATCTGAGGGTTCTGGACCCTGAAGGGCGCAAGGTCACGGTGGAGGGCTTCATCGAAAAGAGTTGGTGAATTTTTGAATCCCTGTGGCAACCTAGTCCAGGTCAGTTGACCCGTATGTCCTCCTTCGGGATCTCGCCACTCAAAAGCGAACAGGGGTTGGCTACTCGGATGCAATCTGAGACAGAAAAAGGCATCTTTCAAATCCAGAACGGTGTACCAGGATCGTTCAGGCGGTAAGGAACTCAGCAAGTTGTAAGGGTTGGGCACAGTTGGGTGAATGTCCTGTACCCGTTTATTGACTTCTCTTAAGTCCTGGACGGGTCGATAATCATTGGTTCCAGGCTTACGTACTGGCAGGAGGGGGGTATTCCAAGGGGACCGGCAGGGAATCAGTATACCTTGTTGTAACAGTCTCTGGATATGTGGTCGAATGCCTTCTTTAGCCCCTTGAGTTATGGGGTACTATCTGACTGAGACGGGGGGTGGCAGCCGCTTTCAGCTCAACTACGACGGGTGGTACTTGTTTGGCCAGTCCCATTCCAGCCTGCTCTGCCCAAACCTCTGGAAAAGCTGTCAGCCACTCTTTAGGGGGCAAAATCCCAGTCTTGGGTTCATGGAGGCGATATTCTTCTTCTAGACTTAAAACTAAGCATGTTATAGGGGCCTCTCCCCAGGTGACTTCTGGTCCCTTCGGGGTGAACTGGACCTGAGCCTTTAGTTTGGTCAACAAGTCCCTCCCCAGAAGGGGCGCAGGGCACTCAGGAATCACAAGAAAAGAGTGCGTTACTTGGCATTTTCCTATTTCTAAACTTCTTTCCGTTGTCCAGGGGTAAAGTTTACTTCCAGTGGCTCCCATAACCAGAGTTCTTTTTGATCCTAATTGTCCTAATGGTTTAGTCAAAACTGAGTGTTCGGCTCCTGTATCTACTAAGAAATTAATGGGGTTCCCCTCCACAGAGAGAGTTACCCTAGGCTCGGGGAGGGGGACCGAGCCCCGACTCCCCTAATCTTCCTCCAGGGCCAGTATCTTGGGGCCCTTTTGTTTCTTTCGGGGGCAATCTCTGGCCCAGTGTCCTTTTTCTTTACAGTATGCACATTGGTCTTTCTCAAGTTGTAGCCTCTGTCCTCCCGGGGGTCTTCTTGCCCTGTTGCCCAGGTGTCCTGACTGTCCTTTCTCTGACTTTTCTCCACCTACTACTGCGGCCAAAATCTTAGTCAAATTCCTCTCTTGGCGGCGATCCCGCCGATTTTCCCTCTCCTCTGCCTCCTTTTTTTCTCTTTCTTGTTTTTCTTCCTCGGTCTCTCTCTTCTGATACACTTTCTCTGCCTCTTTTACTAAATCCTGCAAAGTATAATCCTGGAGCCCCTCTAATCTCTGCAACTTTTTCTTAATATCAGAGGCCGACTGCCCTATAAAAGCCATGGCTACAGCCGCCTGCTGTCCCTCCGAGGAGGGATCAAATGGGGTATATCTCCTATAAGCCTCCATCAGTCGCTCCAAGAAGACAGAGGGTGGCTCCACTGGACCCTGTAGGATTTCTCTTACCTTTGCCAAATTAGTGGGTCGACGTGCGGCCCCTTTGAGACCTGCCACTAGAGCCCGGTGGTAGACTGTGAGACGCTCCCTACCTTCCGCAGAGTTGTAATCCCAGTCAGGGCGGACCAAGGGGAAAGCGGCATCTATAAGATTAGGGAGGTTGGTGGGGGTCCCATCTGGTCCTGGAACATTCTTTCTGGCCTTCAGGAGGATCCTCTCTCTTTCTTCAGTCGTAAAGAGGACCTGCAAGAGTTGTTGACAGTCGTCCCAAGTGGGCTGATGAGAATACATCAGGGACTCGAGGAGTCCCGTCAAGCCTGAGGGGTTTTCTGAGAAAGAGGGGTGGTTAGTTTTCCAGTTGTACATATCAGCTGACGAAAACGGCCAGTATTGCAGTGGGACTAGTTGCCCTGGAGCTGGGGCGGGTCCATAAGCCCGTAATGGTAAGGCAACGGTGGAGTCAGGTCCTGCGCCAGATCCCTCCAGGCTGAGACCCCTGCGGCTTCGAGTTCCGGCCGCTGGTCCTGTTTTGGAGGCCGTCCGAGAGTCCGTTGGGGCTGGCACCTGTGGGGGGGCTGCATGAGGAACGGGTTGAGGATATGGGGGAGGAGGGTGGACAAGGAGGGAAACATCATCAATTTCAGGATAGATCCTCGGGGGAGCAGATGGAGCAGGCGCCGGCGGATCTGAAGGAGGTACTTTCGGTTTTGCGGCCACGGCCACCGTCACCGTCTCTATCCCTGATGTCCAAGGTTCCATCTAGGGTGGTGGGTTTTGGACTAGGTTCTGCCACACGAGGATGTATGGAACCTGATCAAGGTGTCCCTCTGTGTCCTGAAAGATAATTCGCTTGACAGCGGAAATGACAGATAGGTTAAAAGTTCCTCCCGAAGGCCATCCTACACCAAAATTTGGCCATTCGGAGGAACAAAAAGTTTTCCAAGGTCTTTTTCTGACTTCAAGAGAAAGATTATGAGCCCTAGTCTTAACGTCCGTCCAATGGTCCAGAGTCAGTGTTAGTGGGGTCGTCACGGTCTGTCCCATGTCTACCTCTATTAACAAAAATAAGCACAAAGACAGAAAGACAGAAACACAAAAGCAGCTGTCGACTCCGAGTCGACCAGTAATTCTGAGAGGAGTCAGACAGGCTAGAAATGGCCCTTTGACACCAGTCGTCAAGGAGAAAATTTATCTCCCGACCTTCCCTGCGGAGGTCCACCAGGCGTCCCTGGTCCTCCTCCTGTCCTCCTGGGACGTCTCCCAGGGCAAACAAACGGTGGACACCTGGACACGTCTATCCCTGTCCACTCCACCCTCCTCCTGGAGAGCGGCCTCAATAGAGCGTTTGCAAAGACGAAACTGCGATCGCACCAGATTTTTGAACAGGCCACAAACACAGAGTCACAACAGAACAGAAATTCTTACCTCCAAGTGGGTCTAGGACTCCTGGGTGGTCGCGCAACTCCCGGACGAGTCCCCAAAAATGAAAGCCCCCCCCCGAAGGGAGACCCTCACTCAAATCTCGGGAATAGCGCGCACCCAGTGAGGCACCGAGACCGGACTTGCTGCAATCACACGAGGAAGTTTATTGAAAACGAATTTGGATGAGATCTCAGGCCAGCATGCTGGGGTCGAGGCTCTTACAAGAGTTCGACCCCGACCCAAACTTGTGACAAGCTTATAAAGGCAAAAACATCAAAAGAGTGGAAGGAAATAGAGGAAGTCCAAAGTTACACGTTCACTTATCAGCTGACTAGGGAGGGGGTAGGGGAGATCCGGAGTTACATGTTTACTTATCAGTTAAGCTATGTATTGTATTAAACAAGGCGTTGGAACATTCCACAGAGGTTGTTGGGACATCCTGGAGTTATCTCAGGAACTATTTTTCTCAAGAGAGTTCTGTGAGCGACCACCTGCAGGGGACAGAGGCCCTAGGGTGGCGAGTTCATGTCCCTACAGACAGCTAGTAAATTTTTTACTTTTCAGTATCAAAAGAAGGGAAGTGGGATTGACATGTAAAACAAGCTTGTTTCAAATTTAAATAAAAAAATATTATCATAAAAAGGGAAATGCTTTAGTTTGCCATTTGTTTTATAGAAGGGCTTTTGTTTTGTGAATTATTGAAATACTAAGTCATTTAGCTGTTTTGTTATTCAATTTTCAACTTTCATTTCTTTAAGATAAAGTGGTATTGCTAAAATCCCTCCTCGGGGAAGGACAGATAACTAACTCCTACACATAAGGCTAAGGTTTAGACCAAGGATAAACATAGGGAAGTTTTGTTGACATTCACTCTTGAGAGTCAATCCATTCATTGCGCTTCAACAGAACACAGGTGAGAGATTACCAGGATTTGCCAACAGGGTGTGCTTGAAAAGCCCCACCCAGCATACAGCTGTACTTGTCCATAGCTACAAAGACAGAGCACCCCCATTCCCTTCCCCCCACTTCCGCATGGGCTGGACTTACCTATTTTATATGCTTGCCCCTCAGGCCAGGTGCAATTAGGCAAGAGTTGTATAAAACAGGTGGGTGGGAGCAGCTGGATACTTTGGGGTGGTTTTAAACAGTCAAGAGTCCTAGTTGAGATGATATTCTGCAGAAATGACATTCAAAGGTGGACATCCATTGTTCACATTAACCTTGAGCAGTTACAATTTACCTTGCATAAATATGCCTTGGTACTGAAACTGTTAACCACTTTTAAGCTTACAATTGTCTGTTCTTATTAAAAAGGCTTAAAGGTTTTTTTTTCTTACTTTTATTTTTGGTAACTGAATGGTATTAATACCATAATATCTCCACACAAAAGTACTGCTTAGAAATAAGACCTAAGAGAATCATGTGAGTTCTCGGGTTGCCACAACACTTATTTGTTGGCTATTTTACTTTCCCATATTTGTTTTAATACCTTAAAACATAATCCCTTACATAAAAGCATAGCATGCCTCTGCAGGTAATCTTATTAATTCTTTGTAAAAAGAAATGCAGATTTCCTGATTTACTTACTTGATGGCATTGTTTCTCTGGCTTTGCCCAGGGTAAAAAGAAAGAACTCAAATTCCCAATTTTTGTCTGATTTTTGTTGTAATTTCATTTAGTACTTTAAAAAAGCTTCAACTGGAGCTTTTAGGTAGAACCTGGTACATACACACCACACACACACACACACACACACACACACACACACACACACACACAGAGTAATATGCTCTCATACATGCATACATGCATACATGCATACATGCATATACACCGACAGCACATAACCCTCACACACTCACATAACACACACACACACAGCACACCCCCACCCCCAACACGCATACATACTCCTAGGGTCATAGAGAAGCCTTTTTTGCTACCATTTTTCTTTTAAACTCAGCATTAGACTAAGCTTTTTGATTACATGCCAAAACAAACAAAACAAAACAAAAACCCTCTTTTCAATTTTGTGAGTTGAGTTGAAATAATCACCCTAAATATGTATTAGTCATTAGGAATAGAAGTGTAATCTATTTTTAAAGTACTTTAATCTCTTTGAACTAAAGTGATTTGAAGTATTTCCTTTAAATTATTAATAATGAGGAAAAATAAAGCAAGTGAGCTAACAGTCATCTGAAATTCCCTACAATCTTTTGCAAGATTGGGATCCCCAAAAGAGGGTGTTAATCAGAGGAGGAGTTGATGCCAGCAATAACTGAGTAGTATTGGAAGACAGTATTAGCAAATGGAATGACAGTGTTTATTGAGTGTTGGCCTAGGCACTTCATTACATTTTATTCCATAAATTGCTGTGAAATTGTTTGATTTCTCTTTTGTTGTAGTAGAAGACATTTGATTAATATTTTCACATTGCTATCAAAGTTTTTAAATGTTTCAGATAACAAAAGAGAGGTTTTATTTTTTGATGATGATGAGGGTGATGAGACAAGGTTTCATATAGCTCAGGCTAGTGCTGAACAGGCTAAGTAACTGAAAAAAACCTTGAACTTCTGATAGTGTGCCCCCATATTGAGCTTATGTGCGAGCTGGTGATTTAACTCAGGGATTCTTACATGCTAAACAAATACTCTGACAAGTGCCAGACCCCAAACCCCCTTAAAATATTTAAGAAGCAGAATATTGGTCAAATAAGAGATAATTAACTGTTATATAATTAGTGCTCAGAAATTATTTTCCACAATTTTACTAATTGAATTTTTGTTTTGTTTTCAAGACAGGGTTTCACTGTGTAGCTTTGGAGCCTGTCCTGGATCTCTCCTGGTAGACCAGAATGGCCTCAAACTCAGAGATCCACCTGCCTCTGCCTCCTGAGTGCTGGGATTAAAGGTGTTTGCCACCACTATCATTCTCATTCCATTTTTTAAAATGCTTTAACATTTACAAATTTGGGTATAGAAACATTTGGTACTGTTACAAATTCAGAGGTATTTCAGACTTTAAACCATCCTGGGGTAAGGCTATAATATCAGACACTTTAAGGCTGGTTTTCTTTTATGCTTTGACCTTGAATAAACTAGAAAGTAGGGCAAGAATAAAGATTATATTTTTATATGCCATCCTAGAGCTCTCATAGAAGCAGAAGCAGACACCCACAGCTAAACATTGAGCAGAACTCATGGAATCCAATTGTAGAGACGGAGAAGTGATAAGCAAAGGGGTCAAGACCAGGCTATACAAAATGATTATCTGAACAAGGCGGCGCTCATGGACCCCAGACCGATAGTGGAAAACCAGCATAGGACCGACCCAGACCCTTTGAACATGGGTCTTAGGTAGGAGGCCTAGGTATCTATGGTACCTCTGACAATGGAACTAGGATGTATCCCTAGTGCAGGAACAGACTTCAGGAGTCCATTCAGCATGGAGCGACACTCCATTAGCCTATAGATACAGGGAAGGGCCTAGGACCTACCCTAAATAACTTGACAGATTTTGATGATCCCTTTGAAAGGCCTCAACCTCTCTGGGGCATGGATGGGGAATGGGATGGGGTGTTCTGTGAGGGAAATGGGAGGATTGGAGGGAGAGGGAATTGGGATTGATATGTAAAATAAGACATATTTTTAAAAAAGAATAAAAATTAGACTATCTTCTGAAAAAGGAATTAAAACTTTTAAAATATTATTTAATCTAGCCACGAGTGGTAGTGTATGATTTTAATCCCAGCACTCAGGAGGCAGACGCAGACAGATCTGTCTGAATTCCAGGCTATCCTGGGCTACATAGCACACTGTAGGTGAGCCAGGACTACATAATGAGTCCCTGCCCCCCACCCCCAACAAACAAAAGAAAAAAATAAAATGAAGGCACATAAAACATTTTCCTTTTGTATCTTTCTGGTTATTCATTTGCTCCTATAAATGTTCCTTGCTTTTTATCAGTTTATTCTGTCTATAGCCTTTAAAATTTATAAAATTGTCTTATAAATGCCCATGTATTTTCCATTTTCTTTTCTAAGGAAATTTTTCTACTTCAGAGTCTCACCATTTTTACCTAAACATGTAATTATCACAAAGATTAATACTGAATATTTGGAATAGAGATTTTGATCTTCTAATATTATCTAATATTTCCTTTACCAGGCGATAGACTGAACAAAGCTTCTTTTGAAATGTTATGGGGAGGCCAGTATCTCCTCTAGGAGCATGTTTGCCTGTGTTCATTCCTTTCTGGGATTCCGCTTTCGCTGCAGTTTTAAGTGCAGTTTCCTGTGTCTGCTTTCCTTGTGTATTGTTATACCATGTGTGGGGCCAATATTTGTTTATTAGGTCAATGCTGATTCAAGTCTGATATTTAAAACACATATTTCCTGGAGGCATAAAGATAATGAAGAAAAATGCAGTTAGATGCAGATTGGGAAACTATTTCAAATTCATTATAACATTGGAAAGCATAATAGATCTTGAATGTGAATAAAATTTCCACCCCATGGGAACTCAGCTTGCAAATTGCAGTCATCCTTTCTCTTTCATCAGCTCCTATGTGCAGCAAATCTTGGGCCTGAAAGGAAGTCAGGCTTCCTTACTTCAAAGATCCTATATGCTGATTCCGGCAAGATTAAGGAGGGAGTGAGGAATTCTGTTGAGTGGAGCCAACATACTCTTTCAATTGAACAGCAAGAGTAGTTGTTAAGAAATTGGGGGATGAAATGCACAAGAAAACAAAGGGCTGCAGTTATGTTCTCTATCCATGGAGGCATTTCTAGTTGAAGAAGAGCTGTTGCAAGGAGGACAATGACCTTGTTCACAAGAAAAATAGTATTTATTTTATTCACATGCTCTTTTCTTGTGTATATTCATGCAATTGTGTATACAATAGACATTTAGTTTACACAAAATTCCTTATTGTAATGCATTAGAAATAAAACTATTAGGATCACCAAGGTTACTGAAGAATCCTACCTTAAACCGTCTAACTACATAAACTTTGAGTCTTTATCAAAAAATGTACTACCCATCCTCTCTTTTGTATTCCAACTGTCACTTTGTATATACCAATCACTTGTGTTCTGACATCCTACAGAATGGATTGTACCAAACTTCTATTTATTGACATGTTATAATTAAAATGCTAAAGATCCATGTCCTTCTGACCAAGGACTAACTTGGAATAAAGTTCTCATGGCTCTCTGCATATTGTTTATTCAGTAACTGTCAGGTTTACATTTATTTTTTTATAGATATGCATGAGTAAAGCCCATGGCAACTCACTGATAACTTAATATTTTTGCATCTTCTATTCTTCCAGACTCCTCCAACCAATTCTCTATTCTTGCTTTTTCTCATCTTAGCTTCTCTTTTTGCATCTTGTTCCTTATTACATGTGTCCAAATTCATACACTTCTTTGAGCCCGTAATCATATAATATCTCTTCTCAGAAATATTTGACAAAAATGCATGTTCCTTTTTCAGAATTTATTAATGCTTATCTATACCTTATCCTATGTTTTATTGTGATTATCAGTGTCACTACTTTCTTTTGAAAGTCTTTAAGTGGAAAGGTATGTTATACATAATGAGGTGTGACGTATATGTATTTTTTCAAATAAAAAACAAGTAGAATTGTTAAATACTGACTGTACTTATTAGTCTTAATGGGGTACAGCGATTATTTTTGTTTCTTTGTCAGTGAAATCATCTCTATATTAAGCATGGTGGTTTAGATTATACCGGAATCATATTTGTCTCTCAATATTACTGCATTGAGGGCTGTTTTTAGTTAGTAGTTTTATGTCTAATGTGGGACAGAAGGGAACTCTGCTTCATTTTGCAACTTAGAGCAATGTTTGCATAAGAAAAGTCTCCACTGACTGTAACATTAAATTCATAATAAAATAATATAAAAATTTTTGCCCTTTTCGGAAGATACATGCATATCCTGTGCTTACACATTGATTGGTTGTAATTAGTTCAAATGTCCCACCTGAGCAAGGTTTGGTGGAGTGAGGAAGCACACAGATATTTGGAGTACTGCCTTTATTACCACATCAACTAGCACTTCCCATGGAAAATATGGCTTATGCTTTCATACAGGAAACATTTTTGTCCTGTGAAGCCCATATAATTAACAAAATAAATAATATATTTTGAAATCATGGAAATAATCATTATGCAGGAATATTTCAGGTAGTTTTCTATTTTCTCACTTTTCATTAACTGCTTTTGTTAACATCTACAGATAAACAGAATACTACAATGATAATATTTTCTTCAGTTAATGATTATAACAGTTCATTATTATTACCGAATCACAATATTTATTACCTCATATTGTATATGCATATGTATATCAAAAGCATTGTATACATAATCTGTAAGAATCTTAGAATGATCTTCTGCAGTAGATATACTGTGAGTATAATTTTTTATACATTTTTAAACTGAATTTTTTTATTATTTTTTTTCTTATTTTACATATAGATCCCAGTTCCCTTTCCCTCCCATCCTCCAATGCTCCCTGACCCCTCCCCTCCCATCCCATTCCCCATCCACTCCACAGGAAGAGTGATGCCTTCCAGGAGGGATCAGTAAAATCTGTCAAGTCATTTGGAGTAGGGTCTATGCCCTCCCTCCATTCTCTAGGTTATGGGAGTATCCCTCCATGGGGAATGTGCTCCCAAAGTCCTTTCGTGCACCAGGAGTATATCCTGGTTCCACTGTCAGAGGTCCCTTAGGCTGCCTATGCCTTCTAATTGAGACCCACATCAGGGAGTCTGAGTTGGTACAATGCTGATTTTGCAGCTACTAATCTTGGGGTCCATTAGCTCCCCCTTGTTCAAGTCAGCTGTCTCTGTCAGTTTCTATAGCATGGTCTTGCTCCCTTTTGTTATCACTCTTCCCTCTCTGCAACTGGATTCCAGGAGTTTGGCTCAGTATTTAGCTGTGGGTGTCTGCTTCTGTTTCCAACAGCTAGAAGATGAAGGATCTAGGATGGCATATAAGTTAGTTATCAATCTCATTATCAGGAAAGGGCATTTAAGGTAGCCTTTCCACTGTTACTCAGATTGTTAGTTGGGGTCATCCTTGTAGGTAGATCTCTGGACATTTCTCTAGAGTCAGTTTTCTCTTCAAACCTATAATGGCTCCCTCTATTATGGTATCTCTTCTTGCTCTCTTCATTCAGGATGGTTTCTTCAAGTTCCATCCATTTGCCTGCAAATTTCAAGATTCCATTTTTTTTACACAAAGTAGTATTTCATTTTGTAAATGTGCCACATCTTCTTTATCCATTCTTCAGTTGAGGGGCATCTAGGTTGCTTCTATTACAAATAATGCCACTCTGTTTGTTGCATGGATGTGGATCATTTGGATATATGCCTAAGAGGGGAATTGCTGGGTCCTGTGATAGACTGATTCTAATTTTATGTACATTAACTTGAAAACTGAAGGTACAATGGGACGATAACTTTTCAAAATCCTTCTCTGTGTGTGGTGCTGGAGACAAAGCCCAGTCCTTTAGCAAAATAGAAATGAGCTATACTTAAGCCATGCCCTCTACCATAAGGTGGGGTTTCATCCTCAGTGTTTGAGGCTGCACTCAGGAAGTGCCACTGAACCTTCTAGTCACTTTCTAAAGCACTAAGTACAACTTGGGTTGGCCTTTTTCTTGAAGGATTTTATGCTACATTTTGTTTTGAAGACTGTAAGACAGTTTTAGGACTTGAGTATGCAATGAAAAGGAAGAAATCTGGAGCTTTCCATTTAAGAACTTATTCATCTAATTCATTCCAGCAGCAATAGATAGTTGGAATTCATCAGCTCAGAGGCAAATAGGATATTATTTTTGTGGCAAAAGGCTTTCATTAGGGGCTTGTATCTGAGACAATGAAGGCCAGGGAATTATAGCAAAAATCACACACTGGCAGCCTTGTTTGGGTGCTAGTTTTCTTAGAGCTACATAATTATAGTCTTGGTGCTTTGCAACTATCAGAGGAAGTCTCGGAAATTGAGGGTAGGCAAGGAGAAATAATACATGAACCAGGTAGTTAGGTAAAAGTTAATGATGTTTCATTGCATAGTATAGTTCTGGCCATATAGAAACAATGTTTTCTAGTGGAAACATCCAGTGGGGGATTTTCAATGAAAATCATTATCTTAGCTTCTCAGGGAAATATTCTTAACTTCCTTTAGTGATAATTGGAATATGTTATTTTTATTTTGTCTTTAAACCTGAGTAGCTATTCTAATTTGAACCTGAGTAGCTATTCTAATTTTATGACTATTTGTATTATATATTTATGCAAGTTTGAGCCAAAAAAGGAAAAATGTCTTGGCTCTTGGCTCTTAAGTGCCATATTTTGACATAAAATAGTCCAAAAATATCATTGAGTTTTCATCATGAAGTCATATGACATATGAAGGAAGTCACATTAAGTACTTTATTTTTACTATTTCATCTTTAGGCTAAATTATTTCAAAAAATATATTACAGCTTAAAGACACTGACTAAGCATAAGGAATCAATGCATACTTGAATTAAAATACTTAATATAATTACTGTGTTTGAGGCTGTGGGACTGAAATGAGTCACAAAGACTAGAGAAAGATCTGGCTACAGTAATGAGTGCATTTGTTGCTTTTAAGAGCAACAGGTTGTTGTGCTTGGAAGCATCAAAAACCTTACCTGCTGGAGAAAAGGCAGGAGTATCTGTTATTCCACAGAATACATGGTTGCTGCCAAGACCAAATTCTACTATATAATAACAATTTCACTCTACAGTGATGTGACATGTATCACATGAAATAGCATAGTCAAAATTATTTCCCATAATCCAATGTTAAATTTGCTTTTGGGGAATTCTTTAAGTTTAGAAGTCTTGAAAGCATAATCTCCCAAAATGAGTTCTGGGCAAATCATTGCTGTTACCATAAGGAAGAAAAGCTATTTTTCCAACATAATTCTTAAGCATTTTTTTTTGATGCTAAATCAAAATCCCCAACATTTTTGCTCCCAGAACTGAGTTTATGTACCTCAGAGAATTTCATCAATTTCTTTTGATATTTAAAAGTATTATAATGACATTTATATTAATAAAGAATACTCACTACCTAACAAAAATAGGTTTATCTGGGTAATTTTTATGATAAATTTCATGGTAGTTATAGAAGCTATAATATGTATTGTGTATGAAATGTTTCATATTTTATTTCTACATCTTTTGAAATAAATATAAAATATGCTTATGAATATTAATATCAGCTCTAACCCTCTTTTGTTAAAAGGGCCAAATGCTTTCATTTGCTCACATGTCATTGGAATTTAGCATGCATATGAAGAGATTGTTTTCTTGAAAATATTTGAGATGACTGAATGTTTTCACAACATATTGCATTGGTGTACTGACCCTTCAATGCTCTCTTTCTGTTGTCATGGAAATAGATTTTTAAGTAGGTTTATCTGCTGTGCTTTGCTTTTTATAGACTAATTTCAAGTTGGTTTTGGATAAGCATTTTTAGCCTTCAAATAAAAACACTTAACTTTACCATATTTTAACATTTTTTCTCCCAATAGGACTTTTAAAATCTTAAAGATTGGGAGTTTTAAGATGTCTATTAATGTACATTTGATATGTGTATGTATGTACATATATATATGTATATATGTACATACACACACATATGTGTTTTGTTATCAGCACAAAAGACATAGATGCTTTTTAAAATAAGGACAATAATACCATATCCAATCTCCAGATTTTAAAAACTATCTTACTATTGGTTTAGTATTGGTAATATAAGTCAATCAATACATGAGCATCTTTTGAGACAAACATTATCTTACAGTTCTGTCAATCACAGATGTAAGATAGTACTCATAGTCTAAGGTTAGACTGGATGCGTGGTGTTTATCATATGTTCTTTCATTTTGACTCACAGTCTCCTCTGGGAAATTCTGTGATTTTGCTTGACTCACACAGACAAACTGCACATCTTTAGTCCCTTTAACTTAATCCTGACTGCAAGACCCCATCCCCAAACCTCAGGAAGCAAGTAGCAGACACCTTATGGGAGCTCTTACTGTTTTTCTTATACTTGATGGTCAATTTAAAGTAAATAAGATCATGTCACTTTGACCTTAAAATTCTTACCTGATTTTCAAAACTAAATGTGACATGCCTCCTTGTTATTTTCTCTTTATGCTTCTGTTTGAGCTATGCTAACATTCACTCTGTTTAAGCAAAATGTTCAGCACATTTCCACATGAAGAATTTTTCAGTTTCTCTACTTAGAAATCACTTTTTCCAAATACTACTATGGCTAGCATCTGCACTTTCACCAAATATTGACTTAAAAGCATGTGTTCTTGATACTAACTTCTTTAAGTAGCCTGTCTAAAGACATTATCTTCAAATTTATTTATTTCTATGCTATTATCTTATCACTATATCCTTAGAATGCACTATCTTATATAAGATCATTAATATACTTAAAGTTTCTGGCCGGTGTTTGCATATAAGCTCCAAGACAGGAGAGACTTTATCACTTTTATTATTATTCTCCATCATCTAAACTACTGTCTGGATGGATACATGCTTCAAAGTTATTAGGTAGGTGAGAAAATGAGGAGTAAAATGAAATTCAGCCAAGAACAATGAAGATTGTTCTATATATAGGTATGTAGTCTCAGTCAACAGAGGGTTATGAGGGCACAGAGAGGGCTTGAAGTGTTAAAACAAATGGAAACACATTGTGTCATAAAATCAGGTGTTTATTAGAGGGTGCTATGTTGCATGCAATGTGGACAATTGAAAAGTACTCTCCTTTACAGGACACATGCATGTATACTAGCTGTGCTAGTAAACATAGAGAACATAAGTGACACAGACAGGCTGGTCTCAGGGCTCCTGCAGCTCATAATATAAAGTAACACAAGCCATTCACTTTTATGCTTGTATATCCTTACTCTTCTCCTTGATGTACAATACTTTTATATTACTAAGCATATCCATCATATCCATTATATAACTAATATGGATATATGCAGTCATTATAACCACATACATAGTATCTAATTCATAAAATTACTTATATATATGATGTAGAAGTAGTGGTTTTGTAGTACATTTTATTCTAGGAGTAAATGTTGATGAGTTAGTTTTAAATATGTAACTTTGGAAAGTTAGTAAGATTTTAAATTAATTTTCCTGGCATGGAATTGCCTAGCAAGTGTAAGGTGCTAAAACTGACCCTCAGTGCCACACCAAGTAAATGCCTTTGTATTGTAGCAAAACCAGTAGTTGTAGAGAATAAGAAAGCTCAGATAATCTACTTTTTGCTACTGTCTTTTACATATACTTGATATCTATATTTTTTGCTTTCTTTAGTGTGAATATAGGGATTAAACAATAAATGCCATTTATATTTTGTAATCTCTTCTATGTTAACACTTCACTATTTGATAAATTTATAATCCTGGTTTTCAGTTATGTTCAGATATAGTGCCTCCCCATACAAAGACATATGTGAACTCAAGGGTACACACACATACATACATACATACACACACACACACACACACACACACACACACACACACACAGAGAGAGAGAGAGAGAGAGAGAGAGAGACAGAGAGAGAGAGAGACAGAGAGAGAGACAGAGAGAGAGACAGAGAGAGACAGAGAGAGAGAAAAACAGAGAAAGAGACAGAGAAACAGACAGAGACAGATTGGTTGTGATTATATGAGCATCTTCTTGGTAGTATAGTGGGGTTTAAACATGAAAATAGAGAGGACTATTACATTTAAATATGTTTTTGTATCATATTCCTCATGTTTTCTGGCTCAGTACTTACAGAGTAGGGTCTAGAATTTAAAGCTTCTGCAACCTGGTCTTGTGATTCACAATAAAGGTTGTATCTAGATCTGGGGGAATGGCTCAGTGGGTAAGAGGACTCATGTTGGATTCTCAGCACCCACTTGGTAATTAACCACCATCTTTAACGCCAGGCCTACAGGATCTGTCACTGTCTTCTGGTCTCCGTAGCACTTCATGCACAGACACACATGCAGGAAAACACCCATACATGTATAATAAAAGTAAAGTCTTAGAAAATGACATCTGGGACTAGAAATAATTTAATAGTTATATGTACTTACTGCTTTTCCAGAGGACCATTTCAGTCTGTGTAATCACATGGTAGCTCACAACCAACTCTAGCTCAATTTCAGGGGATTTGGTGTCCTTTTCTGGCCTCTCTATGCATGTGGTGTCCTTACACCGAAGCACACATATATAAACATAAATAAAATAATTAATAAAACAAAATAGATGATTTGTGTTGTCCCAAGGCAGTTATATTCTCCAAGGGAGTAAAGTGTTTTTGTGAAAGCTAACATGCAGAAGCTAATGGTTAAGAAAGTCCATTTTCACCATGCTATAAAACTGATTCCTAATCACTGAAATGAGTCTCAGTAAATGATACCCTCACATGCTGTTTACGTGTTGGCATGTTCCCAAGGTGAAACACTATACCTTGGCTTACCAGAACAGAGACACCTGGCAATCTTTACAAGCAACCATGACAACATGATATGGTTCTGTGGCTCTGCTTTCACCAGGCAGGAACCCATACTAGGAACCTACAGTGAGTCAGTGGGAAACATGGGGGTCATATAAGAGGGGACAACTGATTGTTGTGATGGGAAGCAAACAGGTAGGGTTACCATAGCCTGGACTCACGGCTTTTGATCTAGTGTGCAATATAAAGAATGTAGAGAAATGTAAACAATTCATCTTAATGTTTCATTATCCCAACCTACCTTTGAGAGAGACATGTTATGTAAAACATTCTGCCTGTCAATAAAATAAAGAATGGGTTTTTGTCTTAATAGGAATTATGGTAATACTAATTCTATTGAATGAGTATTATGGTGGGTCCTCTCAGGTCTTGCTAGTGTAATCTTAGAAAAGCTGCCCCCCCTTTCTTGTTTTAAATTCTTGTTAAGGGAAAAGTGCAGAGGTGAGACAGTGCTGATCATTTAATCCGCTCCTTTCTGGATTAGAAATACAATAGAGACATTGTGTACATAGCTGAACTGTGTGAGTTGACCTTGCACTCTCCATACAAAAGCAGTAGGGAAGGGAAAATCAATCAGGGAGGGTCAGAGCCCCAACATTGCATTTTTGCCAGCAGACTATCCCTGAGTAGGAGTGCTCAGTGTCCTGCATCCCTTCTAACTTCTTAAAGGTTTTTTTTAGCCACCCTAGCAAACAAACATGCTACTAAAAAAGCAAACTAAAAACAGCGCTTGAGCAATTCTAAGGGTGGCAGAGTCTTTTGTCCCTCTTCAGAAGTGTCAACTAGCCCTTCCTCTGCACTGGGCTGGATGCCAGGATAGAAGTGTAGGGGACATTCTATCTCAGATTTTTGCTTTGCTTTGTGAATGCCAGGCCCTTATTTTCAGATTAGAGCCCTGACAAATAAATAGTTGAGTAAACCTCAAAATTTCCCCTTCCAGTGACTAGGCATCAGTGTCTCTGGCAGCCTTAGATGTCCACTGTAGTCCCAGAAGGTCTTGTTTCACATGCCCCTGGGAAGAAAGCAGCATAAATCCCAGGAGGGCCAGAGTCTCTGAAGCACACAGACTCCAGTCAGTAGGACTAGCTATTCTGAAGCACACAAGCCATATCCCATGCTCCTCAAACATTTCTCTAGAAGGTTCCTTGCTGCTTAAACGCTTCTCTAACAGGATCTAGGAGCCCTCTCACACCGTTTCCTCATTTATAAGTCAAGTTACCGTGTTTGAATCTTGATGGTTCAAAGTAAGGTCTTACTAATTTAATTTTGTCTATGATTTTTGCTTCCTTAGACCTAACAACTTACTGTTTATTGAATTCGGTGTAGCAATTCGGGGTACTCACAAGGGGTAATTAAACAGAAAAAAGTTCGGAGATCTCACAATAAATCAGTCTCTATTGTGACTTTATATGATCCACATACACAGGCATACTGCTTATTTTGGTCCCTTAATTTTCTTAGGTTAATTGGCAAAAAGCATATCTCAGTCTCTCTGCTAATAATAGTAGAAAATCCATTAAAGGCTGATGAAAATATTTACATATCTTTGTTTATGCATTCTTATTTCTAAGGGGGGTTATTCATTGTCTAGATACAAAAGCATGAAAAACTGAATGTTGCTCTATATCTAGATTTATATGGACTTTAGGAATAATAAAATAGAAATCAAGATATAAAACAATCTAGCAACCTAATCTCTGTTAAGTACATTAAAATACCATAGGAAATAGGATAATGTCTTAATTTTTTCCTTATTGATATGATTATTAGTGCTTCCTTCTCTCAAGACTTAAATAAACTATAAGTTCTTAGAAGGAAAAAGGCTTTGTTTATTTCTGTGTTGTTACTAATGAGCACAAATTCTGATGCATATTAAGAAGTATACCAAGTTTTGAAGAGAAATAAGATACCATCTTCAATAAAATTTTCAGAATAGCAATTTTATGTTACATTATATAGGCATTGTTGTATTACATGTCTCTTGATTTTTATAAAAATATAGTAACTCTCCTCTTTGCTGTTAGATAATTAATATGAGATCTAAGGGAGTATCAATAAAAGAACATTTAGTTTTCGAGAAGTAAAGTAGAATTAAGATGGTAAGTCATGCCCTGAAAATTTCAAAGGTCATCTATGAATTATGAAGGGGAAAACAATGAAATGAATAGAAATCAAATTGCAGAGAATCTTCAAAAGACTGTAGAAGAATCAAAAGGGATGAAAATTAATCAAGACACATTTATTTTTAAAACTCACTAAGGTTGTTTTCCTGACATCTTGCTAATTGGGCATTTTAAATTTCAACTTAATTTTAATGTTAATTAAGCTGTTTGTTTTGATTCATTGGGCATTGATTGTGGAAAATAATTTACCTCCTTTTGGAATATAAACCTAATGCTTTAGCTTTTATTTTTTTAAAAAATATCCAAAAGTTATTACCACAAATACAGGACAACCATATAAAGAGATTTTCAATTTTACCTAATAATTGCTTTCTATATTATGACCTAAATGGTTACATTCAGTTATAAGCAGCATTTGTGTATTTAAGTGTGAAGCAAATACGATTAAATGACTATGCCTGTACTTAATGCTTAGTTAGGGTCAGGCAGTGGAATTAAACACGGTTTCATTAATGTTCAATGATCAATAACAGAACAGTGACTTTCATTGTTGCTCCTAGCTAATGGCTCCTGCCTGATTCATGTGGTCAGCACAAACGATACTGTCCAATTATAAATTTTTGTTGACTTTCATGCCCTCATTCTGTGCATCTATTAGTATCCTCTCTCTCTTCCTCCCTGCCTTATCATCTCTCCTTTTCCTGCCTCAAGTCAATGGCTGTGGGAGACTCCAGAAGATAGATATGCGTCTCACATAGTGGCCACTACAAAGTCTGGAAGCTGGGCCTTTTGATTTTCCTTATCCAGATCACAGTGATGACAAATTAGTCATTATGCAATAGATGAATATGTTGTGAATAACATTATGTCAGAAATCATTTTGACCACTCTGTTATTTATCTTGTCCATTTAGTCCATAAAGACCAATCCCAGTAGTGTATTTCCCTTTAATTTAGTTCATTTCAGCTTCATATGCAAAAATTGGAATCTATTAAAACTCCAAGCCAGCAGCTTTCTAGGTAAAATAGTGATTTAGGACACTTTATCAGTTAAAAGCTAATTAAGTATATTTCTGTCTTTACTATTTTGTTTAACATTTGATTTAACTTTGTACGTTGCAGCTGGCTCAATATAGTCTTTAAACAAATTATTGCTGTATTGGAGTAGAGTTGTATTTTCATCATATTTTGGCAAAAAAGGACATTATCAAATAAGCAACTTGAAATGTCCCATTCTTGATATGATATGATTTTATTACTAAAATAAATAATTCATTGTTCACAAGTACAGAAAATGCTGATAATGTTTACTTTTTAAATTTAAAAACTTTATATTTTAATGTTCATGGGTGGTTTACCTGCAGGTTATGTGTACCATATATTGGTAATGCCCAAAGAAGACGGAACAGGGCATAATATCCCCTGACACTGAAGTTACAGATGTGCGTGAGCTGGAAATTTGACTGGTTTCTCTGGAAGAAGAGACATTGTACTTAACTGCTGAGGCATCACTCCAGCCTTATTTTCATTAAAATTGTAATAATTACTGCTGAAATAAATATTTAAAAAAATACCATTGAGCACAGGTTGCAAACAATACTCTGCACAATTAAAGATGGCGTGTAATGTCAAATGGTCCTCAGGTGTGGAAGGGTTCCACTTACTATTTTTCAGCTTCTTGCAATCTCAAAAGTCATATCTATTTAGTCAAAAGTTTACTTTGATCTTTCCCAGGTTTGTGTTATGTAACAAGTGCTCTTTTGTCACTGAGTTCAGGAACAGCAAGACACAGTCCCCAGGCAGTCATTGTTAGGAGGGGGAAACAACAGCTTGTTAAGTGGTGACATTTTGTAGCTTCCATAAATTAGATGTGTTTTTCAATTACTATATTTTCAATTTAAAATTAGTTTGTTTCATTTTTACTGCATCATAAATCATTGAGTATCTCTAATTGAAAACTACTTGAAGATGCAAACCTCTCGTGAATAATATAAAGTACATTCTTATTAATACATGTCAATCACTCATAAAAAAGTAAGTTTTTTTTTTTTAGTTATGCTTTCTCTGTGTAGACCTGACTCTCCTAGAACTCACACTGTAGACCAGACTATCCTCTACTCACAAAGATCCACCTGCCTCTGCCTCCTGAGGGCTGGTATTAAAGGTGGTATGTCACTACTGCCCAAAAATCAAGTTCTTTTGTTTTTGATTCTTAAATTTATTTTATTATAGAGTGTTGATACTATATTAGCCAGTGTTGTTCTTGAATGCCTTTCTCAGGTTACTGAGTGCTGGAATTATTGATATGGACTTCTGTGCCTAGCCAGTCTCTGTGAGTGATACTGTTGTTCTAATAAGTACTGTGCTTGTTACTGTTATGAACTATTGTTTAATCTGGGGATTTAGAAATGTAATAGAAAAAATAGGTACTAATTTTGGTAGGGAATAAGCATTTTATGTACTCTAATTAAAAACTCATCTTGGGGTATCATTGGCATAACAAAATAATATAATTGTTAACTACTTAGTGTTTTTTTTTTTTTAATAAGGGTTTAAAGTAAGGACACAAAGGCTTCCAAAAAGTAAGCACAAAATATCCTCATATTTCCCTACTAAAATTGAAAACAATTTACAGTATGGACAACATACATGTATATTTCAATGTGATTTATTAGTAGACTGTACATACACCTTTGCTATACTGTCTAATGGCAATATACAATTCTACTTTGTGACCATATTTGCTTAGGGAAACTTATGAAATGAAAGGTATAGCGTACCCAGGTATTGCTGAACTAACTCTGTTTTTCACATCAAATATACTGCCTGTTGAGAAAATAAATATAGACTGGTTTAGGGAGAAAAAAATAAAAATTTTATTTATAGATAAGATGTAAATTACTTTTAGAAAAACAAATTACTTGATGAGTCAGAAAAATATAAATTGCTTAAAAAACTAGCCTTTCATTACTTAAGACTTCTCTTTTATCTTTCCCGAAATAGTTTAAGTGAGTGTAAATCATTAGAACTGACAACACTTTTGAAGTTTAAGAAAGGAGACTGAACTGTTAAGTGCCACTCATGGCCGTGCCAGAACCTGTGTGAGCACTTGAGCCTCAGCAAATCACCTTGGAATAAGCTTTGCTTTTCCTCTTTACAAATGAGAGATGGGAAGATGAAGAGGTTACAGAGAATGCTGCACAGGGCTGGCTTACAAAGCTATCATTTGAACTTTTCCATACCTGAATTGCTATCAGCTAACCAAACAGAGTGTAGAGAATGGCTGAAGACCTCCTAAGTGAGGGAATAATCTAGCCAATTGTTTCCTAAGTCTGTTGATTCGACCAATGTATTTGCAATCATTTTATTTCACGAGACTGACGGAATTCTCATGCAAACTCTGCCATTTTTGTTCATCTGTTTTCACATCTGTAAGATAAACATGTTACCACCCTAAATTCTTACAATTGCTAAAATACTGAGAGCTGTGATAGCCTTAAAACAGTCATTAGTTAAATGACTTTTTATTATTATGAATTGAATTTGGTGGACTATTACAGTTGTATTTTTACGCATATAATGTACTTCTTTGTATTTAACAATGATTAATTAATAATTACATCATGTTATATATTTTGTCATGACTTTGTCTCTTCTGTTATCTCGAAAATATGTTTCCAAAACCTCATTTCTGTCACTTGTAAAATGATATCTACCACATGAGGCATAAAATGCGATATTATATATAAAATATTAGGACAGTACACAGCATTTTGAATGAGTGTATTGGAAGGTAGTATATTAATATACATTAATATATTCATTTTTTAAGGAATTAGGAGAAAAAACTTCCTTGATTACAGTTATATAATGAGCTAGTATTACATATTCTTGTGTAGCAGAGTACCTGAAATGTTCCTTTTAATAATAAAAATTAGCATTAGAATGAAGTGTAATGAGCTCTCAGTTGCCATAATTCCTAAATTGTGCATAGGGGGCATACCTATTGTAAGGCACGTCTATTAGTAAGAAACTTAGGAAGCTCTGTCTATTGAGCAACAAGAGACTTCCTTGGATATGTTCTCAGTATTTGGGGAGGGGTATATACAAGAGGTATGCCAAATCTCACTCGAAAAGGTGTGTGCTTTTCTTGCCTTCTCTGTAAACTGTTCATAGATGGCTAATCATTATCACCTTTTACTATTCATTTCTATACATTTACAATCTTTTGTTTTAGTTATAATCAAAAGTAAACATAATGTTTTAACTACTCTATTACTAAGTCCTAATTGCTGTAAAGTCAAAAGATTGATATACCTAAAATGTAACAGTTTATGATGGAAGTGTGAGTACTTATAATCACATAGCTCCACATCAACATCTTTATTCTGCTTAGGTAATGATATGCTCCCATCCACACATATCATCCCATCACCACCATCGCACACACATACATGAGTAAAAGATGAATTTCTGTATTAACTAATATCTTTTGGTTCCTATAAGTCTCAGGATGTAGGTTTTTGCCCATAAGTTTTGAAGACAGGTATAATAAGCCATGTTTTTCTTTAATTAAAACTTTGAGAATCTGGGAAAGAATTGGGAATGTTCTTACTTTTTTTGTTTTTCACAATAGCTTGAGGTGTATTAGTGTTGTTTCTCCTTGAAGATGTGGCAGCATTCTGTGTTCATCCATTTGGCCCTGGTCTTGTACTTGGGAGATTTTTAATTGCTTTATCTAGCTCAGCGCATGCTATGGGTCTATACAAATTTTTATTCATCTTGACCTAACTTTTTTAAGCATTTTAAATCTTGAAATTGATTCATTTCTTTTAGATGTTTAGCTTTGTAGAGAAAGATTTTTAAACCATGTCATAATGACTCTCTGAATTTCCTTTGTGTCTTGTGTGATGTCTGTCTTTTCATCTCAATTTTATTGATTTGGATTATCTTTTTTCCCCCCTTTTGTTGAAAATGCTATGTTTTGCTAACATAACATGTCCTGAATACAGTTTCCTCTCCCTCTACTGCTCCCAGTTTCTCTCCATATCCCCTCACAATGGATCTACTTCCATTCTACCTCTCATCAGTAACAAAGAGGTGTCTATGTGTCAATAATAAAATAAAATGCAGTAAGATAAAACAAAAACTAAACAATCAGGATTGGACAAGACAAATAAACATAAAGAATAGAGCCCAAGAGAAGGCAAAAGAATCAGAGACCCACTCAGTCACACATTCAGAAATCAAATAGTAACACTAACTTGAAGCAATAATATCTATGTAGTGGACCTGGTGCAGACTGGTGCATGCTCTATGCATGCAGCTTCTGTCTCAGAGAGTTCATGTTTGTGTTGATCTTGTTGATTTAGTGACCTAGTTTTCTTGGTGTCCTCTATGCCCTCTGGCTTCTATATTCTTTCTGTCTCTTCTGTATCTGTAGCTTGTTGTTTTCTGCCAGCCCGCCAGCCTGCCTGCCCGCCTGCCGCTGGTCTGGCGCAGCAGGCCCCAAATAACACTCTGAGACTCTGTATTTGATACAATCCTGTTGGCCAGTTACCATTATTGTTTATGGCCTAGCTTTTTCTTAATTATTAACCCATTTCTACTTATCTAAGTATTTCTACGTGGCTCATCTTACCGGAGAGTGGCTGTCCGCATCTGATCTCTCTTGGCTCTCCATGCTGTACCTCCTGATTCCTCCTAACTACTTCCTCCTTCCTCCTTGTCTCCTAGCCCCGCCTATCTTGCTTTTCCATTGGCCCAACAGTGCTTTATTGTTTAACCAGTATGAGAAACATATTTACAGAATAACATCTCCCATCATCTCCTCTTTTCTGTCTAAAAAAAAAGGGTTTTAACCTGAACATAGCAAAATATATCATACAACAGTTATCAAATAAGAATCACAGTTAACAATATTTATTTCATTAACATTTTGTAAGACATAAAAAAATATCATCTATCCTATCTTAGTGAATCTAAACTCCTATATGTAACTTACCTTTAATCCTAACTAAGGAAAACTATAACCCTAACTATCTGTCTTCAATTCCTTCAAAGACCACAGAAGGATAATATATAAACTCTAGAAATGACAGAGACAACTCATTGCCTCGTCAGTCACCCAAAGTTCTTCTGAAATGTTCCATCTTTAGCCCATAGGCCATAGTGTCTCCAGACTCTTCAACAAAGTAGGAAACTTTAAACTGTCCACCTGTATTGGCAGTTTGTCAGTCACTTTTTTCTGTGTCCTGCAGAATGTCTGGCATGAAGCAGGAACCCTGTAGCAATGTCCATCTTGCATCAGCAGTCACCTTTTTGTGGATCCTGTATGTCCAGTTTTTACAACATAAAGTCAAACAGTCCAGAAGAGCAGTACCTTGCTCAAATGGCTAGTCTTGCCATATTAGAGGCAAATTCCATTACATGTTTCTTTGATGTCCATCTTTTTTTCTGATATGCTCCTGGTGTTACCAGGAGCAGTTGTGCCTCACTGTCAAGAAAATCCCTAAACCATTTTAAATGCCATATTATGTAGGTCTTTGAAAGGTTTGAAGAATGTCTATCCATCTCAAATACATTTCTGCATATATAGAAATCCTAACTTACTTAACTTCAAGTTTGGACTATCATAGGTAACTCTACAATCTGTACTAAATTATATATTACATTTTCCAATGAGCTATATAAACATAATACTTTGGGAAGAGCCTAGGATGTTTGGGCTGAGTAATACTTCATTGTGTAAATGTGCCAAAAATACTTATTCATTATTGTGGAACCTCTAGTGTTACTAACAGTTTTCCTGCCAGCCTGGTCTCATAACTGTGTCAGCACCAAATAACATACAGAGACACTGTATTAGACATAAAGCTGTTGGCCTCTTACTAGCATCTCTTATTGGCTAGCTCTGTCTTAAATATTAACCCATTTCTATCAATCTAAGTATTTCCACATGGTCTTATCTTACTGGAAAGTGGGTCTGGAATTCTGCTCTCTTGGTCCTGCATTTTGAATCTCTTCCTAACTCTCCCAAATCCTCCTTGTCTCCTGTCTTGCTTTCCTATTGGCCAACAGTGCTTTATTCATTAACCAATACAAGAAACATATTTACAGAGTGATATCTTCCATCATCTCCTCTCTCCTCTTTTCTGTCTAAAATAAAAAGATGCTTTAAACTTTAATATAGTAAAATATATAACGAAACAGTTATCAAATAAGAACTCCAGTTAACAATATTTAGTCTATTAACATTTAGCAAGATTTAAAGAAAATATTTCAGCATTTATCTTATTTTTGCGAGTCTAAAGTCCTATATGTAACTTATCTTTAATCCTAACTAAGGAAATCTGTAACGATAACTATCTGTCTTCAACTCTATCAAAGACCACAGAAGTATAGTATATAAACTCTAGAAATGATAGCGAAAACTAGCCTGCCAGTCACCTGAAGTTCTTCTGCAGTGTTTCTTCTTTAGTCTATAGGCCATAGTGTGTCTGGCAGACTATTCAGCAAAGCAAGAAATGTCAAAATGTCCCACCTGTGTTGGCACTTGGTCAGTCATTTTTCTCCCTGTTCTGCAGAATGTCTGGCAGACTCATCCATGGACAGAAACCCGAGCATTATCCATCTTGTTTCAGCAGTCATTTTTCTGTGGGTCCTGCACGTGCAGTTTATATAGCAGCAAGTCAACAGTCCAGACAAGAGCAGTATCTTGCCGAAATGGCTAGTCTTGCCATATTGAAAGTAAACTCCATAACGAGTTTCTTCAGTGTCCATCTTTCATTCTGATGTAGGTAGTGTTGCTAGGAGCAGTTGTGTCAAGAAAAACCCTAAATTATTTTAAACACCATATCCTTTAGGTCTTTGAAAAGTTTGAAGAATGCCTATCCATCTCAAATATATCTTGAAAACCTAACTAACTTAACTCTTAAGTTTTGACTATCATAGTTAACTATCTATAATCTGTACTAAATTATATACTTTACGGTTTTAAATGAGCTATATAAATACAATACCTAACCAAGAGGAGAAATATACATATCACAAAATTGACATTAAATTGTATCAATAAATGAAAATCTATTTCAAAACAAAGTATTCATTTTTATACCACAATCCCGTTTTACCTTTACAAAGATTGGTTGTGGTCATTAATCATTTTCATCCAAACCCATTTAAATGACAACAAAAACTTATGAAAAATATTTGGGAATTTGGGCGTTGTTCTTTCCAAACTGCTTCCTGCTGGTAGGAGGCGCTGTTTAGGGGATCATAAGAAGACTCAGAAATCCTGGATGTAGTAGTCTGTAAGGCTGCTTTGTCCCAGCTGTTTTGAATGTTGGATCACCTGCGATGCTGTTTCAGGGGGTCATGCTTGTTCAAACCATGTTAGACTGGAAGGAATCCATAGCTTTTCATTTTTGTGAAAGAATTTTTAAAATATATGAATTGGATTAATTTAGAAGCATTGATAATTAATTCTTTCCTTAGCAATTGAGGAATTTAAAGACAACACCATAGCATACAGTATTCAGATTCTTTATGTGCTTTCTATCTCCATGTGGCTTTTTTATTACTCTATTTCTTTTATTTTTGTTGTTTCATTTTTTTGAGACAGAGTTTCTTTCTGTAACTTTGGCTGCCCTGGAATTCACTCAGTACAACAGGTTTACGTTGAAATCACAGAGATCCACTGGTCTCTTCCTCCCAAGTACTGGAATGAAAAGCATGTGTCACCAATGTCCCAGCTATTCTTTCTATATTGCTTTTTTAAAACCAGGTGTTCATACACAACATTGAATTGTTAGCAGCACTCTTTAAAAGCCTTGGGTTATTTTTTTTCCTTTATCTTTTTCTTTTTTTCTTTTTTTCTTGTTTTGCTGATTATCCTGAGTGAGGAAACTTCCTTTAAAGGAGCAGTTCAAATCTTTGCTTGTCTCTAGCAAAACAGAGCCCACCTGAGAAAAATGTTGCTACTAAAAAACCTTGCTTGTCTTTGTTCTTTTGTTTCTAAAACCCCCTTTTAAGCTTTTGTCCAGTTTTAAGTGAAAGTTCTTAGTAGTCACATTGCCAGTGCCATTTTTTACAAGAAGTTTTCCTACCAGCCTGGTCCCACAGCTGGGCCAGCCCCAAATAACAGACAGAAATACTGTAGTAGATATAACTCTGTTGGCCTGTTACTAGCTTTTATTGTTGGCTATCTTGGTCTTAAATATTAACCCATTTCTATTAATCTAAGTATTTCAACGTGGTCTTATCTTACCACAGAGAGAGTCTGGAGTTCTCTCTTGGCCCTACATTTTGAATCTCCTCCTACCTTCCCCGAATCCTCCTTGTCTCCTAGTCCTGCCTTTCTTGCTTTTCTGAAACATATTTACAGAATGACCTCTCCTATCACTCTAGGTTTTTGGCAACAACTCCAAAATAAGTAAACCATTCATCCCCAGCATTGGGATTTTTATTGGTATCTTCTGGTGTTTAGTAAGGAAATTGTTACCTCACTATAGAATAACTACATTTAAATCTTTCATTATATGTATATAAATGATTTTGGGAATTTTTGACAGTCAAGTTTCCTTATTAAAAAAAGTCTTTGGTGTTATTTGTCCTTTCCATTTTCTCTACTACTCTTGTTCTTCAATTTACACCTCCTATTGCACAATTCCATTTTAACCTTTGTAGCATTGCTCCCTACCTCATTTCCTTTAAAAAGTCTTTATGACCTATTATTAATTTCCTGACCTCTTTGTGTGGTCCAATATTTGAACTAAAATTAGAGAAATTAGCTCAAATTAGAGAAAAAGCAGTATTTGTCTTTCTTGGCCTACGTTATTTCAATCCTGGTGATTTTTTTTCCAGTTTTTTTTATTTATCTGAAAATCTCATTTTTCTTAGTGGCTGAGCAATATTTCATTGTGGAAATATGTCACATTTCTACTAGTCATTCATCAGTTGTTAAGTATGCAGGCTGCTTTGTTTTCCTGGTTGTTGTTTACAGAGCAGTGATAAAGACAATTGGGCAAATATCTCTTTAGTGTGTATGTACTATTGTGATATAGGCAAAACATGTGTTAGATTTATTTTAGCTTCCTGAGGGAGCTCCACACTGACCTCTACAATGCACACCACATCAGTTTGCAATCCCTCAGACAGTAAATAAGGGTTTCTCTTTTTATGTAAGCATTTTCTATTGTTAGTTCTGTTGTTAATTTTCTTAGATCTTATTCATTGTGACTGGGATGAGATGAAATCTCAAGGTCATTTTCAATTATATTTCCCATGTGGCAAAATTATGTTGAACATAAAAAAAATTCTCAGCCATTTATTTGTATTTTATTTTTTAAAACTGTGTTTAGTTCTGTGTTCCATTTTGAAAAAACAAACATGTTTGCTATCTTTATGTTTAGTTTTTAAGTTCTTTATATATTCTTGATACTAACCCTTTAGCCAATGTACAATGGGTAAAAATATTTTCCCATTATATAGACTTCTTCTTCATTCAATTTATGGCACATGCTTTACAGAAGTTTCTAAATTATGAAATCCAATTTATTAAATGTTGGTCATGGTGCCTTCAGTATTGGAATCTTATTCAGAAAATCCTTTCTGCATCAATGAGTTCAAGTATTTTCCCTATGTCCTCTTGTATCATAAGGACATAAGGTCTTAGGTTAAGGTCCTTTGTCCAATTGAGTTATGTGTAGGGTGGCAAATATGAATAAAGTTTCATTCTTCTACATGCAGAAGAATCTGTCAATCTTCTCAATTTGTTCAAATTACCAACTATTAATGGTGTAATAATAATAATAAAAAAAGCAGCTCTGGAGAGAAAGATGCCATTGGACAGAGGTGGGTGAAGGGTTTTTGTATTGGGGAAATTGAATGGGAAAGGGGGGAAGGGGAGGAGGGCGAATGTGCTCTGGTTACAGAAGTGGTAGAAGAGAGAGGCTGGGTAGGGGAGCAGACAAAAAAACAGACAGAGAAGCAGAGAGCGAGAGAGAGGTGGGCGAGGTCCTTTTAAAAGGGAACACAGTGAATGTGCCCAGGTTGTGCTCTAAGTGGCTGTAGCTGAGGACATATCCTGTTATCCTGATAGAGCCCCAAGGATAGGCCAGTACAGATGACTGAATACTAACAATTAGTGTCATTATTTTCTTTGATTTTTTTTTGTTTATATTTCATTCATTTCAGCCATGATTTGATTATCTCTTCCCACTGACAACTGCGATGGGGGTGTTGATTGATCTAGTTTTTCTAAGTCATTTAAATTCATGCTATTATTTATTTGATACTTCTCACATTGTTTTGATATAGATTATAGTGGTTTGACAGGAAATGGCCCCAATAGGGAGAGGAACTATTAGGATGTGTGGTTTTGTTGGAGTAGGTGTGGCCTTGTTGGAGAAAGTGTATCACTTTGAGGTCAGTATGACTGACATACAGTTGCTTCTGCTGCCTATTGATCAAGATAAAGAATTCTTCACCACCAAGTCTGCCCGGAAGTTGCCATGTCCTGCCATGATGATGATGGATAACCCTCTGGAATTATAAGCTAGTCCCAATTAAATGTTTTTCTTTATAAGAATTGCTGTGGTCATGGTGTCTCTTTACAGGAATAGAAATCCTAACTAAGACATAAGTACAGAGTGCTATAAACTTTCCTATTATGACGGCCTTCATTGATTCCCACAGATTTGATGTGTTGCATTTTTTTAAATTGCATTCAATTCTTGAAATATTTAATTTCTTTCTTGATTTATCTCTTTGATTTAGTGGTGTGTTTACCGTCCATGAGTTTGTGTACTTTCAGTCATTCCCTTGTTACCATCCAGCTTTATTTTATGATGGTCAGATGGTCCCTTTTGGAGAAAGTCCCATGGACTGCTGAGAAGAACATGTATTCGTAATGTTTGTGGGGAAAGTTCTGTAGGTGTCTATTGGGCTTATTTGATTTATTGTTCCATTTAATTTAGAGTTTTTCTAATTATTTTTTCCAGATGGCCTGTATTGATAGTAGTGGAATGATGAAATGATCACTATGACTGAGTTATAGTTTCTTTTATGTAATTACGTTATCTTCTCAGGACTAAATTGGATGTCTTCATCAAATCCTTCACCTCAAGGTTCACAAAACTATGTGAGATAGGAAGAGGAAAGATTTTAAGAGCCAAAGATGACTCCAAGGAAAGAGTCTTACAAATACAATAGGACTGATATTCATATGAACTCAAGAGACGATGACAGCATGCCTAGGTTCAAATCAAACAAGCTTTTAACACTGAAAAGGGAAAACTGACACAAAGGCCCACCCTTCACCAAGAAATAATTTGTATTTGATAACTTTTGTGAAAGGGAAAATCAATTTTCTCAAATACATTACTGGCCAACACAAAACAGACTCCACTGTCGTTTCAGTGATAAAATTCTGCATTTTATGGTAATATAATATCAGTATGTACAAATTCCTATGAGCTAACACTCATTCTTTAAGAAAATTTTTTTAAATTTAAATTTATTATATATAAATATATATTATCTATACATGTATTCATAAATATATAATGAAGAATCTTTTAGAGCTAAAAAAGAGAAATAACACCCCATAAGTACTTAGTAATTTATATTAGTTTTCCATTCATTACCTGTGAAAGTTTTAGGTTGTAAAATAAAAAACTAAGTATTTACTTACATCATGTATTTCCAGGACTTGATTAGTTAACTCCATAATAAGTTTCTATTACTGAGCCATTGCTGAGTTGTAGAATATAAAAGACTTCTAACATATATTAAAATGCTCACAGTTATGGGGCTTGTGAGATCATTTTCTTTTCCAAACCTCAGCCTTATCACTTAGAATAAAGACTTAATGCTTTCAGGTTTTAAATAAAATTAGTGAAACATAGTATGTGTCGCATGGGGACTACATGAACACATAGTTCTTACTAAATAAGAGCAAAACTTAAAACTGCACATCTCACAAGTTTTTCCCCACTTTGTGAGCTGTGAGGAAAAAACAATTGCATCTCATAGCTTCTGCTCTCAATGACAGGCAAGGGAAATGAATACCATGCACATTAAAATAATAAATATTGAAAAATGTGTGATGCCTGCCACATAAGAGTTATAGACAGATGATATTGAAATTTAGCCTGCAGAATGGAAGGAGGAATAAATCATGTCTTCCTTAATATTTGTGATATTAAATGCTAAAAACAGCCTTGCATTTCATCTAGGACAACTGTAGTGGGATGTTTATTGGTGACTTGAGCATGCTACTGAAAGCTATAAAAGCTGTTGCAAGCTGATGGATTTGTGCAATTGTTGCAAAATCAGGATGGAGTCAAGTGGTGTCCTGCAGGGTTCATTTGGAACTAATTATAATAGTGCACAAGGAACAAGAAACTTTGATCTTCAGAGTTATAATCTATAAAATGTGAACTTTCTTGGGAAAACAAAGAGAATGTTTTCTATCTGTTTCTAAGGCATTTGGGACTTGGACACTTGTGTTCTCTACTTAGTGTAGAACAGATCACAATGGAAAGCATCTTGCTGAAAAATAACAACCCTGCAATTATATTCAGACATTGGGACCATTTGGATATGGTTCACTTCTCTCAAAAGTTCATGCACTCAAGACTTAGTTCCCACTGTAGTTGGCAGTGTGTGTGTGTGTGTGTGTGTGTGTGTCATTGTTGTTGTTGTTGTTATTGTTGTTGTTGTTGAAACTTGAGATGTAGAACTTAAAGGAAAGCAGAATGATGAAACAATCCTTAAAAGTGATTATGCATTTTGGAAGTGGGTTAGATCTCAGAGGACTGGATTACTAACAAAGGGGGTTGTTATAAAGCGATTCTATGTCTGGCTTTTCTGCACTTGTTCCTGGAGGCTCCACATTTGTTCCCATCATGTGATGGATTTGGCACTGTTATTTGGAAGCATAGGACTTGCCTCAGAGGTGGGCCTCCAGAGCTTGGAGCTTAAAACCTCTGGACTTGTGAACACAATAAACCTTTTTCTTTATTGTCAATCTCACATTTTGTTAGAGCAACATAAAATGGAGGTTTTTATATACACACATATATACATAGCTGTCAAAATATTGAAATACATAAATATATTAATATGGTATTTAAAAACACATTTATTTCAGAAGAAAGGATTGTTTATTCACTCTGTTCTTGGGGAAAGGTCCATTGGCATTAATTTCATCAGATATGTTCAGAGAATAGACAAATTGAAAGATGAGAAAAGTTCCTAATCTGTCAAGTGTTTTATCTTTAGGTAAGAATTTCTTGGTGGCCTAAGAGTCTGTTTGGACTGTGAGAGCACACACTTTCATTCATGAAAGGAGTAGCTGTCTAAGACAGAAGCAGAAATACGAGCAAATTCATGGTAAAGCTGAGAGACTTCGATCTTAATTCTCCTCGTCATATCATCTGCACCATACAATACAGTTTGCTTTGTGGAGGCTCCTCCTACCATGCATCTAATCTAAGACTTAGGACAGAGATCTCTAATCAACACTCATACAGGGTTTTCATATGCATTCGCCAATGGATATGTAAGGTCAGGCCCTCCAAATCACTAAACTACAGCAAGGAAGAATGAAGTGAGGAAGAAATAAGCTATATCCATGTTCTATTGCCATGAGTGTAGCATTGACCAAAATAATGAGGTGCTTGTATAAAATGCCCAGTTACTGGATAATTGAAGCAATGAATGACTTATCTTCTTGCAGCATATAACTTTGGTGTTAACAAGGTCAAAATTAAAATTAAATCCCACTTAGAACTTGTGGAGCCTCAAGGAAGTTGTTTACAGGTTTGAAAGCTTCAGTTTTTTTTTTTTTTTTTTTTTGCATGGGAAAAGCTGGTGTTTTAAAATTTTTCATGTAAATTATAAAATAAGTTTTTTAACACTACCCAAATGACTAGAACATTGTACGTGGTTAGTAATAACCAACTTATTGTTATCACTTTGACAATATTACATTAAATCATTAAATGGCATTAATGAAAAGTCTAAAAAAGCCTGTTTACATTAAAAATAACATTTAATGCTTTAAATTAATCTGTTCAGAATTTATGTCTTTCTCACACACACAATGTGTGAATAATAAATATACACTTACATGTTGTACTTCTTTCATTTAGTTACAACCTTCTATTTATTGGTGATTTGTTCAGTTGTTATTTGTATAGTATTTCTTCTAGTATCTATACTAAAAATTTTATAACTGACTCTCTTTTAATGGGAATTCTCTACTCAAACATATAATGTAGATAGTTTATAAAGTTATTTTACTTTGTATATAATGAATTTGTTATAATTGAATATATTTTGTAATAATATTACAAATTGAATCCCAAATTATGACAGACTGAACATATAAACAGTTAAAATAAATGTTTCCAAATTATTATTAAGTAGTGCAAATGTAGAATTAGCAGTCAATAAAACACATAGTTAGCAGGATACACAATAAGACATATAAAATAAACATAAAAATACTAGGTATCAATATTAGAAAGATTACTTTTATTATGTGATTGTTCAGAAATGTTTAGGTATAGATATCAAAATGAGTGTTTAGCAAATATAATTCTTGTGAGATCAATTAAAATACTTTCTACAATAAAAATCATTGGTGAATTTAATATGAAAACACTAATATGGAATTTTAAATGGTAAATAACCAGAAAATGAGCTCAAGGCCAGCCTGATCTGAACAAATAGTTCCAGAACAACCAAATCTACACAGAGAAACCCTATCTTGAGAAAGAAAATTAACAAAAGGAGTATTAAGAAAACATTCTAAAAATCACAAGAGAAGTCCTTTATATATGAAAATGATCAAATATCTACTGAAGCTAATTTAACTATGTAACACTATTCATCATATCTCAATGAATCTGTGATGTTGACATAAAATTAATCAATACAACTTACTTTCAATTTTTACATTTTAAGAGTATTTTTCAAATGTACAAAAGTAATTAAAAGGTATGCTTAATGTAATTTTGATCAATTAGGAATGGGAATCGATGGAAACCTTTTCTTTCATACAGAAATTTAAGGTTAAGTTTAATAAAAAAAAATATTCTTATCACCAGAAATAATGAACCAATGAAACCAAAAAGGGAAATCAGAGAGTGACCTGTGTATATTTGGTTGGCAAATGTTGGCAGGTAGCACAGGGAACTGTCTTGCAGAAAGTAAATTACTTAATAAATAGAAATGATGATCTTCATAAAGAAATTGCTTAAACCCAATGTATATTTTATTTATAAAATAAATTGAGCAAAAAGAAACTACTGCATATTAACCATGATATCTTAGAGACATAACTGTTTTGAAGTTTGTGTTTATTAGTTATATAAAAATGATTCTTTTCTTCACAACATATTTCCTGCACTTGACTTAGCTATTATTCTATTGATATGATGAGACACTGTGATTCTTATCAATTGAAGCTTTTATTTGGGGCCCTGCTTATGGTTTCAGAGGGTTAGTCCATGATCATCATGGTGGAAAGTAGACAGGTATGACACTGGAGCCGTTCTTAAGTCCTGATGCACAGGCAGCAGGCAGAGAGAGACACTGGTCCTGGCTTGGGCTTTTGCAACTTCAAAGCCTACTCCCAGTGACAAACCTTCTCTAACAATGCCAAACATCCTAATCCTTCCCAAAGCAGTTCTCTCCCTGGTGACTAAATATTCAAATACATGAACCTCTGCGGGGCCATTCTTATTGAACACACCATACACATGTATTATAAATTTTCAGCATATAAATTTCCCATCTGTTCTCTTTCTCATCCCCCCTCACTGTTCTTCTTCCTTCATAATAGCACCCATTCATTTTTTTGCTTTTTATTTTTAAAAATCTATAATCTGTCTGTGAAAGAAGATCTGCCATAACTGTCTTTAGCTTATTTTAACTCACCTAATAATACCCAGTTCTATTTATTTTTCTACCAAAAGAATAGATTTTAGAAAAAAATAGATTTACCTATAGGTTTGTACTATGTTTCAAAGAATGCAGAGTTGCCAAAAGAAGACTTTTTTTTTTTTGTTAACATTTTGGGGGAGAGATACTATAGAAACTATATAGAAGTTTTAGAACTTGTGTCAACTTTTTAATGGTACAAATGCATTCATAATGACAAATGATTCTATTTTAAACTGGCATAGTTGGGCTAGAGTGCCATCCATGAATTGTTGCATTTTGTCTTAATCAGTAATTATGGAATCATAGCTTTTCCACTGTATAGGAATCATGTCAAAAAGTTTCTTGTTAACTTTTTGTTTTACTGCTTAGTCTGTGAAAAAATGTTTTTATTGTTCTGCCATCAACACTTCAAAAAGATATTTGTTACATACTAACATGGCACTTTCTCTGCGAATTGCTTTGAGTTATGTTCAAATTTGTGTAGAGACTGAAAATTCAAGAAAGTATATTTTAAATCATTAAGTGTGTTCATTTTCTTATTCATTTGCCATTATTATTTATTCATCCATTCCTATGTATTCTTGAGTAGTAGACAGTGTAACTCATACATCATAGTGCTTAAAGGTCAGAAACAAGAGTCACCTATCTATGTAAAGTGCAGTCTTTCAAAAATGATGCTTCAAAAGCATGATATATGAATACTAAGCAATACGTTTGCTATGAATCAGGAAAGCTTTTCTTGCTGATAATATTCCAACTTAAGTATAAGGTAGGTATGAGCAATGCCAGAAACTCGTAGTTATGAGAAAAAAAAGTATTTTAGTAAGAAATTAAAGTACGCATCTTAGAAATTAGAAGGTGATTAAATGAAGGTATTGTAGCAGGGAGTGGTTTGTTAGAAATGTAGAGTTCTACAAATTCTATTTTTCCAACAAGAATGTTAGACTTACACTAAAAACACTGGATAACCAATGGCCAGTTGTAAAAAAGGCTTTACTACTGTTATCACTGAATTGTGATATATTTCATGACAAGGCTGTATTAATGAATTTGAGAGACAGTGTCATAATTTGAACTGCCTAAAGGACCAAGAACAAAATTAGAACAGGATGCTACCTATAATAAAGGTCTTTTATTCCTTTCATTTTATTTTTAGGTTCATTATTCTTTTATATTATTTTATATGTATGCATTTTAATTAATTATTTCTTTTATAGAAATACATTTTTTCCCTCAATATACTCTGGCAAAGGCAATTTTATAAGGGCAAATACTAATGTGTTTCCAATTTTGTCCTTTTTAGATTAAGGTCTTCTAAGCACAGGCTATGTTTTGTGAGTATTCATCTCTTCCATTAATTTTGGAAAAAGTAAAATCAAAATTTATCTCAGTATAAGCCTCCTGAGAACCTTTGGAAGATGATGCCTAATAAATAGTAAAGGAAGGTTTCCCTAAGTGGCAATATGGCAGTACATTGTTTTTCTATTTCTGAACTTTGTTCATATTCAATTTGAGTGTTCTAAAATAACTTTTTCCTTCTTCTTTATTTTACCTACCCCTTTCTTGGCTAATGTTGTTGCTTTTGGTAGTAAGTTCTCTGCCTCAATCAAGTTACATTAAACAGAACACTCTGGGAGACTACATAACTTCCCTGGATTTCCCACATTGGTTAGCCAATACCAAGCAGTCAGCTGTGAAGTCATATGCATGCAACATTATATGGACCAAGTAAGTCGTAGTTACATATTTAGAATTAAAAATACACAATTACAGAAATAGAGATTGTGGATTTGAGAGAAAGGGAGAATGAGAAAGAGAGGGAGAGAGGGGAGAGAGAGAGCAAGGGATGCATGGGAAAGATTAGAAGGATGAAATTGAAGGGAGAAAGTGATGCAATTATATTGTAATTTAAATTATGCATAAAATTAAAAATGAGGAGTAGATGAGATGTTCTTCCACTGGACTCATGTGCTCTCTTCTGCACTCTTTGTCATTATTATGTAACATTTGTCACCCATCATTGTAATTTAGGATTCTCTTAACTAAAGAAAGTGTGTATAATAAACCAGAGATATTTTTTCCCACCTCTAGTTCCAATGAGAACAAGAATGCTTAGTAAATATAGGTATCGTATGAATTAAATGAAGATGTCATAAAAAGTAAGTCTATCATGACTTATGATAACTTTAATCATTCTATGAATGGATTATTTTAAATAAATACATGACCTAGAGAACTGTAATATATATTTTCTAATATTTTTAAATTAAAAATTTTTTAATACATTCTTGGGTTTGTTACACTTTTAGCTTTCAAAGAGAAAATTATTGAATTTTATTTCCAACCTGTACTCTTATGCATTAGTTAATATGGGTCATATTTCTTTTTCATAATATGGCAAAAGTGCAAATCAAATAATTCATTCATGAGATGGTGTTCTGCCTAGCTTTGGAAGATTTCAAAGCAAAGAAGTTTCTAAGCTGTTTATGTGTATTGGTTCTGTGCACTAAACTTGGTTCATATAATTATATTTTCTACGTATACTATTTGATCTCTGACTCAGAGAACATGAACATTTCTATGCTCTTTTTTTCATTTCTTTTGCATTTGCTTTGGAGTAACTAAAATGCTGTATTCGAGAATGTTAAAAAATGTTAAATATAAATATAAGTACATTATATGATTGAGGTATATGTTGATATTTTCTCAGTCAATATCATGTCTTAAAGGGAGAAATATCTAAAGTTAGGAAGAATGAGAGGAACTTATGTTTTTTGACTAAGTAAGTAATGTGTCCTTCAGTTTACACAGAAAGAGTAATACATATCATATAATTTCAGATAATATTTCAAAGAATAATCATTTGTAACATTAATGATCATAGTTTTTAAGTGCACATTTGTTTATTTAAAATACTAAAAGCAGAACTAAAGTGGAGTCAAGGAAAATGCAATGTGTGTAATTGAAGAATAATTGATGAGACACCAACATTATTGTGATGTGTAGATTTTTAAAATTAAATTTTATTTAAATTAAAAACAATTTCCTACCATCTCCCCATCCCACCCCCATCCACCCCTCAGAGAAAATGAAGCCTTCAATGGGAGATCAACAAAATCTGTCACTCATTTGTGGCAGGACCCAGACCTTCCCCTGTGTATCAAGGATGAGAGAGTATCCCTACATAGGGAATGGGCTCCCAAAGCCCATTTCTATACTAGGAATAAATACTGGTTTCACTGCCAGACGCCCTATAGACTGTCCAGGCCCCGCAACTGGCACCCATGTTTAGGGGGCCTGATTCAGCCCAGCTGTCAGTCTGGAGGTGCTCAGGTCAGCTGTTTTGGTGGATTTCTCTAGTCTGGTCTTGAACCCTTTGCTCATCATGCCTACCTCTCTGCAACTGGATTCCAGTTCAGCTCAGTGTTTAGCTGTGGTTGTCTACTTCTGTCTCCATCAGCTACTAGAAGAGGGTCAAATGATGGCATATAAGCTAGTAATCAACCTCATTATAGGGAAGGTCATTTAAGGTAGCCTCTCCATTATTGCTTAGATTCTTAGTTGGGGTCATCCTTGTGGATTTCTGGAAATTTCCCTAGTGCCAGGATTCTCGATAAGCCCACAATGGCTCCCTTTATTAATGTATCTCTTTCCTTCCTCTTCTTCTCTGTTCTTCCCCCAACTCGACCTCTGTGATCTCTCTTGTTTTCCTCCCTCGTGCCCCCACCCCATGCTCCCAATTTACTCAGGAGATCTTGTCCCTTTCCCCTTCTTGGGGTATCCATGCATGTCCCTCTTAGGGTCCTGCTTGTTTCCTAGTTTCTCTGGGGTTGTTGATTATAGGCTAGTTATCCTTTTTTCTATGTCTAATATTCACTTATCCGGAGTACATACCATGTTTTCCTTTCTGTGCCTGGGTTTCCTCACTCAAAGTGGTTACTTCTAGTTCCACCCATTTGCCTCCGAATTTCAAGATTCCATTGATTTTTGTTTGTTTATTTGTTTTGTTTTGTTTTTCCCACTAAGTAGAACTCCATTGTGTCAGTGTACCACATTTTCTTTATCCATTCTTTGATGAGGGGTATCTAGGTTGCTTCCAGGTTCTGGCTATTACAAATAATGCTGCTATGAACATAGTTGAACAGATGTCCTAGAGTATGAATGTGCATCCTTTGAGTATATGCCAAAGAGAGGAATTGTGGGATCTTGAGGTAGACTGATTACCATTTTCCTGAGATGCCGCCATACTGATTTCCAAAGTGACTGTTGAAGTTTGCACTCCCACCAGCCACTGCGGAGTGTTACTCTTTCTTCATATCCTCTCCAGCATAATCTGTCCTAGGTGTTTTCTATTTTAGCTATTCTGACAGGAGTAAGATGGCATTTCATTGTTTTTATTTGCTTTCCACTGACGGCTAAGGATGTTTAGCAGTTCCTTAACTGCCTTTAGGCTAATTGAGACTTCTTCACTGAGAATTCTCTATTTAGATCTGTACCCCATTTTTAAATGATTTTTTATTTAAATTAGAAACAATCTTGTTTTATATGTCAACCCCAGTTCCCTCTCCCTCCCCTCCTCCCCTGCACCCAACCGACCCCCTATCTCATCCCCTTTCTTCTCCCCAAGTAGAGTGAGGCCTTCCATGAGGGATCTTCAAAATCAGTCACATCATTTGGAGCAGGGCCTAGGGCCTTCCCTGGGTGTCTAGGCTGAGAGAGTATCACTCTATGTGCGATGGGCTCCCAAATTCCATTTGTACACTAGGGATACTGATCCACTAGCAGAGGCCATATAGACTGCCCTGTCCTCCTAGCTGACACCCAGGGTCTGGTTTGTTTGGTCCTATGCTGATTTCCCAGCTATCAGAGTGGGGTCAATGAGCTCCCTGTTTTTCAGGTCAGCTGTTTCTGTGGATTTCTCCAGAATGGTCTTGACCCCTTTGTTCATCACTCCTCCTTCTGTACAACTAGATTCCAGGAGTTCAGCTCAGTGCTTAGCTGTGGGTGTCTGCTTCTGTGTCCATCAGCTGCTGGATGAGGGCTCTAGAATGGCATATAAGGTAGTCATCAATCTCATTATCAGGGAAAGGCATTTAAGGTAGCCTCTCCACTATTGGTTTGATTGTTAGTTGAGATCATCCTTGTAGATCTCTGGACATTTCCCTAGTATCAGATTTCTCTTTAGACCTATAATGTCCTCTCCACCAACAAGGCCATCCTTCCTAATCCTTCTCAAGAGTTCCACCAATTGTCAACCATAAATTCAATTATATGAGTCCATAGATGCTATTCTTATTCAAAAACACCATAATGGGAATACATCAGCCCCAAAATAACACACAGAGTGTCTATTAGTTATAAAGCTGTTGCCCAATGGCTAGAGCTTCTTATTAGCTAGCTCCGCCTTAGGTATTAACTCATTTTTATCAATCTAAGTGTTTCCATGTGGTCTTATCTTATTGGGGAGAGTGTCCAGACCTTGTTTTCTCCTGTCCTACATCTTGACTCCTCTCTATTACATCTCCCTGAGTCCTTCTTGTCTCCTAGCTCAACCTATCTTGCTTTCTTATTGGCCAACAGGGCTTTCATGTATATAGAATGGCATCTCCCATCACTCCCCATTATATATTCCTCTCTAGCGCTGACATTAAAGGTATGTACCACTATTACTTGGCCTCTATGACTAAGTAGCGCAGCTGCTGGGATTAACAGTTTATGCCACCACTGCCTGGTCTTTATGGCTTACTAGTGTGGCTACCTTTGTACTCTGATCTTCAGGCAAGCTTTATTTGTTAGACCATCAACAAAATATCACCTTGCAGAGCAATTTAAAAAAAATAATTTTTAATTGGCAGGGTGGTGGTGTTGCAAGCCTTTAATCCAAGCACCTGGAAGGCTGAGACAGGCAGATCTCAGTGAGTTCGAGGCCAGCCTGGTCTAAAAATCATGTTCCAGGACAGCTAGGGTTGATACACAGAGAAACCCTGTCTCAAAAAAAGAAAAGAGTATTAAAGAGTATTAGAATATTAGAATTGGCTGATTATGTGTGTTCTAAGAGTTTCTTCTTCATTTATTGTCTCAAACCCTGGATATGCTTGAATAGCAGATGTATTTTCCAAAATACATCTTTCCCTGTTTTCCTTACAGAATGTGCTTGGCTATGTTTTAAAGATTGTAAAATACTGTAAAATATAAGCTAGTGTTATTATTTGTGTAGGTGCTGCTGTTAATACTTTGCTTCACTGATTATTTCTGACATGAGATGAATAAGGCAGATAAACAAGGATGGAGGCTCCATTCTGTTCTGACTGTATGCCAGGATATGTCAACCAAGATGGGTTGGAACAGAGAGACTGCTATGATTTGGCTTCTTTGATTTCCCTTATGGTTTCTCTCATTCTGCTTTGAACAAGCAACTGTTTCAAAATCCTTGAATTCACAATTACCGTTGAATTAAACTCATTTGACAAAAAAGAATAGAAATAACAATGGATTGTCAAAGAGAGGTAGACCTTCGTTTATGTAAATAAACTGGACTGTTGTCTGATAATTTTTCCTCAAAATAATTGCTCTTATAATTGAGAAGGTGTTGTGTGATATGCTGCTGGTGTGCTTTATAAACCTGTGTGGAAGTTTTCTTAGACCACAAGAAACATGTGATATGATTAATGAGGATGCTCATGTTTCCACTAAGGGCAAAAGCTTATTCATCTCTGTGTGCATTTCACTATGCTTGTGTATTTCGAGATGAACACAGGCAAGAGTCTTCCTTTATTTCTCAGGGAAAGCTTGACACAGCCTTGACAGTGTTTATTTCTTCCGGTACCTTTTGTGAAGCATTGAGACTTTGGTTGTGTCCTGTCACTCAATAGGTTGAGCACGATTGCTGTTTTATTGTCAGACTGCAGCATTGTGATTTGCATTCCAAATCAGAGTGCAGATTCCCATTACAACATGTTCTCCTGTTGTTCCCTATCTAGAATCCTTTCGTTCTTTTTGTCGTCCCAGTCCCCAGTAAATCCACCCTTAGAATTTTTCCTTCCCCAAGATTCTTGCTTAGAATCACCAGCTTCCGTGGGCTAAATTAATAATAATTTACAAAAACAACATTAGATCATTTTTCTTTTTTCCCGTAAAATCATATGTCGCTAAATAAAATATTTATTAAAACAAAAAGGTTTATATTTGTTCATTCAAAAACCGTGTTTTTTTTTCCTTCTTGATTCTGAAATAGGTGAGCTTAAAGGTCATTTCTTCCTAAAAACCTTTAACAGACCAGCCTCGAGATAGTCTAATTGCATCCCTCCTTGGCACCTTTAAATCAAATTAACTAGACACTTCGTGAGGAGGTAAAAGGAAAGAGCATTTTTGTAATGAATCTGACTGGGTGAGAGGAAACTACCGCAGCAGAGAGACACGATGAGAATCTGGGCTTTCCCACTGTGGTAGCAAAGGGGGGAATTATGGGTTGGTGGTCCGCTTCATGTTAGGAGGACACCCCTCCATCTGTTCCCAGTTCAGCCTGCTTCCAATTTAAAGCTGAGATTTCGACACAAACCTCAATTTCTTTCCCCCATTTTAAATGCAAAGCAAGGCTTAGGAATCACGGAGTCCCTGCTCCTAGAATTCATACCACATTCCACACCCCCTCCCCAAATTATCTGGCTGTTTGTTTGAGTACCTGCTTGCTGTGGCACACAATGGGGCAGCTTTGAGAAGAAAAATTGATAATCTTCACGGAAGAGTAATTTGAATGAAATTACACTTGACAGCCAGTCTCCAAGCAAACAAGAGGCGCAAGGGAGCCTCTGCTAAGCTCTAAGGACTTGCCCAAGCCACTGCTGCTGGAGCTGCCCAGGGAAAAAAAGCACCTGCTTTTTCGACATCTAATTGAGCTTTTGACTAATTCTGTGCACCAGACTCCTGAAGAAAGGTAGCCATGGAAGAGAATATGGAAGAGGGGCAGACACAGAAAGGTACAGTGCTTTAAAAAGGGGTTTATTTGTAATGAAGTGATTATTTTGTGCTTTCCTTGTTTGCTTTAGACACTTGCCAGAGAGACTAATAAATATCTCTTGGAAGGCATTTTCCCTTCCTTTTTGTTAGGCTGCTCACTTGCTGTAATGTCTATTACGATCACTGTCATTTGAAAATCTTTTATGGATATACGTGTAAATGCACATTGAGGCATTAATATTAAGAACAGTGCAGTGTGGTGAAGTATCCCTTAGTCTAGTCTTTGTTAGACTTCATTTATTTCATATTTTCCTGGTTGTCAAGCTCAGTTCAGAGATTCTAGATTAGAGCCACAAAAACAATTGGTACACAAGTTGCAGTTAAAAATTTGATGATGTAACCATTATCAATACCTTTGCACAGTCAACTGATAGAACAAAGACTAACAGCATTTAGTGTAATTTGGTTGGTAAACATTTAATTTATTTCTTTTCATGAATACAGTATTGTTTTAATAAATAAGGAATAATAATAATAATTTAATAAATAAGGAAGCTCATGTATTTGGGGGAGTATTTAGTGATATTTTTCCTTTCTGTATGGCTGACTATAATCAACTTATTGGTAATACATGTTAAATTTCACATACAGTTTTTAAGCTCTATAGTCATATCTGGTTATATGTGGCAAAATGTGTGTGTGTGTGTGTGCTTAAATGCTGCCATTTTCAAACAATTCTATCTGTTTTAGAATTTTTTAGACACAAAGTGGGGTTTCAGAGGAAATTGATTTCACCCCAGTAGAGGCGACGTTTGTTCTCATGTCTGTGCACAGGCTTATGTAACACTAGAGAAAACACTCTTGTTTTCTTAAGATTAAAAGAATAATGCTACATAGAACACTTAAAGATAATAGTTAAGAGAATTACTGGAAAAGACACAGTTCCAGAAATGATCTTGAATGTAGAGAAATACATTTTTTTTAAAACTGCATTTTAAAATGATATCATTTGAAGTTTGGGGGTGCAATGGAGGTTTTTTCATATGTTGAAATGTTCAGGTATGCTGTGTTTCTTCTCTAAGTACACACACACACACACACACACACACACACACACACACACACACACACACACACACATGCACTCACACCTGCACTTACACCTTGGGTATAGATGCTCTACCCACCTGCATTCTGAGGCTAAATATGTAAATTTTTGCTATATGCCATAAAGATAAGCAAATGATCTCAAAAGTTTATACTTTCCTTTTTCATGACACACTTAAAGAGAAACAAAAATCAGCATTACTCTAATATGAGCTTTTAAAATAAAAGCATCAACATCATTTATCATGTACACACACAATTTAAGGGTTCAATAGAGATTTTATGGTATAAATTTTCTTGGCATTTTCTGTTCTGTCCTATAGTAATCTTTCAATTGACTGCTTCATTTTTTAAATAAATCTCTTATTATTGTATCTTTTTACTGTACACAGTCTTATTCTTCTTAGGCAAAAAAAAAAAATAAAAAAGATAGTTCAATCATTTTAGGTAGACACTAAATAAAACCTTCTGTTAAATTATGGACCATGTTAACAGGTTGAGTGTTTCACAGCAAGCCATGGTAGAGGTAGGAACAAGAAAAATGATGTAATGATGTTATGGGTTTGTTTTTTTTTTTTTTCCTCAGGCAATACTAAAAATCGTTCATAGAGGGGAGGCAGTAGTGCACTGACAGGACAATCTGTCACACTGGGTGTTGCATCAGTAACATATGCACATAAAAATCAGCAATAGTGGAGGAAAGCAATTTTAAATTTAAAAAAATCTATATAGTCATCTGTAATTACATGAAGGTTCAAGTAAAATGTCTACAGAGTGCCTTGTTGACTTGATTAGGGAAAGGATTACATTCTCTTCATTCCTGAGTAGTCTTTTTCCCTCAGTTATATATACGCTTGACAGTTTTTTAACATGTTGGATGTTGGCAAGCTACATTTGAACAATCTCTATAGTAACAGGGAAGGGGACATTGTGAATTTTGTATTGATTAATGTTAAAGGGACTATTTGATAAGCAGATAAATGTTTTAAGAGTTCAGGTAGACAGATTTGATGATCCATCCACTGTGTAGGGAAGTAGCAGTTCATGTTTCCTCTGGTCCTGTTTTCTTAAATGGCATACATAGGATTTTTAGTACAAATTCTAACAACAGCATTCTCTTCCAATTAAAAGATGTTCTCCAGCCCTTCTCATAACTTAATGCCTTTTATTGTACTTAATGATATTGCCTCTTGACCCTGGTATAAACTAAAGGTAACCGGATTATATTAAATGGAAAAGCATTACACCAAATGAACGTTGGAATTAAATCGCAGAGTGTGGTAACAGGTTAATGTCTGAGGGAGTCTTAGCAGCTGCAGATACCAAGAAAAGTGATGTCATTATTTGTGATCCATTTTTCCTCTAGTAACTTTGAAAATTGTACTGCAGGGAAAGCAGCAGCAACTATACTCTCTTGATATGAATCAGAATGATTGAAATTATATTTAATTTTTCCTATATCACCTTTTAAATTCGACTAGAATGTAAGATTGAACCCAATAGTTTAATTAAACATTGCAGAAAGGTAAATTTAGTTTATGCTTAAGGAATTACAAAAGAGTCCTCCCCAGGGGATATCTTTTTCTTTATATTTATATGCTTTTTCCATGTTGTCTGTAAAATATAACAAGAATGACCAGTAATGATTTCTATCCTGATGCATATCCCAATCTAGAGGGTAAATAATTTAAGAGGATGGATGACTTCAGCAGACATTCTGTTCCATCAGCCCATGCTTTGTTACAGTTCTAAAATGGATTTCATTAATCTGTTGCTCCATCCCTTCCTCCACCTTCACCAACAGTATCTCAATGCACTAAAGGAATTCTAATGTTTTAAAAATGTCACGTTTGTAAAACATGCTCTCTAAGTAAAATCCAATTCCTTAAACATGGGTTAAACTAGAAGAGCAGTATTCTAGAATGAAATGGGGAGATGTAAAAGTAGACTATTTTGAACATTGCCTTTGGGTATGGCCATAATAACCCAATATAATTGCCATCAAACTAAAGATGGAGACCATGCCATGGCATTAAATTCTCCTTGTTCTATAGAGAGGTTCAGGAAAGACTATAAATATTTTATGACTATTTAAAGACATAACGATATACTCTGTATTTATGGTTGAGTTTGTATAATTTCTGTTACTCATGATCAACTGGAATCTAGTTTATAAATATACATGCTAACCAACTGCTGCAGTCTGAAAGTGTTGAATGGGAAATATCAGAAATAAGTATTATCTAAATATTAATTTTCCTACAATTCTGACAGTGTGAGGTTACTATATGCTATGTTAATCCATCCTTCCTAGTATATGAATATCTCTTTGTCCAGTGTATCCATGTTGTATATATTACACACCCACCAGTCATCCTCTTGATTTTCAGACTAGGTGTTGAATATTAGATATTGGTTGTCACATTATCAGTGTGAACAAGAAACCCTTACTTTGCTTAAATCAAAAATAGTAATGCTGGCAATTCAGATGAGCCAAAGAAATTTGTAAAGGGCATTTTTAAAGTGAAAGGTGAAACTCCCCCCCCCCAACAAAAGATCCCAAGCATTTTTTTTATTATGTCTAGCTGGAACAACAAAAAACCACATTCAAACTCAATGACAAATAATAAAAGTTCACCAGATTGAGCACATTGTTTTAAACCTTTGAGGAGAATGTCCTCAGCGTCTCCTCAGGTGCTTATTCTCTTAACAGTACATGGGGACTGAATACACAGGATTGTTCTCTGGCATGGCTACTTATTGCACAAGTTGATGTGCACTTTAATACTTAGATATTTTTCTTTAAAAGGTTGTTCCATTTTACATAGCAATTCAAGTTCCTCCTCCCTCCCTTTCTTCTACCCTCTCACCTCTCCCCCATCACACCCCCAAATTGCTACTGCTTATATTTTAATGTTTGTGATTTAAATAGGGTTGAACCTTGTTGATTCTTTAAGAGGAGGACCACAGAGTATTCAAAATGTCTCAGACAATACATTTTACTCATTCAATACAAGGACATTCAAGAAAGACCCTGAGAAAATAAGTGATCCAACAAAGCTCCCCTGTTGGACCAAGTTTGTTTATAATGCCATTTGAAAGGTGAAAACTCTTAACATATTTTGATGATCCATCCACTATAAAGGGAAGTAGCAGTTTAGGTAGAATCATCTGCATATCAAATCTGTGGTAGTTTTACTGTCAATTGTCCCACTGCAGCATCTTAGCTATAGTACAAGCTAAGTTCTTAGTCTTTTATTCTGTTCCATCTTATTACATAAGGCATTGTATCATTTCACATTACCACACAGAGAAAAGAGAGTACAATACACCAAGCTATTTTGCGGCATACAAAGGGAAACACTGAATTTTCATGACTTTAATTGCAGTATATCAATTGCTATATTGTAGTATTAGTTTTATGAGTTTATTATTAGTTGTTACTATCTTACTGTTCCTTGTTTAATCATTACTTTTTTCTAAATGTAAGGCTCACTAGTGTCCATGATATCAGATCTCTACTGGAGATCTTAAAATATACACGCTATGGATGGGAGGGGCTACTGGATTAGGGAGATGATGACAGCATGTGTTGTAGCAGGAGTCCTTTATATCCACATAAAACCAAAGCAAGGCTTACATGTCTCTAACCTGACTATTGTGAGGAAGAGACAGGAATATCTAGGAGCTTCACTGAAACGCTGAACTTCAAATTCAGGGAAAGTATACAAGAAAGGAATAAGACAGAGTGTGATATAGCAAGACTCTTGACACCACCTTTGCCTTCTATGAGCATGTGAATTCCCCATATATATGCATACATATGGACATATGTATACACACATCAATACCACACACACACACGCACACACACACACACACACACACACACACATCCACTCACACACATGCACATTAATACCACCAACACCACACATAGACACACAAACACACCAATGCACACCTAATAAAAAGGGACTAGTGGACATATTTTTTATTTGTAAACATGCATTTATGTCAGACACATTTTGTCAGTTCTTAATAAGAAAATACAGAAGTAGTTAGAGAGTTTCTAATAATCAGTGAATTAGTGGGTACACAGCTAGGTACACAAATAAATAGATGACTGTTACCTCATAAACAATTTCAGTCATAACATTACTGAATTAGGAGGGCTTTACAGAGGAAATTTCCTGAAACAATGGGTAGAGGAAGTGATGATGCACATAAAAGATAGCAGCCACAGTATTACTCACCATGTTTTCCTGTTGTAACATATCTGTGGTACATGAGACTGCTCTCAACTTTCAAGATGAACCAATCAACCACAGACTTCCTATTCAACACTGATACATGCACTGCCTTCTCAATGACAACAGTCTTTGGTGACCTGCAAAAACTGTATCCCTAGTAGAAGCGAAAGGTCAGATTAAACGTAAGTGAAGTCCAGTTTCACCATTATATCTAGGCTGACTGAAATTCTTTGAAAGAACATTTTTTTAATTGAAAGATAAACATTCCTGATGGGAAGATTCATGAAAAGAGAAGAAAACCTTGGCTTTATTATACCAGAGAATGCTAGCAAACAATTGCCTAGTGATTTCAGAAACAGACATTAGCCTGAGGACTTAACATAAATTAACTCATTGACTCTTCCCAGTAACCTTAATTGGTACTTGTATTGAGGAAACTAAAAATCAAATAGGTTAATTAACTAAACCCAGCTCACACAGTAGACAGTAATAGTAAACTTGGGTTCAATACAATCACATCTGAAACCAGAATGTGAGAATTTCAACACACTCTGCTTTATACTAAGTACCAATAATTGCCTATCTGCCACATGCCCCTCATGTGACTGCTTCAACCACACACTTCTAACAGATGCATCAACCATGTTCAGGAATTTATGACTACATTGTATGTACTCTTCATCCTTGGTTTTTGACCACTTACAAATAGCCTTCCCAAGGGCAAAACAAAATTGACATGGAACATTAAGTTACCACATGAAAGTCATAATTGTTGTCTGAAAAGATAAGCTGAGTCAATTTAACTCACATTTTGATACCCAGAAAACACTAAGTCTTGGCTCAGTACTTTATTTCCTCACATATTTTTATAACTGTTGTCCATCTCAGCAAATCCAAGTCAATCTCTGTTATTGTAAAATCAGCTCTGACTATAGCAAAAATCACCACTAATAAAGTGGTGTCTGTATTAATTCTGTGAAGAGTGCATTTAGTTTAATTTTGTGAGTATAGTTAACTAAACACATTCCCAATAGATGCTTAAATCTCTAATGGATTCTACTTTTTAGCACATCCTTGATGATTTGGATTATTTTCATCTTTTATTTTTATTTTCAAAAATTTTACCCTCTCCAAAATAACAGTGCTTACCTATAAATACTGATGGAAGAAAAGCTTTATAAATATTGGAAATAATTAGAATAGATTATAGAACAATTAAATACATCTGTTATATTAATGGATTTTAAATTGTTAGTATGTTGAAATATTTATTCCATTTACTTTAAAGTAACAAATCAGCAACAAAGAATTTTGAGTTATTAGTAAGTTGCTGGGTTTAAATAATACCTTTTTTTTTCTTTTTTTACTTTTTCAATGTTGACCACTCACAGACTTCTTAAAAAGGAACTATTTTTGTTCACCTAGTGGATAACCTTCATCTCAACAAATACTGTCACAAATCACCTCTTCAGCTGCCATCTCAGTGTTTGGTTAAGAAACCTCAAAAGCCCATCAAATTTCATGTTTTACAAAGCATACAAAAAGTCTGACCTACAATCTGATACCCTTGCTTTTATTAGTTAAATGGGCCCAACCAGAATGTTCTTTGTCTAAGAAATTATTTTTATCCTTTTCTTCTATAAAATGTCACTCTAAGATAATGTTTAGTGGGGAAAATTAGGTGTGTTATTAATTTAATAGAAATTCCCAGAGCATGTACATTTCCATACTTATGATAGCTTCTTTCATTTAGTTATACACCATTTTTGTTATATTCCTCTAAAAATTTATTGCATCAGTAAACAATTATCTTTTTATACCTGTGTTTCCTTTTATCTCTGAGTTCCAAGATACTTATTAATGGGTTTTCAATATCTTGAAAGGAGGATAGGTGTAGGATTATTATAAATACATAGTTTAGTAAAGTGAGTGTGTGTATTCACTCTTTCACTTACTGCTTAAAGTTGGACTTACGCTGAAGTATTTAAGCAGTTGTAAGTACAGTGTGATAGACCGAAGTAATTAAAAGTGTTTTCTTTGAATTCCTTCATAGTCCAGAAGACAATAACTCATAGTAGATTCCTACCATAAAGAATACCTACTATGCTAAATTTGGCCTCCCATTCTCTGCCTCCTTTCTTCCTAGCCAGTCCCAGCCCATAACCACCCTTTTAAGTTTTCTAAACAGTGAAAATTTTCATTCATAGAAAGCAGAAAGCCAAGATTATTTTCAAAACTTACTTTGGATAGCTTCCCTCCTAACAGGTGCCACATGTTCTCAAATTGAGCTAGGAATTTATCTTGGATATTCCTCTTCTTCCTTTTTTTTTGGTTTTGAGGTTTCTCTGTGTAGCTTTATAGATCAGGCTGGCCTTGGCCTTGAACTCATACAGATCTGCCTGCCTCTGCCTCTCGAGTACTGGGATTAAAGGCGTGCATCACCACTGCCTGGCTATAACATTATGTATTCTCAATCTGAACCAAATTTCCTTTTTGTTCTGTGAAACCAAGAAATATATATGATAACTGGTTGGTGTTTCCTCTAATTTTGAATAGAACATTTAACTTTGATTGTAGAAGAAAACTGGTCAAAGCGCAAAACAAAGGAAGGATGTCTATTGGCTTTAAATGTTGTGTATGCCTTTAGAAAAAAAAATCAGCATGTGAAAACATTGAATTATGTTATAATCAGATTACTTTCCAGAAAGTGTATAAATATGATGAACTTTTAGAATGTTTAATTGCACAAGATAAAGGGCTATGATGAGTTCTGTTCATGAGAAGGTGTTACACACATGAAGCATCACTCATGTTGCCTCCTGATTTGGAATATGCACTCTTTTCCTTCATTTTCAGAATTAACTTTCTAATTCTGTATTCATTGTGTTTTGTGTTACTGCATAAAATTTAATCATAAATAATTGCACTACTGTAATTTCTGCACAAAAAGAAGTTTACTATTCAAATTTATTATCTACTTCTTCATTACTCTCTTCATAAGATATTGTGATTATTTTTAAGTAGCTGAGCCCTTTCCTAGAGGCAGTACTGAATGATGTCAGTTTTTTGAGTTGTCTTAATAATATTTTCTAAATGTTTAACATTTAATATGGAATATGTCTTATTATTAATACTTATATGCATATTGTTTCCTGTCTGCTTTTTCAAAGTACACGCTCCTTAAAGGTAAGAATTTTATTTCCTTTTCAATCTAATCAACAAAGCAAGTCCCTTCATATCTGGTGATGACAGAGATAGATGACAGAGAAGGGGAGAAACATGAAGGAAGGAAGAGACGAGAATGAAGATAATGTCAAGCATACAAGAAAAGAGGAAGGTAGAGCCTATCTCCTCCCAGTGACAACTCTTACAAAGCAGCTAAAGGCAGAAATCTGCCTTGACTCCATTTTACCATTATATTTGAACTAAAATAATCTATTCTTCAGCCTGATAATATTCAGCAGCTTGATAGCAGCTTTCAGTAGACTGAATAGATTTTTCCTTTTCTGTTATTAATGAACCCACATATTTTTAGCATTCCAAGTTGAGCACTTAAGTGAAACACATTAAAATGTCAAGTTCATCAGATAGTTACAAAAATTTGGAATGAAAATTAAATCTTAAAACATTTCATATAATGTGTATTAATGAATAATAGAATAACAATATAAATATTTACTGTTCATGGCATCCTTTGTTCATGACTGTGTTGATAAAAAATCAAAGTAGAAATATCACTTTGAAATTATCTAGGACAATTTAATAAGGTAAGAGTTGCATAGAATATTTCTAATGGATACATTTCTGGAGTAATAAGTTCCAAGAATAATGTGTCAATAACATAATTTTTATTCTTTCATATTTGGTGTCAATTTTCATGTCTCGTTATACCAATTCCTAGAATTAACTGCTGTTTTAAATCTAAATTGAAGACCTCATGAAATCATAACAATTAAGTTCAGGTCAATAATGAGTCATGATCATTTATTCAGAGATACTTGAGACATTTTAGTATTCACTTTTTTTTCTCCCTCCAATTTTGGTTACTAATATTTAGATGCACTTATTACAAATGTGCACATTTAGGACGTGAGAAATCACTACTGAGTAAAGTTGAAAATGAAATCTTGAAAAATCAAAATAACTTCAATTTCAAATGACTGTTATATAGTAAAGTAGGAAAAGATACTCTAGAGAAAATGTTTATTAATATAAATGCTATTTTTACCAAGAGACTTGCTAAAATGCTAGGTAAAAGCTTAATTAGTCAAAGAGGTAGCAAATACTTATTACTTATGTAAATTTTCCACAAAGGGGCAATATGTCTTGTTAATATGTATCTATGTATCTTTTTTAATTAAAATTATTTAGTAATATCTACATTGAAACTATGGCTTATTTTATATGATTGTTTTACATGGAAAATTACACAAAAGTTTATGTCCTATTTAAATTTTATATCATCCATATAATATTTCGTCTTTACTTTGATACTCCACTTTCATAAAAATTATACAGTTATGAAAACACTAGTAAAACATAGGGAAGCTAAGATATTCTCAGACAATCAATTCTCTGAATAGATATGCAGTGGATTAGAGGAAAGAGCTTTCAACATATTTTGATATGAATTTATATATTGATGTAGTGTCATCTTGTTTTGCCAGTGAACTGGTGATGGCCACACCATTTGAGCATGGTTTCAGTTACATATGTGGCCCATTATAAAGAGAGGAGGGATTGGCTGGAATTTTCTTGGGTTGTGAGTGCGTCACAAGGGCAGAGACTGCATCTTATGTACCAAGAAGACCACAGTGGTTATTTGGTCTTATCTGTGTAAATGCTCCTCTAATAAATACATATTTATCGTTTATCTTGGGTCTGGTGTACTCAATTAAATTCTGTTTTCAGTTGGCGCCCACGTGGGTTGTTCCCACGATTAGTCCAAGTGGCTGGCCAGGCCCTGGTATTCCATAGGGCTTGCATTTACTGGAGAAAGTGAGAAAATCTGTGCCCATATTCATCAGAGATATTGGCCCATAAGATTTTTGTTGTGATTTTTGGTTTCAGCATCAGGGTAATACTGGCTTCATGGAGACACTTGGGAAAGATTTCTTTCATTTTCTATTCTGTGTAATAATTTCAGGAGTTTTACTGTTAGTTCTTCTTTGAAAGATCGGTAGAATTCTGGCTCCAGGGCTTATTTTTATTTAGTATGTTTTTAACTACTGCTTCTATCTCAATAGATCTTATGGGTTTATTTAATTATTGATTATATCTTGATTTAATATTAGTGTGCCAAATATTTTTAGAAATTAATTTGTTTCCTTTAGATTTAACAGTTTGGTGGAATGTAGCATTTTAAAGGATGTCCTTACAGTCTCTGAATTTCCTTGGTGTCTGTTATAATGCCTCATTTTTCATCCATGAATTTATTAATTAGGCTCCTCTCCCCCTCCCCCTGCTTTTTTTGTTGTTGTTTTTGTTTATTTGCTAAAAGGTTTGCCAGTTTTGTTAATCTTTTCACAACAATCCAACTTTCTCTTTAATTGATTCTTTATAATGGGCCAAAAAAGAATAAAATATTTATATTTAGCTAGCTGCTACATTAGCTTAGTAGAAAAATTCACTCAAATTGCAGACATGAATATAAAACTTAGAACTGCAAAACTCAAAACTCACTGACCTGTGAATTTTAGTAAGAGAATTTTTGCTTCTTATTCTTCTTTTAAAAATTACAATTTTGTTTCCTTTTATGATTTTGGAATGGTGAGTTTTGCTAAATATACAAAGCAGTTGGTAACATTTTACTATATTTTAATTATTGTTTAGTTCAATATGTACTCTTTAGGTTTTCCTCATTCTATAGCATGTTTTTTATGCTTTGTTATTTGGAAAGAAATGCTACTACTTATGTTTTAACATGTATTGAGTAAATAAACAAGCAAACAAACAAATACTGTCCTATCTAGGCAAAAGATCTTGGTCCCACTAGATTTTTTTTAATTCCACTCTTCTTTATTAAACATATTTTTAAATTTTTTAAAGAATTTCATGCAACATGTTTTGATCATATCCACCCCCACCTAACTTCTTCCAGATCCATCACGCCATTTCTTCTCAAGGAGACTGTTAAAGAAAATTAATCTTTCATTTATAAGTTGTTATCAATTGGAGATAGTTTCTGGGTTAGGAATAGGGGTTGTGTCCACTTCTCCTTTCAACTCTAGAATTTCATCTGGTGCAGAATGTGCAGGCCCTATACACTTTGCCAAAGTCTTTCTAAGTTCATGTGTGTGTTGGTCCTGCTTTGTTTAGAAGGCCTTGTGTCCTTGGCTTCCTCCATCCCCTCTGGCTCCTACACTTTTTTCTGCTTCCTTTTCTGTAGTGTTCCCCCAAGATCTGAGGGAAGGGATTTGAAGACCTCCCACTTAAAGCCAAGTGTTCTAAAGTTCATCACTCTCTGCTTATTGTTTGACTGTGGGTCTCTGTATTTGTTTCTTTCTATGGCAGAAGGAAGGAAGCTTCTCTGGTGATGGCTGAACAAGAATTGACCTATGAGTATAGCAGAATGTTGTTATGAGTCTGTTTTGTCCTATTCTGTTTCGTTTGCTTTTGTTTAAACTTTTTATTTTATTATGATTCCTTAGATACCTGTTTGTTTTTGTTGAGAGATGTTGATGTAGATGGGAGTGGAGGTGGGGAGGAAAATCATAATATGTTACATAAAAGTCTATTTTCAAGAAAAGGAAAAATGTAACTTTGAAAAACCAAAAGGGTATTGAAACCTTAGAATTCCATTTATTTCTTGATTACTTCAAAAAGCATTGTAAAATGGGAAGTGATTTACACTTTGCAATCTGGATTACCCAGTAGAGATAGAAGAAAATTTCAAACAGGGAATGATGAAGAAAAAGTACTGAAAATGCGAATTTATTTATCAGTATATCTATTTTACATATTCATTACTACGCATTGGAACTGAGTTATTTGGAAGCATTCATGAACACTGATATATCTGTAGGTGTCATAGATTGTCAGTTTTATTACCATTGTAACAAGCTTGTTAACAATCATAATTAACAAAAAAATTTGTGCTACAGTTGAGAAAGGCCCCAATAAAGACCATTTGTAAGCAAAGTTGGTTCGTCATCTATGTTATAATTGAAAAATAACACATGACACTATTACTCACAAAAAAATAAGTAGAATAAAAGATGGTTCTATTGTTATCTTAATTTTCATAATTTATTTCTGGCATTGTTGTATTAATAAAGGTGTTATATCAAAATAGACTAGCTAGAGGTTTGTCATACATTGATGAAATATGACAATAAATTAGCTGTCATTTCTAAAGAAGAGAACACCAAATTATTTGAGAATTTAAAAAAATCATTATGAAAATTGTTGGAGAACAAAGATTTAAGATTAAAACACAGATAGCAATTCTTGAAACTGTTGCTTTGGAATTGAAAGCTTTCAAATAATGTTCCTCAGGGAAAGAAAATACCCGTGGGAACTGATTATGTCTCCATTAGGCAAAAACAAATAAGCAAACAGCTTGCATCAGTGGAAGACTTAGAAACAGTCTCTCCCTCAGCAATACCCCTAGGGATCATACCTTAGTACTTCTTCTAGAGCTTCCAGGTGTGAATACCACTGCTAGGTTATGGCCTATACCCAATAAGACAACATAAGTCAAAAACATGGAATGGCCGATTTATATATTTTTATGCAAATTCTTGTGGTTTATTTGTCATGATGGTTGATGGTATTTATCGCTAATAAACTATTCACTGAAACATAGAAGAGCTAAGCAGAAACATTACAGCATAGATGTAAATGCTAATTCTTCCTTATTCTGGTCATGCATAAAATGAGGAAACTGATAGTCCGTATATGGCTGACCGTTTCAAAGATGCTTCTTCTCTATATGTTGACCATTTATGGGTCTTTGTATTAATTTCCATCCACCACAGACTCTTCTCCAAAGAAGACTAAAAACAGAGTAATATTTATCTAGAAGATAACTTGATAATATGACCACTTGCCAAAGTAATAGTTGCTTTCTATCCCCTGGGGTCCATGAACTCCATGGCCATAAGTTCTTACCCAAATTCACAGGGCTAGTCATGGGTTTCCTCCTGGGATCAGGCCTTAAGTCTAATATGTTACCCCCATACCGTTCATGAACTTTGCACCTGAGGACTTATATTGCCAGGCAAGTCATAGAATTCACAGCTGGGTAAGACTGTTGTTGACTTTTTTCCTCAAGCTCCCTGAATACACTTCCAGGAAGTTTATGAGTTGGTAAGAGCCTGCTTTCTCCACATTCTGGGACCATGGTGTGTGTGTGTGTGTGTGTGTGTGTGTGTGTGTGTGTGTGTGTGTGTGTGGTGTTTTCAGCAATAGGCTCTTAAACATTAACCTCTGTAGAACAACCAAGAACAAATTCAATATTGTTTTGGAAGTCTCTGGGGCTTTCCTCATTAATAAATGCAGCCACTGTACTTTTTATATGGCAACCTGTATTGTCATAAGTGTTTGGGGAGTGCTCAATTATCATTGTGACACCTGTGTCACACTCTCTTCCAGCAACTGTCAGAGAGCATCAATGAAAAAGATAGTGGAACTAGTGTAACAGCTTGGGGTTAAGCAGGATTGTCTTCAGATCATGATAGTCCTCTTTCAAGTACTCATGTCCTCACAGCAGTTGTGACAGCACAAAATCAAGTCACTAAACATTCCAGCATTGATGAAGGAGCAGCACATAATTCCCCAAACCCCTGCTAAAATGTTATTGACAGTTGATGGGCTGCTAAGAGAGTGCCAGTTTTCTTGCAGGGCGTGGTCCTTTGTAGATTGAACATGTTCCAGTGGATGAATCCACAAGCATGTAAGTTAGACTCAGTGGATTTTACAAAGAAAAAAAAGAAAGAAAAAAGAAAAAAGAAGGTGAAAAGGTGAAGAAAGGAAAGAAAAAGAAAAGAAAGTTGAGAATGAGATGGGCACAAACACTGGAGGGTTTGGTGGAGGATGTGGTGTGAATATTATTAAAATACATTATATACAGCTGGGCAGTAGTGGTGCATGCCTTTGATCCCAGCAGTCAGGAGGCAGAGGCAGGTAGATCTCTGTGAATTTGAGGCCATTCTACAGAGTGAGTTCCATGACATGCTCAGAAGCTACACAGAGAACCGCTTCTCAATCCCTCCAAAAACATATTGTATAAATGTAGGAAATTCTCAAAGGATAAATAAAAACTTGTCTTGAAAAAGCAAGGAAAAGAAAGGTTATATATTGTACTGGTTGCATTGCTAAATGTGTTAATATTTATAAAATCATGTAATTCCATACTTGATAATTAAAATGATTATAATATATTTATTTTTTAAATTATATTTTATATTAATTGAGTGTTGATACCTCCAAGTCTATTGTAAAACTATTGCAAGTCAATTGCAAACTTTTAGGATATGTGACAGAAGTATAAGTTTAGTAATGAATAAACAAAATAGTTATTTTAGGCTGTCAGCCAGAGAAAGTCTCCCAGTTGTCAATAAACAGACTAGATAATAAAGCTTTTGATATGAAAGTAGAATTGAGTTACAGCTAGACCTCTGTACATAAATAAGTAGATATGTAAGAAACAGCCAGTGGCATTTGAGACAAACAGAGTGATACATGAAAACATTTAAATTGTTCAGCCGAGATATTGTATATGTCCAGAATCTTGTGTAAACTACAGCCGGGGTAATGGAGGGAATTGGCATAATAGCTTATCAACAGGGTCTTAACTGGTGTGAGTCTCTCTGTGAAGTTGCTGCATGCATAGAACTTGGCTCTGGCTTTTCTAAAGGAAAAATGCAGTAAAAATTAGAAGAGAGATGAGAAGCTGAGCCCACAGTACATTTATGATGTAGTCCAGGAAGTAACTCTATCATTTCTGCCCTTGTGCTATTATTAATAAGCAAGTTATTAAACACGGCACTTACTCAAGAAAAAGAAACTGCAAAGGACACATGTGGGGAATACAATCTGAGAAGTGCCCACCATGCACCTCAATATGTGCCTTAGATGGAGGATGTTCAAAATGGAATTCATTTCTTGCTCTCATATTTCATCATTTCAGTCATCATTTCCATAACTTTTCAAAGCTAGAAATCAATAGGTCATCATGAATAATTATTAATTGCTAACAACTATTAAGTTCCCACTTTTATCAAATCTAAATTTCCATCAAATCCTTTCCCTCAATCATTTCTCCTAATTGTGATTTTTCATTTTAATCCAATTATTTGCCAAGAGTGCTAATTAATTGTTATCATTAGCTATTTCAGTTTTCACTCCCATCTTTCAATTCATTCATTCTCTATTCACATAAAGGGTTGCTCCCTGTCAAACTAAATGTAATCATAAATTCTGCAGCTCTTAGGCTTGCATTAGGGATCAAAATATAGCTTAGTAGTAGAGTGTTTACCTAGCATGCAAAAAGAGTGGATATTTAGTCCCCATCATTATAAAAATAAAATAAATGGTAGATGAATAACTGAAGAGTTTACATTATTTTAGTATGTTTAAGATATGTTATCTTTACTTTGGTGTATCAATCTCTTCACCATTTAATTCATAATAAAATATCCAACCTTGTTTTCAATTGCATAATTTACACAGTATATACCTGACATTTTAAACTTCATTTTAAAGCATATTTATTCTATTAATGTACTTGGGAAGAGTCAATAACAAATCTCTTGTGACAAGTTCCAGAATTTAACAAAAAGCACTGATGTAATCTTACCCTGCTCTAACCATATTATCTTCAAGTTTATTTTAGCTTCTCCTTGGCATAATGATATCAGTCCATTTCATAATCCAAAGAAACAAATGTTTTATGCTCCTAGTGATGAATAAGGCTTTTAATTATAAATTAAAACTAAATAAAAATACATTTTAATTAGATTACATTACTCATTCAAACTGAATTGTGTTTCTTCTGTTTATAGCATTACTATCTGCACTAATAAATTCTTTTGTTTCCATGCCAGCTTTACAGATGACTTTATTGTCTAAAGACTCTTAGTTATTAATATGTGAGTGTGACTACAGGTTATGGTATCAAGTTACCAAATTGATTAAAAACAGGCTTTGTGGCTAGAGATGGTCCATTCAGTAAATTGAATGCCATGTAGCTAGATGATCTGAGCTCAGATTTTCAAATGCTATATAAAAATCAGGGCACAGCAGCACACCTGTAAGCTCATGGATGGCTGGAAGGGAGAAGGAGACAGCCTCCCTGACGTCATTGGCATGGCAGTCAAGACTACAATATAAAGAAAAGTTCCAAAGTGAAACCAACATCTGGAGTTGTCCTCTGACCTCCACGCTCCACACCCATTGTACATGGGTTGCACAGCCACTACACACATATGTGAACCCATACACACATAAATTGTTTTAAGTAGGCCTCCAAAATTATGTTAATATATGGACATGTTTTTTGGAATTTTTGGAGGACAATCAATTTTCAGAAAAAGTCAAGACCAAAAAATATTGAGAATATAATGCTATTTTATTACAAGAGTGGGGAATATATACATGTGTGTGTCACTTTTCTAAATCCTTCCTTGTGCTTTGGTTAGAGCTTCCATATGGATACAACCATCCACGAGTTATATTCATTAAATGGAAGGTGCTTGAGTCCTTTCTCTGATATGTAGATTATATTTAATTTCTAAGTGCAGTTTTAAACATTTAAAGTTAGTTTTCATAAATTATTTTCTTTATATAATAAGACTCAAATAACAGACAGTACACTCTTTAAATTGTGAATAACAAAGCAACACTACACATTCTGTGAGTGACACTACGTGACATGCAGCAAGAGACAAGTCACTTGGACTCCATCACCTTATTTTCCTATTTGCGGTGTTAAGAAGTTAAGACTAGAGTTCTACATTAATTTTAAACATGGTTTTAATCCAGTGTTTTAAGAAATATACAATAATAATATAGTATTTTTATTATATATATTTTATATTTTTAAGTAAAATAAGTATCTACAGTTCAATATTATGTAAAAATAAGCCTGAATGAGTAGAGATTTTCTTTTAGCTGGTAAATCTTACGCATAAGTTATATTAAACACACAAAACAAAGATTTACCAGAAAACAGAAACATCCACATTTAACAAATTTTTCTGCTTTCTTTTTCTTTATCTTACATGAATTATTTCCACAAAGCTCATTATTATGTATATGATAAGAATTACCAAGTGAAGATACTAAAAAAGATATGGTACATGTATGAGAGATTATCTTAACTATTTCTTTAACCCTAGTACAAGCATATTTTGGCTTATTGTCTCCCTCAATAAAACAAAGTAACATTTTATAAGCAACAAACAAGACTTTGCCTTTTGTTGCAAAGACCTCCATTCACAATCTGTGCTATTCTAGCTTTTAAGGTGGAGCCATTCATAAACAATAGCTAACAGTATTATACTCCCTAACCCCTGGTTATAGGAATTTTTATTATTTTTTATTTAAGCAACTGAGTTAATTTTGAAATTCAATATTTCCAAGTTGGAGAACTGAGCATTCCTCCACCACATTTATCTCAGAGGAATTTGCTTTTGGAATGAAAGAAGCTAGAACACAGTGGCTGTAATGTGTTTTGATAGAAAGTGAGTTCAAAAATAAAATAACCAAGGAAGGGAATAAGAAGAGCATTGGGGTTGTAATACTTAACTGCATTTTGGCTACTTTTTAAAATTGAAGAAAATATCTTTCATCTAGACTTAGGAAATCTCATTAATGTGTTAGTCCCTTTATTTTGCTGCTGAATTTGTTGTCAGTAATTGGGTCACTATATTGAAATGCCCTATGTAAGCTCAGAATTCTCTGTGTTAGTTGTCATGACAACCATAGTGGTCGATTAAACATGCTCAGAAATTGGGGACCTGGGCTTTTAGAAGCCGTTAACTAGATTGAGAATAGAACACTGTCTTAATAATGTTAAATTGTGCAGAAATTTTTAAGATTTTTCTTTACAGGCACCATTATATAATTATTTGTGCATCATTAGTAAGCTACACTTTTAACATATAAAGATGTAGATGCTGAAAACTCACTTTGGTGACTAGAAAATACAGTTACAATTCTAAGTTAACTCAAAGGACACGAGGGCGTTGAAACAGCATTACCATGCTAAGTAATTCTATTATAGCTAATGCTAATATTAGTCAATACAAATACAATGGCTATAAATGGTGATTCGTATTTATCTCTTTCTGCCTTTAAACTGCTCTGTGCAATGAATGGCAGATGATATCTGCAGATGGTACACAGAGGCATATTGGCACTCAGGCTGAGCCTTTGCTGGCCAGTAGATCCACAGACAGGTTTAGGGACAAGGATGCTGATGAAGTTATAGAACATTAAAGAAACAGTGCTGGATTAAATTTGAGAATGTGACACATGGTTGCATTTTGTCTTCTTTGGCTTAATTCCATTTTTTTGGCTTATGTGCATAGCTATTAACATAAAGAAAATGGGAGGCAGTAAATTAAAACAAGTTATTACAGCCATATAAATCTATATTTTTCTCATTCCTTTTCTGTGATTTCTAAGACCTTACTAATTTGGAGAAGGAGAAAAAAATTTTCTGTTTGGCATGCATCTGTTTTAGAAAGTAAGTCTCCGTATGTCTGGGGGAGAAAGGAACAAAGACAAGATAAAGAGTGGCCTAGGAACCAAGAAAATCGGTATGTGTGGTAGATACATCAAGGGAACATATTTAATTTTATTCTTTTTCATTGATATGGATACTGAAACTCAAGTCCACCTGCTTTCAGTAAAAATAAATAGACAATGCTCTTGAAACATTGTAAGGTTTTTCCAAAAATATCTTGTTGAAATTAAAATCTGGTGTCTTGTGGTAGCAGTTTTTGATAGGAAAGCACATTAGTTCATCTTTCTACAGAATAAAATTAACAGTAGAGGACTAAGGAACTAATTAGGGACAGGTCTCAGTCAAAAGCCCTGAGGGCATCGAGCAGAGGCAGTTCTTTATGTAATGTCAGGATTAGGATCCTTCTGATCCTACTTCCTCCCTCGATGCAGTCAAAGATGACACTCCCAGTTTAATATGATGTTCACTTAATATAAATGTAACTGACCATGTTGATTCCAATGACTTTTGTTTCAATATTCCTCATTTATTTTGATTAGGCTACTAGTGTGAAGCTGAGTTCTTAACAGATTACAATGTACATTAATTTTTGTTTGCATTGAATTTTGTTTAATATTTTATTACATTTAAGTCAATCAGCAACTATAGAAATATGAGTGGAGATAAGTAGTTAACTATCACTGGATTATGTTTTAAAAAATAAGATTCTAAAAACAGAATATAGATTTGAAATTAGCCTATAGCAATACGATACATTCTGTAAGGTTTTACTTTTCTTCTGTATCGTTAACACTAAAAACATAGTTGATACTTATATATTGTTAATGAATTCAGAGATATCTGTTATTAATTTTTTTTTAGTTTGGAGACAAATATTTCTTTTGTTTTCATTGTACTTCTGTCATGACCCTTTGATTAAAGTTTTCAAGTAATTGGACTCAAAAGTATTACATATTTTTTTTTATTTCTATTGTGGAGTGTTCAGTCTTAATGTGGACATCTATATCACACCAGTTCCTTCCAAGGCTCAGGGATCATTTTGGAAAATACAATGGAAAGATAGTTAGACCCGGAAGTGGTGGATGACTACAAGGCAGAAGAGTTTACTAGATACTGCAGGACAGTTGCTCATGTGAAATCACAACAGTTGTGACAGCATGTACAAGACTTGCATGAGCTCAAAGAACACATCTACAGCTTGGAGAGAGGTGGTAGTCCCATATTCCCCTCAGCTGAGGAACTATTGGCACATACTGGAAGAGTTGGTTTTCTTTAAGATCGTGAACTTTGGTATGCTCCAGTGGAATGTCATACTCCTAAGAAGACACAGATGTCACTAATATTACTTAATGTCACGCACATAAGAAGATACAGTTTGCACTAACATAACTTAATGGTTCTTTTAAAAAAGAGAAAGCAATAAAGAGGCCCCAAAGTTGAGAGGGCAAAGAAGGGAGTGGTGATTTTGAGAGGAAATGATTAAAATATAACATATAAAATTCTCCAACAATTTATTCATATAATATATATGTATAGACTTGTATGAAAGAAAGTAAAGGCTGAAATTGGAAGGAGACTGTGGGTAAAAAAAAGAAGAAAATAGATTACAAAATGTAATGTTTAAAATGTTTTCTCTTTCTAGTGGGAGATTATGTACATTCCTTACATACATTTTCTGTTAGAGGAAAAAAAAAATGTTCTGAAGAGTGGAGAATGAGAACAGTAAAGTAGATGCTGGTATGGAACAAACAGAAAATGTCCTTGTAGTTAAATTGGTTCTAAAAAACACTAAAGGAGAATTGATAAAATACTTATCAGAGTCACTGTGAAGGAGAAAGGAATGTTTTTGACTGCATATACTTTCATTCACCTGATATGGAGAATAGATGTTGAAAGACACATACAGTCTTTAGAAACATAACTTACTTTAGATATTTTAACTGCAAGTGACCCTAGGAAGCTGCACAGTGGTAAGAATAGGCAGTAGGAAATGATGGGCTGAGAGAGGAAAGACCAAAGGAATGGACATACTTACCCAGAGACTTTCTCTATGAAGCCCAGATTAGAGGTCAACTGAATTGTACCTACATTCAGTTATCAGGAGGAGTGAAACTCAGAGAGGTAAACTGAGTAGACACCCACACACTTAGAAGAAACTCAGTTAAAAGGGCAGAGTGAAAATATCTTTCAGATATTTACTATTAACCAGTGTTCATTTTCAATAGAAAATAATTAACCTTTAATGACTTCCATTACCAATACTAAATGTCTCCACCTGAAATCCTTAAACATCCCAAGCTCTTGATTTTGGTATTCTAGTAATTTATTTTTTTGGTTTCTCAACCAACACAAGTACCCAGCACTTTTACCTTAACAAACACCACTGAATTTTCTTTTAAAAATTGATATATGCAGCACTATTCTGTCAAGTTTGATAAAGGACTGTGATCATGCCTTAGGTGACAGGTTGGAAACCATCAGCTTGTGTTAAGATTTCTCATAACTTTTTTCATCTTCTGTATAGGGAAATATATTGCTCTCTGTCACAATTATGCATGTAACATATTTTGCTGGACTCGATCTAAAACTACAGAAGAAAAACATCCAGCCCATTTTGTTCACCATTCTATCTATATGCTAACATGGTGATTGGGTAGTGACAGGTGTTCAATAATTAGTTGTTTAATTAATTAAAACCATGAGTGAGTTAATCCTGTTAATAATTATATACAGTGCTAATTTATCTGCATGTGTTTTTCACATTCAAAATTAATTTCTGGCATCTTTATTTGGTAGTGGTATCTAATTTCCTATGTGAAACCTATTGACAATGCATTTTTGCAAATTATCATCTTCTCATAAATGCATTTTAGATTGGTATAAAAAGGAAGGAAATAAAATAAGTAATCAGTTTTGATAACTAGTATGAAAATTTGGGCAATGAAGATAGCTGAAGTAGTTATCCCATAGCTGTAGAACGTATTGACATACATTAAAAACTACTCCCAAGTGTTATCTTGAGATAACGTTTTCATTTTCATTTTCTAGCTATGTGGGATAGTTCATTCCTCCCTCTGTCTCATGTGACTTTAATTGTAAGATACTTGAACATGTATAACCATTTGGGGGTTTTGGATGGGAATATCTAAGGAGTCTCAGTTGATGTTGGCTGATGGCTGATCTTAGCTTGACATGTGACTGAACATCCATGTGTGACTTCTCATAGACTCAAGACAACATGACCAGAGCAAGTGCTCTTAGAGATTCAGATAACTGCTCCTGGGCTTTTACTATGTGACTTCAGACATTTAAGATCTTTACTTATACCACATTGCATTTGCAAAGACGAGTCCCTAAAGCTGTCTGTATTCAAGAGAAGGGAGTCAGAAACTTTTCATTTTTCTTTTGACATTTTTTAAATGTTAAATATACATTCTCAACAAAAATAAAACACAGAAATAAATATTTCCGTTGAGAAGGAAAAAATACAAAAGTACTACACCATGAAGAAGCAAAGTTTATTTAGAGCATTTCTCAAGTAAATAAGCAATGTAAGACAAACCAAATTAAAAATCAATTTTTAAATTAGAAAAGTTAGAAGTAATTAAGAAGTGGCTTTAATTTTCTGTGCATTGTTAGAAGTGATACTATTCACAACTCATAGTATAAGATTTTTTTCTATAATTTTTTAGTTAAATTAACAACAAGCTGTTTTACATATCAATCCCAGGTCCTGAAACCTCCTGTCCTCCCCTGTTCTCCACACCAACCCCCATCCCATACCCTTTTTGCACTCCAGGGAGGGTGGAGTCCTTCCATGTGGAGTCTTCAAAGTCTGTCATATTATTTGAAGCAGAGCCTAGGCCCTCCCCCATGTGTCTAGGCTGAGGGAGTATCCCTCTATGTGGAATGGGCTTCCAAAGTCCATTCATATACTAGTGATAAATACTGATCAACTACCAGAGGCCCTATAGACTGCCCAGTCCTCCCAACTAATACCATGTTCAGGTAGTTTGGGTCAGTCCTATGCTGGTTTCCCAGCTATCAGACTGGAGTCCATGAGCTCCCCCTTGTTCAGGTCTATGCGTTTCTCCAGCCTGGTCTTGCCCCCTTTGCTTATCACTCTTCCCTGTCTGCAACTGGATTCTATGAGTTTTGCCCAATGTTTAGCTGTGGGAGTCTGCTTCTGCTTTCATCAGCTACTAGATGAAGGCTCTAGGATGGCATATAAGGTAATCATCAATATCATTATTGGGAAAGGGCATTTAAGGTAGTCTCTCCATTATTGCTGAGATTGTTAGTTGTGGTCATCTTTGAAGGTCTCTGGGCATTTCCCTAGTGCCAAATTTCTCTTAAAACCTATGATTTCTCCCTCTACTATGGTATCTCTTTTCTTGTTCTCCTCTGTTCTTTCCCTGACTCAATCGTCAGATTTTTAAAGTGTGTTAGGTATGGAGACTGAAAAGATTGCTCAGTGGTTAGAAGAGCCTGCTGCTCTTGCAAGAGGCCAGAGCTTATTTCATAGCTCCCAGACACCCAGAGCAACTGCTTCAGGAGATACATGGCTTTCTTCTAGTCCTTCCAAGCACATGCACACACATGCTCATTTTTACTCACATATAATACACATACATATAAATAAAAACTAAAAATGCATATTAGACTTGAATATATCTAGTCTTGCATTGATTTCATTTACTATATTGACCATAAAATAAATTTACATGTACGTGTAAGAAAAGTAGTAATTCAATAGTCTCTTCTCATACAGTATCAGTTCAAATGATTACACTATCCATTCAAAGAATAACTAAAAGCATTTTAGCAATTTTAACAGCTATTCATTGATAATTTTATTTTAACTTATGTTCCATATATTATGTACTATGTACTATTCATGGACTGGAAACTTTTCAGTACATGAATAACCTGTAGAAGACTACCATTCTTATGAATATTTTGCCCAATAAAATGCTTTATCTTGTTTGGATTTTCCTTCTCCTAGTCAAATGTTTGTAACTAATCACACAGATTGGAAAACATGACTCTGTTTATGTTTTATGAATTGGAGATGAACAAAGTGTCATGATCAGTGAGCACATGACTTGGTAAAGCAGGAAAACATGCTGAAAAAAATGGACATTACAGTCTTAGAGTTCATTCAGTAGTAGAATGAGGATCAGTGAGAAATATAGCTGAGGATCAGTGAGAAATCACAGTATTAGCAGCTCCCACACACTTTAACTTTCAACCTAGTGTCATAATTGCTCCCTCTTACACTTGTTTCTGGCATTATCATGTCATCCACCATAATGGCATTCAGTGCAGCCATGGGAGATCCTTTCTAAAACCAACACCATAGTTTTACAATCTACAAATTAAAAGTCAACAAAAGCCTATTTTCTTACAATTTACTCTGCTTCTGGTACTTATTGATAGCTGCAGAAAAGGAATTAGTATATTTCTTATTTAACCCCCAGCATACCAATATTGTATATTCATCTATTTAGTTGCTTTAAAAATATGTGTTCTGTGTCTACCATATATCAAGTCTTCAAGGAGGAATAAGAGACAATGCATGGCTGTTTTAATGCATGCACTTCCTTTTATGGAGCAGATCTCAAGTTCAATCAGTGATTCATCAGAAGGAAGAGAATAACTAAGCTTGGCATAATGAGTTGAGGCAGGACCACATCCTTCCCCACTGCATCAAAGCTGATAGGGGAAGCAGGAGGAGGGGAGGAAAGGGAACTGTGGTTGGTATGTAAAAGGAATTTTAAAATAAAGAAAAAAAATGCCTTAGAGGTCTGCCTACAACTTAAAAAAAACAGAAGTGGGAGAATAAAATATTTTTCTTTCTTCAAACTATTCTCTTCCCTGACTCTACTGTCATCCATAAGTACCCATATGTTATGACAGTTTTCATAGGCTTTCCAGAATGAAGGCAAATCTTCTTCTTTTCAAGTTGGTCCTCCTGTTGTTACTGAGCTCACATTCTCCTCTTGTCTTCCTTTAAAATCTTACACTCAAGCTCCCTTTCCTAGAACTATGAAAACTTCACCTGATAGCTAAGTTGATGAGACTGTCAGATTGGCATACTAAGGCTGTTGGCAACACGCACACAGAATTGTTAAATTTATGCACTTAATAGAAAAATATTTTAAATTTGATAGCCAACTTTCCATGCCTGTTTTCCGAACATTTGTTTCAGATTTACACTGGTGATTTCCATCTTGAGAGATAAGAGTCATGAGGAGATGCATTTTGACAGTGTTCTCAAGGCAAAACTCACCCATCATAATCTGAATAAAAGCCCTGGTGAGAAGACTCAGTGGGCAAACACTTTTGCCACCAAGAATTATTAGTTTGGTCTCTAGAACACACATAGTAGTGGAGAGAGGTATTTTCCACAAGGTGTCCTCAAACACCATGTACATCTTCATACACACACACACACACACACACACACACACACACACACACACACTCACAGTTGCACAAACAAACCACACACTAAATAAATGTAAAAATAAAAAGAAGAGGGTCTTAATTTTAAAAACATAACCAACAGAATCAGAAACGTCAAGAATATTATCCAGTATCCAATGAGTGAAATGATGCACTCTGATTTCTGCAGGGAAAGGATAAACACTACATACCACAACACTGAAACAATATACGATGTGAGTGATAGTTTGGAGATGTTTATATTAGGACTAATGTATTTTCCTATAAAATAATTAACAATCCTGCTCATAGAGCTTTCACAAGATGATATCATAAGAAATGGGAGAGGTCATAAAGGATTTGGTGAAGAAGATAGAGCATTAAGTAGAATGGAACAGTGGGGCCAACTCACCATTTTCACCAATATGCATGACGTGATAGAACATTTTTCTTATGTGTTTATAGGAGTATCTCTTTATATGACAAATTTTATCATAATTACTGATGAATGTCTAACAATTTATTAAATAAAAAAACGATTCGAATTGTATTGTTAAGGGGATAATACATAGTTTCGGTAAAGCTGTTTATGTTCTTACATTGTAACTTACATTATTAACATATAATTATATCGCTGATATGTTAAGATATTATATGACAGCATGTTTTTTATTATACAGTGAATACTCTATATTTAACCATGAATGGAAAATACTCAGAAAAAAATTGTTGGCGTCTGTTCTGAACACACATGAACTGCTTTTTTTGTCATCATTCCCTAAACAATTCAGTAATGTTAATTTTATGTAACATTTGCATGGAAGTTGGCATTATGGATAATGTAGAAGTGATGCAAACTCTATTAGAGAGTAGGCTGCACTCAAACCTGCAGCTTTTGATAGTCACAGGTGACCATTGGACCAGTCGTTTACAACAGATACAAATGGATTAACATATATGATATTTATTATATTATATTTATGTATTTTATACATAATTTTTATAAATTATGTTACTTTCATAATATCTTTTCTTATGCACATTATCAGTGAGAGAAAATTATTAGACATTTTGGTCATTTGGTTGTATTTTACTCTATAGTGTTGTAATTATTTGAATATTTAATCTAGCAGGCCCAATAAATTTCCTCTTAACTACACTTTCTCTTATTTTTGTTCTTAACTTTTATGTAATATGCTGAGTCAAATTAATGTTAATAGGGTAGGATGATCTACAGGGACATGGGCAACCTACAAGTAATCAATTTCCCCAAAGAAAAAATGACTCTGCTTATCCAAACATTACTCAATTGCCAATAGCTCCCTGGCTAAGAGTATGACTTCAGAAACCCTTTCCCAAGCTATTTGATAGAACTATTAACTGGCTTGTGCTTGTGCAGGTTTGGTCTGCAGGAAATCACAGTTGCTTGAGTTCTTGTGTGCCATAGCAGTGTTATCTGGAATATATCATTTCACAGCACTCCTCCACATTCTCTAGCCCCTTCATTCTTTCTGTTCCTCTCTCTGAGATATTTTCTTGTCCTTGAGAATGGTGAATTTGATATGGATGTTTCATATATGTGTAGCTAGATACTCTTAGTTGTGTCTTGTTTGAACAGTCAAGTGTCTGCAATTACTAATCACTATGATAACATGTGATTTCCAATATTGTGAGTACTACACATCTATGAATATAAATATAAATATAAGTATTTAGAGAGAAATTTGACAACATGACCATGTGGCAAAACAATATCAACAGATCTTCCCCTTGGGCCTAAAACTTTCCTTGCTATCTTTTTTTTTCAATGTTTATAGTACAAGCATGATGTTCTAAGAGGTGAAAAGTGAGAGTGAACCATAGCCAAAGGAATCATTATAGATCCAAACACTCTCAAGGGATGCTGACCTACATGTTTGGTAGGATTTGCACCTTCACCTAACCTCAAGTCTCCAAAATAAAGCATTTCTCTGAGGGAAGTTTTCCAAGCCATGTGATTAACAAGACCATTGGAGTAATTTTTAAAGGAACTATGGCCTCATTCTTCACCAGTAATATTCTCAACTACTAGGTGTCTCAGAGTGTCTCATCTCTACTTAGGGCCACAGATACACACAGATACCATGCTTTTGGCCAGTAATCAGAGCCCACCATTTCTTTCCCTCCTTTAAAAAAAACAAAACAAAATAAAACTTACAAATCAGGACCACCAAATCTGCTAATATCTAACTACCTACCAAACATTCTCACTTATTTTGTATTTCCACTACTTTGTCTGAATTTAAGTAGAGTATCTTAAGTTCGTGAAAACTCTTGAATTAATAATGTGTGAGAGTATACTACCAGTTAACTTGAGAGATGCAAGTATAACTTTTTAGGAATAAAATATACTGTGAAACAGTATTACTTACATAGATCCTTTTCCTATTCATACAATTGATTTCCTAGTGGTTGCTAATCCTTGTCATGCTTCCAAAATCAATGGTGGAATATATTAGAGACTGCACAATTAAAAGATGCTCAGAGATCCCCTGCACACCTGACTTTTTTGGCAGCTGCTCAAGTTTTGACATCATCAATCAGCACAGTTTGCTCTTTCAGTTTTTGAGCTTTGAGTACAACTTCCCCACATTGAGGCTGGCTAGGTCTTTGTTTGGAAGCCAAGTGGCAAGATACATTTGCTTTTACTGTCAGTTACATGAAAAAGGCACATTAACCTAATTTTCTGTAGGATTTACATATAAATTGACTTAGCACAGGGGGCAAAGTCTCTTCAAAATGAAGCACTTTTAAGATAGGTTTTCAGTACATTATTGAATTGAAAATTTAATCTGAGAAACTTTCATTAAAACTCTTGCCACAGACTTCTTTGAAAAAGTCTTTTCTCGTCAACACATCGGTGTCATCATTTTTATTGTCCCTTTAGAGTGAACATTTGGCTCCAATGTCTGGCAATTTTCATGGTAATTTTCAAACTACAAATTAATTGTCATGTCAGATGTATTGTGTCCTTGGCTTTTTACAACTTGAAGGTTTCCTTTAACCTAATGTCAATTGATTAGTGTCTTCTGACATTTTTACTTTTCCTCAAAGTTTTCTCTTTAGTATTCTTGCCCACTGTCAGCCTACTCAAGTGATATATAGTCCTTCTGTTTGTGCTTCCATTGCAATGGAATGGTTTATAGCTGTTAACCATAATTTTATCAAGTGTACAGATTCACAGTGGAGAAGAGAAATATGTCCCTGATATAAGAAACTTTAGTTATTTGAATGAGAAATATGTTTAGTGCCTATAACCCATGGCTTACTTGATTTTAATTTGCATGTCATTTTGAATGCCAGAAATGATTTGATTTTTGACTTGTAATGGTTATGTAAAGTAATGCCTACTCCTTTAAAAGAATACAGGAGCAAGACATTTGGGGGAAAGCTGTCATCTTCTTCTCCCTCAAATGTCCCATTTTTTCTCACTTGACTTTGAAAATAAAACATTTGGCAGTGAGCCCTAGAGATATGGCTTAGTAGTTAATACAGTTCCTACAGAGGTGACCCACAAGTACCTGTACCACTCACTTCCAGGTGATCTGGCACACCCACTTCTGCCTTGTACAAGTAGTGAACTCACATGTATATACTGGCATCCAGACAAGTGTGTGTTTATATATATATATATAAATATTAAAAAATAAATATTTATAATTAAATAGGTATCTGAAAATGGATAATGAGCAGCACAAAATAGGAAGGATATACACAATTTGAATTAATGGAAAAATCTAAACTTTTCAATAAGATCATAAAAAGATATATACCAAACATCAAACATCTCCATTGTTTTGGCAGACATGACTATAGAAAAACACCATTATTGAAATTTTGAGTATTTTGCATTGACCGTTAGGGTCTTTATGAAATATGCTATGATTGCCTTTTGTCATTCAATCTATGGAAGATTATCCATTCTGGTTTAAAGAAAAGGACTTTTTTCAGTCCTTTCTTCAGGCCCCTCAGGTTTGTCCTCCAGATTTTCTGAAACTGAAATGAAAGCTCCGGCGAGTCTTTTGTCTGGTGATAACTATAGCTTTTAGACTAGCTGTTGCTGTGTTGCCATGGAAACCATGCAGGATCCTGAGGTAGGCAGGTTTTGGTCCAACAATTCAAAGTGATACTTTCCCTTCCTATTTTTCATGCATGATTCTGGTTTCTGGTGCTCAAAATATAAATGAATTTTTCCTACATGCTATCTAATTTGAACATATTTGGTACCAAGTTCATATTTAGTATTAGTGTTTAATTTTTATAGATGTTTTGATAAAAATTCACATCTACATTGAGAATTTTTCTTTTGTGCATGAGAGATTTCAGAATGCAGTACTCTAATAGAAACTGGATAACCATAATGAGCTTTTAGTATGATGATTATTTCCAGCAGTCCTACTCAAAGCCCAAGGTGAATTATTGATGAAAAGGGCTCAGGGAATTGAGCCTTAAAGATGTTGTTTTACATTAATTAGTTTCCTTGCTTCTCTTTTATTTCTAAATACTGAATGATTATGTTTCTTCTTGATTATGGAGTTCTAATATTTCTCTCTTTCCTCACCCTGGTTTTGCAATATATAAAAGATAGATTGAGGTAAACATATATAAGTCTATGGACAATTAAACAGGAAAGGGGAAGGTGATAAATGCTTAACTCAAATTAAAAGTAAAGTCTTTTTGTGCCTTCTCTTTCCTTCTTCTTTATTTAGTTTCCTTTCTTCCTCTTCTCTGTTAATAATTAGAGACCTAGAAGCTAAAAATTCAGCACAATAGTCAGGAAGAAACGCTGGCCAGTCTACATGGGCATGATATGGAGGGAGAAATGTCTTCTTATGTGACTGTTTCTCATATTCTAGTTGAAATACTTGTGAGATAAGACAATGTATAACTTTATATCAGGGCGAAACTACTATTACTTTTACTTCATGTTGATTTTAAGCTTTAATTTTTTTTTTCAGTTAGGTGTGGAATCCAGCACTGTCACAGACTGAACAAATGCTCTCCTAACGAGCAGCCAGGTTGCTACTGTTCACACTATTATGATTGCTCCTTTTTAAAAATTCTTCCAAGCCTTTTCTGATGATATTAATGTTTATTATAATCAAAGTGGCTTTTGCGCAGGATTCTTCATTTTCTTCCCAACTAAAACTGGGACTTATTGTGCATAAGGGCAGGAGCAATGGCCCATTTGAAGTAACTGGCAGTAATTGATTGACAGATATATTGACCTCCCATCAAGAGGTTTGTAGGATGAGTCCATCCATCTGTGTTCACAATAAAAAAGCATTTTGAAGACCATTCTCTTTTCTTGTGACTGGCCTGGAAAGAGAAGGACACATGTGTGGAAAAGAATCATGCCAAGACAGGCACTTGTTTGTAATGTTTATGAAGAAATGCCAAAGCAAGTATCTATATAAAAGCTGGTGGACTCTCACAATAAGAGAAACAAGTTCAGATTAGTGATGAATAGAATTAGTTTTATGACTGAAACATGGGATGTAAGGGGTTCACAGGGATTTGGTGAGTAGAATTAGTAGAGGAAGGTATAGGAGAACAGTACTAATTATTCAAAAAGTAAATGCAGGGATCTTGTCTGTGTATTTACGTCTGCATATCCAGTTCTACCTCCATGTCTAGGAATAGGAGTAGTAATAGACACTGTCAATTAATGAATTAGAAGATAATCTTTCTGTTTAGGGAGTTGCCATGTAAAAACTGTCACTGTATGTTCTTTTTATTTGTTTTTTATTCTTAATTCAATTTGCTGTTTTTGGTTTTTTTTTATGTATTATATTTTGTTATGAGTAGGTTTTTCCCGCCGCCGGTCTGGTCCCACCACCGCATTAGCCCTACAAAACACACAGAGACTCTGTATTTGATATAATTCTGTTGGCCAGTTACTATCACTTCTTATCAGCTAGCTCTGTCATAATGATTAACTCATTTCTACTTATCTATGTATTTCCATGTGGTCATCTTATTGGACAGCCAGTGGCGTGCCATTCTCTTTTGGCTCCCTATATTGACTCCTCATAACTACTTCTTCTTTCCTCCTAGTCTCCTAGCCCCGCCTATCTTGCTTTCCTATTGGCCAACAGTGCTTTAGTCATTAACCAGTATGAGAAATATATTTATAGAATAACATCTCCCATCAGTGTCTGCATTTTAGTTCTTTTACACAAAAAATCAAAAAGTAAACATATTGAAGGCACTGAAAAACATTATGAAATCAAAATGGGAGAATTCAATTTGAATATGTAAATGATCACATGAATTGGTTTCAAGGCTGGACACAGGCAGAAAAAGAACTAAGAACTAAAAAACTATTGCCACAATCAACACAATATGGTGTTACAGTGTGTAAAATATGTGTTAAAGTATACCTCTTCTCACATAGACAAGGACAAAGAAAGGGATATAACATAATTTTAACAGGTATCTTAAAATTCTGTGTGTTTTGATAAAAGTTTTACTTTCTCTCAATCTCCCTTCTTCCCTTTCTTCATTCCTTCCTTTCTTCCTTTCTGTTTCCTGTTTCTTTCTTCACTTAATACAGAAAGCAGTTCTCAAACTGAAAATGATAAATAAGGGATGTACCACAAATGAAGTAAGGAAGAAAAATGAGCTGAAGTTGTATGGTTATTTTGGGAAAACATGTTAAATTAGTCTGCAAAGATACTCACATGTATATGACTATTATGGTCAGTGAATTAGTAGGGAGGTGCAATATTAAACATAGATCAGAGAATATTGTAGAGAAAAGTCATTGATGGTGTAGGAGAATCAGAAAGTTGTCTTAGCACAAGTTCAATACAGGTAAGTGATGAATAAAGAAATAGAAATTGAATACTATGAGAACACAGAGAGAGTACAGAATAGAGAGGAAAGACTAGACAGCTAAACAAGGAACATATATCATAGTGGAAATTATAAACCATTCTTTGATTCTTGAACTCATTCTAAAGCTTGGAAGACTTCTTAGAAAAGGGTTAATCATGAGTGACATATTATAGATACTATTTTCAAAATGCCACTATAGCCACAGAGAGATAAATTGATAGCCAAGAGTCTAAACTTGGGCAAGACAGGTAGCCAAGAGGGCTCTATAAAATATCTAGGTATTTATTTCTTCCCTAAAACCTATAGGTCAAAATGAAAGTAGAATGATGCTAAAATGATTACATCAGAGTCTGGAGAGGTGGATCAGTGGTTTGAGACCAATTGCTGCTCATCCCAAAGAACAAAGAATTTTAGTCCCAAAGAATTTTAGTTTCCAGTACTCACATCTTGGGGTCTCAAAATCACTTATTACCCTAGTGTCGGGGATTATAACACAATCTTCTAGCCTTTATACACTCCTGCAAACACATAAGCAAACACACAGAGAGATACATATATAAGCAAAAATGAATCTTCAGAAGAATTTTTAAGTGAATTAAACTAAATCAAAAGAGCTGCATTCTTTCTTATGCCTAATCAAATTACATACTCTTGCTTTTTCGTGTTTTGATTTTTCAAGACTGGGTTTCTCTGTGTAGCCCTGGCTATCCTGTAATCTGCTCTGTAAACCAGGCTGACCTCAAACTAGGAGAGCCACACTTCTCTGCTTCCTAAATGATGGGAATAAAGGCATGTGCCACCACTCTCCTGCCCAATTACATACTCTTAATGAGCTTTTGTGTCTTGCTTTTCTTACTATAACAAACTAACAAAACATATCCCTGTTACACAGGGTGTGGTGACACATGCCGCTAACTCCAGCATTCACACTTAAGAATCAAAGAAGAACAGCTAGCTCTGTGGGAGTTTGAGGCCAGCCTGGTCTACATAGAAATTCACAGGCCAGCCAGAGATACATAGCAAGACCCACTGCTCAAACAAACAAATCTTCTCCCTTGGAGGAATCAGAAAGATAACATGGCTTATCAAAATACCTGCTAATATTGATCTGAGAATTTTCAAAAGAAAGTCAATTGGGGGAATATGCTAAAACACAACCCTGTTGTTTATAATGTCCTGTTATTCATCAGTGTATTAGACACTCATCAAAACTACCATTCAGACATCTTATTTTTCTCATTTGTAACAGAAGTGCATATCTGCATTTACCTTTACTAGTTTATATTCAGATTAAGTAGCTTCAACTTTTGTGATATGAAGTACAGAAAATTATGTGATCAAAAACCTCAAATTTATAAATACATTTATTATTTTACAAATGCAATAAACTTAAATATAGTTTATTTTTAAATCACTGTTGACACATGATATACTTTCCTGATCCTAACACAGTGAGAGTGAGATGTGTCCCTTACCTCTAATCTTAGGGTAATTGTACCGGAAACCAAATTCAGGGCTTCACACATGCTAAGCAAAGGCCTTCTCACTCAGCCACAGTCTTATTTCTTTCTACTTTGTGCTGCTTGATTTTAGTAATTGTGTACAGTTGTTTCCTTTTTCCCCTTCTCTCCCTGTATATTCTCCCGGTCTTCAAAGAATAACAATTGTAATAGTTCATTGTTCTATTATGTAATAGTTCATCTCCCCAGAAAGCTACCTGCTTTTCCGGTATTTAGAGTAAATCACATCTAAACGATCATATACAGAGGAAATTATATTTTTTCCAGTAGTGGAAAACTGGAAGGCATAGTGTGCCTAATTGCTGACACAAAACTGACATATTTCATTCAAAGAGTGATTTAAATAGTTGATTTTAAGTCACTTTTGATCATGTGATATAGTCCCCTTATCTAATAGTTGTATTTGTTAAACTCAGTGCTATAATATAGAGATTAAGCGATAATTTTAAGTGATACTTGAAACAGAATTTCTACTTTGTAAATAAATAAAAAGAATGCCATTGTGTTTAATGCAAGTCTCATTTTCACCGTATTTCACATTGACCTTGTAAAGGCTGTATCTAAAACACTCTGTCCTGAGAATGCTAACCTGAAGGGTATACAGCTCTCCATTCCCAAAGTGCACCTGCCTCAGCTTGCCTAGCAGAGAGCTTGCTTCCTCTGTAACTTGATCTGTGTAACAAGAGACATCTACAACATTTGCTTCATACAAGTTTATAGCTTCTTCCACTGTCAAGAAAGTTTGCTTGTTACAGACCAAATCATCTACATAGACTCTACACAGAATTATAACTCTAAATTCAAGGGACAGGGGTTGTCAGGGCCAGTGTCTGCCGCACACATTGAAGTAAACTCTAGCTTTTTGGCTAGGCCAGGTATAGCACAAAATCCAACCATATTTAAAGCTAAAGTAAGTTGTTTCACAATGGCTAAAGTCATATATATAGTTGTACATTCAGTTTGGTGGTGTTAAATAGTTAATCTATGAATGAAACAAACTGAGAAAAAAATTCATTGATAATATGTTTATAAAACTTATTTCTCTTTTGATTGGTAAGACTAGACCATGAATTGGAGGACGTGGGGGACTCACAGGTTTGAAAATAAGGCCATCCCAGACAGGCTTCTGGTTTTGGCAAAGGCTTCTTCTGTTGGCTTATAAGCAATCTTTATGTATAGAGAACTCTTTCCTGTCCCCCACAGCACTGTCCCCTCCCTACAACATATGTAGCTCTATTCTGCCAAGAGGGGGGCAGATTGGCTTTCAAGAGTTGTTCCATCTGTGACTCATGAGCTTTTCAGTTCTCTAATTTTTCCTAAAAGAATAGTCGGCATCTTTAGGAGAACTGAGGTGGTTGCTGAATATTTAAACCATAATGATTTTATTTTAAGGAACGGTGCTAGGCTCTCTGAATATGAGAAGAAATAAAAGAAATGCCATCACATTTTGAGTTTTTTACTGTATCTCTTTCTTGTTCTCTGAAAGGTGATGGCTGAAAGCCAGTAGAACTGTCTCATTAGCTCCTGGAAAACATTATGATTAGATGGGATACTCAGCCATAAAGGGTGAGTGTGTACTGTTACACTAACACACAAAGAGGAAACATGGGATGCAGATGGCCTGTGTTGGTGATAAGCATGTTAGAGCAATGCAAATCTATTTAACTTAAAAACTGGTACATTAAGGCATTTAAATATGATTGAGTTAGAACAAAGGAAAGAAAATTAGGAAAATGAAGCTAGTGACCCAAACTAACTGATTAGTGTAAATTAAAATCATTTAACTGGAATCACTTGAATAACTTGGCTTGACATCTTTTTTATTTTTTCTGCTTGGTTTTACTGAGCACCTTTTTTTCAAGAAGCATTCTCCAAATCTAGTTATTTTGGAAACCCTTTCACTATGTTATCTTGAAAACTGAACATCTAAAGAAAATATAGTGAAATACTAACCATTTCTAACATTAAAAAAATTAAAGTCTTTGTTTTTTAAGTCAAGGATAATATTGACTTAAATATATATAGCCACTTCATCTTACTGTGAAATCTCCAGTGAGTTTGTAGTCTAGTATGGTAAAGCTAAATTGAATGAATTATCAGTCAGATATACTAAGTCCATTGGCAGTAGCAAATGAATTTAGGATATTTGAAAGGAGAAGTGTTTGAATGTGCTACTCTTGATTGGAGGCATTTGAAGCTAATTTGAAGATCATTACATATATGTAGAGGCCTGAAAGATAAGTTGGGAACTGAGGAGATGAAGGGTTTTCCAGTGAGTATGGGTCATTGAAACTATTTATGAGTGTTCTAAAACTCTAAAATGCAATGCAGCTACAATGTTGTTGAGGGGCAAGGGCTACACGTATCTGTGGGTATAAGATCAGATGTTTATAATAGTTAAGGACTTTTATGCTGAAGTAGTTAAGCTGCAGTTGTGAGTTCTCCTCCAACCCAATACCAAATCATCAATTCCTTAAATATACACACAAGTAGCATTCTATAGATTGATTATTGTGTACTTATGTATTAGGAATACATACATACACACACGTGTATATATATATATATATATATATATATATATATATATATATTTCATGAATGAATGTAACAAAAGCTGAGAAAAGAGGTTATGAATTTAAAAGAGTACAAGCGCATATGCGAGGATTTAGTGAGAAGAAGGGGAAATAGGAAGTGATATCAAGAAAATAAAAGAAATAAAAAGCTTGTTATTAAATACCTGTGGCAAACCTCAGAATCCACCTGTCTCCAACCAAAAAATCCTAGGATTACAGGGATGGGTGGTTTTGCATATGGTGCTTGGGATTACATTCTTCTTGTTTCTTGAAAATAAAACATTTCTATCAACTAATCTATCTTCCTAGATCAGATAGACTACACTCATATAAGTCACATTAAAAATGCTAGAGAAGTTGACTCATCAATATGTAGAAAGTGAAATTAATTTTCACTGGCTGTTAAGAAAAATTCATAAGTTAATGACAAGATTTTGGTAAGCTGGTCAATATAGCATTATTCTTTTAAAAAAGTCGAAGAACAAGGATAAAGGGTGGGAAGAGGACAGAGGAAATGATATAAATATAATCTCGATAAAGAATAGATTTTTTAAAAAATGTTTATCATTAGAAATCGTAATCCATGGTGGCAACCACAAGAAGGAAATTCAATTGGTATGAGTAAACTAATGCTTATTGAGAAAGGGGCAATAACTTTTATACATTCTTTTTTGGAATAGAGTCAGCTCTGAAATAAATTTCAAAGCCACTACAAAAGGAGCTTAGTTTATTGGTGAAGACATCCTGGCAGCATCTATTTTAATAGATTTATTGATAGAAAATCTACATAACCTACGTAATTCATCCACTTTGGGTTTATAACTCGGGAGTCATTAGCATATGGCAACTGTGAAACCAGTGCGAAATCTAAGTTTGGGACATTTCCACTATCCCAGAATGAAACTGCCTGCTTATCACTAACAATTTCTCTTTCTTTTTCTCAAGAACTCTAGCAGCACATACCATTTTATAATACTAAGCCATTATCTGTCACATTCCTGGTTTGAGTTTTTATATTAAGGCTTAAGCTTTATGATTATGAAGACTGAAAGTATAATAGCAAACATTAGCACTTCATGAGACAATTGTTCATGCAATTATTTAGGTCTCCCCCAGTGGAAATTCATTCCTCACATGATTTTTTTAAGTTTTCTATGAGAAGGGAAAAACATATCCTCACATAAAATGCATTCATTTAAAATATGTTTTAATTGGTAAATCATACATTTCAATAGTTTAATATCTTTTCAATATGAAATTATGGCAAAACAGCTATAAATATTTAATAAAGGTGCACAGTTCTTGTGGCTGTATGTCTACCTGAAACACTGATAGTTTGATAATACATTTTAATAGAAGTGCAGCAATAAGTTACTACAATATTAATTTTAATTTAATTAACTATATTAATTGAGATCATGTATGTACTCTACTTGTGACAATTGGGTCTCACAATCCAATTACCAAAATTGCCACCTCAATGTATACCACAAACATTTACTTGGAAAAATTGATTATACAAACCAATACATGAGATTTTGTGTTGGTAAATTTTTTGGTAATAATAGTACTGAAATATGTTGATTAAAGAACTAGCTATAGTTCCAAATTTACTGTAGCAGTTCTTACAGTACCCAAAATACTTACTCAGCGAGAAAGAACATGTGGTATGTATTCAAAGTGGAATATTATTTTTCTATTTACCACATCACATATGTAACTGGAGGTCAAACTATTAAATGGAATAAACCGGGCATAGCAAATAAGTTCCACATAGTCTCTCATGCAGATGTGGAAACTATGAAAGTTGACCTAAAAGTAATTGATAATAAAAAAGTGATTAACCTGTGATGAGGAAAGCAGTGAGAAGAAGGCGTTGGAGAAAGATTGGCTCAAGAGTTCTAGGTTGTAGTTAGGGAAGAGAAGTGACTTCTGGTGTTTTATTGCTTAGTAGAATGAATATAAATAGTCATACTGTATAATATATTTCCGAAAAGCATCAAGATATGTTTTTAACTGTTTTCTCAGAATACTTCATGAATGATGACAGTTCTATTCATTCTGCCTTGAACGCTACACGATATAAACATGTGTCATAACGTCACATAACACCTCATTAATATATATGCTTTTATGTACCAATTAAAACCTCAAAAAGGATGTGGTTTTGTAATTCAATGGACTGTGTTTTCCATAGGCCTAACTGACAAAGCCATCACTTAAACTCCAGCTCCCTAAACTGTTGGCTGGGACCCCATATGCGCCCACATAACTAAATAGAGTAGTCTTGAAAATTTGACAAGAGTATAAGAATTCTAAACAAAAAACAACAGACAATTAATCAGACTTAAACATATCATGAACCTGAGGCGTTTTTGGCAGCTCTTCCCATGCTGCATTCATTTCTCTCAGCCTTAGCTATGATCATTTTTTAGGTATAAATAACTGTACAACTCTGTCATAAGAAGTAGCCATCTGAAAATGGATTATACATTTGCATAGACAGTTTGCTCGAAGACATACACAGATGGCTGAAATGAGCTTAAAAGAAAATGGATGTCAGTATGTTGTCATCAAAGTATTCTATATCCACTCCATGTAATTATATCTCATGCATTTTACTTTCATTTGAAATCTGAGGGGAAAACAGGCTTGCATTTTCTTTATTCATATATGAAGTTTTGCAGCCTATGTTATTAACTTCAGATTTTTTTTCAAATAAATGTTTGAGCATCTTATCACAAATCTAAGACATCACTGGCCAGTGGTTTTATTTTTTGTTTTAATTTTTAAAGCAAGGTCTTCAAATAACTGGCCCAATTTTATTTATTTTTTAATTTATTTTATTTTCTATGTATGATTGATTTGCCTGCATGTATGTTTGTGTACCACATGCATGCCTGATGCCCATGGAGTTCAAAAGAGCACATCAGATTCCCTAGAACTGGAGCTGTGGATGGATGTGAGATACTTCATAAATGCTGGGTATTTAACCCAGGTCCTTTGTAAGAATGCAAGTGCTTTTAGCTGCTGAACCATCTCTCCAGCCAATTTCTTCACTGTGTAGATACAGAGATCATGTTCAAATGAACTCTGTTTTATAGCTAAGGATGGGTGAAGGATGGTGATATGGAAGATTAAATATTAATGATGTTGAAAATCCCCAAGATTTTTCTGTGATGCACACAGAGGTATAAGGTTACAAATATGACTCCAAGAAAGATTTAATTTCTGTGGCTCCAACTCTATTTCCCACATGGGAAATGCAGAAATTATGTTTCAGTTCATGGAAATGTTAATGGAATTAATTAAATGATGCTTTCTAAACTACAGAACATTTTGTCTTTAGTTGTTCACACATTGTCAAACATGATACTTTTCTGTCTAACTCTTGGTCTGACAGACCGCTCTCTCCCTTCTTACAGATGGACGCTTAGCACAGCTTCCTGAAGTAAGCTGCTTCCTGACCACAGTAGGGATTAATCCCCAGACTGCTTTTAGGAGAGGGACCACTGTTACCAACAGAGAATTGCAACTGAGTACAGTTCATAAGACAAGAAGAGGACCACATGGTTTAAGTTGTACTTTTACATAGGACATATATAAACAAAGGCCTGAGTATAGGCTGCCCTCCCTCACTATAATGTATTAACATTGGGAATTTTTGGCGCTCAAAGTTGTGAAATCAAACTTAGTCTTTTGGGAGACATGTCTCTTGTGGTGCTTTTTCTTTGGTTCAGTGATTCCATCTTGGTGAAGACTTTGTTATAGCAAAAAGGAAAGCTGATCACATTTTCCCACTAATTAGTAGACTAACTCTAGTTCAGTCAAATATGGGGGCACTCCAAGCAAAGAGAACAGCATGTACAAAAGCAGAGGCTTGCAAATAAACTTGTCTAAATCAGGGAATCATTCAGTGTGCTACCCACTGACAAACTTAAATTCTGTCCTCGGGGTAAAAAGGAAGGCAAAGAAAGACTTTAAAGAACTTCACACAGAGATTTGACAATATTCATCTTTTAAATAATTACTCAGGAATGGTGAGGGAGCACATATTCAGAAAACAATGAGAGAAGAATAAGCCTCCAAAAATAGCAAATTATCTGCATAAATGAAGGACAGGAAAGCTAATTATCATTTAGAAAGCATCATTAGATAGAATAGATTTAACATGGTGTACAGGGGCCTTTAAATACAGTGAAGAGGAAAGTAGGGCACACTATAATTTTTGGTACCTGGATATTTCCTGGAATCTACAATATAAGATTATCAGGGAAGTAGATGCTGACATTATTTTGACTCTGGGACATTTTTATAAAAGCTTCTAAGCCCAGAACAATGTTTTGCCTGTTATTTCTAGGGCTAATACTTTCTTATGTATGTTAGTTTTTATTTTTCACAAAGCACATGACTTTGTCCCCTTCATTCCTGTTTCCTTAATGCTTCAAGACCTTCTACCACTATCATTGATAAAACACAAACTCATTTCCCTTGACTTGTAAACATTAATGTTTTGTGTAAATTTTACTACCACTATTGGACATTTCTCTAAAAATAATATTCCTATAGTTCAGCCCAAACAACTTAAGTATTTATACAGATGACTTAAGTATTTATAAAGAAAGTACACACACACACACACACACACACACACACACACACACACACCCTTAAAAAATTAAAAAAAATATTGCATTAATTAAAGCAATGAAGACATGGAAGGATAGATATTGTATAAGTATAGTAAGATGGCTGCACTTGTTAAAGAAAAGAGTAGGAAATGGGAGGTGATGAAGGGCACAAAATACTAAAGAAAAGAAATATGTTTTGGTATTCCGTGCTCCATGTGTTGAAGATAGTGAATTCTAGAGGACTATGTAGTTCAAAATGTTAAAGGTAAATTTGAAATGCCTTCACCATTAAGAGTGATGGATTTTTAACTAGCCTGGTGTACATTCCATATTGTATTCATGGAACATGGCTATGAACCACATATATGATAAATGTTGATTTGTAGGCAAAATATTTCAAAAATAAATAATAACAGATATGGTAAATTTACTAAATGAGGAAGTTTGGAATACAGGAAACTACACGTATAGTAAATAGTATGTTCTCTGTTTTAAATAACTCTATATTGCTTTGAAATATTTAAGTTTATATTTAGTTCTGAAATATATAGCAAATAATTTTGAAACTTACTAGTGTGTTGTGCATTTTCTTTTAAAATAATTATTTACATGGAGAAAAAAATCTTCCTCTGATTAAATACTGAACAGAGAGCATAATACTATAGTGTAATCTCTATAATGTCACAGTTCTGTTCAATGCTAAGATGACCATTTAGGTAAAATATGATAGATATCAACAATTGAGATCTATTTTTTATTTATGTAGAATATCATTTTAATTAGAGTGTAAATTCTTTCTACCCCATCCTTCTGACAGTTATTTCATAACAACTGTCTGGAACCAATTGACATGTTCCAACATGCCTGAAAAGGAGAGTGGGGATTGAGAAAAAGAAAGGCAAAAAACAGAATATAGCGCTGGGAGGGCTCTCAGTGAATACTGTAGACACCTCGAATTTTATTTTACATAGAACTTTTAAACCCAAAGCAAAGGGGGAGGGCAAAAGACTTCCTTATCATGATATAAATAACAAACAAGTGTAATTGCTTCCTTAATTCTCAATGCATCCAATAACTATGGCCTTTACTAAATACCCTGCCATTAGGCCTTGAGAAGTAAAACATCTAGTAACCACACTTTAGATCAAACATCCTGTTATGTGACCTTGAAGATCAAGAGTAGTTTTCAACTCTCTGACTTTAATTCAAGATGGCAAAGAGTCAAATATATGGGCTCCCACAAATAATATCCTGACTAACTATCAGAAAATTCCCACATCATCTAGGCCATCCCAGCCCTTTGTGGTGAAACTACCAAGTACTTTCTCTGACTCTGGAACTCTCATCCACACCTGGAGGACAGTTCTAAAAGTATTTACAACTTTTCTCTGTACATAAATGTCAGATTTCGTAACAATGTTTTTGTTAAAATGCTTTACTAATCTTTTCCTAGTTGTGAGCATATTTCTAAACAAAGTGTGATCCTTGAGCTTCCATAGGGTTAGGACTTCTTGGGGCCCAGATAATCATGTACATTGAAGTTCATAGATTGAAACGAGGGATTCTTGTGGAATGCTTTAGATAAAGACAACAATATAACAAACAGGAGGTTATAAAAGTGTGAATTTTTTTAAAGCAAGTATTTGTATCTCTTCATTCCAGCTTTTTAAACAACTCAGATAGAAATCTAAAACAAAATAACTGTTGTGATTATCATTTCCAGGAGGATCAATCTATACTGCACAAGCAATTTACATCTAATGAATTTTCTTTAAAATCCAGGATAAGTTAATTTGTAATAAAATGTAAATACAAAATACAATGATCATGTCAATTCAAATATCTCTAGATATAACTTATTTCAAACCTTTAGGAAGTACCCTTAAATGGGATTGCAATAGCATATGGTATTTTTATCTTTAGTTTTTGTGAAGAACCTCTATATCATTTTCCAAATAGCAGAACTAATCCTGCTTCCATGAATAATGAACAAGGTTAGCATTGTCTCTACATTCTCATCAACACATGTTATCTGTTTTTAATATAAAACTCATTTTCATGGGTGTGAAATCCTCATTTTGACGGATGTGGTGTTAATTTGCATTTCCCTATGTTTAGGGATGCTCACCATTTCCTATCTGTCTGCCTTTGAAGAATATTATGTATGACCTCTGCCCCTTTTTAATATTTTCCTTGTTTGCTATTGAGGTCACAGTGAATCTTGGATATTAACCCCTTGTTGGATATATAGCTTTCAAATTATTTCTTACAATTAGTTGGTTGTCTGTACACATTGTTGTTCCTTTGCCTTTATTTTTAGATAAGTTTTACTACTTTAGAGTCTGCATAAGATTACACAGAGTATTTAGGTAGTTTGATGAATCATTTACTTGTCATCTTTCAGAGGAATAGGTTGATTTCATTTTCACTTCAATTATTGCATTGATACACACATATATATGTATAAGATGATTTCATATATATGATATCATCCTAGCTATGAAGACCAAACTCCCCTTATGACTTACAGTTAAGATTATCACAAGATAGGCTAAATAATCATCCAAGTGTATCTAGTTATTTTATATAAAGTCAGGTTGAGCAAAGGTTTCAGAATATAAGCACAAAGTTTAGGGTCAAAACAAAAACATGAAAGGTCCATCTTCTTTGGGGTTTACATGCTTCTGACCTTCCTGTTGAGCACATTTGGAGCCTTACTCTATCAGAACCATGCGCCTTAGAACATTGCCTGTAGCAATGCCAAATGTGCTATCACCTTAGAATTTTTTTATGATTGAATTCACCATAGTACCTGACTTGCATGCAGCATCTTAAGATATACATAATGCAGTTGCCATTTTAACTGTAAACTTCCCCACTGAAGAAACAAAGCCTTAACTAGGAGGAACTTCAGAAAATTTTCCTAGGACTGTCCTATGTTGCTCATCCCTTGTTTTTCATATTTCTTCCTCAGTATATGCCAATTCACTCTTTAACCGGTCTAGAACTCGTAATTATCTGAATCTGAATACATGCTTTATATAGGGGAAGTTGATATTCTTTTGAGTTGTACAGAAATCTTAGCCTTTCTGTCTGGAACTGCCAAAATGTCCATGTTCAGTTCTACGGAGGGTAAATTCCTTCCCTTTTTAAGTTACTGTTGCTGGTTCTAATGTCCAGACAGGAGCTCCAGTGGTCACTCATTTGGGTTATTAATGGGTGACACCTGATTCTGCCCCCAGCTTTATCCCAGCTTAAGTCCATCAATTATAGTATAAACAGTGCAGTTTCTCTCAAATATGAATCTATGTCAGTCTATGCAGAAATAAAACTGAAATCCATTCTCATGAAGAAGCCTTCCCAATCTAAACTTACACTTCTCAAATCTCCATTAAGTTATGCCTTGCCTTTAGGGTGTATACCCTGTTAATATTAGCGAAGATGGTATTTCTACTCTCTACCATCTTCCTGAGTGCTTTATGTATTTGGCCATTTTTACACTGTACTCATCTCATGTCTCTTGTGCTTATATAATTCCCATGTAGTCTAGAAATAATAATGATCAAGTGAGCGTCCTCTGTTTATGGGTTTTTTGTGAACCAGGCATCAACTCATTTTAAAGAGATTCTCTGGAACCTCTTAGCATAGAAACACACTCTCCCTTTGCTACACAGCCTGTAAAAGCAAAAATGCAGCTTTATTTTGATCTGGGAAGTAAATAATCAATCATGGTGTGCTAGATAGTTTCATGTTAACTGAACACAAGCTTAAATCATCTGAGAGGAGGGAACCTCAATTAGGAAAATGGCACCATAAGATAGGGCTTTAGGCAAGCCTATAGGGCATTTTCAGAATGTGTGATTGGTGGGGGAAGGCAAACTCGTGCCATCCTTGGACTGATGCTCTTGGGTTCTATAAGAAAGCAGGCTTTGATGAGCAAGTCAGTAAGCGGCACTCCTTCATGGCCCGTGCATCAGCTCCTGCCTCCAGGTTCTGGCACTCTGTGAGTTCCTGTCTTGACTTTCTTTAGTGATGGACTATAACATGTAAGTGTAATCCAAATAAACCTTTTTCTCCCCAGTTTGCTTTTGGTTACAGTGTTTTATCACAGCAAAAATAACCCTAAGACACAAGGCTTGGTTGAGAGCCTTTTACTAGAATGGTAAGAACAAGTTTTTGTAGAATGTTGATGACTGGGAAATAGTTAAACAGCTGTGAGATACAGATGACAATATTTGTTTAGCAGTTGCATTCCTGAGCTGTAAATATAGGGAAAGCATAGAAGTCAGTTTTATCTTTGTTTCATGGGGTGTATTCACTGATAACATTCATTTATGTTTCAAAAAACACCTTTTGTTTATTTCTTGACCTTATTTAAAATGCAAACTGTTCATCTCATTTTGGAAGTCATTTGAACTTTGGATGTGCAAGTTCAAACTCTTATAGCAAAATGTGGTAACATCAATTTTAATGAAGGAATTTTAAATGAGCAAGAGATTTTTCTAATGCAATAGCATCTCATCTCTCTCTCTCATATATATATATGTATATACATACACATATATATATGAAACAAAGTTTATCAAACTTTCTTTTATAGGTATTTGATGAAATCCATATGATTTATATATTGTTGAGGTTTAATTTTTTGTATCCTTGAAAAAAATCCAAACTCCAGAGAAATAATTAAGACAACATGAAAGTTTGTATATAAATGAGGTGGTTATAATAATAAATTTCAAGTTTTAATCTGTTGCTTCCTGACCCCCTAAAATGTAACTAACTTTCCTGAAAAGAAACCCTTCTGTTGCAATATATTCATACATTTCTCTTAGCACACTGTGGATTTCAGGGATTTACTGTTTGAAAGGCAGTTTCAAAGTTCTTTTATATTTTCTGCTTCCTGACCTATATTAACAGAACTAAGATTTAATGGAGAAATAAAATGATAGTAAAGAGTCTTATCTTTCCTTGAAGGAAATAGGGTTCATCTCATTGTTTCTAAATAGCATATACATACAGATGGATTTAAAAATTCCAGAAAATTCTTTATTTAAAAGTAATTCTTCCCTATACAATATAATCTGATTAGTTTTCCCTCTCCCAATCAATTGCCCACCCACCCAAATCCATACTCCCTTTTTTCATTAGAATTCAAACAGGCATGTAAAAATAGTAAAATAAGATAAAATCAAAACAAACAAACCAGAATGGAATGAAGCAATAAAGCCAACAAAAGAAAAAGAGCCAAAGAAAATCACAAGAAACACATATAGACACAGAGACACATCTGTTCAGACACACTGAACACGTGGCTGTGAATATCTTCAAAATACTATATGACTAAGACTTCTAATAGTTTAAAATATTTTTCACATAAACAACTTTCTCAATCTTAACATTTTACAACTTTAATTGTTTTAGATTATTTAATAGCAACCTATAACTTAGGAGTGATACCAAGTAATAATAGATTAAAATGACTGAGTATGGTGGTACACACCTTTAATCCCAGCAGGGCATTTAAATTTAGGAGGCAGAGGCAGAGGCAGATGGATTCAGTTAAAAACCAGCTTGGACTGCATAGTGAATCTTGGGCCATTGAAAGGTTACAGATACTGTCATATAAAAACACAAAAGTAACAGGTTAGCATATATTTTCATGTAGGCCATTCACTTTATGCAACTCTCAATTTCATAAATGAATTTCCCCAACAGGGAAAGTTCATGCTTTTCAATAGCTCCTTTTAAAAATTATAACCAGTTTTCAAGTTCGAAATGTGATATTATGCTACTCATGTTAGGTACTCAGAGGCTTGGAAAAAAGGGTTACTTTTAGAAATAGGTATTCTTGTTTTCTTTTGATGGAAACCTAGAAGCACTTATGTCTGATTTTTATGGAATAAACTTTCACCTGTATTTAATAAATCTCATGTAATTTATCATTATGTTTTATTTCTATATCATTGAGAAAATATGGAGGGTCAGTGAGATATCATGGAATTGAGGATTTGAATAAGGTAAATGGAATAAAAGAAAGTCCAAATTTTAAATCCAGACCAGGAATTTAGAGTGATGTGGAACTTAGGGTTTGAAATGAAAACTGAAGCGAAGTGCCATCTACTCACTCAGTGCTCTGTCAGCCACAGCTGTGGACTTTCACCAAATGCTCTGGCCTCTTAGAACAAGATAGGAACTCCTCCACAAATTATGTCAGTTTTAGAGTGAAATGTTCTTTTTGCATGAAGTGGAAGCTACTAGGTTTCAAAAATAAGCTGCAAGTTTTTAAAATTAGTATTATGAAATTAATTTGATATCTATTTTGCCAATAACCTTGTATATCTAAAACAGAACTGAGGTGGTATGTGGGTATGACAGGCAGGTAGATCACAGATAAAATGTAAAGTGATGAAATTCCTCTGACTTCAATTATTTGGATTTTAAATAATTTATAAGCTTTTTTTCTCTTAAGCAGAATTTTAGTTTTGAAAATTGTTTTTGCATTGTTTTACTTATCACAAACTATGTTTCCAGTGAAAGAAACATATAAAAAAATAGTATCAAATCATGGAACTTTATAGCTCTGAACATTTCATTCCCCATTTATTTAAAAACCTGTTTTCCCCCTTTGACTGATTCTTTCATTAATATGCTCATGGTCAGTGCCAGGAATTATAGATCCAATTCATGTGCTCTCAGTCCATGTCTGTGTTGTATTTGTTTATAACAATTTCAGGACAGACATTGAGTATATCATCTCAAGCTTTTACTACCAATAAAAACAAAATGGAGTACTGTGAATGACACAGTTTTCTGAGTCTGACAAAGAATAATGAGCACTGGGCTGTACCTCATAGCCAGACAGCATTTAGGTTCCTGGAGATTACAGTGTGGAAAATCAGGGAACATCTTCAGTATAACCAAATGTTTCTTGAAAAGTAACTGAAGTGAGATCTACCACTGACATCACATCACATCTTTCCAATTAATGATCTCCTTTTAAATTTAGACTGGTAATGGTTAATTATCATCAGCTATCCCCAAAAGACCAAGGTCATAAAATCAAATATTTTTAATATTGTATTCCTTTTATTATTTTCAGATTGGCTTTAGAAATCACCAAATACATAAATTGACTCATATTTTTAAATTATTTATCCACTGACTTAAAAATATTTGTTTAGGTTAGTTGTCTCTGTGGGTTTCTGTATCCTGGTCTTGTTCTCTCTCTCTGCATCTCGATTCCAGTTTGGCTCAGTGTTTAGTGTGCTTCTGTTTCCATCAGCTACTAGATGAGGGCTCTATGATGGTGGATAAGTTTGTCATCAATCTCATTATGAGGGAAGGGCCATTTATGGTAGCCTTTCCACTGTTGCTCAAATTGTTAGTTGGGATCAGTCTTGTAGGTCTCTGGACATTTCTCTAGAGTCAGTTTTCTCTTGAAACATATAATGGCTCCCTCTATTATATATAATAGTCTCTCTCTCTCTCTCTCTCTCTCTCTCTCTCTCTCTCTCTCTGTCTCTCTTTCACTCTCATTGCCCATTCCTCCCTTGACTCAATCTTTCTAGTCCCATGTGTTTTTCTCTCCTCCACTTCTTTCTCTTAGCTCCCTTTCCATTCACTGCCCCCCCCCATTGCTCCCAATATGCTCAGGAGATCTTGTTCCTTTCCCCTCCTGTGAGGGGCCTTGTATGAATCTCTTACATTCCTCCTTGTATCCTACTTTCTCTGGCGGTGTGAATTATAGGCTGATGATCCTTTGTTCTATGTCTAAAATCCATATGTGTGTGAGTACATACCATGTTCCTCTTTTTGTGACTGGGTTACCTCATTCAGGATGGTGTCTTCAAGTTCCATCCATTTGCCTGCAAATTTCAAAATTTCATTTTTCTCCCCTAGCAGAGAAGTATTCCATTGTGTAAATGTGCCATATCTTCTTTATTCATCCTTAGGTTGAGGGGAATTTAGGTTGCTTCCTTCATGTGACAGAGGGCTGATCTCCAAAATATACAAAGAACTTAAGAAACTAGACACCAAAACACCAATTAACTCTATTCAAAATGGGGTACAGAACTGAAGAGAGAATTCTCAATGGAGGAAATCAAAAAGGCTGAAAGACACTTAAGAAAGTGCTCAACACCCTTAGCTATCAGGGAAATGCAAATCAAAACAACTTTGAGATACCATCTTACTCCTCCTAGAATGGCTAAAATTAGAAACACCAATGACAACTTATGCTGGGGAAGATGTGGAGAAAGGGGAACACTCCTCCACTGCTGGTGGGAGTGCAAACTTGTTACAGACATTTTGGAGATCAGTATGGAGGATTCTCAGGAAAATGGGAATCAGTCTACCACAGGACCTAGCAATCTCACTCTTAGGTATATACCCAAATGATCCACATTCATGCAACAAAGACCTCTATTCAACTATGTTCATAACAGCATTATTTGTAACAGCAAGAAGCTGGGATTTAAACTTCTAATTGGTGAGGAATCTGCCAGGGAACTAGTTGCCAAAAATAGCCTTTTAGAACAAATACTTGAATTTAAGGAGATGAACTCTGTAGATAGTGTACTACATTTGGGGTAGAGGTATGGCAAGTGGAAAAGCCTGAGGATGTGGGGTGCAGAGACTGTGATGTTGTGTGGTTTTCTAGCAGGTTATCAGAGATATAAGAGTCACAGGCATTATTACAGTCTGTTGAACATATATTTGTATTTGGGGATTGTAAATAGGAAAATATGTAATGTCCTTCATCTACAAAAGTAAAAAAGGAGGGAGGAAGCACTATGTGTCAGGCAATCAGGAACTGATCGTTTGCGTTGTGCTTTAATTATGAATTAAAATTTCATAATTTTATAAATTTCATAATTCTTCTATTTCACAGTTTCATCCACAATTTTAAAAAATCAAGGCATAATTTGCAGACATATATTTCTTCAATTGTTAGTATAATCTCTCTAAAGTCTATTTTCTACATCTCACATTTGTAAAAAGGAAATCAGTCTTTTATAAATAACAATGGATTTTTTTCTTGAAGTTAGTTTATTAATCATTTTTTAAATAAAACTCTATCCTCATTTTTCATAGGGACTTTAAAAGAAAGAATACTTTCTTTTAAGGAAAAGATATTTTCATTACATGAAAATTTAACCTATAACTTTGCTTTCTTTACATTCTGTGCAAATGTGACTTGTTCCTGCTAGGCAAATTCTACAACTGAGCTATCATCCACAGTCCTGTCTCCATTTCTCAACTTTAAACACAAAAATTTAAAACAGTCTTTAAGCAAAAACACTTTTCAGAGTGGGCATGGTGATATATTTAAAATGACAATACAAACTCAATCTATTTGTGCTTGCAAGTATGTATATATGGCTGGTAATAAGGGCTGATAATTTGTTCTGCTTTTGATTAATACTTTTATTTATGGAAAGAAGCAGTGGTGTCATACTTGCATTCATATAGTCAAGGATTGATCTGTGTACTCATCTTTAGGGAACAAAGAAGGAACACCAAATACCAACACTGAAAAAATATTTACAATTATTTGTGCCAACATTTTAATGTTCTAAATAAAATAATTTGTATAAGCCATTGTATCATTTTGTACTTAATTTAATATGTAATATCAAAATAAATTACTTTTGTTATACACTCACAACTCTGATATATGATCAAGCTGAAAACTTGCACAAATATAAAACTTGTATTCTTTCATCTGCATTTTGGGGTTTTGTTATTTTTATAGCCTCTCAGTGGTAGAATAAGTTATTGATAAGGAATAAATGGCAACTTACAAATATGAGAGTGTATGAAGTGGACAAACCTCTATCAGAGGATATTCTTCCCCGTGGAGATAGAACAACAACTAAAAGACAGTTGAATTTCATTTTACCAATATGTTAAAAGGTTTAAGTAACTGTATTTCTTTTTGTTTTATATTATAAGCAGCTTTGTTTTTATATAGAAGGCTGCTGTACTGCAAAAAGAACTCTCTGCCATAGGACCATGAGCATCCTGTGAGATGAAACGTATCAACTCCACTTATCTGTATACTGTGACATGGGTCTGATACATAATTCATCTGGCTTATAATTTCCCTCTGCAAGCTGAGAGCTTAGGCCTTAGGCAAAGCAATTCATTTTTCTGTGTGGTTTTTCCCAGGCTGTAAAACACAGATAATAGCAAAAAATTTTTGCCTGGCAGTTGGTTTAATAGATGTTATCTCTTCAAAATTCAAACTCAATATAAATGTAAATCTCAATATTATTTTGTAATATTCTTCTGAGACACATGACAGTGACTATCAATTCCACAAAGAAATGTTATAGAGAAACTGCAACATGTTTTTGTAGTGTCTGCTAATGCAAGGTATAAAGTACTGTATTATGTAGTTGAGCTAGTTATAAGAGGGCCACAGATGAAGATTAGATTATTTTCCTCATTTTTCAATTCTTAAAGGCCATTGTATGTCATGGATTTCAGTTATTTGCAGAAACTTTCATTGAGTCTCCAACTCCTTTGCTTCCAGGTCATGTAGATAAGCACAGGGAACAAAGGAAGTGATGGAAAATGTATGCTGGAATCTGTTGACAGTTGATAGCTGCTATGAGAGAAGGGCAATTTTCTTTATGAGTGAAGCTCGTGGTCAGTAGACTATGCTCCAGTGGAAGACCATATGTTCAAGAGTATATGAGCAGAACAAACTGAGCTTAATGATTTTAAAAAAAAAGGACACAAAACTACTTGGGTAGGGAAGTGACAAGAGGCCTAAGAGGAATTCAAGAAGGAGATGAGTAAGATCCAAATATTAAATTCTCATAAAACAAAAGTTAGAGAAAAAAGAAAAATATGTAAATATTATAAATTAAATAAGAAAAGTTAAAAAGGAAGTAAGAAAGAAGGGAAGGAAGGAAGAATAATAAAAGAAAGAAAGTTCCACCATAGGCTTAAATGTTTTAAACTTGGCCCCCAACTGTTGGCTCTGTTTGGGGATGTTTAGGACTTATAGAAGGCACACCCTAGCTGAAGCATGTCATTGGAGATGAGCTTTGAAAGTCCATAGATTCACCCTACTTTCGTGCTGTCAACATTGTGCTTGGTGTGCAATCTCTCATTTCCTCCTGCTCCTGCTGCCATGCTGTCCCTGGCTTAAGACCAAATAAACTCTTTCTTCTACATGTTGTCTTCATCATGGTATTTTATCATAGCAACAGAAAAGCAGCTGATAGACACATTTATATAAATATGCTTATCTTCACATAATAAAAGACATGGAAATTGTAGAATATGAAAATGAAGAGGGAATCTTAGAATCATGCAGATACTTCATTAGTCACTGGGTATAATCTGCACCTTTTAAAAACAAGTGTGTGCTGAATACATGAGCGCAACAAGATTTCCCAAATTGTGTCATTTAATTGGAATGAACATTTGTCCTAGTTCTGGAGACAGTGTAAGTTGTCAAAAAAAAAAGATATATATTATGATTGCTTGGATCTTTCCCTGCCTTAATTATTAATAAATATCTCATATTCTTAAGTGTTATGAAATTTGAAGTTAAAATTAGCCATGATATCATACTTATAAAAATTTGAACACAGATGTTACATGTAAAATAATTACTAGTTTTAGATGGGACAAATAGCTGGTTTAAATTTAGTCACCAAGTAAACAGCTGACCTAGGATTAAGACCCATTTATTTGAATTTCCATACCCATTCTGCTTCCACTCTTCTTAAGCCTGGTCCTTTACTAGTCAATGTACAGCATGATTTGTTATTACACCTGAAAGAAAGCTAAGAGAGCCTACTTATATAACCAGATTTACCAAGACTCCAAGCCTGACTTTAATTCTTGGAGTTCATTAATTTTGGCTTTTAATTATTAAAATGTACATGTCCTAAATTTATTATTAATATGTCCTAAAATTATTAATATTTATATGCCCTAAATTTCCACTGTATTTAATCTTCATATAAAAATGACTGTGGATTCCCAAATCTATGTTTTCTTATATTTATTTGTAAATTTATGTGCCAATGAAGTTTTTTGTTCCTCCTTTTGGGTTATTTTTTGTTTGTTTCTTATTATAGAGAGGACACAAACATTTGAGTACTTATTTAAAATGTAACTGCTTCACAATTATAACAAGTAAATAAAACCATGTTATTTCCTATTATTTCATCTATGTGCTACTTATTAGTTAAGATCCCTCACTATAGTAGCCAAGAGAGGAGAAATGAATTAAGTAGTAACTATTTTTAAATTAATAAGCAAGGATTTATGAATATGAATTTTCGACCACACATCTTTCGAAGGATCCAGAGATACTATCCTGAAATTAAGAAATCAAGAATTCTTTATAAATTTGAGTTCACAGACATATGTGAACATGGAACTATAATAAAAAAAACCTCCAGAAACAACAGGAAAATTGGGGGATAATGAATATCAGAGTATTTCGAAGAACATGGATACTACCATTGCAATTATATAAACCCTTGAAGGAAGAAGTCATGTAGCTATCTGAGGAAGTAGTATTACAAGTATGTGCAGTGTGCAATGAAAACTCTTGAGACCAGAATGTGCCTGCTGATCTTGAGCATAAATGAGGCAAGTGAGGTGAGTTTCATGTCAATAAATAATAATGTCAGGGAAGTATCATATGTTGAAACTGTAAAGGTCTTAGTTCACTAGATCTTATGCTGGGTCTCTTCCATAGGCTAAAGAGACATTGGGGAATTAATGAAAATAGAATAACCCACATTGTTTTGAAAATAAAAATAACTTGTAATAACTAATATGTACCTTCTAGAATACTTTTTTAGATTCTTGCTAATTCAAACAATACAATTTGACAATCTGACATAATCCAAGCCATACTCCGGACACTGCATAGAACATACTGAGAAAAAGTCCAGTTGTGCCTTTATAAGGAGTAGCATTATTTTAAACAATCAGTCATTTTACCTTTCTGTGAATCCTATAAGCCAAAAACCAACATACAAGACAAGATATTTCTGCAAGTTTAGTGGTGTCACATTAGCTGTAGAGGAAAGGAAGCTGCCCTCTACCTGGGTATTAGCTCCTGCTCCTCCAAAAGGAGCCAAGGCTGATGTTATACATTTACTTAACCTATGTGTTAGGCAGCCATAGGCAATGAGGAGAAGGTACTACTGCCATTTAACTAAATTAACAACATCTCTTTCTAAATATCTGTGTTTATACCCATACACAAAACTACAGTGGAACCTTAATCATAGAAGGCTTTATTTTTCAGTGAATTCAGAGGCTAATGGCTGTCCAAATGCAAATAACAATGTTTGGGGGTTCAGACTTAAGCAAGGCATGTAGACTATCATTTCAAAGTCTCAGAGAACCTTGGTGAAATATGAGAACAGAAAGAAAAAAGTAATGAAGGCTTTGAAATGCCAATTTCTAAATTAGATGCAACTATTACATTCAGTAGCTTGCAGCAACAGCAATTAATTGAAACTGGTTGACACAAGACTGGCCATGTCAAAAGTCAACCATGAAAAAGTAAGGGGATTATGGGACTTTACTCTGGGAGGTGGATAATCATTGTATTTGGCTTTGTATCTACTGCTGAGCCTGCAAAACTCCAATAGATAGCCCTAAATCTATGGTTGTACAGATTCCTCTAGTTAAACTTATTGGGTCACAAGACACAATAAACAGACATGAATATGAGAAAAAAAGTTTGTAAAGAATGGGTCAGGTAGACAGAGATAATAGAGAGATGGAAGATGGTGATAAGTGAAATGGTCAAAGACCAAATTTAATTTAAAAAATAACAAAAATAAAGCAAACAAGCTTGAAAAATATTACAGATTGTTACTCAAGAGCTCTTGAGCAACAGGAGAAAGTTGACTCAAGGAGATATTGCTAAGTTTAGAAATCATAAGCATGATTAACTAGACGAGAGTAGAAGTATATTCTATGTGAGCATACAATGATGTATTACAGTATTCAATAGGTTCTTGATCTTGGGAGAACTCAGACAAGTATATTGTAGAGTGAGGCAGGAAAGACAAAGAAGTTAAACACAGAGCCATCAATGAAGCAATTTTGCTATGAAGCAGATTTATGATACCAGCTATATTTCAGCTACCAGTGAGACATGTACATATAGTGAAAGTTTTAATGTATTTCTTTTAAAAATTAATGTTTAAAGAATATTTGCAAACCCATGTGGAAAATCCACTGAGGAAAAAAAAAGGTGTGGGGGAAATCATGAGAGTCACTGACTGTCTTAGAGTTCAAAAAGTCTAAAGTAATAGAATTCACTTTAAATAGGCATAAAGGCACACCACCAGAGTCTAGGGATTCTACAACAGCAAGACCTGAACATCCCAACACAGATGAAGCAGAAGAGAATGACCTTAAAAATAACTTCGTGAAAATGATAGAGGCCCTTAAAGAGGATGTCAGAAAATTCTCACATTAAAAGAAATCCAAGAAGAAACAAACCAAAAATGAAAAAAAGAATGCAAGAAATGGAGGAAAAGACATCCCCCCCCAATGCAACAAATAAATCTCTTAAAGAAGGAAAGCCAAGAACAAACAGTCAAGCAGGTGAAGGAAACACTACAAAATGTTGAAGACTTGAAAGCTGAAATAGAGACAATAAAGACAACACAGGCTGAGGGAATGCTGACATTTTCTCTTGTCAATAGCAAGACTTCTAAAGTGTAACAGTCCAAAAACAGCTCAGCACTGCAGGTTTTGGCAGATCTTCATGTTTATCATCAGACAGAAGATTCCAATGTGATGATTCCCATGTTTCATAAGAGAGGATAAGTATACTTGTAAATTGTAAGAAATTAATTTGTAAAAGGTAATTAAATTAAGATAGGATGGGTTTAGCTAACTGGAACTGACATCTACTCTCAAGCTGAATTCTCCCATTGACCATAGCAGAATCTGTTGATGACTCATATTGAGACCCATTAATTTTGATGCATATTTTAAGCTTATATGATCATATTTAATAGGTGAAAAAATTAACAATAGGAAATAAAAAAGTGATGAATTTTTGAGAAAGGAAACAAATAAAGGATATGCATTACAAAGTCAATTAGGCCTTATCTAAGTGACAAGGCATACAGTGTGAATATAAGCTATGAGGTAATACACACCTCACTCTTTCAAGATGCTGAATCATTTATACTTAATCCTTGTTAATTGTTTAGAAGAGAACTATTCTTAAGTAAGAGCCAACTGTCCTATGCATTCATAGTAGCAAAGCATCTCAGGGACTGAAGAGGTTGCCCAATAAATAAGTCAAAAGCCTATAGCTATCCTCCACATACGTGGTGGAAAGTCACTAAAGCTTTGAGAATGGGTTTTGACATCTGGGGCCAAGACGATATTTGAGAATTAGGAGACAGATAAAATTTGAAAACTTGGTACCTTGAGAGACACTGAGTACTCTGCAACACAACAAATGAACTTTAGTTAGTTGGTAAAAATGAACTTTAGTTTTGTCTTTACTAAAATTTGAAAGAAGAGGAGGTACCAACGTGACAAACTACACATATTTATAAACCAATTATTAAAATGTGTGAGTTTTTTAGTCTTATTAAAAGATCAGTTACCAAAGCTCTCTCCAGTTCTACAATGAAGGGTTTTAAATAATTTTAATTTTTTTTATATTTTTGTTAGTTATTGCTGTAATCTAAATATATATTCCCTTTTCTTTTTACTTGTTTTTGTGTGTGTGTGTGTGTGTGTGTGTGAGTTTGTCTGTGTGAGTGTGTGCCACTTGTGAATAGCTCTCATAGAGGCCAGAAGAGGTGTGTGATCTCCTAGACCTGGAGATACAGATAGTTATGAACAACTGAAGATTGTGCTCTGTGCTCCCGTCCTCTAGTAGAGCAACAAGAGCTCTTAACCACTGAGTAATCTCTCTACCTCTAGCTGAAACATTAATAATATGAATTTTAAATGGAAAATAATTTGATCAGAAAATAATTTTCTTGTCAAATTATTTTAATATACTTGTATATGTCTGTATGTTTTACAACCGAAGGCTATTTCTAAATACTTAGTCATAAGTTAATATTATAATCCTATTTTGACAGCAATGATAAATTGAATGAGTGAATGTTTGTTTTATTATTATTAAAAGTAGTTAATTAATGAATGATTAGAAATTGCTTAAATACTTTATAAAATTGCAGTTGGAAGACTTTGTATTAATAGAAATGTTGACAAGGAGGCATTATATAACTGACTAATGGGTTTTCTAATCAATTAACCATTAGGCAAACGTCCATAATAAACCAGACTGCATTAGTTAAACATATTCCCCATAGATGACTCAATATTCTGGTGAAGAGGTATTTAATTTAAAAGGCCAGAAATTGTCCTTCACTCTCTCATATTTGTGAAAGGTTAATGATAGTGAGGGAAAACAGTAAAGAGCAATTTGTTACTTTCTTTTTCTTATCATTATTCATTATCAAGGTTTGTACTTTGTGTCTAAAGTGATTCTTTGATAGCATGTATCAGTGATTTCAAACCAGTTATCTTTCCATTAACACCAACTAAAAACATCCCGTGCTGTTTCCCTTTGTTTCAGAAAATAGAAGACTGGAACATTCTAATCAAACTTTTTGCATGGGAGAATATTGGAATGAGGGGTGATGGGAGGTTTTTTGTTTTTCTTGTATAAAATGAAACTAACATTTTTCTCTAATGTTTTATCTGTACACTTCCCTCTACAATCAATTAGAACAATGCCTTGGAGTTTCATTTGTAGAAACAAAATTTTAAAATCAATCCTTGGATACATGTATCTAACATAAAGACTAAGATATATAATCTCCACGATACTGTCTTAGTAACTTATATATACAAATTGTTAAATCCATTTCAGCCCAAATCACACAACTGTTTACTGGGATATATTCTTGTTCAGTTTTCTACATATATAGTTTTCTATCACATACTCCTGGGAAAGGGAAATATAAATCCTTTTAGATTTAGGAAATTGTAGAGAATTTTTATTTAGATACAGAGAGTAAATTAAACTGAATCAACTAGAGATACATACAGCTTTGAATAACCAATGATATCTTAATTTCATTAAGAAAAATATGAGATATTTACAAAGTATGATATACCTGAAGATAAATTTAGCATTCTCTATGTTGCTATAAAAGTTAATTATTTTTAATTATGTATTTTATGTTAATAAATCCAATTATCATTTGGAGATTCATATGTAATCTGATTATTACAAGGAATTTGTTTTATTTAAATAATGAAGATAGAAAAGAAATATCAATTTGTTGTATATATTGAATCAAACCTTAGACTATCCCAAATACCAAAAGGTTTATAAATTACCATGTAACTATACCATGTTCAGTAACACCATTTTACTAATTTTAATTATGAATTTGATCACGATCACTTAAATATGAATGCTAGTATGGTGGAGAACAAAATATACTAATATAACACTTTATTTAAATAATAAAAATGAACTTGCACATTAATAATGACATAAACATGCTATTAGACAGATTATATACTTTATATAATATTCAAACCCTTAGTTACTTGTTCACTTCTGTGACAAATGATGGTATCTAATACCAAATGATCAGTTCTGAATACATACACCTAGAAGTAACATTATATGGACTGAACAGCTTATATTTATGCATTTAAGGACATATATATACATATATATACATGTATATATATATATATATATATATATATATATATACATACACACATCCACACACAAATAATTAAAAAGAGGCTGTGAATTTGAAAGAGTAGAAGGAGCATACACAGGAAGAAAGGGAGAGGGAAATATGCACTTATGTTATAATATTTAAAATTAAAATAAATAATTTTTAAGAAGAAGGAAAATGTTCAAAACTTAAGGAAGGTTTTATTTGTGTTATGGTTTAAGGATATATGTAGTCCCTTTTGGAGGACAAGTCATGCTAGTGGTAGCATGTAATATCTATTTATAATATTGTGTCCTGGTCAGGAAGATGCCGATACTCATTTTCTTTTTTTTATTCAGTCAGAAATACCAATCCATTTGGAGCAATGTTCTGTTTCCTAGATGATTCTGGATATAATCAACTTGATCCTCAAGACCAAATATCATAATGATGTTTCCATCTTCTAAAATTTTGATAATTTCATTATATCTCAGATTAGCTCTGTGGTCAGAATATTGCCTTTGGAGTATGCTGAGCAAGATTTCATATTAGTAGTGAACATTTTAACATTCTTATTTTTATTTGTGCCTTTCTGCCAATATTTAATTATTTTTAAGAGTAGATTTCCAGAATCAGTGGTTGGCAAAGCTGAGTGAAATGACCTCAATAGTTCTGAGGTCTGGGTTGGTGGAGGAATGTGACTATGCCTCTGTGTTGTTCATTGTAATTAAAAAACATTAAGCTAATGTTGGACAGAAAAACATTGTTATATGTCAAAGTTTATTCAGATTTAACTACAAGAGCTTACTTTTAAAATTCTACGTAAGAGAACATGCTGTCAGATAAAGACATGCTGTCAGATAAAGCAGCAACAGTTCAACATTGATTCAAATCCCATTCCCAGTAATTATGTGTGCTTTTTCTTTTTACTATTTTATCATATCATCACCATTTTCTAACAAGAGAAACATGGGTGTCATTTCAATTCCTTTATTTTTCAGCCTGATACTATTTTTGTGTCTTTTTACTACCGTTGCTCTCTCTAAACTCCTCCTTGTATTTCTTCTGTTGCTACCAATTTAAATATTTTACAATTTTCATGTTTAATAATCATAATATTTTTCATCTTTATCTCAGTTCTGTTTTGCTTCAGTACATTTTGTTCCCCACAACTATATTAACAGTCTCTCAAATATCAAACACCCAATGCTTTGAAGGACTCCCAAGTGCACAGATTATATAAAACAGTGAGGCACACAATGCTTGTTCCACTTCTGATTGGATCTCTTCTCCATTGCCCTTTAACCCAATGTGTGCCTCACAATTCCCATTAGTTTACCTTCCATCCTTTAGAACATCAACCTTGTTCTCTTTTTTATAAGTATCAAAAATACATACAGGAAAACACTTAAGCAATTTTTCAGTCCATTTGAATCATGAACTGTTCAATGGAGGTGCAGAAGACTTGCCTGTTAACACAAAAGGCTATTCTAACACATCCTGATTGACAAAGTGCCTTCCACTTTGCCCTCTCAACCATCATCCTTAAGTAGCTCTTGTTTTGCCACCTACATATTGAGCCCATAGTTCATTTATTCTTATAACCCATTATGAAAATGTTCTAAAAAGAGAGAATGAAAATGTAGAAATTTCATGCTTACTCCTCTGTATTAAATCAGTAGCCATATCAATTAAATTTTATGACTGAAAAACTGAGAAATGGAATCTTCATACATACATTCCATTACCAATGATTTCACAGTCTCCAGCAATTGATGCAATTTTACTTTCCAGGAATTTTGTAATCATTCTTATAATATTATTGAAAATCAGACTCTAAACTGCTTTGCCTTCTTTGTAGTTATGTAACACCTTTTGATGTGAAGTTGTTGTTTATGGCTATTGATGTTTTTCATAATTGAAATTTTAATTTATGAATTTAGTTTGATTATATATTGAGTATAGTTTTTATTACTAAAAACAAGAAGTGTGTTATTACCAAGAATGCATGAACATTGGATATTATATAAAATTATATTTAGCTACTTCATTTTGATGTCTTCCTTGTTGACTGTGAACTATAAAATGTAATTGTCAATACTTTGCTCAGACTTTTTATAGATAAAATATAGCGTTATTCATCAAATATTAATTTAACACCAATTGTGTATTTTTTTCATACCTACTTTCATGGTAAGCTATACCAGTAAAATACTTAGAATCAAAAGGTCTAAAAAACTAAAACTTTTGCTAGTTACCACAAAAAAAAAAAATACAAGACAGTGTGCCACTAGTTTCTTCAAGGTCTTTTCAACACTACTCTTTTGAAATGATGGAGCTTATTGCCCAATGGAGTGAACAGATAAATACATAAACAATAAGTAAGACAGAGTGTCAAGAATATGATGTACTCTGAGAAAGAGATGTCTCAGCAATTAAGAACACTTGATATTTTTAAAGAATCTGAATTCTGTTCCTAGTACTCACATGGTCACTCACACCTTTTTGAGTTCCAGTTCCAAGGATCTACATCACACACACACACACACACACACACACACACACGTGTGTGTGTGTGTGTTTAAACACTTATCATATGAATACATATACCTACCTCCACACACAAAATATATCTTGTAAATAAGAATATAGTGTGTTATATTTAAACGCTTAGAAGAAAGTACTGTGTTATAGTACTTTAAAAAAAAACAGAGCAGTGCAATATGGGTACAATAGGATGAAATTTGCAAGTGGGATATTTGATAAGATTTTATCAAAAACATGTACGTAGTCAAAGAGTTAAATAACCATTTTCAGGAAAAAAAGCCTGTAATAGACCATATAAACAATTAATGAAAAAAAAACCCATGAATTTGAAAAAGACTAGAGAGGCATATGAAAGGATCGGGAGAGAAGAAATGGAAGGAGTAAATGATGTAATTATATCATATTCTCAAAAAATATTAAAAATGATTTAAAAAGAAAAATGGAAAAATTAAAGAATTACCTGATGCAAGACTTTACCTTTTTTATAATTTTTTTTTTTTGTACAAGAACTTCAAGGAGTATAAAACCTGCCCTGTTTCCTTAAAAAAATTAATGATGTTTTTAAAATCAGTTTTGCTGTTTTAAAATTTAAAACAGGAAAAATGCTAAGGAAGTTTAAATGGCTGCTAGTTGTTAGAAAAGGCAAATATGCAATATACGTTGTGTTATTTTCTTTGAGTTCTTTTATCTTAGGTCAGCAACAAACCATGACTAAAAGCAACAATTACCAATTTTATGAGAACTACACTTTTAAGGTTTCCATTCAATTTCTTTTACATCAATCTACTTTAATCCCATTGTGATTTGGGGTGACATGTTGCCCTCAATGGGCAGACACTTTGATGTTCCTTCTTACCAGATAACCAAAGGAACAGCAGCAAAACAAATGCTGGACATTGTCCTGAGAGCCAGTCTAAGTGTTTGAAATGCTGCATCTAAAAGGATGTGTAAAACACGGTCGTTGGTCTCAGGAACTGTCAATCAAACCACGGTGTGCCTATTAGAGGCAATAAGGAGTGAACATCTTATTTAATATTTTCGCTTTGTCACATATTCCATAGACATTCTCCTACCTGCCTTACAGCAATTCTTGTTATTACTTTGCTATCACCAGAGGTGACGGGAAGGAGCTGAAAATAAGCTTTGTGTGTATTCATGAAATTCTGGGGATTAGTAACTTGAATAAAAAGATCTATGTGGAGAGCAGGTTTTCTCCATAGGCTGAGCTCTCTTGAAGAAGTGTCCCGTGGAGAGCGGAGCACAAAAACAGCTACAAAGCATGCTCTGCTGTGCCGTGTTCACAGGCTGCTTTGTAGTGCTCTGGTCTCTCTAAACCTTTCCCGTTCTGCCCACGGTGTCTAAGGGGCATAAGGGATATGATCAAAAGAGAAAAATGACATCAAGCATTTGGGGTATGGGAGAAATTATAGGTGAAATTGCAGTAATAAGAAAATGTGGATCTGTCTGCTGTCATCACAATACTCATTCAAATTGCAATAGAAGCAACAAAATGACAATCTGAGACTTGGCTCAGAAAAAAAAAAAAAATTTCCTCCAAACCTTAAAAACAGATAATGAATTTTAAAGATGGAGGCATCTGGCAACAGAGCCTTTAGTGAGCGAAGGGAAAGGGGTGTTTCAGAGAGAGAACAAAAATATTATTCTGTTGATTCAAAAGGCAATTTAGCTTTTGAGAGACTCTGGTGCCTGAGAGAAGACAGTGTTTGCCATGGCATCGCTATCTTGAAGGGCTGTCATCAGCCTTTGTCAGGCTTGATCAACAGAGATTACTGTCAGGCTCTCAGGAAGGAGGAAAGGAGCTTGCCTCTTAACACAGATTGTCCCAATTTCATTCCAATTGTACTGGAGCAGTTGTTATGCCCTCATTCTAATGTTTTCATAAAACACCATAAATAATGGTCATCAGGCAACATTTATTTTCTTTGTTGCGTTTTTGAAGTCATGTTTCAATATTAAAAAAAATACTTGAAAATATAGCTTAAATTTTTGCCTGGTAGCCAGTTTGGATATATTGTAGTAACTATGAAAGAGAATTTTAATGATCTACTTCCTTGAAAGTAAAGGTCTTTTAAATTTGGAATAAATGTAAAAGTTCAAAAATTTAAATTATATTGAAGACATAGTTGATTAAAAAAAAGTTTAGATCTGCAAATAATAGAGTGAATTCCCTGTGCTATGTTAAAGCAACAAATTTTCTACAAGTAACATGCATTTAAAAGGTATCCCATATTTTTAATTTCAAATTTTTCTTTCACAGCTTTAATGCAGAATCAGGAAATATTTTGTCGCTGTTTAAACAGTAAACTCAAAATTTGTGGTTTTATTTTTAAGAATAACTTCACAATATTCAGTGACATTTTAGCCATTCTCCAGTTTTTTAATGTATTTACATTTCATTACTTAGTGAAATATATTAATCTATAATTCTTATTTTGCAAGATAACAGTGGAATTTGATGGAAAATTGATCCATCCACAGATTTTTTTTTATTAATTCTCTCTCTTTCTCTCTCCTTTGTGTTGTTTTATGTAGCTTAAACAATGACCAAGTCTGGTTTTAGGAATGTAAAAATTTTCTTAGAGTTAAGATGACTATACTTCTAAACAATTCTTTGGAAACTATTAAACATTTTGTATTGTACAACTAAAAAATTATTTGTCTTCTTTCATTGTTTGAAAGTAACTGTGTGGGACCTCATAGTTGAGGGTAGCATCACTCTCTGATAGCAAGTGTGAGTGTTTGAGTCCCCCCCACAGAACCACTTGAAGGGAAGATAGAACCCACTTCCACAAATCATTTTCTGACCTACACACACACACACACACACACACACACACACACACACACACACACACAGCATGGCATTCACACATACACATATTTACAAACACACACACACACACATAAATAAGTAAAGTAAGTACATACATAAATGTAGTAAAGAAAACTACAGGAGCAGTATGAAATACAGATTGAGATATTCTTGTTGTAAATTTTATTATTTGCACACTGAAAATAGTTCACAACTACAATAGCTCAGTGATATATATATAAAACATAAGCTTTATTATCATTATTATTCTTTCAAGTAATTGTTTCTCTGTGTAGTCCAGAGAAACTTGCTCCATAGATCAAGCTGGACTCGTCATATAGCCAAGTTATTACCATAGCCTATCTCAATTTTACATAAAGGATTATTATTATGGATAGGTTCTGCTAACTTTCTGAGTTTCCTTGGGAAACATATTTCAAAAGATGCTTACATAATGATCAATTGCTTTAATTAATCATGTATATGTAAATGTATGGAAATTAAATTTAAAACCACTATTTCTCTAATGTATTATAAAATTGACTCAAAGAAACATTTTCTAAATCTATGGAGGCTTACCCTTAGTAACCATACTATAGAACAAAATTAGTAACTTAGAGTTTAACATATATTAGTAAATAATGCATTGTAAGGTGTAGTAAGACCATGAGATATCTACCTTACTACCAATGAAGACAAGGCTTCGGCTTGACTTTTGTGTTATAGAATGTTTTAAATTGTTCCTCCAGTGGCTGAATTGGTGCCATGTGGAATCAGACAAAAGACAGCCATTTCTGCAATGTACCTGAGTCCAAGAGACTCATCCCCCAGACAGCACAATAACCCAGACCAATATTTCTAAGGGATTTCAGAGTTATGTAAAATTGTATTGAATACTAAAACGTTGTGGTAATAAATTCCTTTAGGTAAAAAATAAAAGCTATCTCTTTCCCCTAGGTTATCTGTCTTCTGAGGCAAATGTTCTTGGCTTTTATTGTCACTTTTCTCATTTGGAGTTTAATCACTGTAAGTCTTCAGGTCTTTTGAGGTGTTCTGTTATTTTGGTGTGTCATTTTGTGCTTTATGTTGAGTTTTGTGCAGAGTCATACTAAAAATCCTCACTATGGTATAATTATCAAAGCAGCCCTTTGAAAGCAAATGTATCCCAAAGAGGTTGAAATATTGATGGATGCAAAGTATCTTATCTCTGTTTTTTTTTCTATAAATTTAAGATAATGACATATTACAAGAAAGCTTTTGAACTATCACTTCAGCACACTGGAACAATTATTATTGGGAAGTCAGGTAACTTTAAGTAACTGTGAGGTAAATAAGTGAAAATTAGTATTTTAACTAAACAGCCACTGCCAAAGTTTCTTATCTTTGGTTCCAAAGTTAGACACTGTCAGGGTTCTGTCATCTCTCTGCAGAGTGTCAGGTTTAAAGCAATTATCTATGAAATAAAATTTCCCAATTAAGTCACTCAACAAATATTAATTGATCACCTATTATATGTATAATACTCTAATTGGAATTGAGTGTACAGAAATTGATAACATAGAAACTCTTGACCTCATGGGTGTTTATTAATCAATAAACTAAATAAGTAATATATTAAATAATGGTTAGTGATGTGTAGAAAAGGCAAGCAACCTCTAGAGATGAGTTCAGTTTTGTTTTTTTTTTTTCTAATTTAACTTTTTATTGATTCTTGATAGATTAATCATGTGTTTTAATCTCATTAAACTCCCTGTCCATTTGCATTTCCCCTTTGCCCTTGCAACTTCCCTCACCCTCAATATAAAACAAAACAAAGTTTAAGAGAAAAGAAATATGTCATCGTAGAAGCTGTAGAGTGTCACAGTGAGTCACACAATTTACCATTCTATCCATACATCTTCCTTACAAGTGTTCATTGCAAAGAGTCCTTGGTCTTGTTTGAGGTCACTGGTTTCTGCTACACTATCCACACTAGGCATTCACTAGAACTCATGGATATCCTATTGTTGTCATGTGTCATGGATATCATGCAGCGCTGGATCTGCAGGACTGGCCCTTCATGTGCTTCAGCTATTCATAAATGAAGTGGACTGAACTTGAGGTGGAATAAATCCCTGCACTGGTTCTTAGTCTGGGTGGTTGCTGGGTTTGGTCAGCCTGCCAGCACTCCCTCATCCTCACCACCAGTGTGAGCTCTCTGGTACTGTCCTTGCTAGCTCACCCTATGCAGTAAGCCACAAGGGGTGGGGCCGGTTCTCCTGTGCTTGTACTTTCTGGGTCAGCTCACCTACACTTACAACACCAGGGCCAGTTCTACTGTGTTGCCCAGGTGAGGTTCAGAGGCCACTCTGATGAGTTTTACAGCTGGTGAGATGGTGAGAGGCAGGGCCAACTTTCTCACTCTCCTGAACTCAGGGACTGCTCTCCTATCTACTGCAGGTGTGTGTGGTGGTGAGCAGGGGAGGCATTTCCTCTTCTTTTCCATGCCACCATTATATGGCAGATGAGGGGGCCATATAATGATCCTGCTCATCTGAACCCCAGTCAAAGGGGTTAACTCTATATGTCGCCCAGGGGTGAAGCCGGGCCTGATCTCCCTAGTATTTCAGCTTGTAATGGGCAGAGCTAACTCTGAACAGTCCTATCGTCTTGGCCATCGGTGGTAACAGGAGCCACTGACATCAAAATAGAGCATGGCTACTTCAGGGTCACAGACCCAGATATCATCACCATGGCCCCAGGTGGCAAGCAGGTTACTCACCTCAGTCTCCTCCTCACAGTCTTCACTTCTATCACCTTCCTATCAACCTTTCTCCACAGGACATGAACCATTCAGTCTTTATCACTTCTACACCAACTATGTATTTGCTCTCCATAATAGAGGCTGACTACCCAGTGCCTCCATGCTTTCTTCCCCCAGGCCTAAGGAAGAGATCCATGGGTGGTGGTGTAAAACTTTGTCTCCTGCTCAGTCTTTACCTAGAGTTGAGTAAACTCTAGGGATAACCTCACATCAGATTGAAGATCACCACACACCCAAACACAGTGTTGGATTCCAGTTGTTTGAGAAGCTCAAACAAACACCTGTATCTCCTTTGATAGTAAGAGGTGGCTGAGTTTTGCTCTATCATTCCTGGTTTTGGTCTTTAAATAGGTTGGGAAACTGTGCCTTGTCTTACTGTGTTGTAATTCATCTGTCTATCACAATGTGTCTTGCATTTCACATTGCAAGACTGACATGTCTAGCCTTTTGTTTAGAAGGACCACAGGAAGTAGGAAGACCTCAGATGTAACATGAAAAATAAAAGATCCAGATACTGAATGTTGGGGTTAAAGCTTCAAGTTGAAGATCATGAAACCAAAAGTAGCCCAGTCAGTAAATGTTACCTCTACCTCAGCTCAGACCAAAGGGGGTGATCCTCAAACTGCTCCCGACTTCACTGCTCCACACATTCAATCAGACTGTTATGCTTTCCTCAACATTGCTAAAGACTAAGGCTCAGACCGAATGCCTCTACCTTTTATACCTCTCAAATCCTGGGCTTAAAGGCAGTGGTGAGCTCTGATTCAATCTCCAGTAGCCCATGGTGGTCTTGTACTCAGAGATCCATCTGCCTTTCTCCTGATTCCTGGGATTAACGATGTGTACCACCACCACCTGATCTCTATAGCTTGAGGCTGGCTTTGCGTTCTGCATCCTTTAATAAATTATAAATCACCATACTCAGACTTGCCACACATGCTAGCTCTGGCTTCGTGATTGTGGTAAAGATTTTCACACACATTCAGCTTAACCTACTAAACTCAAAAGACTCAAAGGTTGAGCGCCCCCTAGCCACAGTGGTATGCAGAGAAAGCTGCCCTGTTGAGTTTAGTAAACCCATCAAAATATGATGCAATAATAAACTGTTATTTCAGCTAAGGTTTATTTAAGAGAATTTGGTAGGCAGTGGATATTGCAACAAACAACCAAATACACATGTACGTGAATGAATGAATGAATGAATGAATGAATGAATGAATGAATGAGTGGATGGATGGATGGATGGCAATATTTTGAGGTCATGAGGAAGCAAGCCATGACGTTTAGACAGTTTATATCAAGAAATAATCCATTGCAGAAGTAGATGAGAATTCTGACCAGATCTTCAGACACTACATGCAATCTGTGGTCTACAGAAACCTTATGTATGTTTGAAAGAACAGAGTTAATATGCTCCAAACATTTTCCTCCTAAAAAAATCTTTGGTTTTGCTATTGTTTTTCTGATTCTGAAATATGTCTCCACCTGACTGTTTCTTTACCCTAAGGGCTTATTTATCACAGCTAGAAGTGTATGGTTCTAATCATTAATGAAGCAATTAGCTTTCTGCCTTGAGGAAACAAGCTAATTAATCAAAACATTCTTGCTAAGTCACATTGACCAGTACAGAAAGTTACATAACTTGCAATATAATTCTAACAAACTATCTGTATCTTAAGTAGTAATAATGTTACCAAATAAAATGGAAATGTTTTCTGAAAAATATACTATATACAGGCTCTGAAATACATTTCAGTATGTACTCTTAATAATCATTTAGACATCATATATCTCATATGGAGCTGAGAGGTTTCACACGTCCATGCAGGGGTAGTCCTGGCCATGTTTCTGTGACATAGAAGATGTACACAGATATTCAGTGGTATCATTAGTTGTATGTTGTGTATTCCAATCAACAAATTCTAAAAATTTCTCAGTGATACTTGTTTAATCACTGTGCTACAAATGACTCATAGTTTACAGACAAGTGTTAAGACATTGTGACAATTACATACAATGCTGTGTTGTATTCATAGGCTACCATATCTGCACATCAAAATTAGCTAAAACATTATATAAAAACCTTGGGATCACAACAACGGGAACCTAGGGTCTCTAGCTATGACATAATTCCTGGTGATTTTGGTAATTATAAACTTGAGAGGACAAAAGAACACTTCCAAACTTGGAAGATACTTTTCAAGATTTTTATTAAGTAGTTTAAATATGGTATTATATCACTGACTGAAATGCTTAATATCAATGTCTGTCACTGTAGTATACTATTTTGTTAATTCCATGTACAAACATGGTATTATGAAATATCCACCAGGGAAGGCTAATTGTGCATAGGTTTAAGGCAATAGAAAATCTTCATTAGCCAGCCAGTCTTTATTAGTCTATTATTACCCCCAGTGTAGTCCTCAGCTTTTCTTTCTTATGGTAAGTTTTTTTGCACATCCTTGGTTGACTCAACTTGGGTATCACTAACAGTTAGCAAGAAGCAGAACTACAGAAGCTAAAAAGCAAGGTTAGTACTTTTAGACACTTTCCCAGTACTATGATTTTGTCAATTAGGTCTTTGTCTCATGTTGGGAGGCATTGTTGCCTATGACCTGGCTTCTAAGGCCTTAGATGGTACTTTCATCATGGAATGAGTTGTGCTAAGGTCTGGAAACCTATTACGATTGTGATGGCAGAACACAGATTTAGATTTATTCACATTCTGATTTCTGTACGTGATTTAAGGCAACAAATATTTTATAAAGTGTTAATAAAGACTTAATATTTTTGAATCCTTAATTGTTTGATAGATAATCAATCAATTACTGTAAAACATGAATTATTTCCTTAATTGCAGTCATTAGGAAACATGAATACTAACAATAAAGTGTTTTATAAACATGTCCAGTGCAATTACTTTTTATAAGTTTAATTCTGAACAATTATTGTTCATATTTCAATTATTCTATATTGTATAAATGTTAAGCCTACTGTAGTTGATTCTAGATAATGTTATAATCACAAGATATCATATCAAATAACACAGATTTTGATACAACATTTTTTGACATTTCTGAAAAAGCATTAAATTTTATGTCATTAATATGTAGGAACAAGTAACATCCAAGCCATAGTTTTAATCAATTTGATATAAAAAGTATATAGAACTAATAGACACTCAAGTAATGTTTCACTGACTTTTGAAATAGTGATTCTCCCTGCTGTTAGGCCAGGTATAGAAAAGGGGTGAGCATATGAAATAAGCTTAGCTCAGTCAAGTTCTGTCATTGTTTCTTCACTCCTACCCACGGGATAGGTTTCCATCTTTAGTATGATAGGAGAATATCAGATGGGCTCTACTTCATTAAGATTTATTCAATAGAACCAAAAACTAAATTGGAAAGTGAGGCAACATTTGCAAAAAAAGAGCTAAAGGTTGTATAGGTTTATTAATAGTTTAACTTTAGCTGGTAATATCTTATTTCCCTTTCCCAAAGACTCCTATTGATCACTGAGATTTGACTAATACCTAAAGGGATTCCTGGAGTCTTCCTTTTGAAAGTTCATGAACCCTTAAAGCAACATAATCCAGCACTGTGCTTCAAGGCCTTCTAAGTTTTAGTGCACTGCCCAGCAGCACTAGTGAATGGCTTCTGACCACTGGGGAGGCAATCATCAAAGGGAAGTTTACTGAACCCTGCCTAGCTGGAGGCTTATATGTCAATTGTTAGGAAAGTGTTTTATATTCGCTACTATATGAAATTCAGACTTATGCTTTTATCTTTGTTGATAAATTTCACATTGGGTAATGTATGTTGATCTTTGACCTTAAATCTCCTAAAGTGCTTTTATTTCTCCAATTTCCATCTTTGACTTTGTATTCTACCATAGATCTTCTTTCTTTGCCTTTTATTCATCTATTAAAGGGAAGAACTATGTTGTAAAGTTTTATTTAGTATACCATTACATCTTTCAGATATTTTATAGATGTAGCCTCAGTCTTTCACTGGCCTGTTTTTCAAAATCTGACATCAATAGTTCAATATTCCTGATTTGTCTTCTCTGCCTAAATTTTCTTCAGACTTCTCACAATCTCACAAATACTGTTTTAACAATTTGTTCATTAGGTCTCCCACCTGTTTAATATTGATGATGTTAGGTCCTCCAATTGGAGATGTTATACATCTCCAATGATTAGCATAATCCCTGGCTTCTCTATGAGGATTCAATAATTATATTCTTAAAGGACTAATAAGAACAAAAGAATGCAATAATTATACACTTACTGGACTAAAGAAAGGTATTCACTAAAATGTGAAGGTGAAATTTTCAGCTGTGTATTGAAAAATCAGAGTGACTACTGTTTTTGGTAATAAAAAGTTCAATTTGCAAAAATTTGACATGGCTGATAAAAGTAGTATAAACTGATTTTACATATAATATAGAAACATGTTACAGAATTCGAAACAAAAGGGACCCATTTAAATAAATAAGCCAACATTATATTAATAATGAAACATGTTTTTTCCCTTAGTATCAGAAACACAAAGTGATACTTTTTCTCTTTATATTTCACTAATTTTGGTTAACAGAATAAAATGAAAAATTATAAATGAAAAGGCACAGATGTTAAAAAGATGGAGATAACACTAAAATTTTTCATGGATGCTACGACTATCAACAAAATAATCCAACATTGCAAAATAATCCTTAGAATCTAGAAAATATTTTAAGTGTTATAGTTCTAAAATGAATACAAAGATAGCAACCAAAATCTAATGAATCAATTTATGTAACCAAATGTTTTCTAAAACGGATATTCCAAGCAAGCGAGGAATAAATGGTACACATGAGGAAAATGAATATGTTGGAGCAGCTTTCTCTGCCACAGATCAAGACAGGGACTTGATATGGTAATTGATATGTCATGAGTTGTAGTAGAAGGTGGTATTGACACAGAGATAATGACTGATGGAGGACAATAGCAGGCTCTTAAGCCAAAGCAGCTCTCTGCCTGCCTGATTACGACTAAAGCAGGATTTGTTCATACAGAAGCAAGCATCTCCTTAGTAAATGAACCTGGAAAAAAATGTATCAAATAAAATTTAATGTGTTGTCAGACTCGCTTTCCAATTTATTTCCTAAAATCCATGTTTGCTGGTCTCTCTTTACTGTAACACAATTTCTTTTAGCTTCTTGTTTTTCGCTTGGGGAAGTAATTTTAGGCAAATATTGTGCTTATTTTTCAATATTTAAGTAGAGGTAAAATGATTATATACTTCATGGAAAGATAAATGAACATCTTTTAAAAAAAAACAGCCTATCGAGGGATTTTCTGCAAATTTTACTTTGGAAGAAGTCAGTTTTATACCTTCACTAATTAGTGAGCAAAATGCTAATTTTTAGAAGGTGTGCTGAAAATAAAACTAGGTGGTTCTTTTGATTTATCTTCCCCTTGAAACTGACAGCATTATTTCAGTTGAGAGGCTATACTCAGAAACTGAACATAATAAATGGTTCTGTTTGTACACAAATTCCCTGACAATATTTGAACCTTAGCTTTAACTGAAAATTAAAAGGCCCTTTGCTCAGATATAGTATATACAAAGCAATCATTACTGCTCTTATAGATATTTTTCTAAAGAAATCTATTTCCTCCCATGGCAGAATCCCACTTACTGTGCTTCATTAATATTCATCTAATAGAGTGTTTTTGCACTTTTGGTTCAGTAAAAGCATGATGATGGGGGACAGCAGAATCCTCAGCCTTCTAGGGTGATTATTGGGAGTGCATCCTGGCCCAGGGGCACGGTTGCCATGGAGATGCTACTGATCTGCCAAAGCTGTTTCTCACTGTGGGTGGAAAGCAGCTCCCCTGCCAGCAACTATGTGGGATTCTGGCAGCTGGAGAAAATGCTGAGATGATGTGCTTCTCCTCCATATGCGAGTTCAAAGAGACTCCTTTAAATGCAGGAGGCAACTCTGCTCAAACTCATAGGAAGAATGGGTTTGATTAGGATGTAGTGCACTACAAGCACAATATGTTCCCCAGTGAGACGCATAAGGATTTGAACAAGTTTTGCAGAGGGTCAACACTTGAATTAAATTTTTCTACCCCAACCGTGCAGAAATGGATACTTAGAGAAATTTGTATTTGTCAGCAAAGGTAACAGAATACTGAGTAAATTATCTGTCAGTATTCTGAGTAAATTATCTGGCAGTGTTTAAATGGGGAGGAAGGGTATCTTTTGGAGATCCTAAACTAATTTGGAAATGTATGTTAACTCGGAGGCTTTACCTTAAGTTTTCTCTAGTATTAGACTTTCTATAAAAGCAACTAGTGAGTTAAATTTGCAAATAGTGCTTCCAAATGAGCATGTGGTTTCTTCTTGGGGACATGGAGCCTAGCACAGAAGCTAATGTTGGTGGTATACAACACAGGAAAAATATTACCTAAGTAAAACCTAGCACCACACTGGGAGTAAAATTAACCAGAAGTCCTAAGTGACCATTTTGGTGATGACTTTTATTTTATTTTATTTTATTTTTACTTTATCCAATCTTGATTTACTGTGATTTAATATTTTATTCACTGGTAAATTCTATGTTCTAGGATAAAGCAAAAGTGGTGGCATTCGGTATTTAGAATCTTCTCTCTGTATTTGAACTTATAACCAGATGGTTGAGTTGAGCATGAGAATATGCTTTTGACATTTCAAAATGTCTGCAATAGAATCTTTCCTTGAATGTATCCAATGCTTTGAGATTAGGAACAGAAAGAAACCATAAAATTGGGACTTGAAGTCATTGGAACCCATTTGGTAAACTAGACAAATTAGGAAATTATTTTTTTAATACTAATGTTGGTTCTCCCCTTTAAGTTTAAATAATGAGTGAGATGGGAATTATAGATTGTGAAAAGGGAATAGTTTAATTTTTTTCTGCCACCCTGTTAGTCTCTGTCCAAACTGGGCTCAATGACATTCAGATACTACACACTGGTCTCAGCCATCTGTTGGTGAATTTTTTTTTACTATATGAAGTCTCAAGCTGTTCTAACCTTTTCTACTTCCCCACATTGTGTGTGTGTGTGTGTGTGTGTGTGTGTGTGTGTGTGTGTGAGTGTGTAATGTTCAGAAAATAATTTTGCTGTCATAAGAAAAAACATCAAAACCAGCAAGGTACTCCAGCTGCTTTTTAAAAACTTCTGATGGAGATGATGCAGGTTGTAATTCTTATGGCCTGTTAAAAGAGCAATATCAAAATAACAGTCTAGTTCATTTTCCAAACATAAAGTCACTTCACACAGGAACTTTTATATCTAATGTTTTATATGTTATTGCATACACATATGAACATAGATTCATAAAGGTCAAGGATCTATAACCAAAAAGTACTATAATTCAGAAGCCAAAACTTGATGAAAGATAAAACTTTTTTAGCCCTGATATGGTGCTGCTGCTAGTACAAAGCCCCGCAATTACCCTCATATGACAGTATATCACTAGAAGGCAGACATACTAGAATATTATATAATCACATTCAAGCCAAATACATAATGTGTATATTTAATTGAATTTCTTGCTGAGATATCAGTTCCATCCTCAAGCTATTTGTTTATATGCAGATATCCCAAAATTAAAAAAAATAAAATAAGTCTGCCAGGCCAAAGCACTTCTAGCCTCAGGCACTCCAAATTAGGGATATTCAACGATGATGTGCCTTTTAGGCAAAGTACACTTAGCTTTTCCTATGACTGACAATGACAACCCACTTTAATTTCTCACTTGTTACTTATTTCAGAAAAGAAGGAATCCTAATCCTTAACATAAAGTGCTTCCTTATTCAAATGGGATTGAACTAAGAATTTTCTTTTTTTTATAATTTTTTAAATTGAAGTTTGAAATAAGTTTGTTTTACATGTCAATACTAATTTGCAAACCCTTCTCACCTCCCCTGCCCCCCTTTCCCCATCTCATCCTTGTTCTGCTCCCCAGGGAGCAGGTAGTCTTTCCATGGGGAGTCTTCAAAGTCTGTCATATCATTTGGAGCAGGGCCCAGGCCTTCCTCTATGTGTCTAGGCCGAGGGAGTATCCCTTTATGTGTGATAGGGTCCCAAATTCCATTCCTATACTAGAGATAAATACTGATTCACAACCAGAGGCCCCATGGACTGCTCAGTCCCCCCCAACTAATACCACATTCAGGGAATCTGGGTTGGTCAGTCCATGCTGGTTTCCCAGCTAGAATTTTCAAGTGGAAGAACAATGGGGTAAATCTCCAGATTGGAGATGTATGTGGCAGGACTGGGGTAAAGCTGAACATGTGAGATCACTTTGGAGGCTTCCCAAGTCTGTTAGTACTGCAGCCTCAATTACCCAGTCTGAACAACAGTGCTTCTTGCTACCAAACATAATATCCATCTAAGATTTTCTAGTTCATTTTCTTGAGCATATCTAGAACTCATCAAAAATAAACTTTGGCATTGCATTTAAGCATAAGCAAATATGTTTGGTGATAAGTCAGGCTAACTGCCCAAAGCTCTCTTTAAACAGAGGCCTAAGTGATAAAGTTCAACAACTAAAAGTGCCTGTTACAATCACAGAATTTTTGATAATCATATGAAAATGTAATAATAGTAGTAACAGTTGAATTATGACTAACCATAACAGCTCACATTTATGGAGCATTTTGTTGCACAGGTATATTTTATATATGTGCTCATTTTATCATCACAAGAGCAGAATGAGGGCATTCTCTTATTTTCCCCGTTTTATGAGATAATATCAAAATGACAAATCTGTTAAAGTCACAGTGATGGCATAAGTGTCATGCCCTCCCTGCTTTCTGTTTTCTACTGTGTCTATGTCTTTTTCACATAGTTGGGCATTGGTGGCTCACACCTTTAATCCCAGCAATCAGGAGGCAGAGGCAGGTGGATCTCTGTGAGTTTGAGATCAGCCTGGTCTACAAGAGCCAGTTCCAGGACAGCCTACAAAGCCACAGAGGAAAAAAAAAAAAAAAAAAAAAAGAATACACATATATGATATATATGATGAACTCAGAATTCATCTCTAATTCCTTTAGTAATTGGAATGTGTTCGAATGCTATCTGATTTTTTTCTTTTCTATTTTCAGAATCTGTAGGTAAAATATCAGTTAGTTGAGTTTCCAATTGAGTACTACAGGTTTCAAATAATTATATGAAAAAATGCACAAATAGGGGGCTGGAGAGATGGCTCAGTGTTTAAGAGCACTGACTGCTCCTTTGAAGGATCCAGGTTCAATTCCCAACACCCATATGCCAACTCCACAATCTAACATCTGTATACATGCAGGCAAAACACAAATGCACATAAAAATAAATATTTTTTAAAAATGCACAAATAATTCAAAGCATAGAGATTATTTAAGTAAAATAAAAAGTATTTTCACTATGAAAGCAATGAATTCAAAACACAATGCTAGCATGCTTGTGTGGTAGTTTATAGTGAGACTCTTGTTAGAAAAGAAGTGCTTCTGTTGGACTAAGTAGAGGATGTGATCATAGGTGTCTAAATATTCACATGGCTATGAGAAGTGTTGTAGCAATGGACTTCATCTGTACTCTTCCCAAGGCACACTAGGACTTGACTTAATGTGGTTAACCTGGGCTCATCTCTCAATACTAATACTGTTTCCTATAGTGTTGAGGTTATAGAAATACTTTATTAATATGAATAAACATAAGATGAGTAAATAACATGAACTTTCACTTTTTTCTATTGCTCTATTACAGGGTGTTTTGAGTGCTGTATTAAATGCCTGGGAGGTATTCCCTATGCTTCCCTGATTGCCACCATCCTGCTGTATGCTGGCGTTGCCCTGTTCTGTGGCTGTGGTCATGAAGCCCTTTCTGGAACAGTCAACATTCTGCAGACCTACTTTGAGATGGCGAGGACTGCTGGAGACACACTGGATGCTTTCACCATGTGAGCCATTCTTCATGTCCACTTTTTGTATAGTGCTTATTTTGCTTAAATTCCTGTTCCTTTTTTATTATTATTTAAATTTGAACAAGCTTGTTTTACGTGTCAATCCCAGTTCCCTTACCCTCCCCTCCTCGCCTGCCCCTCCTAACCCCTATCCCCTTTCTGCTCCCCAGGGAGGGTGAGGCCTTCCATGGGGAAATATTCAAAGTCTGTCATATCATTTTTTTTCTAAATAAATAGATTGTCCAGTTAAGTAAGGTGATAATGAATGAAAAAAAAAATCTTCTTGAGGCAAATGTGATTCAGAAAGGCCTTGATCTGTCAACCAATACAAGGTGCTTTGCATAGATTATGAGGCCAAATTAACAAAGGTTAAACCTAGGCTTTGACATGAATTAAATTACCATTAAGTAGGATATTTTTGCCTTGCTCTTCAAATTTGAGCGGACACTTCCCCCCAAAATGGTGAAAAGACAGATGACAGAGGCAAGCACAAATCTAGAATTTAATGTTAATTCTAAGAAATTAATTAAATTCTAAGGAGGGTCAGACACTTCACAATTTTAACCCAGCCTTGTGCATATTACCTTACTTTCCTTATCTTAAAGAAAATTTTGTTAAAGGTTCTTGTGGTCATTGTAAGGCAAAAAATAAATATTGAGGTTTTTTATTTTTGAAAATACCAATTATGTTTTTGATCCCCTAAAATATTAATTTCTAGGATTATAAAATCATGATGATGTTGAAATAATGTTTTTTTAAATATTAAGCAGTCTGGATGTGAAAGTCTTTTGTCCTGGTTTCAATTTCTTATTAATATTATAGAAAAGCAGTACTTAGGATTTATTTGTATTAAGTTACTAATTCTCACCATCTATTGGGTGATTTCATATTCATAGGAATAACATATTTATTATTTTTTAAACCATTCATATTTGTTAGTCTTGAAATTACTTGCATTTATTTCATGTTGCTTGGTTTTATGTGTTTGAAATTTTCTTTTTTATTTTTCTTCTAAAATACTCAGTTGTTCTTGCTTCAAGCTCACATCTTTTGGAATCAGATTGTTAATACTTTCAAATGTTAATGGTTATCTGGCTAGATATGGTACCGTTGCTTTCTACTCAGTTATTTCCAGATGAAAGTATTCAAGTGTAGTTCTGTTTGATCCAAGTTGGTTCCTTTGATCTCAGTGTCATTGGTAACTCCATAGTAGGATAAAATGATCTTATATCTACAATATTAAAAGTATGCAACATTATGATCCAGGTGTGGGGGGTGCACGCCTTTAATCCCAGCTCTTGAGAGGCAGAAGCAGGCTGACCTTTGTGAGTTCCAGACCAATTTGGTCTACATAGAAATTTCCAGAGCTACATAGAAGACCCTGCCTCAAAAACAGTATTACTAAATTTCTTTATTCTCCATAAACTAGAAGAATAGTGTTTTCAACAATAGTTTTTAATAACTTGTATCCTTGAAGCAATTAAAGTTACATATTTATCCATAATATTTGAAGATTTTTAAACTGATAATTTCTAAGCAGTAAAAAAAAAAAAAGAAAGAAAAGAAATAGAATAAAAAATACCTAAACGCTTCCACTAACAGTGATTAGAAAGGAGATTATTGACTCAGTGAGGTCAGCAGAGCCATGTGGTGCAAATCTGTGAGCTCAGCTACTCATGATACTGGGGTAGGAAGAACAGCAAGTTCAAATCCCACCTGGGCTGCAGATTACGTTCAATGCCAGCCTAGGACAATTATTGTAAGTTTTTCTCAATATTGAAAGAACAAATAGAGCTGGAGGGAGAGCTCACTGGTAGAATACTTGTAACACTTGAATATATGACAGCCTCATCTAGTATATGTGAAATCCAATTCCCTAATACTGAAAAAAATTCAGAAATTAGTATTAAAAACTACAGTCCATAAATCTGAAGTATTATTGCCACCCAAACTTGCAAATGGATGCTTATTATCAGGTTAAAATGATCTATTTCATGTTGTGTGGTGAGATATTCACCTTGTCCGCATCTGTGGCTTAGACCATGCCCATTGGGGGGTGGAGACAGGGCAGGAGGTTTCCTGTGGGATAAGACTGAAGAAGGGTCGGAGCCTCTTGCTGGTGGACATTGGAAGGCTTAGGATCCTGTGGAACCCGCCACGTTCATCTGCCTAGGTTGTGAGTTATTTCTCCCTGAATAACATCTATTCGGCCTAATTGTTTATCCTGATCCTTATTAAACTGCAATAATGTTGCAATGTTATTTTACACATTCTTTGTAAATTAGCACTAGGCATTCAATTGGATAATAAATATATATTCCTGTAATTTATTAATTGTCATAGAGTTAAACAGAAACAAACACATAAAACCAAAACTTGATAGTTATTCAGCACCTTAGATTTAAATTTCCATGAGAAAATTTCCTAAAATATCCATTTAGGAAAAATCACTTTGACTGCCAAGGAAGGCTTCGGGATTAGAAAGTGGATTAGAAGTTATTGAATTCTTAGAAAAGAAAGGAGTAAAAAAGAAACAGCAGAAAGAAAGGAATAAAGCCCACAATGGGAGAATTCAGATGGTTTAAAATGTCATGTCCCACTTGCTGTATCTCTGGCATACACTCGTCCAAAGAGCTAATAATCTCACCAGACACTTACCAGACCTTTGGGTATACTGGTGGTGTTTCAGACAGACATAGTTGTCATTAATTAAGTATTTTTCAAGTGCTTTTCTTCTTTTCTCTATTTTTCAATTAAAAGGGTTTGCCTGTGCTTACCTGGCTGTTCTGGAACTCGATCTGTAGACCACCCTGGCCCCAAACTCACAAAGATCTGTCTGTCTCTGCCTCATAAGTGTTGGTATTAAAGCATGTGCCATCACATCCCTGTCTCAGTTCAAAAGTTTTAAAACAAAGAACCTACATAAGTCAATTTAGTTTTAGGGAAAGGGCCCTTAGATTCTAGGAATATTTTCCTAAGGCTGTAAAACTGAATTTTGTTTTGAAAGTGGCCTGTTTCTGGTCCAGGTTGCTTTCCATTGTCATAATAAACACCTTGATCACAAGCAACTTGGGGAAGGAAATGGTTTATTTGGCTTACAGATTACAGTCTGTCATACAGGAAAGCCAAGGGAGAAAAAAAATAAAGTTAATTACTTAATTATTTAATAAATTAACTTCCAGAATAATTCTTTGTTTATTACTTATGCTCACCACATGAAATATAATTAAGCTACCAGGGAGTAGAGGTGCATGACTTTACTCCCAGGACTAAGGAGACAGAGGTAGACTGAACTCTGTAAATTTCATGACAGCCTGGTCTACTTAGTAAGTTTCAGGACAGCCAGAGCTACATCCTGAGACTCTGTCTTGGAGAAATTAAAGAAGAAAGAAAAGAAAAAGGAAATCCAACTGAGTAATTGCTAATTAGTTCCAGAGAGGTTGAGTAAGATGATTTCATGGGTATATTTTAATGTGATAAAATTGACATTTTCTTTTCAGTTATATCTCAGCATAGCTGGACAAAATATGTTCTCACTTTTCATTATTTTAAGGTACCACAGATGTCCTTGAAATCCACAGCTTCTCTGTATTTTGTCTGCATTCAAATTGCTTTCTTCGGTTACAGCACATGAAGTTTGTAAGGAGTCATAAGTCTAATAAATGACTACATGTATTAATGATTATAAAGTTACATATTTGATATTTAGACAACAAACTTTAGAATATCACAGATGTCTGCTGAAGCTCTGGGGATACTATCTGTGGGAGTTTAGGAAAAGGAATTTAAAAAAGGCTTTATATTATATATTTTTATAATTTTACATTTGATCTGTCATATGAGAAAGTAAATGAAAGAACAATGAATATAGTTAGCATAGGAAGACTAGTAAGCCGATTTGGGGGTCCAAATGATTTCTCTTTATATAGCTCTAATTAACTAAATTCATTATATAGCCCTCATAGAGCTTCCAGATGGAGTAAATCCTGCTCCTTGAAAAAAAACCCTTAGTGTTTATGAGTAATAACTAATAAATTCATAAAATATGTAAAGTTGTTGAGGTTGTGGAGATTGCCCTCAGCAAGGCTGCCTATAGTGGCAGGGGTGTCTGATGAATGGGAAAGGTAAACGAGAAGCAGAGGATGCAAAATAAGAACTATAGGAAACTGGTGGGCAAATATTAGGCATACAGGCATTCTTGCTCATGAATACCTTGTTTGAAAAGAATATGTAGGAGAATGATCACAGAGAATGCATGTGGCCAAATTTAGTGATTTACAATGTCTTGTTTTAGCCATATATTAAGTTTCCTACTTAAAAGAGGAAAGAGGCTTGTTTGGTTAGATAAGTGAGCTAAAAGATAACAATAAAAAGTCTTCAGAAAACTCATGATTTCTACCTATGTTCCTCAAGATCTGAGGAACAGCTCTATTCTTTATCCTTTCATTCATTTCTTCTCCCTTCCTCCTTCCCCCCTTCTCCTCCATTATTTTTCTTCATTCCCATCCTTTCTCCCTCCTCTACCTTTTTCTCTCCTTTTCTCCCTTATTTCTCTCCAACACCCCTAAATACATGCAAGTTTCCACATGTAATGCAGATCTCTAAGACTAAAGAACAATCTATGAAATGTAGGTAAACATGAAATGTTACCTTTGTAACTTTGGGAGCACATTCCCCATTGAGGGATACTCTCTTAATCTAGAGGCAGGAGGGAGGGCCTAGTCCCTACTCCAAATGACTTGACAGATTTTGTTGATCCCTCCTATAAGGCATCACTCTCCCTGTGGAGTGGGGGTGGTGTGGGATGAGAGGGTGGTTGGGAGCATGGGAGGGAGGGAGGGAGGGAGAGAGGGAGCGAGGAAGGAAGGGAGGGACAGGAAACTGTGATCAATATGTAAAATAAGAAAAATAATAATAATAATAAGAAGAAGAAGAAGGGAATAAAGAAAAATAGGAGAGAAAGAAAGAAAAAAAGAAACAAAGAAACAAAGAAAGAAAAGTTACCTTTCTGTTTCACTACTCATCTTCCAGGCATGAACTGCAGTTGGTTTTCTTCTGCATTATGTTTCAGATATGTAGTCATGAATACTATCATTGGCGTATTCTACATCCTAACTTCTCAGTTCATGTTAAGCCATTTTGTCATGGTCCGACCAATGTGTCAGGTCCTTCAAAGGAAGGAATTTCTAATAGTTTTTTGATCTATTGATAGAATTTTTAATGTCTCTGTCTATCATTATTTATTGGTTTCTCAGAAGCTTTTGTAGTTATTGATAAGTCAGTTTGGTTGTTAAAATCTAGATCATGTGTTGGCTCCAAACTTGTGATAACTTTATAATTTAATCTTCTTCTCCCATTATTTCCCTTTTTCACAACACCTACTATATATTAGCACAACCATTGGGCTCACTCACTCAGGAAATGGCTTGTTATTTGTTGTGTGATGAAGAGTAACTCTTCTAATTTGTGATTCAGAATCTCTTACCTGAGAAAAAGTTTTGACATTGTGTTATTGCTATGTTCTTTAATTTTTATTTGATGAGTAAGCAAGATGAGGCTGAGTATTTACTACTGTAAAACACATTCATACAGGCAACGGAATGTGGAGAGTGACTGAAAATTAGATATCAAAAGGTGATCAAGACAACTAATTAAGTGTTTTGGCCTCTTAAATAATTATCCTGAGGTCTGGATAATTTTTTATTTGCTTTATTTGCTCCTAAATAAAACTTTCTATATAATTTATTTCTTAATGGTTGTATTTGGATTCTGAAAATATAAAAAGTGTTCAGGATTTGATAAAATTGATTTATAGACAGAACAGATTTTATTTTTAAAATAATTTACTCTGGCTTTATATTAATTTGTCAAAATGTACCAGATTTATGACTTATTTAATACTTTAAAACAAAAAACAAGATAGATTCACCAAATTTACTCCCAACCAACATTATAAACTTATTGTGTCTAAGGTTTTTATGCTCACATTTATTCTTTGGAAATTAATGAATTATAAAACACTTACCAACATTTTAATGATTTGAAATAAAGAAACAAGGTAACAAAGGAATACAAACCGAGGCTTAGAAAACATAGCAGTTTGCAAACTCTCTCTATTTATCTACAGTACAGACAGTTAAACCAAACATTTTTTGCATTCTACTTACAATAATGTTTCAAGAACAGGCAAATTAGAGTTGATTGGAGATTAGTGATTTATCTTGGATAACAGAGCATATTTTAAATCACAGCTAAAATTTGTGTTGGAAATCTTATTAAATTAATGGGTTTGTAAATAACAGTCAAGTGGGGTATAGTTTTACTAAGCAATTGTTTTTATTTTAGGCTTCTAATCCTTAAGAACTGCATTTTTTAAAAAATCAGAAACTATTTTTCTTAAAACTAAGAAATTGGTTATTTCTCAGTTTCAGAGGTCAAAATCCAAAACAGGTTTACTGCAATGGGCTGAAATCAAGATGTTGGCAAAACTGGGTTCCATCTGGAATCTCTGGAGTTGTTCCATCTTACAAAAGCCACCTGCATTCTTGGCTCAAAGTCCCTTTCCATGGTCAAAGCCAGCCATGTGGCATCCTGAATTCTCTCTCTAAATTTTATAGTTACATTCTTATATCTTTTATTTTAATGATCAGCACAATTACATTGAACCCACCCATTTTCTCCAGGATATCTTTTGTAACTGTAGCTCATTAACCACATTCTGCAAAAATCCCTTGGATGATGCAAAGTTACTCACAAGCCATTTCAAGGAAGTTGGATGTAGACACCTTTGGAGATCCTTATTCTTCAAACCACTGCTAAAAGTAGGGAATTAGATAAATGGGTCTCAATATTGTAGAATGTACCATAACTTTTAAAGCCATAGACTTGTAAACATATATTTTTCATAGTAACACATGGAAATCAAGTGATTAGGAAGCAGAGACCATTCCCTGCTTTTGAAAATTGACACTTTCCAACTCAGTAGAGATGACATACTCTAGTATTGCTGTCGAATCAGTGCATTGTAATAAGTAACTTGCAACCCATTGTTATGAGCAGGTTTTTTTCCCACTGCCGGTCTGGTCCCATTGCCACAGCAGCCCCCAATAACATGCTGAGACTCTGTATTTGATACAGTGTTGTTGTCCAGTTACTATAATTGTTTATTGGCTATCTCTGTCTTAATGATTAACCCATTTCCACTAATCTAAGTATTTCCTCGTGGCTCATCTTACCGGCCAGAGTTGCTGGCTGGTATTCTACCTCTCAGGGCTCTCCATGTTGATTTTTCCTAACTACTTCCTCTTTCCTCCTCCTAGTCCCCTAGCTCCACCTATCTTGCTTTCCCATTGGCCCACAGGGCTTTATTTATTAACCAGTATGAGAAACATATTTACAGAATAATATCTCCCATCAACTGATAAACATATTATTACAAAATGCCAGAATTAGATTAGTTGTACTTAGACTTCATATTTTGTACAGAAATATTTTCCTGATACTGCCATAAATATAACTTTGTGGTTTAAAATGTAGGAAAGAGGCTGTGGGTAGATGTGGAACACTTATTTAGCAGACACAACGATACCCCAATTTATTTCTATTTTATTTTATTTTTTTTATTTTACATATTAATTCCAGGCCCCTCTCCCTGCCTCCCTCTCTTCTACTCTCCCATGCCCCTGACCACCCTGTCATGCCACCCCCTCTCCATATGTAGGGTGATACCTTCCAGGAGGGGTCATCAAAATCTGTCAAGTCATTTGGAGTAGGGACTAGGCCCTTCCTCCTGCCTCTAGGTTAAGGGAGTATCCCCCCCATGGGGAATCTGCTCCCAATGTCCTTTTGTGCACCAGGGATACATCCTGGTTCCACTATCAGAGGTCCCTTAGACTGCCCAGGCCTTCTAACTGAGACCCATGTTCAGGGGGTCTGAGTTGAGGATACCCAATTTCAATTCCTAGCAGTAAAGAAAAAAATGAAGAGAAAGAGAAAAAGGAGGAGAGATTAAAAATATATACTCTATCATTTTTGGAAAGTTCATAAGTCTGGAATAAAGTTGTTATCAGGGGAGGAGTCTTGTAGAAGACTCTAAAGGAGACTCAGCAATTTGTCTCTTTCAGGTACTGGCTTGAAGCCACAGCATTCTAATCTGCCTCCATCTTTATATTGATTTCTCCTTGTTTAAAACTGAAGTGGAAATCTTATTAGATAAATCATAAAAATCTTAATTTTGAAAGAGAATATGGACATTCCAATGAAGATGAATAGTTTGGGTTAAAAAAAATGTTAATCTACACCATAGGCATCACATGCGTTCCTTGGTATTTCAAAACGGATGTTGTTTTAAGGGTAGAATGTCAAAAAGTTAATTCCTAAGAAGTCATAAAGTTAATACATTCTAAGTATTGTACATGATGTATTCCTCAGGTTATGTGACAAAGAGTGCTGCATTGGTGTCATCTCCACATTCCTACATCATTCAGAAATTCTGACTACACTGAATGTGAACTAGGCACTGGTAGTAACAATGTCTAAAAATAAGTCCCAATAGAACATTGTCAACAGTTTTGTTTATAAATATTTCCTTTGTTTAAACAAGATATTATATAGAACACAAAAAACAGAACTGTAAATAGAAATTTACTTTACAAACATGCAAAATCTTCTTTCTAAAAATATTGAGTTTTGATCTCCTAAAGACAGAGGTATAGGATGAAAATGTATCATCTGTCATTTACTCTCTATCATCTATCTATCCTAACTTATGTCTAGCTGTTTTGTATTTATCAGTTCTCTGTGTGGATACTTTTCTATTTCCTAGATGTAATTTTAGTATAGATTCTTAATCCTTCTTAATATGTTCAAAAGACTCAATGTTTTATTCAGATATATGCATTTGATAATTTTTTGTATGACTACCCACTTATCAAATGATTAGGGAACCTATTATTTGTCTAAGTAAGTCTTCATTAATGTGAACAGAGAACAAGAGAGACTGGAGAAGGAAAGCATAAAATCTACATACACAAAATCTCAGCCCCCTTGTTGATAAATGTAAAAAATGACAGATATATATATATGTGTGTATATATGTATACATACATATATATATATAAAAAATTCATGTTTTATAATCTGCCTACTACAATGAATACTAATGTCCTTTTAATTTTTTCATCAATACTTCATTTAATATAGCATTTTTTTGATCCAGTTCATGCCATCCTCCTTTTCTTCCCCCTTCTTCCTCTACTTTATCCCTCTAAACATTATGCCTTCTACCTCTCTGTTAATTTAATACTCATTGAGTTCCTTTAGTGCTGCCTGCACAGGCTTGGGTATGGGACAATATACTCAGGAATCACATTTCTGAGGAAAAGTAACTTTTCTTCACCCAATAGGCATTGACTTCCAATAGCTCCTTGATCTGTGCAGAGATTTTTGGATGCTTGATTTTATGCATATCTTCTGCTTTCATTTCAAAAGATCCATGAAGACATGAGGATCAGGTTTTGAAATCAACTGATGAACAGTAATTGTAATAAATGATATTGATTTTTGCTTTTCTTTTTCATCTCCAGGATTGACATCTTCAAGTATGTGATCTATGGCATTGCAGCTGCTTTCTTTGTCTATGGCATTTTACTCATGGTGGAAGGTTTCTTTACAACTGGCGCCATCAAAGATCTCTATGGAGACTTCAAGATCACCACCTGTGGCAGATGTGTGAGCGCTTGGGTATGTTGATTCTCTGCACTCGGCATGTAATGTGGGTTGATTTCAGTATCATACAGACGTTTAACTCTTGAATGTTGTAACATTTCCTTCGATGACTGCCATCACATAACATTAAAATAAAATTTCTAAATTAAGTGTATTTGTTATGAAATCACAGTTTTAAATTATAAAATCATATGCAATGAAACTAATTTTTTACAGGAGAAAACATTTATTGATTTATTGTTATTTATTTTAAAGGACCTTGAGTTACCATACAAAATAATAGAAAATCCTTCTCCCCTAACCAATTTCTGTGCTTATGCATCAAAATTTCTTTCTTGTTTTTTAAGCATACCATTGTGTTAAGCTATATATTTGAAGGCAACTATATCATAATTTATTTTACAAACTCACTAACATTGGCCTTCAATCTTTACTGATGAGATGTTTAATGGTAAATAAGATCAATATTCATAACAGAACTAATTATATACAAACCTTGTATCTATTAATGGATGAGAGTAGTAAAAAAATCAAATGTGATATGGTTCAATGTGGTGTTGCATGTTTTATGCAGAATAGTCTGCCCACAGTGAATCAATGAAGCACCCATCCTTGACTGGACTTTCTTTACACTTTGTTGTGATATACAAGAACATGTATTTAATTGCAGTGCAATAAGTCACAAAATGGAAGTGATCAGTAACAAGGGATAATAAATTGCTTTAGTCTCACAGAAAAATTTAACATACCTGTTACCAGCCAATCTTTATATTGAACAACTTGTAACCAATTCTATGATGCTACTTGGTTGAGTTGTGGACATTTATTTCTGTTTAGGGAAAACTCTTATTGCAATTCCTAACAGGAAATATAGATGCCTGGAGGAAAACTGGAATTTCACTAATGTGACTTCAGGACTTTAAAAAAGGGATCTCCACCTAAATTCTTTGGATTGGTAATATCAAATTTCAGATTCAGAGGAAATAAGATAAATAAAGATCTTGTATTGATCTAAAAAATATGCATTTTCAGTTCTTGGTAAGATTTAAACAATTCCTCTACAAAAGGTAGGTTTCTGGCCCTAATTTAATCTCTAGTTTGCAAACAGTATATGAAGCCAGTGAATGACCAACTCTATTGTTCAGATAACTCATGGCAGTGCCTCGATGTGATGTAGAAAGTATTTTCTGTTCTCTGAGTCAGTGTTGACCTATTTGACAACACTATGAAGTTCTGAGTCTACTACACAAGTGAAAGGACAAGAGAAAAGGGTCTGTAAGCTGATCTCTAATGGTACAGAATGCTCTACTGGCAGAACAATTGAAGACAAATGTGATGTTTCATTCAGAATAGTAAAATCATCACATAGTAAAAATAACCACAGAGAAAATTCACATCTATGTACAGATAATTACCTGCCTGTCACTCACTGTCTTAAAAGGAATCTAGAATACCTATTTTTAAATTGAATCATGAGCCACACTGTTTCTCTACAATAGTAGCAGAAGGTTGGCAGCAGCAGCTTCAATGGCTATGCAATAGGTAGTCGGCCCACGAAGATGTGCCTGCCTATTCCTGTAACACCTGCTCTGGCATGCAGGCTTGATCAAAGCTGAAAGAAGCAGAAACTGTGATCTTCAGCACAGTATAGAGTAAGGCCTGTGACTACTGTTGTCCTGACTTCATGCAAATAACCAACTCCAAGGTCTGAATCCTCCCTACCTTCCTGACTTTATGCCCCTTCTCTCTATGGATAGATAGATAGATAGATAGATAGATAGATAGATAGATAGATAGATAGATAGAGGATAGATGATCAAGATACATACATATACATATGTATATATATGTGCATATATACATATGTATATATATGTACCAAAACAAAAAAAGTGCACAAACAAAATGTGGAATTGTTTTGTGTTAGTCAACTACCCTTTTGCATGGGACCTGCTCTGGATTATGGTTGAAATACCCAGAGACACTCTATTAATAAAGAAAATTGACTTGCTCTTGACCTCTTTTTTTGTTTGTTTGTTTGTTTTTTTTTTTTTTTTGCTGGCTTATATGAATACTTTATCTTCAATCAGGGTCACATTCTGAGATATTGGGGGACAGATTTTTTTCACTATATCAATTTTGAAAATTCACAGTTAACCCATAAACAGGTGCCTTATCCAAATAGCAACATTGTGCCATATCCAGGACTTAAGGAAACCAAACTTAGTTACTGTTGTTCGCCCGTTTTACACACGAAGCCATATTTTCACATTTTTTTCTTACTCTTCTATTTATTCTAGTTATGATATATGATCTTCTACTAAAGCTTTCTAACAGCATGCCTATTTCCCCTAAAAGAGTTTTAACATCAGGACATCTTCACAGTTAACATAGTCTGCAATAATTTCTTAAGATGTTTTTCTGTTGTGATAAATGAACTTTGAATAATTTTGCCTCTCCAAGTAGTCCTAATTATTTTAATTTCTCCTAACATGAAGTTAAATATGCTTCTTGTATTCTATATAGATCTACTTAGTTGAAACACACTGTGCTAGTGGTAAAATAATCATAATAATATTATCAATAATAAAAGCAACTGAGAGTTAGTCAGAGCTTCTTATATGCCATTTCCTTTACTAAACATTCCCCACATGTCAGCTCATTTAAGGCTTCTGGGATGTGTAAGGTCTACTTAAAGTTATTACACTTTATAAGGGTGGGCATAGAGGCCTGATGAAGATCCCAGCTACTGTCAAAATGGCTGTTTTTTTAAACAATATGCCATATGGTATAATGAGAGACTTAGTGTTTTGGGTAAAGGGGCTTGCTCTCCAAGCCTGACAACCAGCATTAAATTCCTGAAACAGTTGCAATGGTGGGTGATTGGCTCTATAATGTTTTCCTATGACCTTTATACAACTTCTGTAGTGTGCACTGCTCCACACTCACATACAAAAATACTATCCAACCTTTTAAAAAAATTAAATAAGAGAATAGATCTTTGTCTTTTATATTTGAACTAAAGTGGAAACTAATGTGTATGTAGAGGGCAATGCATTGATGGAGAGATGTTGCCATGTCTATGATTTGGAATCTGTTGTGATGCTTTACAGACCTTTATAACTTTTGGTGCACAGGAATTATGTGACAGGTAGACAAAGCTTTATGAACTGGTCCTCTTGGCAAACAAAACAGTGGGATGCATCTGTTACTGTGTTTCATTTTGTATACTCCAGGAAGGAAACTCACACACACACACACACACACACACACACACACACACACACACACACACACGATAACCACTTCCTTTCTCTGGTAGAGACAAACAAAACGTTGATCATACACAGTACTCAACTGTGTTTTAAGACCCAGAATTGCAGTTGTAAAACTGGGGAACCAGCATTCAACCAAACAAAGCCTTCTGAATGTGGGTGTCAGTTAGGAGGCCTGGGCAGTCTATGGGACCTCCGACACTGGAACCAGTAATTATCCCTAGTACACAAATGGACTTTGGGAACCCATTCACCATGGAGGTCTACTCTCTCATCCTCAATATACCAGGCCCTAGGCTGTGCCCCAAATGATGGGACAGACTTTGATTATTCTCCATAGAAGGCCTCACCATCCCTGAGGGCTCAGAAGGGGTCAATTAAGGGGGGGGGCATGGGAGGATGGAAGAGAGGAGGAACTGGGATTGATATGTAACATAAAATTGTTTCTAAGTTAAATTTTAAAAAAGATTTAAAACAAAAAGACCCAGAATTGTCTGTATTTCCACATAGAATATTCTATTCATTTGATCAATCAACCAAGGAGAAAGAATTCATTGATATGAAAACCTATAAGTCTTTTTACATATCAGTTCTCATGAAGAATTTATTAGGAAAATTCTCATATTCTAATATAATTCCTAACAGCGTTTTTTATTGCTTAGGCACCAAGAGTCTAAGAAGTGTGCATTTGCTGTCAAGTTTGAAAGCAGAGTTGTTTGTCAGAGGCTTACACGTTTTCTCTTTCCCTGCTTTCCCTGCTGCAGTTCATCATGCTGACATACCTCTTCATGTTGGCCTGGCTTGGAGTCACAGCTTTCACCTCGCTGCCAGTGTACATGTATTTCAACCTATGGACTATCTGCCGAAATGCCACACTAGTGGAGGGTGCAAACCTCTGCCTGGACCTTCGTCAGTTCGGTAGGTAGATAGTGGGACTCAAAGTAAAAAATGCTTTGACTAGCTACCTCTGAAACACTGTATATTGCATTGCTTTGGAACCAGCAGAGACAAATGTATCTAACTACGCACATCAGGGCATTGTGTAAATTTAAGTGGGTATGAATTCAAGAGTGAAGGGAAATTGCTACCATTATAATACACATTCATATTTGAATATACTGTCAAATTGTGCAGAGCAAAACTGGTTTCTTTTCCTAATTTCAGCCCTTGTTTTCTAGCTTCATCTGATATCTGTGTTCTAATTCCATTACTCCATAGTTAACCATATAAATTATAATAGATATCTAGAATAAGGATCACCAAGGAAGGCATATTTCATGGTCCTGTAAGATGAGAAAAGAAAACTTAGCATGAAGTTACAGATGTTAGAAAAGGAGAAGAAATAGGATTAGGAGGGAAATAATCCTTGTCTTGTTTTGTTTTTCTTGACCTGTTAAAGATTGAACCCTAGGGCCTTAGGCATGTAAGTTCAAAAGCAACCCCTCAACTCTTCTTGCAGATGAAGTTCTGAGGCTCCATGTATTTTGATGTAAATGTGGGAGCAGGAAGATGCACTCTGTGTGTGAAGTTCTTAGCTAGAGGGAATATGTAATGCACTATTGCTTCTACTGAGATTGTAGTGAAGGAATCAAAAGATTTGTGAACACACAAAAAGGGTCTGCACATGCCTTTGGTGGTACATGCAGTTTGGTGCACACACGCACAAACACATGCACACACATGCACACATATACACACATAAGCACACATACACACAAATCATACTCATGCACAATAATAAACACGTTTTAAAGATTTAAAGCCCATACTTATTAACTACTAATGTGGAGAGAAAGAATGTATGTTCCTATATGTCCTATATGCATATATGTGTGCATGCATGGGAGGCCAGAAGACACACTGAGGAGTCAGTTCTCACATACTGCCCAATTTTTTGCTTGTTGGTATGTATGTTGTTGTTTTGTATATAGGCTTACTCACAATTAGGAATCCTGAAAAGAAGATCAGGCTATCTGGCCAGCGTTCCCTAGGGCTGCCTGTCTCCACCTTCTCAGTGTCACGAACCCAGGTTTTTCTATTCTGAATCCTTGGGATCAAACTATATCATTATGTTTATAAGCACAATATTACTGGGTTATTTCCCTATTTGCTTGCTGTAGTACTCCAGATCTAAATTTCATAGACTATGTGCTAAAGATGTGTGCTACAGTCTAGAAATATGTGTAAATGATTCTGGATAGTTGGTCTATGAATCAATAGGCAAGTGTCAACATGAGTGAATATAGCAACTTCTTTTAATTCCTGTATGCTAATAGCACTGTGTTTGATATCATCATAACAAGGCCCTCTCTGTTGAGCAATATGTCTTTATAAACTAACAAAAGTCTTGAACAAGCTGAACAAACTTGACGCTGACTTAGTAGAGTCTCACACATAACACTAAAGTAGTCATGATGCTTCCACCATCATGTTAATGAACCAAAGCAATGAACTAGCTATAATCAAATCAAATCAGTACAGTCCTCATGAAAAATGTTTAAAATTGCTCACTTAAATTTATATCTCCTATTCCTAATTCTAGGCACAGTCGTGATGGACAAATAAAGCTGAGAAGTAGTCTTTTTCATTATAGCTGATGACAATTTTTTTATATTTATTTATTTTTCTTATTTTACATATCGAACCCAGTTCCTTTTTTGTCCCTTCCTCCCTCCCTCTCTTCCACCCTACCATTCCATTCACAACACACACACACACACACACACACACACACACACACACACACACACACACACACACACACACTCCACATGTAGAGTGATGCCTTCCTGGAGGGGTCATCTAAATCTGTCAAATCATTTGGAGTAGGGACTAAGCCTTCTCTCCTGTCTCTAGGTTAAGGGAGTATCCCTATATGGAGAACATGCTCCCAAAGTCCTTTTGTGCACCAGGAATACATCCTGGTTCCACTGTCAGAGGTCCCTTAGACTACCCAGGCCTTCTAACTGAGACCCATGTTAAGGGGGTCTGAGTTGGTTCAATGCTAGATTCCCAGCTATCAGTCTGGTACCCCATTAGCTCTTCCTTGTTCAGATCAGCTTCTCTGTGGTTTTCTGTAGCTTGGTCTTGTCCTCCCTCTCTGCATCTGGATTCCAGTTTGTCTCAGTGTTTAGCTGTGGGTGTCTGCTTCTGTTTCCATCAGCTACTAAATGTGGGCTCTATGATGGTGGATTAGTTAGTCATCAATCTCATTATTAGGGAAGGGCATTTATGGTAGCCTTTCCACTGTTGCTCATATTGTTAGTTGGGGTCAGTCTTGTAGATCTCTGAACATTTCTCTGGAGTCAGTTTTCTCTTGAAACCTATAATGGCTCCCTCTTTTATGATCTCTCTCTGTCTCTTTCTCTCTGTCTCTCTCTCTGTCTCTGTCTCTTTCTCTCATCTATTCCTCCCTGACTCAATCTTCCTAGTCCCACATGCTTTCCTCTCCTCCCCTTCTCTGACTATTTAACATGAAAGTTCCTGAGGTTTGAACAGCCAAAAGACTTTCTCTTGAGGCTCCTTTAAAACATATTTAATGTTCAAGAGATCTTGTCCCTTTCCCCTTCTCCAGGGGACCATGTATGTCTCTATTAGGGTCCTTCTTGTTTCCTAGATTTTCTGGCCGTGTGAATTATAGGCTGGTAATTCTTTGCTCTATGTCTAGAATCCATGTATGAGTGAGTACATACCAGGTTTGTCTTTTTGTGACTGGGTTACCTCACTCAGGATGGTTTCTTCTAGTTCTATCCATTTTCCTATGAATTTCAGTATTCCATTGTGTTTTTCCATTGTGTAAATATACCACATTTTCTCCAACCATTCTTCAGTTGAGGGTCATCTAGGTTCCTTCCAGGTTCTGGCTATTTCAATAATGCTGCTATGAACATAGTTTAACAGATGTCCTTGTTGTATGAATGTCTCTTGTGTATATGCCTAAAAGTGGAATTACTGGATCTTGAGGTAGACCAATTCCCATTTTCCTGAGGAATCACAATACTGATTTCCAAAGTGGCTGTACGAGTTTGCACTCCCACCAGCAGTGGAGGAGTGTTCCCCTTTCTCCACATCCTCTTCAGCGTTAACTGTCTTTGGTGTTTTTTATTTTAGCCCTTCTGGCAGGTGTAAGATGGTATCTCAGAGTTGTTTTGATTTGCATTTCCCTGATGGCTAAAGATGTTGAGCACTTTCTTAAGTGTCTTTCGGCCTCTAGGGGAGAGGGAGTTAGGAGAAAGAGAAGGGGAGAAGAGAAGGGGAGAGGCAGGCATGAGGAAACAGAAAGACTGAGACAGGGAAAGAATAGAGGAGAACAAGAAAACAGATACCATAATAGAGGGAGTCATTATAGATTTAAGGAGAAATCTGGCACTAGGGAAATGTTCAGAGATTTACAAGAATGACCCCAACTAATAATCTAAGCAATAGTGGAGAGGCTACTTTTAATTCCCTACCACAGTAATGGCATCCTAGAACCTTCATCTAGTAGCTGATGGAAGCAGAAGCAGACATCCACAGCTAAACATTAGCTGAACTTGTATCCAGTTACAGGGAGGGAGGAGTGATGAGCAAAGGGGTTAAAAGCAGGCTGGAGAAGCCCACAGAATCATCAGCTGGCCTGAACAAAGGGGAGCTCATGCACCTCAGTCTGATAGCTGGGAAACCAGCATAGGGCTGACCCAGCCCCCCCCCCGCCCCAAATGTTGGTTAGGAGAACTGGGCAGTCTATGTGTCCTCTAGTAATTGATCAGTATTTATCCCTAGTATATGAGTGGCTTTGGGAGCCCATCCCACATAGAAGGATACTCCCTCAGCATAGACACATGGGGAAGGGCCTGAGCCCTGCTCCAAATGATATGACACACTTTGAAGACTCCCCAAGAAAGAAGGCCTCACCCTCCCTTGGGAGCAGAAAGGGAAGGGGCTGAGGTTTGATGGGGGTGATAGGAGAGGATGGGAGGGTGAGGGAACTGGGATTGACATGTCAAATAACCTTGTTTTAAATTTAAATAAAAAGGAAAAATATTTAATGCTAACCTATAAATTTCTACACACTGTAGGGATTGTGACAATTGGAGAAGAAAAGAAAATTTGTACTGTCTCTGAGAATTTCTTGAGGATGTGTGAATCTACTGAGGTGAGTATTTCTTACAGTCTAATTTTGTCAAAATTATAGCATACCGTTTTCTACTTAAAAATGTATTATGATCAAATATCCTTTGATTTTTCCTATCAGAGATTGTTTTGCTTGTAATTATTTTATACAGGATACTAGAGAACAAGTATCAAAATTATTTTGTATATTTACATACAATTATGAATGCTTGAGATGTTTCAGAAATTTATTTTAGTAAAGGTTTGAAAATTATGAAGATATGTTATAACTTTATGTTGTGTAATCCATATAGTAAAATCCATCATTTCCAATGGCAGTCTCATTTTTATAATGAAATTATAGTAAAATAGTTCCATTGTAATAATTTAAATGATTTGAAAGAGAAAGGGTGTTTTAATGCTGTTGTTGATGAAATACAAGAATTGTCAAATGCTTCCTCTTACTGATGACATAATAAGTCATCTTTATATGATAGTGCCAGTTCCAGTCTCTCTTACCTGTGTAATTGACTCACCTTTTGTGTGTGTGTGTGTGTGTGTGTGTGTGTGTGTGTGTGTGTGTGTGTGTGTGACCTTTTGTTTTGTTCTGTTGGGTATTTGTTTCATTTTTTGCAGCTGAACATGACCTTCCACTTGTTTATTGTGGCACTTGCTGGAGCTGGAGCAGCAGTTATTGCTATGGTAAGCCCCTCACAGCTCATTGATTGACTCAGCAATTTGAATTACAAAGCAATTTGCTTCAATATGTAATTTGTTTCCCATATAATATCCACATAAGATGGTATTGTAAGTATAGGAAGACAGGGGTCTGGAGATAAGAATCAATGCTTAAGAACACTGATTACTCCTCCAGAGGGACTGGGTTCAATTCCTAACATCCACATGGTAGCTCACAGCTGGGGATCTGACACCTTATTCTGGCCTCCATAGGCACCAGTCATTCATGTGGTACACATAGGTGTAGAAAAAACACTCATACACATAAAATAAAAATAACTCTGGTTTTTAAAGAAGAAGGAAACAGGTTTTTAAATATATGTGTTGATTTATTTGGTGGTGAATAGCTGGTGAGCCAAAGTGGGTGTAAGTATGAAGGTCAGAGGACAGTTTGGGAAAATGGTTTATCTTTTCTACCCTGTGGGTCAAGGAATTTGAACTTGAGTCATCAGGCTTGGCAGCAATCTTCTTTACTCTTTGTGCCATCTCACTGGCCCTATAAATATTATTTTGAATAGAAACATTGTAGAAGATTGTGCTAAACATTAAACTCTTGTAAGGTTAATTCTCTCTGAGTTATCATAAATGATTTTCAACAGTGTTTATGACTTCTCTGCTTAGTTTATATCAATGGAGGCAGAGTTAAAATAACTACCACTACTGTTTCTGGAACTAAACGCTCATTACTTTAGATATTCTTCCATTTAATGTACTTAAACGATTTATGTATATAAACAAATTCAATATTTATAGAAAAAGTTATTCATATAACCTCATTCTGTATTTATCATGTAGCTAATAGCATCATTATTTCCATAAAATAGAAGAGAAAATTCAGATGATTTCTAACCTATGAAAATTTTGATGGCATCATCTGTAATTTAAGGCATGGTTACAAGGATTTTTGTTAAAAATCAGCAGTTTCTCTACTCAATTATTTTGTAGCCATGTTCAGATGGACCATATGCTACAATAGTTCTGAGATAACCTTACAATCATCAGTCAGGGAAGGGCAACAACAGCATGATTTTAGGATTAAAACTCCCCCCAGCTTCAGAACTAAATGGTTCTGGATTTCTTTTCATTATTTCGCTCATATGTGTTTAATTTAATAAATTAAATAAATACAGTAAAATAATGTTCAGTAATTTAGTAATAATATTTTCTTATTTAACAAAGAGGAAGGTTTTGAACATGTAAAGTTATATACTTGTTTGCCAATTATTCTAACTAGCACTTGATTCTTTTCCTCTAAATTAATTACTTTTAGAAGTTGACAGAAATTCAGTATTTTTATCTCATTACGTGCTTTGGAAATCTTTGCAATGTGAAACTGGTAAACTAAAGCCAATAAACATGTATATTACTTCACTTGCCTTTGAGAGGTGAAAAGACAAATCTACTTTTCTAAGTGATCTTCAAGGTTACAATACACAATCATTAACTATTTTTACCACATCAGAGAACAGATCTTGTATCATAATGCCTCCTATGCAGTGCCCTTTGACCAATATCTCCCCCATATTTTCCTTAAACCCTGGGTCATTCTACTTCCTACCACAAGGTAAATTTTAGATAAAGCATATGAATATGGTCATGGATTTTTTTTTAAATCTTTGTGCTCCTGAATTGTATCAAAATATAATAAAATCCAAGTGTTAGTGCAGTAATAGAATTTTCTTCTTTTATCATACTTAATATCATTTTATGCTCAATTATATGATCAAAATATTGCAAAAACTTGAACACTGGCAAGTTTTCTTTGATCCACATGCATTGGCAGAGCTTAAACTCCTTACACATTTGTAAAGTAAGAGCCATAGCATAGCATGCAGGAATACCATATTCACAGCTCCTTTTCTCAGTACACTTACAGCTTATACTAAACAAAATGGAAAATTTCAAAAGAAATAGAATATTCTTTAAAAATACCAAGGCAGATTATACTTTTCCTACATTTTGGTGTCACAAAAGTTAGGATCAGGAGCTGTTGATCTAGCTCAGTGGTAGAAAATAGTTGGCCAGCAAAATATTAATTGATTGTAATGCCAGCAAGCATTACAATTAATTAATTAATTAATTAATATTTTGCTAAAAATTAAACACATAATACACTATAATATTCAGAATGGTTTTTATCATGTATGTACTTTTCTGTATCAGTTGGTCTCATGTCTTATAAATTTATTAATTTTTAATTGAAATAGAATTAGATCACTTACCCCTTCCCTTCTCTCCCTTCAGCCCCTTTCCAGTTACCCTCCTTCAAACACCTCCTGTGCCCTCTGTCTTAGCTACTTTTCTATTGAAATGACAAAACACCATGACTAAGACAGCATATAAAAGAAGGCATTTAATTGGGGGGGCTCACCTTTCTAGAAGGTTAGACTCCATAACTATCATGGCAAGGAGTATAGCAGCAGTCATGGCATTGGAACAGTAGTTAAGAGATTAACATCTGATCCATAGGCAGAGAGACAGAGACAGATAGACAGAGAGACAGAGAGAGACACACAGAGAGAGAAACAGCGAGGGGGGCATTAACTAGGAATGGCATGGGCTTTTGAAATCTCAAAGCTCACTCCTAGTGACACACCTCCTCCAACAAGGTAATGCCTCCTAGTTCTTCCCAGAGTTCCACTGTTAGCATACCAGGCATTCAAATATTTGAACATATGGGGGTGGTCATTCCCATTCATACTGTACATCCCTCCTTCCCAAATTGCTAGCCTATTTTTCCTTGATAACATTTGTGGTTCAGCAATAAGGTACATTTATTTTCTAAATGTTTAATAAAAACATTTTCTATATTTTTAATCTCAAAAAGTGCAACTTAGTTATTAACTCATCCATCAAAATTTACCATGTTGAAAACTTTTGTTTTGCACATGAAGATGGAACCTAGAAACTTGTGAATGCTAGGCAAGTACTTGGCCACTAAACTAGGTGAGGGAAGAGTCTAAATAAAGGGCTCAAGCTGACTTTGAACTTTTATCCAGGTTGACATTAAAACTGTGATTCTCCCTCTGCATCTCACTGAGTAGCTTTGAGTACAGGCCTATCCCATCAGGCTTAGCTTATGTGCTTCACTTTTTAACATATTACCTTCCTGGTTATTGTGAGTACATACTAATATAGAAGATGCATATGATAAGAAGTGCTCTATCTTGTAGTATACCTAATGTCAGCTAAAGTCAATTGAAAGTGAAAATGAAGAAAATTAGCTTAATAATTAAATACACAAATTTGTTTTAGAATTTCTGAGAGCATTCTTCTCAGCACAATGTAAATTCAAAATGTGAACTGCGTAAGAGAGTAGTTCTGCTATTGTATTATACAGCAAGATTCACAGATACATGAATATGAAGCATGCAGTCTTAAGAGTTGCATAAGTGATGATAGTATAGGCAGGAAACATTAAAGAACATTTATAATCAAAGTTGAATTATCTCAGAATTGAAAAAGTGTAAAAGATAGCTGAGTGAGGAGATTCATTGTAGCCATAGTGTCCTTATCACACAAGTGTTGCTTATTTTTAAAATGTGAGTATTCCTTTATAAATATATAGTTTGATTACTTATTTTATCATAACAATATACTTATAGTGAACAGACTTCCAGTATAAATGATGTTATCTCCATCAGGTCCACTACCTTATGGTTCTGTCTGCCAACTGGGCCTATGTGAAAGATGCCTGTCGGATGCAGAAGTATGAAGACATCAAGTCCAAGGAGGAGCAAGAACTTCATGACATTCACTCCACTCGCTCCAAAGAGCGTCTCAATGCATACACATAAATAAGTCTCTCTGTTGCTTACCATTCAAATGCATTGGTGTTTAATTAAGGGCCATCCAACCATCCAACCTGTGAAAATCAAAATGTGAGTGCTTCTCATCAAAGATACGTAGGGTGACTAAAGAATCACTTGAGTTTCTCTTTGCTGTTTAGCATTCGGTCTCCTAATTTGTTAAATTGGAATAATCAGATCTCTTCTACAAGCTCCTATTCAGCCTTTCTTTTTTTTTAATTTCTCAAACTGATTCAGTAGTTCTGTAAGATCAAAGATATTAACATTGTCAAATGCAAATATTTGAATTTTAATCATCTCCCACATATCACAAATAACACTTTTTGCATTGTTTCTTATGTTTTGAAAAGAAAATAGCTTTTTATACTTTTTAGTTTTGATTTCGGTAACTAGTTTAACTACAGGTAACCTTCAAAGGGACCATTGTACATTATGAACAAGAGACAGAGACAGCATCAAGGTGACTCTTCTTGAAATATGGAAATCTAGTCCAGAGATCAGTGGCCACATGGCTATAGGCCCTGGTTAATGTTTTCATCAATCTAAGGTGCAATTTCTAAATTTATAAGGGTAGGTTTAAAAAAAAAAGTGCTTCTTATCTTTGTTAACATTGTAATTTTTTTTTCTTGATGTACTTAAAAGGTATTTCTCTGATTACTCATGTTTATGTTGTGAGCACGTAGAAACAGTGATGCTAATGCATGGCCAGTTGCCTTTCTAAGATTGTGACACCAGGCTTACATTTTAAAGTTTAGTGTAGAAACAATTATTATGGAAATAACTATTGTGGACTGTTGGAAAATGATCTTCTTGTGATTTATGCAGTGGCTGGATTGGATCTTTTAATATGCTAATGTGGAAAATGAATTACCTTTATGAAGGTGGTATATTAAACATAAGCACACTAACCCCTCAAGACTTGTTTCACCCACTTAAAACTTTTAATGGATTGCACCTCTGTAAACTATTTCTTAAAATGTGTATGATATATTTGAAAAGACTTCCATTAATATAATAGCTTTGCTTGCAGCCTTCCTATCTACGTTGGTTTACCTGTAGTGTTTTCTAAAGGGTGGTCAGAGGCCACTATAGAATGTATTGTTTGAGAGTATAGTGATATATTTGTGTTTTTATTTCAAGTAAGTCATTTTAACCGAATGTTCATTCATATTCATTTATAAGAAGTACCTATATCAAACAAATTTTAAAGGAAAAACAATCAGTGTTACGGACCAAATTTGCTGTTTATTTTAACCTTGACTCTCTTTTGATTATGTCTAATGCTACAAGAATGCTGTAAAGTGTCATTTAAAATAATGATGTAGCCTGACAAGAAATTTTGTCAGTGTATAAACCTAGGTAGTATTGTGCACTGATTTGACCATTGTGAAATCCTCCCTCAGTGTAAGTGCATTCCCAATAAAAATTATTGAGTGAAACAATCTTTGTACAACTACTAGTCATGCATCATCAGTAATTTTACAAGTTCTTGTAGTAGGTAGGGGGTATTACTAGTGTTATCTGTGGCATGATTATGCATTCTGTAGTATTAATTTGGGGGTCCTTTTGCTTTTTTAACACTTAGATTATCTTACTGGTTCAACAACTTTTCGGATATATGCAGTATTAAAGATATTCAGCAAAAGTATTAATGGACTTCTTTAAATTCTATATTATAGTGTTTCAGTTCTGTGTCTACAGTTTGTGATGATTTTTAAAACTGTCTTTTAAATTTATGTAATGATGTTGACATTTTGGCTTTCATTTCTGGTTTTACGGTTTGTATTTTCATGGAGTGCTTTGTAGCAGGCATTACAAGTAATCTGTTTTGTATATAAATGTGCCAACAGCTTGATGGTGGCGTTTTTGAAATGTAGAACAAAATGCTTGCAAAATGTAATAAATACACTTGTGTACTTTGTGTACTTATTATTCGTTTCTGTAGTGGTTTTTTTTTTTTTTTTTTTTTTTTTGTCTTCTTGATTCTTCCTCTTGTGTGTGCAGTCTTTACAAATGCGGTAGAGATGCCGTCTTGGGAAGATTCTTACTTGAGAGGATCTGAAACTTCAACACAATACAAATTCTGGGTGTGAATATCCACTGGGGAAAGACTGACAAAAGGTAAATGAATAAAGTCTTCAGGGATTATTTTGTGTTGAAAATGCTGTTTGCCCAATTTTTGTTTAGTTTTGTTTCGTTTCGTTTTGTTTTGTTTTCTTGCCCGATTTCTATTCTTCGTGCTTTCTCCAGGATTTCACAGACTCAGAGAAAAACAAAAAGATTAATGTATTTCAACAACAAAAGGCGATTTCTTGGTTTCCTTCCAAGTATCAAGGTGACAGCAATGAAATGGAAAAAAAATCTGTTTTCTTGAATTTTTGGTTTAAATCTGGATTATTTTTCTTCTTATGGCCAAAGTCACATAAAAATGATGGCATCAGAGTTACCTATTAATTGTATAAGATGTAGAAAATTACAGTCTGTACTCATGTGTTGCCTCATGTTAGAACATGAAACTTTTATGAACTTCATTGTAGAACATGTATAACATTTGAAAGTACATCTGTACGAGTAAAACAACAAACATTTTAAGATAACAAGAAAGCCATTCCTTCATGAATCCTCTTTTTAAATGATACTTCTTACACTTTCATATCTTCAAGGGTCTATTAATTTTAGTATAGTAATAAAATAAATTGTCTTCAAGTTATCAATGTGAACAAAGCTTTCATGATATATATGTCTTCCCAATTTACCCCTGGGAAATCTGTTCTGATTCCACAGGGATATTTGAAACTGTTGAGTATGGAACCTTATATACATTCTGTTTACCTATAAAAATGCATACCTATGATATTTAATGCATATTACATACATTAAAAGCAGCATGGATAATAATAAAAAGAGCACTATATTGGTTAATATAATAATAATAATAATCTATCTCTCTTTTGCCCCTTATCTCTGGCTATGTTCCCCTCTCTCTTCCCTATAATATGCCATACTGTTGATAGTATATATACTATGGATTCACTGGAGAAATGGATAGTATGTACATTGTGTAGACACTAGATAAATAGGTACTATGTGCACTATAAATATACTGTACAAATGGGTAGTACTTGCATGTGCACTGTGGATACACTGAACAAATGGATAATATGTGCACTATGAATACACTGGACAAATGAGTAATATACACACTGTGAATACAATTGACAAACAGGTAATATGTACACTGTGGACACACTGGATAAGTGAATAGTAAAAGTACACTCTGGATACAATGGACAATGGGTAGTATATACACTTGGATGCTGGATAAATGGGTGATTCAGAGTCGAATGAGAATCATCCCTGTACTCTTAACAGCAATTTAAAATTCATGAGTTTCTGAAAATTTTCAGTCAGTTTTGGCTATGGCTGAACATGAGTAATTGACATAAAACTCCATAAAGGGAGGGACTGCTGTAATATATTTTTCAAAATCTGATTACCATGCAGTATATTTTAAGGTTTGTTGTTGTTGTTGCTGATTATAATTTAATTAGAACATTTCCTTTCTTCTCATTCCAAACATTTTCGTATACCCTTCCCCATTCTGTTTCAAATTCATGGCATCTTTTTTTAACAGTTATCACAGTGTTTTTTTAAATGAAGTATCCTTTAGTTTTTATTTGAAAAAAAACCTACAAAGCATATTTTTAAAGTATATCAGTAAAAAGAATGTTAATACTACAAAAGTTAGTATTTTTAATAATAAAGTAAATAAAGTATGCACAGACCAACTTTAAGTTAGACATATGTTTGTTAATATTAAAAGTTAGAAAAAGATTTTTTGAAAAAGCAAATAAATCTGACTTATTTTTATCTTTACAAAAAGATATAAAGAAGTTTAAACAGCATTTATTTTAAGCAAATGTGTAGCTTAAAATATAACTAATTTTAATGAATTAGACTATAATGTCATAAAGAAACACTTTAACATGTTTTAAACACTTAAAGACATCTGGACATATTGTGTTCAGACAACAGAGCATTTTAAGCCACTGGAGGAAAATCTGCATGAAATCCTAGCAGTTAAAATATAACCAAGATGTTCATCTCGACATGAAAAGAATTTTCAGTTACTCACACTAAAATAAAAAATTAAAGGAAATAATGTCCTTAATGAATGAATTAAACATTTTGACTGAAGCATCTTGATGTATATTTATAACCTGTGAAATCTTCCTTGATGATGTGTGGAAATGTTAGAGTAAATGAAATTAAAAATGAAGGAATTTAAAAACCTGAATGAACTATTATCAAAGGAATCAAAAGAACATATACTAAAATGTAGGACAGAAGGACAGAGGTTTTTGTTTTTGTTTTTTTGTGTGTGTGTGTGTGTGTGTGTGTGTGTGTGTGTGTTATTCACTTAAGATACAGACTCTATGAACATTGTTCATTGGGTTGGTTTCCTTTTTTCTTTTTCTTTCATTTACTTGAGGCATAGTCTACATAGACCAGACTAGCCTGTTATGGTATATGCCAGGCTAACTTTGAATACTGTCTGACTCTGTAGTCCTGGGGTTATAATCATGTGTCACGCCACCTGGGATATTTTTGTCTTTGTTTTTTGTTTTGTTTTTTATGTTCTGTTTTCAGTCTGTTTTGTTATGGCCAAATGAGTCTGCTGCTTTTATTAGGAAAAAAAACTTATAATTAACCTTAAGAAAATTATTTTAACTCATTTTCTAGTTGAAAAATCTGGGAATTCACCCCAATAATCCACTGAAAACACAGATGAAGTATTTTGTGCTTGCAATTAAATAAGCATTGATTATTTCCCTTTGGGTCTTCTAGACTCTCACATCTATTCATTCTTACAGAAATTTATTTATATATGTGTATATGCATGTGCATTTGTTTTTGCATATATATGGCTTTGGCAAGAAGATATAAGGCTAACTCTTTAATATGTAAAGAAAATGATTTCCATAAGCAATAAATTGGTGTTAATAAGTACCAGTGTTATTTAAGGACTCAAAGAAAAGCTGGAGGCATCCACTAGAGGATGTTAGCAAAGCCATCCATTTCAGGTCCTATTTCTCCACTGGTGTCTCCTCTTCAGTGACCCACCCCTCAAACACAATTCAGGCTAACTTGCCATTGCAATTATAATTTACATTTGCTTTTTTCACAAATACAATGTTGAAAATAACTTCTACATTCATCACCTTCTTTAAAATTTTTATTTTTAATAAGATGCTATCAAGCCTTTGAAATCAAGTACAATAACATTTTGAAGTGAGAACTGAGTGTTCTAGTTATATGAATGAAGCATTCCTGAAGAGCCTCTGTGGCTTTAAAATAGTTTTGTTTTCCAAGCAACCTAGAACTTGAAGTAGATAAAACTGATTCTACAAACTTATTTTCTCATACTGTGTTACTTGCATAAGGTGAAAATTGATTTTAAGGGTTTTTTTTCCTCTTAGATTTGCACTGCTCTTTACCTAACACCTATGAATCACCACATAACTTTCAAACATTCTTGAGTAGGATCTCTCTATATTTACATAAATATAAGCTTCATGCTTAAAGTAAAAGAAAAGATGTGTTTGTTGAGCCAAGAGAAGGCTTCTAATATTAATATAACCCTGATGCATGATATGCAGAGGGTACAATTTGGCCCTACATCCTCAAATCTCTAAAACTTATAATTTCAAACCACTGTAAACCATGTATAACTTCTGGCATCTCTTTTTTTAATTTATTTATTTTTTCTTATTTTACGTATAGACCCCAGCATGTTTTTGGATCTCTTTTTAACTTCATACATCTTTTGAGGTTACTTACTGTACTGATACCAAATACCTTGGTCTTTTACCTTTCAAGGTCCTGCCCTATCATCTTAGTCTTGTTATAGTCACACTACTGCTGATCTTCAGTCACTTTGAACTGTTGTCTTTCTTTACATGGACATGGTAATATAATAACCCTTATTTAAGTCATCTTCCTTAAACTTCATACACGTACCTATCTAATAAAAAAAGGCTAGAGAAAATACATTCCGAGCTCAAACAAGTAATATTAGCTTTGATCATGCCTTCAGAGCTGCCAATAAACATACTTCATTTCTCCAGAACAAGGATTGACAAACCTTTTCTATAAATGACCATATATCAGATGTTTCAAATTATATGTGGTACCATGCCTCTTTTATACCTACTGACCTCTGAGATTTGCAGTAAAGAAAGCAATAACAGTAATATTAGTCTCTACACATAATAGGAGCCTAGAAATATCATAATTCAATTGTATTAAATTCTCATGTAAAATTGTATAATGGCTGCATATATTCTATGCATATCCTTTCATAGAATACAGTATAAATTCTGTTGTTTGGATAGTCACCAGATTGTTGTTTAGGGAAGTCTGAAGGAAAAACAAAGTGTGCACATGTTCAATATAGACACAGTGGCTTTTTCCAAATGATTTAAAAAAATAAAGTATAACATAAGTTTAAGGTGAGAAATATTAAAGAAAATAGTTGATCATGTAAGGTATTTTAGGGATGTAGCAGTGTTGAGACAGGATGGAAAATTTCAAGGAGATTTTCTATAGTAGGGAGGTTATTCAATAAAACAGAATAACTCAGATCAGACTCTGTTCTCACCATCTATCTCTTCTCTACTCCATAGGCAAAACTATCTCCCCACAAAGTAAATTAAATCATGTTACTTCTTCCAACCATCCTCTGAAGCAGGGTGCCCAACCTGTGGTCTGTAGTCAACATGTGTCCCAAGATTAATATGTCCCAGTACATTTGTAGATGACATTATATCTCATTGTCAAGTGGTTAGCTGTATACAAGTGTTTATTGCCGTATACAATAGTGAAAGGCAAAGGTCTCCTCAGTCAGCTTCCAAAGCTTTCTAAATCTTCTCCAGATCTACACCCCTTCTTAATATTCTTTATGTACATAAGAAATTCTTTTCCTGGCACCTTGTACCTGCCCTTCCCTCTCCCTAGACTTCATTCCATCAAGATATCTATGCACTTCATGACTTTACTTCTTGCTCAATATGTCTCTTCAACTGCATTCCCCTTCACACCCAGTGAACAAAATACTTCACACCTTCAATCTACCCTAAAGGCTTCATCTTTTCATATAGTAATTACTACCACTTTACATTTACTAATCTTGCTTCATTATTCAATTTGCTTCACTTGCAGTCCAAAAGTGGTAAGTGGGCAAGTGTCCCTAAGGATTCCAGAAGACCATGGCCCTAAGTATGTTCCTTAACCCACTCAACACTACTTATTTGTTGCCCAGCTCAGACTCCTCCTTGTGGAGTCTTCACTGATGTACTGCTACAGACACCCAGCAAACCTCTGATCATACTTGATTATGAGTCCTCCATTTATCCTCCTTACTTAGCTATTGCCTAAAGTACATGGGAGAAAATTCTGTAACTAGTGGCAGATAGCCACTAGTTATACAGCAGCATCTAATTGCCTAAAACCCTGAAAAATGCATTTAAGCTATTTGACAAAAACAAAAAAAAAAAGTAAATTGGTTTCTCAGTTAAGTAGCCAAGATAGGTCTCCAGCTCCCTAGTAAGCATATCCTCTTGAAAGACACAGTAACTTAGTCAATTAATTATGGACTTTGTATATCATTCCCATTTTCCTATCTCATTGAAGGGCTTCAAGCACACATTCACTATAGGTATTAGAAACTTTTTACTCTTGATAATATCTCAACATGGGTAGATATAATGTTTATTTTTAAATATCTTTCAATATTATCGATTATATTCCATCTTCACACTTTCAATCCACTTTGAGAAACACCAATTTTCTCTACCTTGAATTTCTGTAAAAGAGTCCTATCCTGTAAAAGTGTTTCTCTCTGTACCTGTGGGTCTATTAGAGGGATGAATAAGTCCCCACTGGCTTTCCTTTGTTTCTGAAGGAATAAAAACTTTAAAAACTTTGCTCATGAAGAATTGCTTGACTGTGCCCCTAAGGAAGCTTCACTGTTCTTATCTACTGATTATTTGAACCACAGACATGCAGAGATTTTTTTATTCTTCAAATCTATCATTGTTTTGCTCCCAAGCTGAGTTTAAACTATATCTTGTCTGCCTGGAATGTTCCTCTCCTTTTCCTCATTTGTATGCAGCCTTCTCCATTCTTGATATCTTTCTTAATTAGTGTTGTTACAGGTATATATAAATGTATATGGGTACTGTGTGCAACATTTTACTAACAGTTCAAATATTGGAGAAAGTTTTGGGTTGATTTAAAATTTGAGATTATAACACTGTAAACAAACTTCCATAATTTTCATGAATATAATTAAGTGATTAATTGGAAAATGGTATTGTACCTCCCTCATTTGAGAAAAATGAAATCCTGGAATGGCCACTATCTTATTCTGAACTCTACTCCCAATACCTTCTACTATGTTTGACATAGATTTTTCTTACATAGTTGTAGAAAACAAAACCAAATTCTCAAGCTAGGAAATAGATGACTCAAGGAAGCCAATTTGTTGTTCATAACTGCAAAGGTATTTGGATAAATCAATGGGTTGGTAAATCTTTATTTTGGCAAATGGTTATGTTAGAAGAGAGTGACTATCAAAAGCTTTAGGTAAATATATTTTAGTAGCTATTTTGCATTTAAGTATAGTAATAAGTACTTTCCAAATAGGAAGTAGTATCTGTCAAAATTCTATTTTATTTTGTTTTTCCATTAATGGATCATGTCTAAGTTTCTAGGATTGATGATAGCATTTGATTATCATAATTTTAATGAAAATTTTGGTGAACAGGGTATGATATAGGTAATCATTATTGCCTTTATATAGCCCATGAAGAACTTTAAAATGGCAATATAAACATGCCATAAGTTCTAATTAGTAAAAGAAGAGAATTTTAGATAGTTTATTTTAGCTATCACATATCTTAAAAGTCTGTATCAGGATGTCAAAGACATGGTTCCATGGTTAAGGTTCAACTTCTAGTACTGACAATGACATCTATTACTCAGGTCTCAGGGATCTAGCACCCTCTTCTGGCCTTGTTGGCACTGTATGTACATGGTATAAACACATGCAGGCAAAACACAAAATTAAAAAAACGGATGCACAAATGTATGTTATTTATCCACATTTTTTATAATTTTATATGTATCCATTGCCATTTGAGTAGTTTCTTTGTACCAAGTATTTTATATCTCTATGGACAATTAACTAAGGTTCTTGCCCTTTTGTAGATGAGACATTAGTAGCAGGAACAGGTTATGTATTACATAAGGCAAGCAGTGAGGGTTGCTGTGAGCACTACAATACAATAGACATAATGCAAATTGGCCATAAATTGGACGCACTACTTAGATGGAGTCATAGTTTCCAATAAAAGAAAAGAAAAAGAGTCAAATCTTACTTCACATTCATTGGCTTGAGGGATGCAACTCCAGTCACAGCAGCCAAGATCCAAGTAACTGAAGTTGTTAACTCTTCAGAACTTGTCTTGAGAGCACAAAAGACTTAGCCCATTACATGAAATAAGGTATCCTTCTCGTTGAACCTAGTCTATTTTCATCCATTGCTTCTCTTTTGATCTCTGTTGTCTCTTCTTCTGCTTGCCCATGTTGCTTGGTGGATCTTTGAACCTCTATTGAGATTTAATGGATGACTAATGCATGGGCCCTTTTTATGTACAGGGAAAATTTGCTGAGTTTCAATTGTCTGAAGTTGTTAACAACTGTAGTGATAATGTACAGACCTAAAACTACATGTATTGCCAATGCAGCATTGACATAAATTTCTCTCCAATAAATCCTTTAGATTACCAGTCTCCCTGTATCACTCCTATTGGCAACAACAACAACAAAAAAAAAAGTGGTAGGAAGAACTAGAAAAACCAAGTGTGATTCTTTTTTATGTGAGATAGGAAAAGAGATTTCTAATTGAGTGACAACAAACTAACACAAAATCAAACACACAAGCAAGTTGACTGTGCTTTGATCAGTGAACACAAAGAGATTAATTCATCAAAAACTAAGTTAAAATTTTTAAGTTAACGAAAATATGCTAAGAAGCACTTTATTGATGGCTGTACCTTTATGATCTTGGAATACAATAGATCTCTGGGATTTTTTTTTCTCAGCAGTCTTTAATACATGCCATGTCCACCAGAAACAATTGAAAAACTTCATTAAGACTGAGAGTATTTTTTTAAATTCTGCATTTTTGCCATTGTTTCTCATTGTTTCTAACATGGGGTATAGATATTTTACTGTTGTTTATTGGAAGGATAATCCTTTTATGACATTCAACTCTCTGTTATAGTGCATTTGAATGTTTTGCTCTTTCTAGAATTTCATTGTCTTTCTTTTTCCTCTTCTTCCTCAGGAAACATGTCAACATTTTGCTTTTGTTCCTTAAGTTCTGTTCCAATACTTTCCTTTTCCATCTTTGCTGACTTCTTAACTTTATGTTTTTTTCTCTTAGGTAATGCTGCGATGTATCTCCTTCTTTTCTCATATCTTTTATTCTCTAAATACAAAAAGAAAAGTAACAAGAAGGAACTTAAAATAAAAACAAAAATCCAAACAAGAAATACAATGAAAAGCACATTCTGTGATCTTCTCTGGGGAGGTGGGCCACTGTCAACACTACTTCCATAACCCACTTTTAGGCAGTTGGGTGGGGCCCAATATTCATTGCAGTGGCAGTGATGTTTATTGTTACAGATCCCTCTCATATTGCAGAACATGGGCATGCAAGATTCTTCCCATGGTGGCATGAAGACACACTTCCTTTCTAAGCACAAAAAGTCTGGGCCACATTCTGTACCATCCTTCACTTCACCGATATCAGGCACACTCATCCCAAAATGATAGTCAGTACTCTAGCAGCTGTGTCCATCAACGTGAGTTGAATGCACAGTAGAATGGTTGTGCAGATGGGGAACTACTGTCACATTCTCACACTGGACTCTCCCACACAGAGTATCTTTATGATGACATCTTACATATTTAGTATCTTGCATACCACAATGACCAAAACGATCACCTCTGGTGTTCATTGCTAGGTAGCAGTTTTTATTTGCGTCCTTGGCTCCTTCACCAAAAAGCTTTCTTCACTGCTCATTGCGGTCGTTACATCTATTTTGAAAACAGATATTCCTGCCCAGACAGTGGATCCCTTCCTCCACATACACATCTTCCGGGCACGCCCCAGAGGTTCCATTGCACCACTCTGGCAGATCACATGGATTTTCCTGTTCCCTACACACTGTGCCTGATGGCATGAACTGGCAGTTTTGGCAACACAGCCCAGAAGCACATACTGCCCCTGATACCAGAGTGAAGTTTTCTGAACAACATGTATCTTTGGCACACTGTCTTAAGGAACCACAGTCACATTCCTCCTCACCTTCAATAATACTGTTCCCACAGCGTTTCTTTTTAGTGATATCCTTTAAATTTTGGAGATTGCGCAAACAATTCTTTCTAGAAATAGTCTCTAGAAATTGTGCATAACTACAGTTGCTGAATGTATCTGAGGGTAGTAGCTTTTTGTTCATTACACATATGTTTCTTCCACATGTACAATAGTTACCTTCATCATTCATCATCCCCAATGCATGACCAATCCCATGTGTCACATATGTCCTAAATGAAGCCAATCCATCATCCATAATGCACTCTAAACCACAATTCAAATTAATATTACATACTTTTGAAAAATATGCCATAGTAAGATCATTGACACAAAAATCCTGTTTCACAATAATATGTGCAGAATCATGAGCCATTGGTTTATTGAAGCTGAATTTCTTCCATTTGCAAAACTGTTCCATCATATGATGCATGGTTGTTACTGTATATGGGTTTCCTGAACTCCAAATTTCAACTGTTATCAGAACCACATCAAGATTAATTGAGTTATAAATATCATCTACTAAATTGACACCCATTAATACATCCATCTCCACAATCGATGCATTACTATTCCTAAAAGTGAATCTTCCGTGATCTACTACAATTGCTAGTTCAAGGAACCATCAGTGGAACCACCATCCTATGTAAGGACTTTGTGTCAGAGTGGAATCAGCATTCTTTTGAAACTTCAGTTGCTCTGCTATTTCTTCCTTAGTTAGTCCACAACTTATGGCTGCATGCTGTGTGACTTCCATCTTATATACCAAATGTTCAAATGTGACAGAGAGCACTTTGGGCTTGATTTCATAGGTGGTTCCATTTGTCTGCAGCATCCCTTGAAACCCTCCTAGACAACTACTAAGAGTAACCATGGATTTAGGGTCCCCCTCCACATAACCATGGTAGTAGCAATCATTTTGAACAAAAGGCTGATCTTCAAGAAGAGAACCCTGGTCATTGTAAGTGAATACAGTGAGAGATCTGGGCACCAAATGCTTCTTGGCCTTCATGTGGATCATGTGTCTATGGCCCCCAAAGTGCAGGCTATAGGAGATCCAGCCTGGAGCTTCCATACCTCTATAAGTGCCAGTGACTCTCAAAGGTATCACTACTTCAGGGGGGCTGTGGTATTGGGATATACCAGTCTGTGGCCACACAGATACAAACAGGGTTAATTCCAGCCAGTGTGGCAAGAGAGTGTTCTTCACATGCACCAGGATCTCCTGCATTGTCATTATGAAATACAGAGTGAAAGCAAAGAATGTGGAGAAATAGTATCTGCTTGTATGCCTTTTTTCTTTTTAGTGTGTTGTAGGTGTTGGTGTGTTGAATGGCCAGGCTTCTGAAGGAGTCAATCCATCATGGAAGAACTGAGGGTAAAAACAAAAGGGATGGCAGAAAAGGATTTGGGAATGGGCAGACCAGGTGGGGCAGAAAGAACAGCGAATGGGTTAAAATGGATTAGTGTTTAGCTCATGGAATGACTCATTACAGTGTACTGCTCATGAATATTGGTTAGTCAGAATTGGAATCCAGTGAGCAAAAGCCCAGCAACTGACCATGAATTGATAATTATAGTGGCCACAGAGAGTCATCCCAATATTGTTCATGTGCTTGTGTGTATATGTGCATGTATATTGTCTCCACTACAAATAAATCAAATCATGTCGGTAAAAACGTAAGTACCTTGTTTTGATAGGGAGTCATAATTTGCACACAGTGACTTAGAAAAATTCCATAATTCTCCTTTGTATTTCAAATGACTCAATATTATTCACGAGAAATATGTAAAAGTTTTTCATACATATTATTTTATCACATATAATACTTAGTTACATTTATTTTATATTAAATTATCTTCAGTATTCCTACTTCTGTAAACCCTATCTAATCTTATGAAATATTAAAGTATGAAAGTATCACTAACAATTCATTCTTATGGTAATGGATATATTCAATGATGCACACACATAGGAACAAGAAAGTAGTACACTTGCAGACTGAAATTACATTTGCAGATTAATAGATATGTTATTCAAAGTTTCTATATCAATTGTTTTTCTTTCTTTAAGCCTCTAAGCATATTAAGCAGAATGTAACTCTATCTTAGTAATGGAACACTTGGAAATGGGAAAATATGTAAGAGAAAAAAATATGTGAAGAAATTAAAAGAAAACCAATGAACCCCAAGAAGACGGTAGAAGTTTTAGCAAAATAGTGCTGTTGTTTGGTGTAACACTATATGAATATTCCTGTGACTTTTAGAAGTGTATGCTGATATTTGTAATCAGCATTCAGAGATATTTATCTTAGAAAGTTATACAAGCAGAGGCATGAGCACACACACACACACACACACACACACACACACACACACACACACGAACACACACACACATATTAAATACCAAAACCTCAATAATACAAATGTGAAATTGAGAATTATGTCATTGACAGAGTTACTACCAACTTGAACTTGTTTCTTCATTCTTAAATAAAACAGGAATGAAACTATATTATATGCATACACTGGGATGCATAGCTGGGGAAATATGTGCATGTACAGACTTAAATAACTTAGACACAGAGAACATATAATTAGGCCTAGTATTTAAGACAAAAATGTTTCATGGGTCTGTAGAATTGTATTGTTCTATTATGATTCCTATGGTTTTTTTTTTATCTGTTTTTAACCTATTGAGTACATTCACACACCTCATCATATTGCTAAAGAAATGAATTTATTAAGTAATAAAGTTAAAGATTCCTAGGTTAGTTACAGTGAAAATCTTCTATGAAAGTATTCAATTACATCAAAGAAAAAACATACCATATAAAATGAATGTTGCCAACATTCAACACCTACCTATGTCAAAGCTTAGAACCCATTTATCTTCAGTTATTCTTTTATCATAATCCTATGTAGTCTGGATTGTTCCTTTAAATAACTACATAGCTGTTACATATGGAATAATATTTTCATGAAAAACAGAAAGATTCCTTTTCTTTATACATGCTTTTTTAAGAGCTTTGTCCTACCCAATGGTACAGAAAGTTTACAGCAAAAATAGGAGAATGGTTTTACTTTTGGTGTTTCAGTATGCAATACATATATAACCAGTGTTTAGCTATGATTTTTTATTTCCAAATCCAATTTTGGTTGGAACTTTGTAAAACTATTACTGATTTTTCTTCCTTAGTCTTGTACCAACATCGTAAACAGTCCTCAAAAGTAATAGGGTGGCCAGGTGTCTTACCAGTATTCTCACTGTGCATGCTAAGCTTATGAAGAACCCACAAAACATCCAATTTTCACCTTTATAGTTTATCTTAAACCATATTTACCATCAGTTTAAGATCATGGCCTATACAATATTAGCACATTTGAGTATCTAACTCATATATTAAAAATAATAATCTTTATTATTAACTGAAAATTACCCTTCAAATCTTCAAAATCCCAACTGTTTTCTTATGCTTCAAGTTTATTTCATTATATCTGCCATCACTATTGTCCAGCTAGGAGTGCCACAAATTCTATCATCTTTGACCAAAATCCTCAACTGAATCTAGACTAATGCTTTTCCTCCTGCTAGCAATACTGATGGGACAAATCATAGTCCATTTACTTAAAGAGGTATAAAATAAAAGAAAGATAAAACTAGGACAAAGGAGCCCTATACTCTACCACCAAGGATGAAATCATGAATGGATATTCATTTCAAACACTCATATATTGTTAATGAGCTGAGATTTATTGTCTACATTGTTTTGTAACTTTCTGGTTTTCTGAATGAATTTAATTGCCAAAGGTACTTGTAGTGGATAGAATAATAATGGCCCACATAGGCTCATATATTTGAATGGTTAGTCACCAGGGCATGGAACTCTTTGATGGTTAGAAGGATTAGGAGATCTGGCCTTGTTAGTGGAAGTATTCACTGGGAGTGGGTTCTCTCGTTCTCTCTCTCTCTCTCTCTCTCTCTCTCTCTCTCTCTCTCTCTCTCTCTCTCTCTCTCTCTCTCCCACTAGCCCCCTCTCTAATATATAGATCAGGATGTAGCTCTCAGCTACTGCTCCAGTATCATGCCAGAATGCTGATAATGGACCAAACATCCAAAATTGTAATCAAGAACTCAAATGCCTTGGTCATGGTGCCTCTTCACAGCAATAGAAAAGTGACTAAGACAAAAGTTGGTACTGGGAGTACAGTCAGCAATAGAGGAGTGACTAAGAAAGTAGCTAAGATAAAAATCAATGGTGTTTATGTGTGGATTGGGTAACTTTATTTTAATAATGGTAATTTGAATTATATAATCAATAAACTTTCATTTACAACTTGTTTAATAGAGAATCAAATATTATGAGTCTTTGATTTGCCTTTGAAGAGAGGTGTCAGGATGCTGTTTCAGGTTGAAAACTGTTAGAGTAAAAGAAGGGTCTTGATTACTTAGTAGGTAATCAACACTTCATAGGATGCATGGAGCTCATGTGGATGTGGTGGGTGGAGGGGGGCAAAATCCCTAGGAGAAAACTTTCAAGGTAACACTTCTTGCTTTCTAGTGAAATTCTGAAGCGTTTCATCAACATATTTGATAATTATTATGAAGTTTAAATTTTATTCATGATTGAAAGAATCATTTATTGAGTATGTCCATGAATAAACTTAAATAATATTTACCTTTCATAAACAAGTTATAGGAAAGTTAACAATGAAAGTGCTTCAGTCAGACTGTCTCTTCATGTCACATTATTTTTTAAAATGACTCCAGGGACAACAGTACCTGAGAGAATACATTTTGATAATTTTGTATAAAGTGACAGCATAGTAAGACACTTCTTAGTTAATGGCCATATATCATATTTGATAAGTTCTCCTTTCTTCTCTATAGTCTCATCATATTATTAATCTCTTTACTCTAATTGCTATCTGACCTTCTCATTTTAACATGTAGCCTTATTTACTTTGTTTCAAATTACGACTAACATATCAAATTAAAAATAATTTAGCAGCATTGTCCAAATAAAATTATTATTATTATTATTATTATTATTATTATTATTATTCAAAAACAACATTATTCTTTTTAATGTTCTATATATGTGCATGTAGAACATGATTCCTTGCCACATATATGTGTGTGTATGAATGTGTGTTCAAATATGCATAAATATAGTTGTGTCTTCCCATAGAATTAACTGTTAAATGACTTACCAAAAGATGAATCATTGGATCTCATGGTCTTAGGAGTTGCAGCCTTATTCAAGATTGTTTATAACAGCCACCTACATGGACTAACATTTTTATTTGAGACCTCACATAGCAAAGATAAGTGTAAAATTCTGTCCTTCAATTGTCTCTCATTTAAGTTCTATAACATCTGCCTAGAAACAAGTTTGTCTGAGTTCTACAGAACCAATTACATGACTGCATTTCCCCTTCTACTCTGGTTTTATACACTTTCTGTCAACTCTTATTACAAAGTATCTCAGCATGAAGAAATCCAATTTTATTAGCCCTGTTTAATGGTCAGAACAACTATTCCATGTGGATGAATTTAATTTCCTTCCTTTGATGTTTATGCTTCCTTCATACAGTGTAATTATTTTATATCTCTAAATTTGTTCATATTGTTACACAGTGTAATGTTATTTCCTTAAAAGGGAACCATATTATGACACACTGCAAATATATTGAATACCAGAAGAAAGTCCAACTTCAACTTCATTTGAAATACTATCTCTTGACTCTGGGCCTCTGCTGCAATTTGGGTCTCTCTTTGTAAGGACACTGCGTAACACAGAAGCATATCATTATGTGAATATTCTCTAAATATTACACATAACTTTAGTCACCAAGAAATACAGAAACATATTAAGAAATAAGAAAATGAATAAAATAATACTGTAAGAATAAACTTCATATGTAAGTTGACTGCCTAACCTTTAAATATCCTGCCTTGGAGTAGCTACATTAAGCCACTGGTTATTGGAAGTCACATGAAATATTTACTATTATACTTGACAGCTTACTTTTATGAGCTAGAAATCATAAACGTGTTAAAGGTTTTAAGTGTGGATACAGTTTTAAGTATGGAAAATGCTTGATAACTGAAATTCAGAAGTCCTGTTTACAAAGAAAACTGTTTCATTTAATTGAGTCAAGATGAAAGTCTGTGTATCAAAATGAGAGAACATGAAGGTATAGCTCAACGTTCTTGGGAAGTGTAACTGGTGTTCTTTGCAGATGAAAAAGGATAAAGGTGAACTGATATCTATATAAGTGCTAATATATTTAGCTAGTCTATTGAAATATCCACTTTGTGGACATCTGGATCATGCCCACAGCATTTCCAGGATGACAGGGCATGGGAAAAATTCCAAAAAAGAAGTTGCTTTTACATTTTTTTTTATGTAGTATCTATGTCATGGCTTAATTGTGTCAGTGTTTTTCTATGTCTTTCAAATTAATTTTGCTATCCATCAGCCATTTTTATTTATTGTTCCAGATTAGAGATACATGAAAAGATGTGATATCTGCATGTTCATGCATCCCATGGTTTTTCCACTACTCTTCATCTTAGTATGATTTTGGCAGGTGTGTGGGGGGGGCGATGAAACTCATTTCTTAGCACAGGGTAGCCTGAAAATCTCAATCTTCCCCTCCCAGCCTCTGAAACACAGCAGAACTAGTTCTTAAAATATAAAATCTGAGGGGCTGGAGGAATGTTTCAGAGCACTGGCTATTCTTCCAAAGGGTTTGGCTCCATTCCCAGCTCTTATGTGGTGGCACACAACCAACTGTAATTCTATTTCCAGGGAATCCAACACGATCTTCTTGCCTCTGTGCACAAGCATGTAAGTGACATAAAAGGGCACACAGATAAAACACCTACACATATTTGAAAAGGATTTGTTTTCATGATTTTACTCCTTTGTTTCCTAAGAATTCCATTGAATTAATGCACAATAATAATTAGCTTATATACGAGACAACTAATGCATTAAAATTCTGAATTCCTGAAGACTCCATGATTACTATCATGGTTTGTGTAGAGTCATACCTTCTCTGAATATGCTAGAATGGCTTATTGCATGCTTATCACCTAGACTCATACAGTTCCTTGGATGGCAGCATAAGGCAAATCTTCACCTGCTTTTGTTGTGTCACAAATGTCCTTCTTCTAAAGGGACACTTATATCAAGTAAGGTTTTAAGTTTAATTTAATTTAATCGCAAGACTCAACAAGGCGATCTCGTAATGATGATGTGTTTATCAGGCACAAATAGCAATATTAAGTGTATGCGTACTCAGCTTCAGATTATATCTATCTATATGTGAAACAAACATCCACAGATCTGAACTGACATATAGCTAGCAAACCAACAGTGGTATAAAACTTTCAAGAATGATTTTCTCAATGATTGTCTGAATATTCATCAAAAAGTCAACACATTTGTGAAGCATGAATTTCTAATTGGTCTTAATAAAAATTTGGAGTCACTATCTGGGGGTGAAAGCTGAAGGATCAGAAAAGCAGAGTGGCCAGTCACTAGAGTTCTTACTTCTGCCAATGCTCAGACTGAATGGGGTATCCTGTCTCTATTGATCCTCAGACCCAGACCGTCTGTCTTTATGAAATCTCAGACTGAATGCCATGAGCTCCTGCTCCTGCCTTACATTCCTCTCTCCACCCAAAAATATCACTCCTGTGTCCACCTCCCTAGTGCTAGGATTAAAGGTGTGTGACTCCCAAGTATTCAGATTAAAGATGTGAGCCACCACTGACTGGCTCTGTTTTTCTTTTAGACTGGATCAATCTTTTATAGCCCACAGTGGCCTTGAACTCACAGAGATCTGTCTGCCTCTGCCTCTTCAGTGCTGGAATTAAAGGTGTGTGCCACTACTGCCCAGGTTCTATGGCTAACTAGTGTGGTTAGGTCTGCACTCTGATCTTTAGGCAAGCTTTATTTGTTAGATCACAAACAAAATATCACCACACATTTGAAAAAAACTATATAACAAATAGGCCTATACACACTTAAAGACCTTGGTAAGAATATTAATACTTAGATAAATGCAAAATGCTATCAAAGATAAATCAAATGTTATATATAAAAATAAACCTATAAGAATTTAAAACAATTACCTCATTCAGGATGTCTTTTTTTTTCTAGTTCCATGCATTTGCCTGCAACTTTCAAGATGTCATTTTCTTTTTTTTTCTTTCTTGGTAATACTTCATAGTGTAAATATAGCACATTTTTCTTTATCCATTCTTCAGTTGACGGGCATCTATGTTGTTTCCTGGTTCTGGCTATTACAAATAATGCTGCTATGAACATAGTTCAGGAAATGCTCTTGTAGTATGATTGTAGATGCCCAGAAGTGGTATTGCTGGGTCTTGAGGCAGATTGATTTCCAATTTTCTGAAAAACCACCATACTGATTTTGAAATTGGCTGTACAAATGTGTACTCCTGCCAGCAATGGAGGAGTTTTCCCCTTACTCCACATCATCTTCAGCATAAGCTATCATCAGTGTGTACAATCTCAACCATTCTGATAGGTGTGAGATGGTATTGCAGAATAATTTTGATTTGCATTTCCCTGATGGCTAAGGATGAGCACTTTTTAAAATATCTGCCAAGCTCCTGGAGTTCAGTTGAAAAAAGGGTGGAGAGATCTTAGGAGCAAGAGGAGTTAAGATAACGACTGGGAAAACCAAAGAGACAGCTAACCTGAGTTAGTGGAAGCTCACAGACTCTGGACTGATATCTGGGGAACCTGTGTGGGACCAAACTAGTTATCGTTGGGTGTGGGGAGCTGACAGTGGGACCAGGACTTATCACATTCCCTTTGGTGAGATACCTTGTTCTGCTTTGATATAGGAGGCAGGAGCTTGGTCCTGCCTCAACTTGGTATGTTGAACTTTGTTGACTTCCTTTGGGAGGCCTTACCCACTCTGAGGAGTGGATGGGAGTGGGGGTGAGAGAAGGGGAGGGAGGGGGAACTGGGGTTGGTGTGTAAAATGAGAGAAAATTTAAATGAAAAAAAACTTTAAAAGATTGAAATCATATGAAATACATTTTTGTTCTTTCCCAAAAATGAATTGTGGAAAGATAAAAAGATTCACATGTATGTAAAGAGTAATGTATCTTTTGCTTTAATTTATTTTATTTCTTAGAATGAAAGGTCTCTCACCTACTATCTACCTCATACATGATAAATAAGCCTCTTCTATGGGGTTATAATCACTAGGAGAATACAATATCTTGAACAACCAAGAGTCAATGAAAAGCTAAAAATGTAAAGCACGTCTTGGAATATGAATAAAAACAGGACAGTCTAGAACATGTGGAATGTACTAATAGCAGTATTTTCTAAAATTAAGTTGTTATCAGTCAGTGTCAACTAAGTAATTCTGCATGTATAATGCAGATTTGTTTTTATTAACTGCCTGAAACAGTTATTTCCTGAAATTGTAAGATAGCTCATAGTTGAATATATTCATTTGCTTAATAAACAAAATATTATACAAATGTAGTTTTAAAAAATTTAATTTACATGTATGAAACAAAGACATCTACCACTCATGGGTACGTCTTTGTAAAGCATCAGTTAACACAGTAGCAAAAACTGCTATTTCAAGTAAGATCATTGATTAGCTCAGAAACAAAATGACCACACACAACTGACACAATGGGATCTTCCACATGGGCATCATCAGTAAAACAAAAATGATCTATGTATTTCCATGGGAATCTAACCAAAGAAATTTTTGCAGTTTTCAGGAACTGTAAGTACTTCATATAGAACAGTCAGCAGGGAGCCAGGGTCATCAGGGAGACAGCTGCAAGAAAGCTGAGCTGAATCAAGATTCTTGAAGAGCTTAGATGTGGATTTAGTGTTGATTGAGCCTTTGAATGAGATCACCATCTGAATATCATGTTTGCAGCCTGGTGGTACCTAAAGTACAAGACTCGGCTGAGCTGTGCACAAACACCTGGTTGTTATTCTAGAGAATAAATACATGCTCCTTTAAAGTCCTAGAATTGACCTAATTCAACAATAATTGTTGCACATTTAGGAAATAAGCTTTCTTTCATTTTTCTCAAAGATAATGGGATTCATAATTTGTTCAGTGTTGGCTTGGCTTTTTTATTTTTTGTATTCCAAAGTGCTATTTAGTTATATTATTATAAGAGATACAAAACTTTTTACCAGGTCATGTTTTATATGTTTGTATACAAATTTATAGTTAGTCATAACAAATTATTTGTCTAAAATGACTAAGGAACAAACAGGATAATGAATTAAGAGGAAAAAAGTAGTTGATTTAGTGAAAAAGACCATTGTATTTCCATGTAACACATGAGACAGATGGCATCCTCTATGACTGAAAGGATAGAATACCACTTATTTATAAAGATTACCAGTAAATATCAGAACAGTAAAGTAAAAGAAAAATTTTAAACCCAAACATTGTATTCATCTGCTACTTGAGAAAGAATATAATATGTTATCAAACAAAGTCCACTAAAAGATTTTGACTCAACCATTGGCTAAACACTAAAATTTACAATGTTGTCACAATGGTAACTAACAATTGTCGATATATATTTGAAAATTAACATAGAAATAATCTTGGGGCAGGTATGGTTGCACATACCTTTAATCCCAGCACCCTGGAAACAGAAACTGGTAGATCTCTGTGACTTCAAGACCAGCCAGATCTACATAGCCAGTTCTAGGACACTCAGAGCTAAATAAAGAAACCCAGTCTCAAAGGGAAAAAAGTCTTGCATAAGAAACACTTGGCAGTTATAGGAGGAATTAAAAATAGTGATCTGGCCAGACTTGAAGATACAGGCCTGTAATCCCAGATACTCAGAATGTTCCAAAAGGAGGATCATAAATTGAAGACCCATCTAGGCTACACAGTGATCTCAAGACCAACATGGACAAGGTAGTAAGATTCTGTCTCAGAATGAGAAAACTTTAAAAAGGCTTCTAGCTCAATGGCAGAACACTTGCCTTACAATCATGATGCAATGATTTCAATCTCATATTTACATCCCTTTCAGATACTCTACAATTTTTTCATCTCCTTCATTACAATGTCTCAACAGCAACAAAACAGCAGAAACAAAAGGATCCCTATATGTTTAACTTCAAAATTGCCCCTGTGTTACTTACGCCCTTATTCATTAGTGAACCTAAGCTACTTCATTCTATTCCCTGGTTCGAACTATTAGGTTTACATGACTTTTACTACAGTGTAGGTCTGAAGTAGTTTTAGGTTCACAGTAAGATAAGCATAGAAACCATTATCAATTCTAACTATTCTCTTTGCCCTCACATGCACAGGCTATGAACCACATCATTAACCAGCCTCACAAGATAAATGGGTGGAATGGTGGGCACACATACTTTTGCAGGAACCAACAGCTTTCTCATTGAACTTAAAGTCCATTCAACAAGAGAGATACTGCACCTGATACTGGAAACCTAGCTAACTGCTCAGTGTAGTGAAGTCATAATTATTGGAAAAACATCTAAAACCACTAATTTAATAATAACATATTCCTTAATAACAATCTGTAGATATTTGTCGAGACACTCAAGAGATAAGCATAGTCTTCACTCCTCACCAAGGAAATTTCTCCTTGCAACAGATTGAGGCCACTACAGAAAGCTCCAATCAATCAAAAGGCAGAGTTGTGGGGCCCAGTCACAAGGAACACATCTACAAAACAATCCCACACCTAAGGCTCAGGGAACATTGCAGAAGAAGACAAAGGAGTTTTCTGTGGGACTGCTTCTCCTGCCAGTATCAGTAGCTATGCCCACCACTTATCATCAACATGACTGCCCAAATGTGAACTGAACACGGATGACACCAATGGACATGCCAAAGTCAATGGGAAAAGTCCATAGGCCTCAATTATACAGAGCTATAGGCAACTGAAGAAAGCAGGGAGCAGGAGACACAATATCCTCAGGAAAGAGCACAATTGTTTGTACGGTACCAGATCTGAAATAAACACGTACAAGTAACTTTATATGAACTGAGCAAGTTATATTTAGGAAGGCATATGCATTTATAGATGTGTGCATTACCATTACTGAAAACAGAGGCAATGAATTTGGAGAGTGGGGAGGAGTAAATGGAAGGGTTTGAAGGGAGGGGAGGCAGGAGAGGGAGGAGAGAGATATTTTAAATATATTGTAACCTCAAATAAAAAGGATCAAATTTAATTTACCCAATTCTACTACAAAAATTATATATAAGCCATAGAAGCCCATGATATTTTTCCTTATGATGTTCAGAATGACTAATTAGGATAATAGTTTATGGGGTGGTTGAACTCTTGATTCAGTTAAAGCAGCATTTCCATAAAGTCATAATACCATGTGAAAGCAGATTGAGAATGAGTTGTCTGTTGAACATGTTCTTTGAATAGTTCCTCAGGGCTGTCTGTACATATTTTTTTTCATGCCATCTGTTCACTCTGCCTGAGTCACAGAACTGTTCCTCAGCATTCCTTTTACCACTGAGGGAGAGAAAATATCCAGGTACACATGAATCTATCTGAGTGCTTACTTCACCACTATTCTATTAATGAGGAGTGCAAGAAGGGGGAAATCCTATGTGTTTTCCCAGTTGAGTTGGAAAAAAGCCTCTTCCACTATCCACTAAGTACCCGACAGCCATCCCACAGCAACAACATGCTAACAGTGCTACTGAGTGAAAGCATAGTGGTTAACTCATATTGGTGTTTTACCTATTGTTGGACAAATTGATTTCGGTCAAGATTTTATAGGACTCAGTGCAAAATATTAGCAGCATGCTATTGAAAATGGTTATGTAGTTCCAGTTCCTTCCATAGCCTGGAGCAAGCCATTTCTTCTAAGAATTTCAATTACTTTATCTAAAAATGAAATCTGGCTGGTAAGATTTGTTTTCTCTGTATGTAAAATGTATCAGTCAGATTTTATTATTTGCAAGATAAATCGATGTTTTTTTCTTAACTAGCTGTGCTTTGCAGATCTCAAGCAGCAATGGAATATTAAGACTATAAGATACTATGATTTAGTTGATGATCCATTTAAACTCTTGAAACAGGAACTCTTTTGAATACATCTTTGTAGCCACCACAGTACCTGGCAAAATGCCTCACAGAGAAGTGAACAAATTGATTTTTGTTAAGTGAATATATTTTACACTCAGTCTATTATCAGCATTTTCCAGAGAAGCAGCTGTATTTATAACTTGGATAGAATAAAAATACAAAAAAATCTTGAAAGATGGATCTAAATTGTAGCCAGTTCAAGAGTAAATAATTGAGTAACATTTAAGACTTTTGTGTGCACAATGGTGAGTTCTGTCTGTGCTCCTGCACAGTCATGGACTGTATACTCTCCCACTGCCAACTGTAGCAAAACATTGAGTAGGAAAAAACCCAAGATTTCTCCTTATCTTCATTCATCGCCTCTCTTTCAGACTTGCTCCCTCCCTAAATTTAGATATTGGGCCATGATATTAGATGGAAGGAAACATATATTTTCTTAGTTGCTATTCAAACTGTTTAAATAACTATGGTCTAAGGAAATTTAATCATATATATTCTCCACTGCTTCTTTAGAGCTCATCATTTTGGTGAAACAACTTGTGAGAAATATTTTCCTATTAGGAATTGACTCAGACAGTTTACAAGGTCTACAAGGTCATGGATTTACCTTTTAATTACAAAGTGTAAAATACTGCTCTAGGCAACCAGAAAGTTATCTGAAGTATTATAATATCTAACTATCATTACGAAGTAGAAACAGTTAAGCCTGCAATACAGTAAAATTGGGAAAGTAAGTTCAATCTTCACTTTTTCATTTTTTCATGAAACTGTATTTAATAAATTGTAAAATAATCAAACAGTTACTGAAAGACTTGAGGGGAAAATAGCTTTTGGATATCATGAAAAATTTAATTATGTTTGTTTGCATGCATACAAATACATAATACACGTGTGTGTGTGTGTGTGTGTGTGTGTGTGTGTGTGTGTGTGTGTGTGTGTTAGCAGGGGCAGACTGACATTGTTATTAATATAGCATAACATTAACCTCAAAATCAGATAATCAGTAATATCAAGTAATTATTTCATGTCTAAAACTTAACTGCATACAATTTCTAGTCCGTGAGACTTAAATGCAAAGAAAATGGCTGAACAGAAAGGCTGTCGCAGAAGAAAATAAAAAGGTAATGCAAGTTCTTCCAAAGAATTATTGGATGCTGACATCTAGTGGCTTAGAAAAGTTAGCGTTGTGCAGAGTCTTAACAACACAATATACTTTCATGAAAATATGTATGCCACTAGGTGAAAACACACACATGTACAAGTGGATATATTTAATCTGTATATTTAATTATAGTTCCTTATGATCAAACTCTGCTGAGAAAGGTAAACCACTATGACATGAATTTTCTTTTTATATCAGTGATACTCCATTCTCTGCAGCAAGCATAACACTAACTTTATCTTCTCTTGTTCCTCTTCCTTTCTTCCTCCCCCAGTCTCTCTTTGCTACAAGCTCTCAGCTTCTGCTTCCTTATTTGTCTCTGTAATATGCTACATAAATGCATATTATATATGAACAAATCTAAATATACTAAATACATGACATATATTAGCTATATTTACCCCTTTCCACATTCAACACCTATACAAATGTTCCTCAGTTAAGGTTTCTATTGCTGTGAGAAACACTAAAATCAAAAGCATCTTGGGTAGGAAAGGATTCATTCCATCTTAAACTAAACTAAACAGGCTACAGTCTCTTACTTACAGAAGTCATGACAGGGACACAAGAAGGACTAGAGCCTGCAGGCAGGAACTGAAAAGGAAACCATGGAGGAGTGATACTCATTGCTTGTTCCTCAGAGTTTTCCCAGCCACTTCTTACTGCCCAGAGGTAATTCTGATCCACACAGTCACATCAATGGTGAGTCCCAAAAAAATCCTGAAGACTTTTTCTACAAACTGATGGATTGAGGTTTCTTTTCCAAAATAATTCTAGTTTGTGTCAAGTTGACAACAATTTACTTAGGACAAATATTTTTTCCACCTCCTAAACACCAATTCTTTAATGATCTGAAATGAGCTGCTTATGTGCTAAATTCTTCTGGAATTTTAACATACTTTCCTATATGTCCTGTTTATGGCATGCTTTACCTTGCTCACTGAAATTATACATATAAGAGTATAACCCTACAATAATAATTCTCACTCTTGAATTTCCTGCTATTTTTTTCCATTTTAGTTTGACTTCCCTCTTTTCACTTCCTTGGTAAATTACAGATTATAATAGTAGTACTATTACTACTTGTACTGTTTTTACAGCACTTACATAATTTCTGTTAATTAATATACAGAGTAAGGACCTTATGATGGAAAGCAGATTACATTGATTTTTTTTATCTCTATTATGGATTCTTTCCTTGATCTCTATTCAAAGCTACACAGTAATTGAGTTTCCAAAAAGTTTTCTATGCATAGACTCTTTTCTTTATAGAATTTCATATTCTTTGTCAACAGAATACAAAGTCATAAACATGGTGTACCTCTTCATGAGTTTTGTCACAATGAGCTGAGACCAAGAGGAAAGAAAGAGAGCAGAAAGAGAGGGAAAGGGAGGGAGAGATGGATAACGGAAGGGAGGAATAAAAAAAGAAAGGAAGGAAACATTCAACAAAATCATTGAAGAAAACTTTCCCAATCTGAAGAAGGACACGCCTATGAAAATACAAGAAGCACACTGTACACTGAATAGACTGGATCCCCCCAAAAAGAACCCTTGCCACATAATAATCAAAACACCTAACATACAGAATAAAGACTATTAAGGGCAGTAAAGGAAAAAAGGCCAGGTAACATATAAAGGCAGACCTATCAAAATTGTAACAAGTACTTCTAACTGCTGAGTCTTCTCTGCAGCCCTTGTTTCTGTCATTATCCCCTGTGCTTCATCAAAAATTCAGGACTCACTTTCCTCTTGAACATTAAAGTCATTATCGCTTGTTATTTTTGCTAGTGCTCTCCAGATGTAATAATTTCTCAGCCCTATTTTCAGTGTTTTCTTCTGGGTATATTTCACACTGACATTTTATAAGAACTAGGGAGCTTTTAATTTCCAAGCTTTCTGTTCGGTTATCTTCAGAATTTTTGTTTGCAGAAAGTCTTGTCCAAGGTGCTGAATTTCTCATTTTAGTCGTGAATCTTTATTAAGATCCTTAGCCTTTTTTAACTGAACTCTTGAATTCTGACATTTCAAACAATTCAATATCTTATGATTAATTAATCAAAGTCTTCCTAATTCTTTGGTATTGTGTTGTCTTACTTTTTATATTTCTTGTATTCCTGTGCTATATTTTCCATATTGAGATGGATTTGAAGCATTTTATGATTCATGCCTTCTCAACGATTATTCTAAAGAGCAGAGTATTAAAATACAGCTATAAAACATTGGTGTAGATATCTTGGTCTCTGCCATCTAGATTCTAAAGATAAAGATCAAGGAAGCCTTCACATTTGGTTTACTCATTGGCTCTTCTAGCTCAAATCCAACAGATCTTAACATTGAGTACTTTAGAGGTACCTGCAGAAAGGTTGATGTATTTGGCTCAATATTTCTCTGAATCTTTCTCTATCACATTAGCCAACAGATCCTGTGGCTGTGGTTGAAGTATGTTAGAAGTTGTGCACTCTCACATAATGTCTACCTAAAAACATATGCAGACATGAGATCCTGAAATTCTAAGCCATTTCTGCTTTCAATAAAGATCTGAAAATCAGTTCTATTTGCATATAAATGGAAACATGGTTTAATTGTTACTTCTGAGTCCACTTCAAGTTTAAAAAAAGAAGCAATGAAATATATTCTTGTGAAGCAAAATGGCCTGTGCTAATACATACTTGGGGGCTTTTTTTGTTTGTTTGTTTTGGTCTTTTGGTTTTTCAAGACAGGGTTTCTCTGTATTGCTATGGAGCCTGTCCTGGAACTAGTTCTGTGGACCAGGCTGGCCTTGAACTTTCAGAGATCTTCCTGCCTCTGCCTCCTGAGTGCTGGCACTAAAGGCATGAGCCACCAACACCCAGCTATGCTAATTTTTATGTATTTGTTTGTTTATTTATTTATTTTTGAGACAAGGTTTCACTGTCCTTGGTTGGCATATTCTTTTCTGTAAACCAGATTGGCCTTGACCTCACAGAAATCCACCTGCTTCTTTCTCCTCAATACTGGGATTAAAGTTGCACCCCCAGCTATGCCAATGTTTATAAATTCTTTATTATAATGTTTTAAAAATAAATAATTAGAAGCAAAAAACTTTAAATGATAATGCAGTCTTTATCATAAGAATTTTTAGTACACTTAGATATAACTTGCTTCCATATTTCTAATTTCCATAACTGCCAATTGCAGCATACTATTCAATTCAATAAGTGGCATTTGTCAGCAATTAGATAATTAATTATGAGACATGTCAACTTTGGGAGTCAGAGTCAGCTAGATTCTATTTGTGGTCTGGTTTCTGATTATGTGTAGTTGCAAGAGTTGCCACAGACCATCAAGAAAATCTTATAAATAACATAAATTCACAAGAGTTTATATAAAAGCCAATTATTAATTGCAATAAATTTTCAAATTAAATGGGTGCAATCTCTTTCATTAAATCAGCAATATAAATAATATGTAGCCTTCTCCCAAAGAAAATTGGAACCTTGCTCTTTGCTATTCTGTTTAGGTTGCTCTCCTAAATTTTTTAACACCATTCAGATTGCCATCTAAACAATAATTAAATTGTTTTACTTAAGATTTTTATCACAGAGATACAGTCCTTAAAAATTTTGTTGAATTAATGGTATATGCTAGACTCTCAGCAAATGTATGTTACACAAAAATAAAAATGGAATGTGTAGTATGATAACAGAATGACTCCTGAGTTAATAGGAATTTACATGTTCCAGTGGAAAGATGATAATAATAAAATAATTAGCTTGGGCTGGAGAGATGGCTCAGCTGTTAAAGGCTAGGCTCACAACCAAAAATATAAAATAATTAGCTCAATATCAATCACACATTTATACTATGTCCCCACTTCACAGCAAATAGTACTTTCAGAAGAAACTTTTAAAACTCACAAAGAAGAAGAAAAGGAAGGAAGGAAGAAAGGAAGGAAGGAAAAAAAGACAATATACACTTCGATACAAAACAGTAAGATTCTTCCCTCTTGAACTGTAGAGTTAGTATTGCTGCTATACAGCAGTGTGAGTCAGATAAATTCACCACACCCATGGATCTGGATCACAGCTACTACATAATGCAAAATGAATGAACATTGCCACATGCAGTATCACTATCCTTGCTTAGAAATTTAATCGACCTTTTGCACTATTCCTGGTGCAAAGAATGGTGTGACGAGGCAAAGAAGTCTGTAATGAGGAAGAATTGTGGTAAGATATTATGGTTTATTAAAGTTTGCCTGTGGATTCAGAAAGCAAAGTCAGTCACAAGCTATAGAAGCCAGGCACACACCTTTAATCCCAGCAGCCAAAAGTGAAAAGGTAGTGGTACACACCTTTAATCCTAGGACTCAGGATTAAGAGATAGACAGATCTCTGTGAGTCCAAGACCACCCAATCTACACAAGAGTAAAACAATCTAAAAGAGAATTATAGCTCACACCTTTAATCCCAACACTAGAGAAGTATATAAGACAAGCAAGTTCTCAGAGAGGCTTTTAGTTCTCCAGCGACACTGAAGAGAGGCAGCAGTTTGAGACTTGGTGAAGAGCTCTTGTATGAATCAGCCCTTTCAGCCTGAGCTAGAGTTGAGAACTAGTGACCCGATACTTTGCTTTTCTGATATTCAGCTTGAAGCTTGAACCCTAATATCAGTCTCTGGGCTTTTCATTTTTTGTTACAAAGAATTCTAAGATAGACTCAATGCTGCTCAGGAAACTCCAATACTTGGTGTTCTTACAAGGTTCCAGGAAGGAGAAATACAAACTACAAAGATAATATTGTCATCAATTTTTTAGAGATAAAAAAATATTAACCAGACATGATCTAATGTTTCAGACTTCAAACTCTTTAATTTTAATTTTCTGATTATTTTATTCAGATATTAGTAAACGTATGGAAGACATGTTAGTCTATGTGACATCATATGTCATGATGATGTGTGTTAATCCTCACCAAAAAGTTCATGAAGCATATTCAATAATTTTAAACTTAAAATAAATTTTAACAATTTTATGTGAAGTTTTAGGTATAGTTAAATCTACTAAGTTCCTAACTTAGATAATTTATCTTCAAGTTTTTTTTCTTTTTTCTACTTTTCAGGTGTTTGCATGTAGTATACATGCATGTGTGCACTGGTACTCAGATGTGTGTGGGGGCATAGGCACACACATTGTCTTCAACTCTTTCATCTTCTTCTTTTATTTTTTTATCTAAAGATAGGGTTTCTCTGCGGCTTTGGAGGCTGTCCTGTAACTAGCTGTTTTAGACAAGGCTGGTCTCGAACTCTCAGAGATCTGCCTGCTTCTGCCTCCAGAGTGCTGGGATTAAAGGTGTTGCCCTTCCTTCTTTTGAAGTAGGGTTTCCTAATCAAATTCAGACATGACTTTCATGGTATCTCCCGTGTCATTTTTCTCAGAGATTCCTTATCTCTGACTTCTGAGGCTGAACTATGGCAGCCTATTGTATTTTCTGGACCTTTACTGGGTTCAGAGGATCAGAATGCTGGTCTTGCTCTAACTGCTGAGTCATATTTTATTAGCAACTATTTCAGTGGTTAGCTATCATGGTTTAAGTTTGTCTAACAAATCATAGTTTAAAGACATTGCTCAACACAAAATGACCCATCAAGCACACTCAACATGTGTGTGCATGCGTGTTGTGGCAGGAAGCAACTGGAAGTCCAATGTGCTGTGAGATGGAACCATATTATTATGATGCAGGTGATTGTTTTATTTGGTTTGTGAAGTAATGTGACATTTAGCAATTAAGAAAATAGTTTGATTTCAAGTGTCACTGGCTTACTTCCTTATGTCTATAAAGATCTGCTTTCATTAATTACAAAAAATTATTTTAACAGGGTATGATTTAACATAGATATAGTCATGAATAAAATAAATGACACTGCTAGTAAATGTAGTAGTTTTTAATTTCATGTATATTGGCATGTTTTCTGCACATATGTCTGTGAATGCATGAAAGCCAGAAATGGATATTGAATCTGAAGGAACAAGAATTACAGCTTTTTGGTGAGCAGCTGGGTATTGAACCTCTATTCTCTGGAAGGACAGTCAGTGCTTTTAAGTTCTGAGTCATCTCTCCATCCCCTCTACTAGTCTTTTAAAAGTTTGCTTTAGGTGTCCATTATTACAGTCATAAAATAAATCAGATTCCTTTGAAATTTATCTTAGGGTAAATTCAAGATATAACTATCAAAGAAATGAATAACTTAGCATGAGTGAATATTAATGTGCAGTATAAATCAATACCTCATATCTGCCTCTAAATTGTTATCAATAACTTTGGAACAAGATAAACATATACATATACTCACTTTAGATATGTTCAGATATGTTTAAATTAGTAGGTTGGCCTCACAATATATAATCGTATATTATCCTAAAGATAAAACCTCCTAGTAGAAATATAAAGTCTGTACTATTCCTTGCCAATATATTCATGCTTAGGACACATCTTGTTACATTTATAACAGTCTATTGAATGTTATAATGTACTTCCTGGAACTTTCAGGTGAAGTTGTGGATTTCTCCAAACTCAATTGGGTGTCTGTATCATAATCTCTCTGCCCCATTATACACTATAAAAATAAATGTGAAGTTTAAGATGAGGATTGCCTAAGAAATACTTATATCATTATCTTATGCACAATAGGGAAAGTTGAATTTGCAGGCAAACTGATGGAACTAGAAAAAAACATCCTGAGTGAGGTAAGCCACACTCAGAAAGACAAACAAGGTATTATTCACCCTTAAGTGGATATTAGAAGAAAAGCAATGGATAACCAGGCTACAATTCACTACTTCAGAGTAGCTAAGTAAAAAGGGAGATCAAAAGAAGGACACACATGGAAGGCCCTAGGAAAGGAAAATAGTTAAGATCCCCTGGGTAAACTGTGAGGGGTTAGAAGGGAGTTGGTAGGTATGGAAACATAAGGGATCAAGAAGACTGAGTTGAGGAGAGAAGAAAGGGAAGCAATGGAACTGATATCTTGATAGAGGGACCCATTATGATGTTAGGAAGAAACCTGGTGATAGAGAAATTTTCAGGAATCCACAAGGATGATGCCTGCTAAGACTCCTAGCAACAGAGGAGAGGCTGTTTGAATGGACCTTTCCCTTTATTAAGATTAGGGATCACCTTAATTGTCATCATAAAACCTAAATTTGGCAACTGATGGAAACAAATGCAGTGACCCACAGCCAAGCACTGGGTTGAGTTCCTGGTGTTTGTTGAAGAAGGAGAAGAGGAATCATATGAACAAGGTGTGTGTGTGGGGGGTCAAGACTACAATGGAGAAAAACATAGGAACAGGTCACCTGAGCTAGTGGGAGCTGAATGAGACTAAACTAGACCCTCTGAATGTTGGTGAAATTATGTGACTTAATCTGTTCAGGATAGACACCAGGACCTATCTCAGGGATATTAACTTGTCTTTTGGAGCCCACTCTTTATAGTGGGATACCTTGCTCAGTCTTCATAAAAGGGTGAGGGGCTTTTTCCTACTTCCACTTGGTGTGTCAGGCTTTGTACACTCCCCAAAGAAGGCCTTACCCCTCTGAAGAGTGGATGGGGAGGTGGGAAGGGTGGGAGGTGGGATGGGGGTGAATGGGAAACTGGAGCTTGTATGCAAAATGAAAAATAATTTCAAAAAAAATTTATCAGGTCAAAGAATGCTTGAATGTCAATCTTCATTGACTAATTGTACATAGAGCTAAAACTTTAGTATAGCTATATTCATTGTACATGAGAACATGTGATGGGAGATGTTATTCTGTAAATATGTTTCTCATACTGGTTAATGAACAAAGCACTGTTGGCCAATAGGAAATCAAGATAAGCAGGGCTAGGAGGCAAGGAGGAAAGAAAAATGAGTAAGGAGGAGTCAACATGGAGAGCCCGGAGAGGTAGAATGCCAGCCGCTCTGGCCGGTAAGATGAGCCACGTGGAAATACTTAGAATAGTAGAAATGGGTTAATCATTAAGACAGAGCTAGCTGGTAAGAAAATATTAACTGGCAACAGCCTTATATCAAATACAGAGTCTCTGCATGTTATTGGGGGCTGGCATGGCAGCAGGACCAGACTGGTGGTGGGGAAAAACCTGCTTGTAACAAACATGTTTTATATATATATATATATATATATATATATATATATATATATATGTACATATATATTATATATATATATATTATATACATATATGTATAAATTATATATATGTACTGGAATATGCATTTATTAGGTGAAGAGACAGAGAAATAATCATGTACCATGTATCAATTTTTAAAAATGTATTTATTTATCATGTATAGAGTGTTCTATCTGTATGCTTGCCTGCACGGCAGAAGAGGGCACCAGATCTCATTATGGATGGTTGTGAGCCACCACGTTATTGCTGGGAACTGAAATCAGGTCCTCTGAAAGAGCACTTAGTGCTCTTAATCTCTGAGTCATCTCTCCAGTCCTGCATATTTCATTTTTTAAAGGAATACTGGTGTTTAATAAATGACCTTTAAGGTACATTGCAGTCTAATTGTTCCTCTTAGAGTGTTCTCTTAAAAAAAGAATAAATTATTTTTTGAAACATTTATTTATTTTATGCTGGACATAATTATACATGCCTTTTTTAATGAAAACAAACATTTATAAACAATATTTGGGAATTTGGGCATCATTCTTTCCAAACTGCTTTCTGCTGTTAGGGGCGCTGTCATGGGGGAATCCTAAGAAGACACAGAAATCCTGGCTGTAGTGGTCTGCAAGGCTGCATTTTCCCATTGATGTTGCTTCAGGGGGTCTTGCTCTATCAAACCACATTAGTCTAAAATGAATCCACAGCTTTTCATTTTCTGTGGAAACAAAACTAGAAATCCTTTTCCCCAGTAACTTGTCCTTAGGCTTAAATTTTGAAGTCAAAGCTTTTTAAATATATATATATATATATATATATATATATATATTGAATTAATCCAGCAGCATTATTTTTGTTCTTTTTTTATTAATAATATAATTTAAAAATTTTACATGTGGATCCCAGTTTCCTTTTCTCTTCCTCCATCAAACCCTCCCTCCCTGGCTCCCTCTTACCCTCTATCCCCTGTGACATGCACCCTGGCCACCCTCCCCTCCCATCCCCCACAGCCATTCCACTTGTAGGGCAATGCTATCCAGGTTGGGTCATATAAATCTGTCAAGTCATTTGAAGTAGGGACTAGGACTTCTTTCCTGTCTCTAGGTTAAGGGGGTATCCCTCAATGGGGGATGTGTCCGCAAGGTCCTTTTGTGCACCAGAAATAGATGCTGTTTCTACTGACTGAGGTCCCCCAGACTGCTCAGTCGTTCTAGCTGAGACCCATATTCTGAGAGTATAAGTCAGTGCCATGCAGGGTTCCTAGCCATCAGTCTGAGGGACCAAGATCCTCCTTGTTCAGGTCAGCTGTCTTTGTGAGTTTCTGCAACCTGGTCTTGTCCCCTCTCTCTGCATCTGGATTCTAATTTGACTCAGTGTTTGGTTAAGGGTGTTTGCTTCTGTTTCCAACAGGTACTAGATGAGGACTCCATGATGGTGGATAGTTTAGTTGATGATCTCACTATCAGGGAAGGGCATTTATGGTAGCCTTTCCGAGGTTTCTCGAATTATTAATTGGAGTCAGTCTTGTAGTTCTCTAGACTTTTCTTTAGGTTCAGTTTTCTCTTCAAACCAATAATGGCTCCCTCTTTTATGCCCCCCCTACCCTGAATCAATCTATCTAGTCACACATGTTTTCCTCTCCTCCCCTTCCCTTTCTCATGGCTCTCTTTCCATTCACTGCCATGCCCCATTTCCCATGTGCTCTGGGGGACTTGTCCCTTCCCCCTTTGGTGAGGGACCATATATGAATCTCTTAGAATACACCTTGTATCCCAATTCATCTGGTGGTGTGTATTATAGGCTGGTAATTTTTTGCTCTATGTCTAAAATCCATACATGAGCAAGTACATACCCTGTTTCTCTTTTTGTAACTGGGTTACCTCATTCAGGATGGTTTCTTCAAGTTCCATCCACTTGCCTGCGAATTTCAAGATTCTGAAATTATTTTCTGCAGAGTAGTACTCCATTGTATAGATGTGCCACATCTTCTTTATCCATTCTTTAGTTGAGGGGAATCTAGGTTGCTTTCAGGTTCTTGCTATTACAAATAGTGCTGCTATGAACATAGTTCAGCACCTGTCTTTGTTGTATGGATGTGGGTCATTTGGATATAGATCTAAGAGTGCAATTGCTGGGTCCTGTGGTAAGCTAATGCCCATTTTCCTGAGGAACCACCATACTGTTCTCCAAAATGGTTGTACGAGTTTGCACTCCCACCAGCAGTGAAAGAGTGTTGCCCTTTCTCCACATCCTCTCCAGCATAAGTTGTTATTGGTGTTTCTAATTTTAGCCATTCTGGCAGGAGTAAGATGGTATCTCAAAGTTGTTTTCATTTGCATTTCCCTGATAGCTAAGGATGCTGAACATTTTCTTAAATGTCTTTTAGCCTCTTTGATTTCCTCTAATGAGAATTCTTTTTTTCAATTCTGTACCCCATTCTTTAATAGGGCTACTAGTTTCTTGATTTCTTTGTATATTTTGGAGATCAGCCCTCTGTCAGATGTAGGATTGGTAAAAAATTTTTCCCAGTCTGCCATTTGGTCTTCTCAACTGTGTCCTATGCCTTAGAGAAGCTTCTAAGTTTGAGGAAGTCCCACTTATTAATTGTTGATCTCAGTGTCTGTGCTACTGGAGTTATGTTCAGGAAGTGGTCTCCTATACAAATTTGTTCAAGGGTACGTCCTACTTGCTCTCCTAAGAGGTTCAGTGTGGCTGGATTTATGTTGAGGTCTTTGATCCATTTGCACTTGACTTTTGTGTGTGGCGATAGACATGGGTCTATCTGCAGTCTTCTACCCACCATCATCCAATTGTGCCAGCACCATTTGTTGAAGATGCTTTCCTCCCCCCATTGTATATGTTTTAGCTGTTTTGTCGAAAATCAGCTGTTCATACTTGTGTGGATTAATATCAGCATTTTTGATTTGATTCCATTGGTCTACCTGTTTATTTTTGTGCCAATACAAGGCTGTTTTTAGAACTATAGCTCTGTATTAGAGCTTAAAGTCAGGGATGGTGATGCCTCCTGAAGTTCTTTTATTGTATATGGTTGTTTTGGCTATGCTGGGTCTTTTGTTTTTCCATACAAAGTTGATTATTATTCTTTCAAGGTCAGTGAAGAATTGTACTGGGATTTTAATGGGGATTGCATTGAATCTGCAGATTGTTTTTGGCAAGATTGCCATTTTCACTTTTTTTACCCTTGCAACCCAAGAGCATGGGAGATCTTTCCATTTTCTCATATTTTCTTTAATTTCTTTCTTTAAAGACACAAAATTCTTATTGTATAGATCATTCTCATGTTTGGTAAGCATTACCCCAAGATATTTTATGCTGTTTGTGGCTATTGTAAAGGGTGATCTTTCTCTCATTTCTTTCTCAGCCTCTTTGTCATCTGAATAAAGTAGGGCTACTGATTTTTTTGAGTTTATCTTATATCCTGCTAATTTGCTGAAGCTGTTTATCAGCTGTAGTAGTTCCCTGGTAGAGTTTATTGGATCGCTTATGTAAACTATCATATCATCTGCAAATATAGACAGTTTGACTTCTTCCTTTCCAATTTGTATCCCCTTGATCTCCTTGTCTTATAGCTTTAGCTAGAACTTCAAGTACAATATTGAAGAGATATGGAGAGAGAGGACAGCCTTATCTTGTTCCTGATTTTAGAGAAATTACCTTAAGCTTCTCTCCATTCAGTTTGATGTTGGCTGATTGCTTTTATTATGTTTATGTATGTTCCTGTTATCCCTGATCTCTCCAAGACCTTTATCATGTAAGGGTACTGAATTTTGTGAAAGGCTTTTTCAGCATCTAGGGAGATAATCATATGTTTTTTCTTTTTCAGTTTGTTTATATGGTGGATCACATTGATAGATTTTCATATGATAAGCCATCCTTGCAACACAGGGCTGAAGCCTACTTGGTCATGGTGGATGATTTCTGTGATGTATTCTTGGATTTGGTTTGCCAATGTTTTATTGAGTATTTTTGCATCAATGTTCATCAGGGATATTGGTCTGTAGTTTTCTTTCTTAGTTGTATCTTTGTGAGGCTTGGGTACCATGGTGACTGTGGCCTTGTAGAAAGAGTTTGGTAATGTGCCTTCTGTCTCAATTGTGTGGAACAATTTGAGGAGTATTGTGTAGCTTGTTGTTTTCCACAAGCCTGCCAGCCCCAAATAACACACAGAGACTCTGTATTTGATACAATCCTGTTGGCCAGTTACCATTATTGTATATGGGCTAGCTCTGTCTCAATTATTAACCCATTTCTACTTATCTAAGTATTTCCACGTGGTCATCTTATCGAAGAGCTGCCACTGGCATCTTCTTCCTCTTGCTCTACATGCTGACTCCTCCTAACTACTTCCTCTTCCATCCTTGTCTCCTACCCCTACCTATCTTGCTTTCTCATTGGTCACAGTGCTTCATTTATTAACTAGTATGAGAAACATATTTACAAAATAACATCTCCCATCATCTCCTCTTTTCTGTCAAAAGTAAAGAAGGGGTTTAACCTTAACATAGCAAAATATATCATAAAACAGTTATCAAATAAGAATCACAGTAAACAATATTTAGTCCATTAACATTTTGTAAGACTTAAAGACAATATCATCTATCCTATCTTTGTGAATCTAAAGTCCTATATGTAACTTATCTTTAATCCTAACTAAGGAAAACTATAACCATAACTATCTGTGTTTAACTACTTCAAAGACCACAGAAGGATAATATTTAAACTCTAGAAATGACAGAGACAACTCATTGTCTGGTCAGTCACTTGAAGTTCTTCTGTAATGTTCCATCTTCAGCCCATAGGCCATGGTGTGTCTGGCAGACTCTTTAGCAAAGCAGAAAACTATCCATCTGTATTGGCAATTTCTCAGACGTATTTTTTCTGTGTCTTGTAGACTGTCTGGCAGACTCTTCCATGAAGCAGTAATCCTGTAGCAATGTCCATCTTGCATCAGCAGTTACTTTTCTGTGGGTCCTGCATGTCCAGTTTATTCAGCATATAGTCAGTCTAGACAAGAACAATATCTTGTCCAAATGGCTAATCTTGCCATATTAGAAGCAAACTCCATAATGTGTTTCTTTAATGTCCATCTTTCTTTCTGATGCACGTGGTGTTACCAGGAGCAGTTGCTTATGGTTATAGCCATTTATAACCAAGCCCATTTAAATGAAAACAAATATTTATAAACAATATCTGGAATTTGGGCATCGTTCTTTCCACACTACTTCCTGCTTGTAGAGGGCGCTGTCATGAGGGTCCAAAGAAGATGTAGAAATTTTGGCTATAGTATGCAAACCTGGCTTGTCCCAACTCTTTTGAATGTTGGATCATCTGGGGCACTGTTTCAGGGGTTCTGGCTGGATCAAACCACAATAGTCTGAAAGGAATCCATAGCTTTTCATTTTCTGTGGAAACAAAATTAGAAATCCTTTTTCCCAGTAACTTGTCCTTAGGCTTAAATTTTGTAGTCAAAGCATTTTTAAAATATATAAATTGAATTAATCCAGTAGCATTTCTTTTATCAGTAGTTGTTATTTTCTCAGCCATCAAAGAATTTAAAGATAACAGAACATCGTACAATATCAAAAGATGCTCTGTGCTTTTCATCTTTATGTGGCTTTCTTATTACTCGATTTCTTCTACTTTTATTTTTACATATTTTGAGACAGGGTTTCTCTGTGTAACTTTTATCTGTCCTGGAATTCCCTCTGTATACCAGGTTTACTTTGAAATCACAGATATCAGTTTGCCTATGCCTCCCGAATGTTGGGATTAATGGCGTGTGCCACCACACCCATCCATTCTACTTCTTTTTTCTTTTTTAACTATTGTATCCTGTTTTTTTTTCTCTCCCAAGTCACTGTATTTTTTTAAAACATAGTGTAAACCTTCATTGCAGCTTTCATATACACCAATAAATTGTTAACCGAGCTCTTTAAAAGCAAGGCGGTTTTTTGCCGCTTATGCTAATTTTGGAAACCTCCCTTAAAGGAGCCGCGCAAATCTCTGTCTACAGCAAAACAAATCCAACTGAGAAAATGCTGCTACCAAGAAGTCTTGCTAGTCTCTGTTGCTTTGTTTATAAAATTTCTTTTTAAGCGTTTATCAAGTTTTAAGTGAAAGTTATTAAATCCACATTGGGCACCATCTGTAGCTTGTTGTTTTCCACCAGCCTGTCAGTGGCTGTCTGATAAGATGACTGTAGTGAGATTTTCACCTTGTCTGCACCTGTGGCTTAGGCCATGCCCATTGGGGCGGAGACAGGGCCAGATGGGAGCGGGGAGAAAAGGTTGGGAGAGGGTCGGGCCGCCCCTTTTGGGTGGTGGATGCTGGAAGGCTCAGGATCCGCTGGAACCCGCAGCGTACATCTGCCTATGTTGTGAGTTATTTCTCTTTTAATAAACTGCTGTTCGGCCTAATTGTTTATCCTGATCCTTATTAAATCGCAATAGATGACCACATGGAAATATTTAGATAAGTAGAAATGGGTTAATAATTAAGACAGAGCTAGCCCATAAACAATAATGGTAACTGGCCAACAGAATTGTATCAAATACAGATTCTCTGAGTGTTATTTGGGGCTGGCGCGCTAGAGTAGCAGGCTGGCAGGCTGGTGGAAAACAAGCTACAGTATTGGAATTAGATCTTCCTTGAATTTCTGGTAGAATTCTGCACTGAAGCCATCTCGCCCTGGGCTTTTTTTTGGCTGGAAGGCTCTTGATGACTTTTTGAGTTCCTTGAGGGTTATAGGTCTATTTAAGTTGTTTGTCTATTCTTGGTTTAATTTTGGTAAGTGATAATTATCCGGAAATTTGTCCATTTCCTATGAATTTTCAAATTTTGTGGCACATCCCCCTGTTCTGTCAGAAGTCATGAAGTCCCCAACCCAAGTGAAAGACAAGATAATATGGCCTAGAGAGGAATATCTTGGGGAGGAGGGATGTGAACAGTTTCTTTGACTGAAATTTTACTTGTTTATTTCTAAACTATTATTCTTCTCTCATGCATTACTTCCAGACCACAGTTTTCTCTTTCTCCACTACTCCCAGACCCTCCCCCAAACCCACTCCTCCTGTTTCCCTTCAAAAGAAAGCAAGCAAAAAACAAAAATACACAAAATGCAGCTCTCCCAGGAATATGCACTGGAAATGGCCTAACACCATTTACTGAACTTCACGAAACAAGTGTCTTGTGATGGTAGGAAAGGAGACACCATTCACCAATAGAAGTCTATGAAGAACAATGTCTTGAAGTCACGGTAGTTCAAAATATCGTATGGACATTCTTATATTGATATTATTTATCTCTCTTATAACATCCATATTCCACTGGGACCCTTTAAGGTTATTTTAGAATCAAATTTGTAAGTTTTATTTCACATACAGAATTTCTTTTATGAAAGTATATGACAAGACTATGTCAGGAATGGAAGGAAGGAAAGCCCTTCAGATTACCAGAATACCTGACCAGTGTATGAGCTTGTAATGGGGAACATCTTACTATGAAATGGTAACTTAATTAAATGAAGTAAGTGGCTGTAAAAGTGTTAAATCAAACTTTACAAAAAAGTAAGAAAAAATAAACAATATCAGAACACTTTTAATTTTACCTCAAGTTGATTTATGAAGGAGATAGAAAATAATCTATTGGAAACTGTTTTATTATTTATCTTTTATATTTTCTCTGTCACACTCTTGCATCCTTCTCTGTGTAAATAGAAGTGTTTTCAGCATTTTACTCTGCAATTTAATTTTTCCATATGCATTTATGATGGGAGATGTTATTCTGTATATATGTTTCTCATACTGGTTAATAAAGCACTGTGGCCAATAGAAAACTAGATAGGTGGGGCTAGGAGACCAGGAGGAAGAAAGAGGAAGTAGAAGGCGGGGTCAAGATGTAGCCCGGGAGGTTGAAATATCATCTTTTAGTTCTTAACATCTCCAGGATATTTCATGAATAGATGTTGAATATTATCAGAGGCTTTTCTGTATGACATTATTATAATATTTTATTCTTGATTCTTTTTATATTCTATACCGTTCATTATATAAGAAGTGCTGTTGACAGAAGAAATACACCTGAAACTCTGTTGAAATTTCCTCAGAACTAAAAGTGGGTCTTGGGTAGAGCAAGCCTCTCTACTCACCATCACTACCACTACTTTGCCCATATTTGCTAGTCCACCTCTAAGGAGTTTCTGTGCAAAGGAGATATTTAAAGGTTCACTTTATAACACCTGAATTATAAATAAAAATTATGTGTCTCAACTTTTCTCATATATAAGCTATGAATACTTGGTTTATGAGAGTCCAGGTGGATTCCTCCAAGTCTCTGGGTGTATCCTTCTGTAGGCAGTGCTCTGAATAAGGTTAAAAGGTACAAAATGAATAAACACATTGTCATTTCTTTTCCTTCTAATTCACTGGAAAACTGAGAGAAATGTAACTGTTCTCTAAGGGTGTGTTTTGGTTTGAATGAGAATGTTCAGATGCCATGCCTGCCAAGTGCCATGTCTGCCAGAAGAAAAAAAGTACAGGCATGACCTGGTAGCCAGTCTTCCTGGCACACTGAGCTTCTAAATATGAAGCACATCACATCATGCTCTTGAGTATTCCCAGAAGCCAGAGCACTGAATTCTTAAGTCTGCACTCTTTGTGTCTTTTTATTAGCCTCTTCTGCATAGAGACCCTTGGTAGTATGAAAGCTTACTGTCCAGTGTAAGGTAATGTGTTAACCAAACATAGTCCACAGGCTTCTACTATATAAATAATTGTTTGTGTGCAAACATGGTTCCCTGAAATTGTGTCTGGAGTGGTTCTTATTCATGTCCTTTACAATTCCATGGGCACTGTGTCTTAGGGAGATTCCTCCATTGTACGTGTCCGACCTTGACCAGCAAGGAAGACGAGACTCCGGGAAGATCTTTTTCATGCAGTTTTAGTCAGGATCTCTGAACATGCTTCTTCTGACCCGCAGGACCCTGGGGGACCCCTGCACAGGCTTAAATCCCCTTGTGCTAACCAACCCCAGTGAGCTACATGGACCCTGCAGATAGGCTACTCTAATGCGGAAGCAGACAGGCTGAACAGACTTAACCAAATAAGGGCTTGTTTATGCCAGAGAGTGCTCACCCTTGGGGAGGTGGAAGGCAGAAGCCAGGGCTATCTTTAAGGCACAGCACGTTGAAGCTCTCTACACTCCATAACTACTGCAACAGTGCTCAGCCATAATGGATCCTTATCCTTCTGGAAGTGTTGCCAAATAAACTCTTCCTGTTGCAAGTTGCTTCTATTTATGGTGCTTTATATCAGCAAAAGAAAGCTTACAAATAATGAAGCTAGGACAAGAAATTGAACTGCTGCTATGAAGAATCAGACCATGTTGGGTTTTGGTAGAATGAAGAAGACTTTGGAACTTTGCATTAGAAAAGCAATTACATAGTGTAAATAGAGCTGTCTTAATAGGAGTTTGGAGGACAGTAGTGGTAAGAGCAAACTAAGAAAGTCCAGTTAAAGAGGTTTCAGGGGGAAAAATATTAACCACTAGGTGAAAATTTTGTTACAATTAAGAGATTGCCTTAGTCTCAGAAAAGACTTTAAAATTTAGACTGTTTTCTTGTTTGTCGAGACAGGATCTTTCTACTATGTAGCTCTGACTATCCTAGGACTCCTTAGGTAAACCAGTCTGGCCTCCAATTTACAGAGATCCACCTGCTTTTCATTCATGAGTACTTGTATACAAGGGATGTGTCATATTCATGGCTTAGACTTCAGATTTCAAACATTGTTGTGACAGTAAAAGACATGTATTTTTGAAGTTGAACTAAATGCATATTGCATAAAATAGGAGTATGACCTTATGAGGTTCAGAGAGAGATTATTGTGCTGGTTTGAGTAAGAATTCCTCTATAGGCATGTTCATGTGAATATTTGGTCAACAGGTGGTATTACTACAGGGGATGTTTTCGAGAAATGATCTTACTAGAGGGAACATATTACTGAGGACAGGCTGTGAGAGTTTAGGGCCTCCCCTATTCCTAGTTCACTTTCTCTATTTTGTGCTTGTGATTCAAAATGTGAGTTTTCAACATCCTTCTCACAAGAAAAAATGGGACACAGTTACAATAGTGTTAGTCTCTGTGTGATTACACAATGCATAATTTAAAGTATTAAACAGTTAAATGAAGGAATAAACAACTTAACCAGATTTGACACACTGTTGATTATCATTTTGATAACTCTTTGTTTACCTCTATAAAAGTTGGTTGATATGAGTGCCAAGATGCAGACCTTGGAGAAACTTATTAATGCAGATCATAGGGATATTTAGGCCCAGACAGAGGAATTTAATAGGGACCTGTGTTATCAGACCTCCAATGACAACATCATTTATTTGTCCTTTTAATTTTGGTCTCTGCTCATAAATGGAAGTTTGCCAATATATTGACAAATACATATTTCCTGATGTTTTTTTGTTCTCTCTTTTATAGCTCTTCTATTATCCAGAAAAGTATGATTTTGTTTCTACAATATGTATTGTGTTCTTTAATTGCTCTGGGACAAGTCTTCCATGGTGCCAGGAAAGGACCGAACTGAATTTGGCATAGAGATTTACATAGGGCCCTATTTGGGGCCAGCATGCCAGACTGGCAGCAGGCGGGCTGGCAGAAAGCATACATGCTACAGATTGGCACCCAATATGGCTATAAGAACTTTCACTTAAAACTTGATAAAAGCATAAAAAGGGATTTTAGAAACAAAGCAACAGAGACATTAAGACTTCTTGGTAGCAGCATTTTCTCGGTTGGATTTGTTTTGCTGTAGACAGATTTGCAAGGCTCCTTTAAGGGAGGATTCCAAAATTAGCATAAATGGCAAAAAGCCGCCTTGCTTTTAAAGAGCTCTGCTAACAATTCATTGGTGTGTATGAGAGCTGCAATGAAGGTTTACACTGTGTTTTTTAAAAAAAAATACGCTGGCTTGGGAGAGAAAAAGAAACAGGATACAATGGTTTAAAAAAGAAAAAAGGAAGTAAAATGGATGGGTATATTGGCACACGCCATTAATCCCAGCACTCGGGAGACAGAGGCAAGCAGATCTCTGTGATTTCAAACTAAACCTGGTATACAGAGGAAATTCCAGGACAGATAAAAGTTACACAGAGAAACCCTGTCTCAAAATATGTAAAAATAGAAGTAGAAGAAATAGAGTACTAAAAAAGCCACGTAAAGATGAAAAGCACAGAAAAATTTTGGATACTGTATGCAATTCTGTTGTCTTTAAATTATTTGATTGCTGAGAAAAATAACTACTGATAAAAGGAATGCTGCTGGATTAATTCAATTTATATATTTTAAAAATGCTTTGACTCCAAAATTTAAGCCTAAGGACAAGTTACTGGGAAAAAGGATTTCAATTTTTGTTTCCACAGAAAATGAAAAGCTGTGGATTTCTTCTAGATTAATATGGTTTGATCAAGCAAGACCCCCTGAAGCATTGTCAATGGGACATTGCAACCTTACAGACCACTACAGCCAAGATTTCAGGATCTTCTTTGGACCCCCATGACAGCGCCCCCTATCAGCAGGAAGTAGTTTGGAAAGAATGTCACCCAAATTTCCAAATACTGTTTATAAATGTTTGTTTTCATTTAAATGGGCTTGGTTATAAATGGCTATAACCACAAGCAATCTTTTTAAAGGTAAAAAGGGAATTATGATATAGCTATGAATACTTTGCTTTGGAATGGATTTTCTTTTACTGATACAATTTAAAGTCAATTTTGTGATATGTATATTTCTCTTTATGTTTAGGTATTGTGTTTTATATAGCTCATTGGAAAATGTAATGTATAATTTAGTACAGATGACAGAGAGTTACCTATGATAGTTAAAACCTGGAGTTAAGTTAGTTAGGATTTCTAGATATGCAGAGATGCATTTGAGATGAATAGGAATTCTTCAAACCTTTCAAAGACCTAAAGAATATGGCATTTAATATGATTTAGGGTTTTTCTTGACAGTGAGGCACAATTGCTCCTGGAAACACCATGTACAGAAGAAAGGAAGCTGGACATCGAAGAAACACATTATGGAGTTTGCTTCTAATATGGCAAGACTAGCCATTTGGACATGATACGGCTCTTGTCTAGACTGACTATATGCTGAATAAACTGGACGTGCAGGACCCACAGAAAGATGACTGCTGATGCAAGATGGTCATTGCTACAGGATTCTTGCTTCATGGAAGAAGCTGCCAGACAGTCAGATAGTCTACAGGACACAGAGAAAAATGACTGACAAACTATCAATACAGGTGGACAGTTAAAGTTTCCTGCCTTGCTGAAAGTCTGCCAGACACATTATGGCCTATGGGCTGAAGATGGAACATTACAGAAGAATTTCAGGTGACTGACCAGACAATGAGTTGTCTCTGTCATTTCTAGAGTTTATATATTACTCTTCTGTGGTCTTTGAAGGAGTTAAACACAGATAGTTATGGTTATAGTTTTCCTTAGTTAGGATTAAAGATAAGCTACATATCGGACTTTAGACTCACAAAGATAGGATAGATGATATTGTCTTTAAGTCTTACAAAATGTTAATGGACTAAATATTGTTTACTGTGATTCTTATTTGATAATTGTTTTATGATATATTTTGCTATGTTAAGGTTAAACCCCTTCTTTATTTTAGATAGAAAAGAGATGATGGGAGATGTTATTCTGTAAATATGTTTCTCATACTGGTTAATAAATAAAGCACTGTGACCAATGAGAAAGCAAGATAGGCAGGGGTAGGAGACAAAAATGGAAGAGGAAGTAGTGAGGAGGAGTCAGCATGTAGAGCGAGAGGAAGAAGATGCCAGCAGCAGCTCTTCGATAAGGTGACCACGTGGAAATACTTAGATAAGTAGAAATGGGTTAATAATTAAGACAGAGCTAGCCCATAAACAATAATGGTAACTGGCCAACAGGATTGTATCAAATACAGAGTCTCTGAGTGTTATTTGGGGCTCACGTGGCAGCAGGATCGTGGCCGCAGGACTGGCAGCAACCGGCGGGGAAAACCTGCCTGTAACAAGGGTGTTTCCCAGTTGCAAAGTATTTTCTTGAAATCTCTTGTTGAATCAAGGGCAGATGGGAAGCCCTTGCAGAAGGCCTGGGCCAGAGGATTCTGGGAGACTGTGCACATTTTTGGAGGACATGACATCTTGATCCAGAGACTTCATGCAGCCCTGAGAATGTAGGCCTGGGTATGGAAAGTGATCATCTTGGTTTATAGGCCTTGAACTTCTTTGGCTTGGAGCTTTGGATAAAGGCTTGCAGCCACAACTCTTAATCTCATTAAGTCAAGAGTTTTTCCTTGATAGTGTGTGATAGCACCTGGTGGGCAGCGCCTCCCTTCTCTTTCCTAGGCAATCCCTCAAACACACACACACACACACACACACACACACTCCTGCAAACAAACACACACACACAACTAATTTCTCCTCTGATTCAGTACATCTTACTCACTTTCACTTACTTCCTATAAATTTCAAAATTATTTCCCCCACTAGTACCCACACTTGTATTCCTTCCCACGTTTTGCTTGTTTGCACTCTGTGCCTTTGAATCCAGTGTCTCTCAACAAGTGGGATCTAAGTGTGGTTCCTACACTTCCTCTTTTTTTCTGAAATTAAGTAGAATGTCTGGTATGTTTGAACCTTTTTTACACTACTCCTGTGTTTTCCTAATTAATTAAACATGGTTTCACACATAATTAGAAGCATATATTTTATTTTTAATGTCTTTGGTGATAAATATTTATGAAATCACTGGTTATGCATCTATGCATTAAAAATCTATATATCTATTTGCCGATATTTTCATCTACCTTCATGTATGTACAATTATCTACTATATCTATGCAACATACTCCAGCTACTTGACATAAACCAATGTATCTATTCATCTATGTATCCTTTAAACTCCCTTTTAAATATTTACATGCACATTTAAATATGTACATATGTCCCCATCTATACAGACACGAGTAGGAAGACATTTGTGTCTAAGAGCGAGGGGCCCAGTGCTTCTTCTATTGGTGTTAAAACAAAACCTTTCTTTCTCTGTTGCCTGAATTCATTGGGGATGTCTCAAAGGTGATGGAGATGCAAGGGCTAAGAGCAAGGTCGGTTCACTTCCTAGACCACCTAATCTTGCAATCCTTGAGGATCTTGAGCAAGAGTGGGGCAGGTTTCTTCTTCTTGTCCCTGCCACCCTTGGCCTGGCGCAGAGCCCTCTGCACAAGGTTAGGGCCAGAGTCTTGGCAGAGGTTGTTCATGTTTTCAGGGAAGACCTCCTGTCTGGGTCCAGAGTCTGAATGCTGGCCTGAGTTTGTGGTCAGGGCCTGAAAGGAAATCAGCTTGGTTTGGCGGCCTTGAGGCTTCTTGGCTTGTGAGATTTGGATGCGGACTGTCAGGGCTTTCAGTCTCAGCTCTCTGGACTGCTGCTGCCTGAGGTGTGTCTGGGTCTCAGTTGGGGTGTGAGTTGGCATGCAGGTGTGGGTCTTGGGCCGGGATTCTACCTCTTGCTGACTCCAGAGCTGGCATTCCTCTGGGGCCGTTGGCTGTGAGTTTCCCTCGTGCAGTTGGGGTTAGCAAGCCTACATTGGTGCGATTTATGTGGGAGAGATCTGGCAGGGGTGCGACCAGAATACACAGGTGTTTTCAAGTTGGTCCTAAATGCCCAAGGTGCTTATTCTCGGTCAGTGAGCAAGGAAGAGTCTTCCGGTCCATGGAAGGGGAAGCAGGCTTGGAGACTGGAGATGACCGCTGGAAAGGGACTGGCATCAAGGAGGAGATTCAGGTCCCTGAAGCTTTGAGACATGCTTCGAGACCCTGTTTTTGCTCCTGGGCTCTCCTCTTCAGCTTTCCAAGTGCTTTTCCACTTCCTCTTCTGGCAAGACAGCCCAGAGGAAGATAGAGAGCTGTCATAATTGGGGCATGCCTCAAAAGAACCAGGCTGATAGTATTCCTGGATGCAGGGACCTGGGGTCTTTGCCTTCAGGGGAGACAGCCACTGCTTCCCTGATCCAGCCTCTAGCTTGCAGGAGTGGGGATTCATCTCTTTTAGCCTCGGGGGCTTCTCCACACTTCCCTGGGCCTTGGCTACTCTCACCTTCTCTGTGGCCTGCTGAGGGTTAAGGAAGGTCTCTCTTTTCCTCTTTCTCCCTTCTGGCTCTATGTTCGTGCTGCATGTTGAAGTTGGGTTTGATCTTGTGTATTTGCTGTGGTGTGGGCTGTTACTACTGATTTCAAAGACCTCTCTCCGATCTTGTCTGTGTCTTGGGGAAGCAGACTTAAGTGTCATGTCTTCTGAAGAGTTTGTCAGAATCTCTGACATCAGGCTCTTCTGCAAGGCAAAGTCACAAATCCTTGGAGAATGTACTATTTTCTAAATTTTGTGAATAGTTCTGCAATGATGCAATGACATAAAAGTAGATGTTGAGATACCATTTTTTTTGTTGAGTGTGCTTTTCTTTTTTCCATGGTTTGGCAAGTTTACTAATCAGTAGTCTTCAATTATCAGCTTAACTCTGACTCCCCATTTAATTAATTTCTGAGCTTTAAAACAAATCTAAGTAACACATATTAGAATCCCTAATTTTATAAAAGAAGGGGAGTGGACCTGAGGGAGGGGGACATCTAGCAGGAGTAGAATGAGATTGAACTATGGTTGAGATATATTTTATGTTAGAAGAATTTATTTACAATAATAAAAAAGGATAATGGTATAATGAATTTAATGACTAGATAATCTGAAATACTGAACATCTGAAAAAGACTCTCACCCCATATTTCTGTGCCTCTGTTCTAGTCTCTCTCTCTGTCTCTCTCTGTCTCTGTCTCTGTCTCTCTGTCTCTGTCTCTCTCTCTCTCTCTCTGTGTGTGTGTGTGTGTGTGTGTGTGTGTGTGTGTGTTTATCTGTGTGTGTGTCTGTGTCTGTGTCTGTGTGGGCATGTAAATGGTGGTGGGAATAAATTCAGGTCCTTCTGTCATGTACAACTAGGCTCTTGAGTGACTCACAAAGCAATATACTGTTGTATTACCAGATTTTTCCCTTAATAATTTTTTTTAGTAGATCATTTGTAACATCCTTATGGTTGATCAATATTTTTATAGACCTAACATGGGGAGTCTAAAAGAGTATAAAGCTGCTCCTTAACTCCCTGTTGTTAATGTTCTAGAATAATCTTCCTATTAACAACTGTCTTTGCTCTACACAATTTCCTAGGTTTCTTTTGTTTTGAACACATGGATCTACAGCTTCCAATAAACCTTATCTGTTTTTCTTCCTAATTAATTCATGGCATTAATTCTTGAATATTATAATTTTGGTTTACTCACCCCTGGTTTATATGTTCCTTCCATTCAGAATAAATTACACTAAGAATGTCTGAAAAAAAAGGTATCAGATAATATATTATTTAACTTAGTTGCACAAAATATATAAAGAGAGAAAGACAGCATATATATATGTGTGCATATATATATGTATATATATATATATATATATATATATATATATGTATGTATATATATTGAAACTTCCATATAGGTACTCTCAGTACTCACCAAGTGCCATAGTATATGTTTTGGAAGAGGCTGTCTGTGGGTGCCATGTCCATCCTTGAAAGTGGCAAAAAAAAGGCCCCGGAAACAGCCCAAGAAACAGCAGGCCAAACAGGTAGACGAGGAAGATAAGGCTATCAAGCAGAAACAAAAAAGAGGAGCAGAAGAAATTCGAGGAGCTAATAGCCGAGGATTCGGGAAAGGGACCTTTGGCCACAGGTGAAATTAAGAAATCAGGCAAAAAGTAATCTGTTTCTCAAATCTGAGATGATGGTGACACTCTCCCATTCCTAAGTAAACAAGTGGATTCCCTGCCATAACATCTTTGGCACCTACAGGTAGAATGAAGTGTTATTTTGGAGCTTGTTGTACATTGCAATAAACTTTTGTAAGAATAAATATTAATAATAATAAAATGAATAATACAATGGCAAAACAGAGTTATATTTTGAATGGGCAAAACCCAATACAAGATACCCTGGAATGGAGTTGGTGGCACACAGGTTTAATCCCAGTACACTAGAGTCAGACACAGGTAGATCTCTGTGAGGTCAAGGCCAGCCTGGCCTACAGAGATAGTTTCAAGACAGGTTCCAAAGCAATACAGAGAAACTTTGTCTCAAAAACCAAAAGGAAAAAAAATACCCCCATTCCAATTGACAGTCAAATAGACACCCCCAAAATATAGGCCATTGCTTCTCCTCTTTGTTACACCACTGAGGTTGGAGGAAAATCTCTATTGCTGACGATATCACATATGTCAGGCCTAAGACACTGAAGACCCAACAGTTCCCCTTCTAATGGTAGCCTTTCACAGCACTGGTATGTGTCTGTAGGTTTCCAAGGGAGTGAGGCAACCACAACTCATACATGCCCATATTCACATTCTTTGCTTAGAAAGAAAAATATTTACCAGAGTGCAATGCAGAGTGCCTTTTCTGAATATTCTTATTTAGAGGATTATTAAATGCCACTATGATTCTGAGAATTCATTTTTACTATTTTCTGACAATCAAATACATTCTCCATATGTTTGCTTTATACTTTCTAGGGCACACACACAGTGAGATGCTTCACATGTATGTGTTCTATTACAATTACTTATGTTCAAAACATTTTACATTATTTGCCCATTTAAAATATTCTTTTCTCCTTTCTATTGTGTCTTTGTATACAAGCTAATGACTTTTAAATAGCATGTCTATTAGTAGATGTTAAGCTTTTGATATCCCAAATGTTTCTTGTAAATTAAATTCTTCCTATATTGTGATATATCTTCCTAATTTTTTTTGTAGACAAGGTCTCATCATGTAATGTGGGCTAGTCTAGAACTTATTATGTAGACCAGGTTGACATTGAATTCAAAGAGATCAACCTCCTTTGAAAAACCCCCGAAGAGGACTTCCCTTTAGGAAGAGACCCCTGGACCCAAAGACCCAGCCAAGAACAGGGATGCAGATGAATACTGCAAGAGGTTTATTTGAGATATACACAGGTACCTGTGGGTGACAAAGTCTCTTGGAGGACTTGTGCGCCCACAGCTGGGGAGAAGGACTTTTATAGGGCTGGGTAGCAAAAGTGTGGGTACAGAAGTGAGATGCATAGTTACAGGGATCTCATCGAACAGCTCAAATAAGGCATTGAGTCATCCGAGGACAAGCCTCTTACCTGTTTGGGGATCTGATAATAGCTGACTTGCCTTATGTTTGGGTTTTTCTCCGAACTCTCTGCTCCCCTCCCAAGGCCAGATGTCCGTCCACAGATAGCCTATTTGGCAGCCTGTGAGTACTGACCTTGTCCTGTACTTTTACTTGTTTATGTGGAAGCCTTGCAAAATGGCATTACCATTGCTAAGCCAGGCCTTAAGCTATTAGCCTTGAGTGGGGGTCTCTCACCTTCTGTTCCTGAAGTGTTGGGATAAAATGGGTGTATGCTAGCATGCCCAGTAATTGACCTAATATTTTATCAGTGTTTATGTTAAGCATATAGAGGTAAAAATGGGTATTGATTTTATACTTGATTTGCTTTATGAATTTGGAATATTCCCATTACTTTGCATACACTGTTTTGTAAATTTATACTTGTGTTTTCTTGATTTTCTTTTCAATTATTATACTTTCCTTAATCTGTGTCCAAATCCATGAATTTAATAATTTTACAAAAAGTTTTCCTAGAATAAAATGTTTTCTTCTTCAATTTACATTCTTTTTCATCTTATGTTTCTCATACAAGCATTTTCTGGTAATGGAATTACTCTCAGATGCATACTAATCTTGGGAGTTCTGTCAACATAGTTTCTCTAACGATGGAGATATGAGAGAAAGACAAAGAAAATATTCAGGTTGTAGCCCTTATGCATAGTGCATGGTTTGCCTCATAGATTGATGTGAACTAAGTGAATTGAAAGTGATCTTTATCTCTCAGGCACTTCTTTAGCCCATACACTAATGTGTACACTCATAGACAAGAGCTTGATTTCAGGCTTAATAAGGGAAGCCTCTCTAGTGATAAATTAGTGATAAATTCAGAGGTTCATGATTCACAAAGATGTAGGCGATAAATATTGATTGATGTCCCTGATCTACAAATAACATTTATACCACTCCATCTAAGATTCAGGAATAGTAAAGGAGTCAGAAAAATGCAACAGCTGAAAGACAGGGAGAAGGCACAGCACAACTATTGCATTCATATATTAACAACTACTGCTACTTGGAATTCACATTCAGAAAACTGGCTTTTGTTGAACAATAAATATAGCCCAGAGACAGGTTAAAGCTTCAACTTGAAGAACAGAAAAAGCAAAACAGCCAAACTAGTAGATCTTACCTCTCTACCCACCTGAAATGGCAGTGCTGTCTTCCTGAATCTTCAGAGGCAAAAGCACTGAGTTTCTGTTGCCTCCTCTTTTTATAACTCTCTCCAGCTGTATCCTCCTGTTTCCACCTCCCTAGAGCTGGGAATAAAGGTGTGAGCTTTTTTACTGCTTTATGCTAATTCAATGTTGTATATTCCTGGGTGGCCTGAAATCTGAGAGATCATCTGCCTTTGTTTACTGTGACTAAAGGTGTGTGTCAAGACTGCCTGGCTTCTATGCCCAATGAGTATGGCTGCTTTGCTATATTGATCTCCAGAGGCTTTATAAATCATTCACAATAAATCAACACAGGCCTTGTCCATGATTTGAGGGAGGGGCCATGAGACACTACCCCTTACTACTAAACTACTGGTTTTTTCTAGGTTTGCAGAGTTCAGTCCTATGCTGGTTCCCCAGCTATCAGAATGGGGTTCATGAGCTCCCACTTGTTCAGATCAGGCATTTCTATGGTTTTCCCAGCATGGTCTTGGCCCATTTGCTAATTACTCATCTCTCTCTCCTACTGGATATTAGGATATTGGCTGAGTGTTTAGCTGTGGTTCTCTAAGTCTGTTTCCATCAACTACTGGGTGAAGGCTCTATGATGGCATTTATGGTATTAAACAATCTCATTATATGGGAAGTGCATTTAAAGTGGCTACTCCACTATAGCTTAGATTAATAGTTGGAGTCATCCAACTTGTGGATCTCGAGATGTCCCTAGCTAGAGATTTCACGTTAAATACAAAATAGCTCCTCTATTAAAAATATCTCTTTTCTTTCTTTCCTCTGTTCTTCCCCCAACTATATTCCTGATCCCTTATATTCTTCAAACCCCTTGTCTTTCTCCTAACTCCCTCCCCCATCCCCCATGCTTTCAATTTGCTCAGAAGGTCTGTGCCTTTCCCCTATTGTGGGTGTCCATATATTTATCTCTTAGGGTCCTCCGTGTTTCCTAGCTTCACTGGGGTTGTTGATTGCAAGATGGTTATCATTTGTTCTTGTGTAATGTATTCTTCTGAGTACTTGCCATGCTTTTATGTCTGTCTCTGGGTTACCTCACTCAGGATGCTTTCTTCTACTTCTATCCATTAGTCTGAACATTTCAAGATTTCATTATTTTTTCTGCTGAATGATACTCCACTGTATAAATGCAGTACATTTTCTTTAGCCATTTGTTGCTTGAAGGGCATCTAGGTTGCTTCAATGATCTGGCTATTACAAAACATGTTGCTATGAACATAGTTAAGCAGATGTTCTTGCCTTATGAATGTATATCCTTTGGGAATAAGACTAAGAATGAAATTTCTGGATCATAGGGTAGACAGAATGATATCCATTTTCCTGAGGGACCACCATACTGCTTACCAAAGTGGCTGTGCAAGTTTGCATTCTCACCAGCAATGGAAGATTATTTCCCTTTCTCCACATCCTCAACAGCATAAACTGTCATTGGTATTTTTGATTTTAGCCATTCTGACAGAAGTAAGATGGTATCTCAAAGATGTTTTGATTTGCATTTCCTTGGTGACTCAGAAAGTTGAACAATCCCTTAAGTGCCTTTTAGCCATTTTAGATTCCTCTATTGAGAATTCTCTATTTAGTTTTTTACCCCACTTTTTAACTGGAATATTGATGGTTTGGTGACTAGATTCTTGAGTTCTTTGTATATTTTGAAGATCAGTCCTCTATAAGTTGTGGGCTTGGCAAAGATATTTTCCCATTCTGTGGGGTGCTGTTTTGTCTTGTTGACTTTGCCTTACAGATGCGTCTCAAGTTTATGTTTTTTGTGGCTATTGTAAAGGGTGATGTTCCTCTGATATCCTTGTCATCCCAATTATCTCCCTTATATAAGATATCTACTGATTTTTTAAATCAACCTGTTATCCTGCCATTTCCCTGAAGGTGTTCATTAGCTGTAGGAATTTTCATGGTAGAATATTTCAGGTCACTTATGCAAACTATTATATCCCTGCAAGTAGGGAAAGTTTGAATTTCCTTTCCAACTTATATCTCCATGATATCATTTTGTTGTCTTATTGTTCTAGCAAGAACATCAAGTACCATATTGAAGAGATATAGAGAGAGTAGACAGCCTTGTATTATTCTTGATTTTGAGGACTCACCTTAAGCTTCTCTCCATTCAGTTTGATGTTGGCTGTTGGTTTATTGTATATTGCTTTTATTATGTTTAGATATGTTTCTGTTATCCCTGCTCTCTCCAAGACCTTTTTCATGAAACATTGTTAGATTTTGTCAAAGGCTTTTTCAACATCTAGTGGGATGATGATATGATATTTTTTACATAAAGGAATATAAAACTATTTATTGACCACTGTGTACCATGATATACAATAAAGTGAATATACAGTTGGATGACATTCTGATACTACAAAGTTACTTTTCTGGCTCATTGAATCAGAACCCAAATTCTGAAAAGATTGATCCTACCAGGAAGGAATTAGTCAGGTTTCCTTTGCCAGCACCAAGTGTGCCTCATTTGAGTTTTCCTATTTCATGAGATACATTAATTGTTCACTGCTGTCCATGGCACCAATTATTCATCAGGATCAAGACCTCTGACAAAGCCCCTTGGTTTGTTAGCGGCATCTCTCTTCTTCTATGATTTGCTATCAAAATTCATTGTCAGATAACGATTTCCTTTTTGTACCATCTTTCTCATTACCAGCTTTTTGAGAATTCAGAAAGCCTTCAATTAATTCTGGACAATCTAAAGTTTCTTCTGGTTCCCAAATATTATCAGCATCTGTGAACCACTTCCACTTGAGGAAATACTCCACCTTCTACTTCACTACACTCAGGTCAAGTACTTTTTCTCCAACAAATTATTCAGGCTCTGCCTCTTAAACCTTTTCACTCTTTCCATTCCTTTTCTTTCCATTTTTTTTTGCAATAAAGTTTTTTGGTGCCCCCCCCCTTTTTCTAAATTGAAGATTGAAGTGTTGACCACACAGATGCTCCAGCCAGTAGATCCCGCCAATCATATGATTTTTCTTGTTCAGTTTGTTTATATGGTGGATCACACTGATAGATTTTCGAATGTTGAACCATCCCTGCATTCCTGGGATGAAGCCTACTTGTCTTGGTAGATGGTTTCTCTGATGTGTTCTTGAATTTGATAAGCTAATATTTTATTACATATTTTTTCATCAATGTTCAGCGATATTAGTCTGTAGTTCTCTTTCTCAGTTGTGTCTTTGGGTACCAAGGTAATTATAGCCTTGTAACAAAAGTTTGGCAACAACCTTTTGCTTCTATTGTGTGGAACAATTTGAGGAGTCTTGGTATTAGCTCTTTGAATTTCTGGTAGAATTCTGCACTGCAGTCACCTGGCCCTGGGCTTTTTACAGTTGGGATGCTTTTTATGACTAGTTCTATTTCATTAGGGATTATAGGTCTATTAAAATTGCTTATATGCTCTTGATTTAATTTTGGTATGTGATATCTATCTAGAGAGTTTTTTGTTTCCTTTAAATTTTCAAGTTTTGTGAAATTCAGGTTTCACAAAGACTGAATTTCCTCAGTGTCTGTTGTTATGTCTCCCTTTTCATTTCTAATTTTTATTCATTTGCATGTTCTCTCTCTCTCTCTCTCTCTCTCTCTCTCTCTCTCTCTCTCTCTCTCTCTCTCTCTCTGCTTTTTTGTTAGTTTGGACTAAGGTTTGTCTGTCGTGTTGATTTTCTTAAAGAACCAACTCTTGTTACATTGATTCTTTGTATTGTGTTTTTTTTTCTACTTTCTTGATTTCAGCCCTCAATTTAATCATTTTCTGGCATCTACTCCTGTAGGGTGAGTTTGCTTCTTTTTGGTCTAGAGCTTTCAGTTGTGCTGTTAATTGTATAATGTGAGTATACTCCAGTTTCTATATGTGCCCACTTAGTGCTATGAACTTTCCTCTTAGCACTGCTTTCAAAGTATCCTATATGTTATGAGCAGGTTTTACCCTCTGGTCTGATGGGATATGTTATTCTGTAAATATGTTTCTCATACTGGTTAATGAATAAAGCCCTGTTGTCCAATAGGAAAGCAAAATAGGTGGGGCTAGGAAACTCGGAGGAAGGAGGAAGTAGTTGGGAGGAGTCAATATGGAGAGCCCGGAGAGGTAGAATGCCAGTGCAGCTCTGGCTGGTAAGATGAGCCATGTGGAAATACTTAGATAAGTAGAAATGGGTTAATCATTAAGAAAGAGCTAGCCAATAAACAATAATAGTAACTGGCCAACAGCATTGTATCAAAAACAGAGTCTCTGCATGTTATTGGGGGCTGGCATGGTGGTGAGACCAGACCGGCGGTGGGGGGGAAAACCTACCTGTAACACTGGTCTTGTCCCACCATCACTCCAGCTGCAATTAACACACAGAGACACTCTATTTGATATAAAGCTGTTGGCCAGTTACTAGTTTCTTATAGGCTAGCTCTGTCTTAAATATTAACCCATTTCTATTAATCTAAGTAATTCCCCCTGGTCTTATCTTACTGGAGAGAGGGGCTGGCATTCTTTTCTCTCTGACCTCCATCTTGAATCTCCTCCCTACTACTTCCTCTCTCCTAATTGTCTCCTAGTCCAATCTATCATTCTTTCCTTTGGCCAACAGTGTTTTATTCTTTTACCAATACGAAAAACATATTTACAAAATGACATCTCTTATTATCTCCTCTTTTCTGTCTAAAATAAAAAGAAGGGTTTTTACTTTAATGTAGTAAAATATATCACAAAACAGTTATCAAATAGGAACCACACGTAATAATATTTAATCCATTAACATTTAGTAAGTTTTAAAGAAAATATTCCATTATCTATCCTATCTTTGTGAGTCTAAAGTTAAGTATATAACTTATCTTTAATCCTAACTAAGGAAAACTATAACCATAACTATCTGTGTTCAACTCCATCAAAGACCACAGAAGGATTATTTATAAACTCTAGAAATGACAGATTCATCTCGCTAGTTGGTCAAGCACCTGAAGTTCTTCTCTAATTTACCATCTTCAGCCTATAGGCCATAGTGTGTCTGGAAGACTCTTCAGCAAAGCAGGAAATTTTAAATTGTCCATCTGTATTGGAATATTGTCTGTCACTTATTTCTGTGTCCTGCAGAATGTCGTGCAGACACTTCCATGAAGCAGGAACCCCATGGCACCGCTTATCTTGCATCAGCACTCACGTTCCTGTGGGTCCTTCATGTCCAGGTTATAGATATAGTTAAACATTCTAGACAACAGCAGTATCTTGCCCAAATGGCTAGACTTGCCATACTGAAAGCAAACTCCATAACGAGTTTCTTTAATGTCCATCTTCTTTTTTTTTTGACACAAGTGGTGTAGCCAGGAGCAGTTGTGCCTTACTGTTAAGGAAAACCCTAAACCATATTAAATGCTATATTCTGTAGGTCTTTGAAAGATTTGAAGAATTCCTTTCCATGTCAAATACATCTTGAAAACCTAACTAACTCAACTCTAAGTTTTAACTATCATAGGTAACTCTCTATAATCAGTTCTAAATTATACATTAAATTTACAAGTGAGCTGTATAAACATAATACCTAACCAAGAGGAGAAATATACATTTCACAAAATTGACCTTAAACTGTATCAATAAATAAAAATCCATTTTAAAACAAAAGTATTTAGATCTATACCATAATCCCCTTTTAACATTTAAAAGATTGGTTGTGGATATTAACAATTTCTAACCAACCCCATATAAATGAAAACAAACATTTATAAACAATATTTGGGAACTTGGGCATCATTCTTTCGATACTGCATCCTACTGATAGATGTCACTGTAATGGAAATGCAGAAATCCTGGCTTCAGGGAATCTTGCTTGATCAAACCATGTTAGTCTGGATGAAATCCACAGCTTTTCATTTTCTGTGGAAACAAATATACAAATACTTTCCCCCAGTGACCTGTCCTTGGTCTTAAATTTTGAAGTCAAAGCATTTTCAAACATATAAATGGAATTAATCCAGCATCAGTTATTATTTTCTCAGCAGTCAGTTGATACAAAGACAATATAATACCATACAGTATCCAGATTTTCTCTGTGCTTTCCATTTTTACTTGGATTTTTGTTATTACTCTATTTCTTCTACTTCTATTTTTTCATATTGTAGACAGGGTTTCTTTGTGTAACTTTTGTCTGTCCTGGAATTAACTCTGTATACCAGGTTTATTTTGAAATCACAGAGATCTGCTTGCCTCTGTCTCCCCACTGCTGGAATTAATGGGCCTCTTTCTCCCCAATGCTGGAATTAATTGCATGTGCCATCACACTCAGCTACTCTGTCCTTTTATTATTCTTTTTTAAACCATTGTATCCTGTTTCTTTTTCTCTCCCACGCCTACATATATTTTAAAACACACCGTAACCCTTTAAAAGTTTTTCTTAATCTGAATCTGTCTTTACTGTAAATCTTATCTTTTTCTGGCCATGAGTATTTTTTTTATCTGGTGAACAACAACATTGCTAAAATGAAAGCCACAGCTGTATTAGCCTTGGCCTATCAAACATGGTTGTGGGTACTTTTACAGCCAGAACTCAGAGCTGTGCTCACTGCCTTGTTCTATGCTGAAATCCAGTAGAATGATGCAGGCTTTGAGATGTGGTCACTGCTATTACTAGCTCTCATAAACACCATTCAGCTGTTAGCAGAGCTCTTTAAAAGACTTTTGGTTTTTGTGTTTGTTTGTTTGTTATTGTTTTTGTTTTTTTTTTTTTTTTTTTTTTTTGGATTGTGCTGAGTCAGGAAACCACCCTTAAAGGAGCCTTACAAATCTCTGCTTGAGTATAGAAAAACAGAGTACAACCAAAATAATGCTGCTACAAAGAAGCCTTGCTTATCTGTGTTATTTTGTTTCTGATATCCCTTTTTAAGCTTTGGTCAAGTTTTAAGTGGAAGTTCTCAGGTTCACGTTCAATGCCATTTTGTTATGAACAGGTTTTTCCCTCTGGTCTGGTCCCACTGCCAGGCCAGCTCCAAATAACACACAGAGACACTCTATTTTATATAATGCTGTTGGTCAGTTACTAGTTTTTTATAAGATAACTCTATCATAAATCTTAACCTGTTTCTATTAATCTAAGTACTTCCATGTGGTCTCATATTATGGGAGAGACATGTGGTCTTATCTTACCAGAAAGAGGGGCTGGCATATTTTTCTGTCTGTCCTCCATCTTGAATTTTCTCCCTACTACTTCTTCTCTCCTTCTTGTCTCCTAGTCCTTCTTATCATGCTTTCCTATTGGCCAACAGTGCTTTATTCATTAACCAATATGAGAAACATATTTACAGAATGACATCTCCCATCTCCCATAAGATTGGATATGTTGTGCTTTTATTTTCATTGAATTCTAGAAGTCTTTACTTTATTATTTCTTTCTTGACACAGGGATGTTGCAATAGAATATTGTTCATTATTCATGAGTCTGTCGATTTCTGCTATTTGTGTTCGTTTTGAATTCTAATTTCTTCAAACCATGGTGATCTGATGAGATACAGGAGGTTATGCTTTTTTTTCCTTGTTATCTATTAAGTTTGGTTTGTTTTGTGTATGTGGTCAATTTAAAAAGGTTCCATGTGGGGCTGAGAAGTAGACATTCTTTGATGTTGAGATGGAATGGTCTTCAGATATTGGTTAAAGCTCATAGGGTCATAATTTCTGTTAGTTCCTTTGTTTCTTTGTGAAGTTTCTGTCTAGTAGTCTCATTCATGGTGAGAGTGGGGAGTAGAAGTCTCTCATAATAGGTGTGTGGTGTTTTATAGGTGGTTTGAGTTTTAGTAATGTTTCTTTCAAAAATGCAGATGCTCAGACTTCAACATAATGGATACTTTCTTGTGATGAATATGCAGTGACCTTCTTTATCTCCTTTGATTAATTTTAGTTTGAAGTCTAGCTTGTTAGCTATTACGATAGCTACACCACCTTGTTTCTTCAGTCCATTTATGTTTAGTAACTTTTCCCAACCCTTTACTCTCAGGTAATTTCTGTCTTTAAAGTTGGTGTGTTTCTTGAATGAAACAAAAGGATGGGCTATGTCTTCTTATCAATTCTCTTAGCCTGCTTTTTTTTTTAATTGCCACGACAGAGTCTCTCTGCATTGTTTTGAAGCCTGTCCTGGGACTAGCTCTGTAGACCAGGCCGGCCTCAAATTCACAGAGATTCACCTGCCTCTGCTTCCTGATTGATGGGATTACAGGCATGCCCAGCTGCCTGTGTGTGTTTTTTTTATAGACGAATTAATCACATTGATATTAAGGGGTATTAATGACTATTGATTGTTGATTCTTGTTAGTTTTGGATTTTGATGGGAGATGTCATTCTGTAAATATGTTTCTCATACTGATTAATGAATAAAGCTCTGTTGGCCTAGAGGAAAGCAAGATACGTGGGACTAGGAGAGGTGGAGGATTCTGGGAAATGTAGGATGTGATCTTGGGAACAGAGGATGCCATAGTCTGGCATTCTCTGTATGATAAGGCCATAGAGAAATAAATATATAGACAATTAAGGGTTAATAATTAAGGCAGAGCTAAGCACTATAAAATGCTAGTCACTGGCCAACAGTTTCAAATTAATACAAGTTTCTGTGTGTTATTTGTGGCTGATGTGGCTGTGGGACCTGTAACATGAATTGGTTGTAGTGGTGGTATTGAGTGTGTGTGTGTGCTTCCCTCCCCCCTTTTTTTAGCTTTTGGTGATGTGGGACTATATATTACCTATATTTTAGTAAGTGTATATAGATTCATTGTGCAGGAGTTTTTCTTCCAGTACTTTCTGCAGGGCTGGATTTGAAGATATTATTAAATCTGGTTTTGGCATGGAATGTCTTGTTTTCTACATCTGTGGTTAGTGAAAGATTGGCTGGGTATAGTAGTGTGGGCTGTAATCCATTGTCTTTTAATGTTTGTAGAACATGTATCCAGGACCTTCTGGCTTTTAGAGTTTCCATTGAGAAGTCCTGCCTTTATATATTATTTGGCCTTTTTCCTTTTTAGCTCTTTATAGTATTTCTTTATTCTGTATGTTTGGTTATTTGATTTTTATGCGACTTTTTTGTTTTGTTCCAGTCTATTTGGTGTTCTATAACCTTCTTGTACTTTCATTGGCATGTCCTTCTGAATTTGGGTAAGTTTTCTTCTATGATTTTGTTGAATATGTTTTTTGTGCCTTTCAGCTGGGCATCTTTGTCTTCTTCTATACCTATTACTCTTAGGTTTGGTCTCTTTATAGTGACTCATATTTCCTGGATATTTTGTGTTAAAGATTTGTGGGAGTTAACATTTTCTTTGGTCGATGAATCTATTTCCTCTAGTGTATCTTCACCAGCTGAGATTCTCACTTCCATCTCTTGTGTTCTGTTGGTCACATTTGCATCTGTAGTTCATAATCATACACCCAGATTTACTATTTCCAGTATTCTCTCAGTTTGTGTTTTCTTTATTGCCTCTATTTCTTCAAGTTTTGAATTGTTTCATTAACTTGTTTGTTTTTTCTTGGATTTCCATGCTTTCTCTTGCCGTTTTGTTTGTCTTTTCCTCCATTTTTAAAATTGATTTCCTCATTTCCTCTCTATCATCTTCATAAAGTTATTTTAAAGGTCATTCTTTTCTACTTCATTTGCCTAGGGATGCTCAGGCCTTGCTGGTGTAGAATACCTGGACACTGGTGGTGTCATACTACTATTTCGGGTGTTGAATTTGTTCTTACACTGACATCTTCCCATCTCTTCTTCTTTCAGTGTGTGTAGGACCAAGGATCCCATGGCAGCAGTTCTCCTGGTGGGTATAGTACAATTGCTCAAGTGGCAGCACATACTGAATAGTTTTGTCTTCCCCAGGTTTCTGGGAATATGATGGATGGGACAGGTCTACATGACCATGTAACAACTTTCAATGGGGGAAAATGGGTAGGAGAAGGCCCATCACTCTCTTCTCCTTGTTGGGATGGGAATAAGGAACCAATGTCTGCAGATAGATGAGCAAACTTCTGTGGAGTAGTATGTTCATATTTCTAGGGGAAAGGATGACCAAACTTTACATATCAATTGGAGAAGATGTTGAAACTTCAAAGGAAGAAGATGCTTAAATTTCACCTAGGATATGAAACCAAAAATTTAGCATTTCCAAATAAATAAATAAATAAATAAATAAATAAATAAATAAATAAATTTCCCATGTATCTGTATGCACCTAACCCTGCCAGCAAGGAAGACATGACTCCGGGAAGATCTTCTTCATGCAGTTTTAATCAGGATCCTTGAAACATGTTCTTCTGACCTGCAAGACCCCGGGGGGACCCCTGCACAGGCTTAATACCCTTGAGCTAACCAACCCCAGTGAGCCACTGAGCCACGTGGACCCTGCAGATAGGCTACTCTAACGCAGAAGCAGACAGGCTGAACAGACTTAACCAAATAAGGGCTTATTTATGCCAGAGAGCATTCATCTATGGGGAGGTGGAAGGCGGAAGCCAGTGCCATCTTCCCGGCTCTCTACAGTTCCCCCTTTTTGTTTAAATAACGCAACAGGCAAGGGTAGTGGTGTGGTGTCCAGTAAAGCAGTAGACATTGTAATGACCCTGAATCCTGGTAGTCAGCCAAGTCAGTGCCACACCCATCCAGCATCTTTTCCTGGAGGTGGGGCCTCGGACACGAACCCACATGCAACCAAACTTGCCCTTCTTGGAGCTGCTCACTTCCAGAGCTAACTCAGAGTGCAGTGCTAAGCCATACAACCTGAGCGTGAAGGATCAATACTTGTTCATGACTGCGAGCCATGTTTGGGGAGACTGTCCTGCCCCAATGGCTGTAAATGCCTGGACAACCATAGCTGCATACTGCTTCTGAGCAAACCCCATCTTGCAAAGGGACCACAGGCCCATGAAGGAGATAAGCAACAAGAGGACAGCCATGGCTCCCATTCCCGCCCACTCTTTCAGATGATCCATGGTAACGGGAACCATGATAATCTGGCAGTCAGTCCTCCATCCACCTGTGTTGAATTTACTGCAACAATAGCCACTCACGGCTGTGCCATTAAGTCATCAAAGTCAGCAGACCAATTTCCTAAAAGATAGCTAGGCAACTGTCGTGACAAATTAGTGGCACGTGTAAAGTGCTCATGCTGAATGCTGGTAACACACAAATCTGGATATTTCATTTCACATCCCAATTGGGCCAGCTACCACAAGGTATCTATTTGCTCCTGCACCAGATTAATTCTTTGATTTACAATCATTAAACTTCCTTTTAGTTGAGCACCAATTGTGGATTGAGCATCCAAGGCCATAGCCACATTCTTGGACAACTCATTTAGCTTACAGTCTGTCTTCACCCATGTGCTTATAGCCACAGCAGTCGTGACTGAATCCACAACTGCAACAGACCTAGCTGTAACTATGTCTGCTGTAATGCCAAAGTCTTCCCTGTAGCCTCTACCAAACAGGCCATAAAATCTGAAAATGGTTTTATGGGGCCTTGTAGTATCTTAGTGAGGTTACCACTCATCTCTCCCTTATTGGGTAATTACTTCCATGCTTTTATGGCAATCTGATTTACTTGTTCAAGACTTAAGTCATTTCGTAAGGCTTTCCAGACCTCAGGGCAAAAGGAATGCCCTGTACCTGTGCTCTGCCCTTCCTCACTCTGATCAGGAGAAGGAGCAGAAGGCATTGTTCCAGGAGGGTCCCTCCCCTCCCCACATCTCCATTTATCCTTTACCTTCCCCCTCTACAACTTAAGGGATTGTTTCTGAACTCCTTTTACGAAGGATTGCAATTCTCACTCAGCCCAACATGCTACCATGATGTCTCCCAAAACTGCTAACCAAGATGCAATGGCATCGCATTCGCTCAGGAATATTTCTAGTGTGCTTTTATTTTAAGTTTCTTTGACAAAAGTAGCTCCTGAAGAGCCAGAAAAATTGGATGAGACTGAGAAGTCCCCATTTTAAAAATTTTACTTTCAGTTCGTTAGAATCTCTCATTCAATGCCTGAGACTTTATTGCTGCTTAATTCTGCAGTCTTTAGTTTGTTCCCAACTTACCTGGGACTTTTATTGCTCCTTACCGGAGAACTTATTTATTGTGATTTAATAAGGATCAGGATAAACAATTAGGCCGAACAGAAGTTTATTAAGGGAGAAATAACTCACAACATACGCGGCGGGTTCCAGCAGATCCTGAGCCTTCCAGCATCCACCACCCAAAAGGGGCGGCCCGACCCTCTCCCAACCTTTTCTCCCCGCTCCCATCAGGCCCTGTCTCCGCCCCAGTGGGCATGGCCTAAGCCACAGGTGCAGACAGGTGAATATCTCGCTACAATTCCCCTTTTAGTCTAAAGAAAAGATTTGTGTTTGATACAAAACTATATACAAAACAGTGAATAAGAAGTGTGCTCTAAGAAAAGGAAAATTGAGAACAAAACAACCTACATATCTAGTCCTAGGATGAAGACATAACGGAGTTTACAATAGAGTTATCCTAAGCTAGAAAGCTTAAGCCTAGTACCTAATCTATCTAACTAGGAAGAGAGAATAATAGTTGTGATGGTTTAATCTACAACCTCATCAAGACCTGAGAAGGAAAATAGCAATACTAGGGTAGACAGGAAGTGCGGATGGGCAACTTCCAAAAGATGCCTCGAAGACAGAAACAGCAAGCTACCTGGACAGTCACCCAAGGTCTCAGAGCAATGTTGGTATAGCCAGTTTTGGCTAAGGCCAAGAGTACCTGACAGACCACAACAAAAGCAGGGAGGTAGAAAGGCTGTCTTACCCTGACTTGGCAAGGTTCAGCAGTCTTCTGTTTGTCTCCTGCAAGCACATAGGACCGCATGTCCAGATCAGTTGTCAAGGTAGGGGCAGTTCCTTGCCCAAGAGGCCATGGCTGAAGTGAGGGTGAACTCCAGAAGGAGCAACGACAGTGTCCAACATATTTTCGGGAAAGTGCATGGTGCTGTCAGGAGCAACAGTGTCTCATGTCAACGGAGTACTAATATTAAAACATTTAAATGCCGTGTTCTGCAGGTCTATGAAGTGATTGGAGATTAAGCATCTATTTCTGACTAATCTCATAGGCAAAGGAAACACAGGTGAGGATGATCTGTAATACTCAGGAACTTAGCTAAAAACCTGATTAAAACTTCCTTGAGTAAAGCAAGGATACACACCTAAACAATATAATTATGCACATGTAAATTCCTAAAGTAGAGGTAGAGTAGAAATGTCTAGACAAGAGGGCAGCAAGATAAATATCCTAAATTGTATCAATATACAAAATGTCTTGAACGCAAACAAAATATACATACATAGAATATAGTGAGAATAATGTACATAAAACATAAATGGAAAGATTTCACACAATAACAAAATATAATATACAATTCTTCCAGTACATGGATTACCACAGATAAGAATATATAACAGTGTAAGCTGAAATACTAATATCTCACTCTTATTAAACAATTCACAAGAAGGTAGGCCAATCTACGTATATCATTCTGAACCATACCTTTCCCAACCATACCCTATTCCTGTCTAAAAGAGATAACCGAGTCTAAATATCACCTTCCATACCCAACCCCAAGTAACTGAAACCAACCCTATGAAGATGAATATTATCCCTAAATTCCAAGAGTGGGGAGAGGGGCATCGTTATCTTAAGATTACTTCCTGCTGAAATGGGACAATGATTGCTCCATGGGATCCTGTAGGAAGAAAATGTTTAGCAACCAAATTTTTCAACAGAATTGGCTGTGACATATGCAGGTATTCATAGTGTGGCCGAAAATGCTTGACTGGAATTCTATTTGGAACTCTGGCCAGGTTGTAATAAGAAGGTGCACCATTACGGCTAGCTAGTCAGGAGTTGTCTTGAGCAAAGCAGTCCCAAACCGGTTAAAGGGTGAAGTTTGTAGTTCAGATGCATCAGGGTGAGTAGAATGGAAATGTCCATTTGGGGCCCCATCTTCCTTCTGGAGTGTTCAAGAATTGCTGTTGGGAACTGTTATTATTCCTTGTGGAAAACTTAAATATCAATATCAAAGTAAAATTTTCAAGTTTTACGGTATGCATTAGGGGAACGGCAACAATAAGCATTAACATGTATAAGAGAAAATGAGGATTTCAGAGAGAAAAGTGCATATAAACATATGAGTCCTTAGATTTTGTTTTCTTCTGCCTTACATCAATTGGCTTCTTGATATAAAGCAGAAACTGTGAATTCAATCTTAACAACATGCTTGAATTTAGAGAAGGAAAGCCAAATCCAACTCCAAAGCCAGCATTGGTTTATATGAATCTGGACTACAGGAATACCAAATAGTAAAGAGAAATAGATTTCCGTATAGAAACAGTTTATTACACTTAAATATTTTTACCATAAATCAGATTACTCTTCATTAAATGATTCTTTCTGGAGAGCTGTCTTCTGTAGGTACCTACATGTTCCTTGTCTCTTGGTTGTTTGAAGATAGGTGTTCTCTGTTTTACTGTAAATACAAGAAAAGAACACTTCCCCTACATTTGAGAGGTCTCCACACATTTTGTGGGACCCAATTTGTTGAATGACTTGTCATTCCTCTTCATTAAGATATTTCTCTTGTTCAACTCGGATCTTGATCAACTTAGACGGTATCCATAGCTTTTCTTCTCCTGTAGATACAAATGTGAAATCCCTACCCCAACGTAACACATATCCTGGTTTCCATTCTGAGGTCAATACATCCTTGAAGTACACCAGCTGATGTAGTTCAGAAGTTTTTTCTATTGTCAGCTAAATGCTGACAATAGCAGCTGTTTGTCCTTTTTCATTAGCATTAAGAAAGTTTAATGTTAATAAAGCATTATGTAATCTGTGTTTGGGTGTCTTGGTTACTCCTGCCTGTCTATGGAGCATTTCCTTTAAGGTACAATTGGATCTCTCAATTAATGCTTGTCCGGTAAAATTGTGTGGTATACCAGTTATGTGCTTTATGTTATAATATTCAAAAAAACTGTTTCAATTTGTTGGAAACATATGCCGGAGCATTGTCAGTTTTTATTTGTGCAGGTATGCCCATAATGGCCATTACCTCTAATAGGTGTGTAATAACAGACTCAGCCTTTTCAAAGCTCAGAGCAGTAGCCCATTGAAACCCTGAAAATGTATCTATAGTATGGTGCACATATTTTAATTTTCCAAATTCTACAAGGTGAAACACATCCATTTGCCATATTTCATTTCTATTTATACCTTTAGGGTTACTGCCTGGTGGTAAAGGAGTTTGGTTATAGAATGAGAAAGTAGGACATTTCCTTATTATTTCCTTGGCTTGTTGCCAAGTGATAGAAAAGTTCTTTTTCAAACCCTTGCTGTTCACATGGTGTTTCTGATGAAACTCTGATGCTTCTAGCACACTTCCTATCAATAACCAATCAATTTCCTCATTGCCTTGTGCTAGAGGACCTGGCAGACCCATATGGGATCTAATGTGTGTTATATACATAGGATGAATCCTCTTTTGGGTAGTATCTTGTAACTGTATAAACAATGAAGTTAAGTCTGTACCATCAGGAATAAATTCTGCAGTCTCAATGTGTAAGACGATTCTTTCTGCATATTGAGAGTCAGTAACTATATTGAGAGGTTCTGTAAAATCCTTAAGTACCATGAGAATGGCATACAATTCTGCCTTTTGTACAGAATTGTAAGGGCTTTGAACCACTGTACTTATTTTACCTGATTTATATCCTGCCTTACCTGATTTGTTTGCATCAGTGTAGAATGTATGAACTCCAGAGATAGGTGTTTTTCTTACAATGCGTGGAAGGATCCAAATCGTTTTCTTTATGAATTTTATCCTTTCACTTTTGGGATAATTGTTGCTAATCATTCCAAAAAAGTTACTGCATGCTCTCTGCCAATATTCATTATCTTTCCTGACAGTTGACGAAGTCTTAATTTACCTTTGATAATCAGGTCAGAGATCTTTTCTATATATGTTTTTAGTGTTTTATTCTGTTTATGTGGTAGAAATATCCATTCTAATATGATATCTTCCCTCTGCAACAAAATCCCTGAAGGATATTCTCTAGATGGTAATATAACCAGAATACAGTCTAAGTTTGGATCCACATGGCCCACATGTGCTTCTAATATCCTCTTTTCTACCCATTCTAATTCCTTTTCAGCCTCAGCTGATAGTATTCATGGACTATTCAAGTCTTTGTCCCCTTTTAGGGTCATTTTTAAGTTTTTCAAATTGTGCCCTTCTACTCCAATAATGGTTTGTAGTTGAGAGATCTCTCCTAGTAATTTTTGAAGATCATTAAGAATCTGGTAATGATCTCTCCTAATCTGTACTTTTTGTGGTCTAATTTTCTGTAGACCTATTTTGTATTCTAAGTAGTTGATAGAATCTCCTTTTTGTATTTTTTCAGGAGCAATTTGTAATACCCAACGAGGTAAAACTTCCTTTACTTTCTCAAACATTTTTTCTAATGTTTCTATTTTAGAATCAGCTAACAATATATCATCCATGTAATGATAAATTATGGATTGTGGAAACTGTTCACGAATTATTTCCAGTGGTTTTTGTACAAAATATTGGCATAGAGTGGAGGTATTTAGCATTTCCTGTGGCAAAACCTTCCATTGATATCTCTTCACCGGTTGAGAATTATTATAATTAGGTACCGTGAAGGCAAATTTCTCTTTATTTTGTTCCTGTAAAGGTATAGTGAAAAAGCAATCCTTTAAGTCAATAACTATAATAGGCCATTCCTTAGGTATCAAAGAAGGCAAGGGCATTCCAGGCTGTAGAGAACCCATTGGCTGGATAACTTTATTGATGGCTCTCAGGTCTGTAAGCATTCTCCATTTACCAGATTTCTTTTTGATAACAAATACAGGAGAATTCCAAGGGCTGGTTGATTCCTCGATATGCCCAGCATTTAGCTGTTCCTGTACCAGGTTTTCTAAAGCTTCTAACTTCTCAGAGGTCATAGGCCATTGCCCTACCCAGACAGGTTCCTCTGTTAACCATTTTAAGGGTAGGGCTTTGGGTTCCTCTGTTCAGCGCTTGCATTCTGATTTTGTACAGCCTGGATATTTGGTGTCTGTCTTGAATAGTACTTTATAACACCCTTTCCACAATCATGAGGTCGTTTATGGTTCCTATCCCTTATTGGAGGAATGTTAATCTGTGTATTCCATTGCTGTAATAGATCACGACCCCATAAATTTATTGCTATATCGGCCACATATGGTCTCAACCTTCCTCTCTGTCCTTCTGGTCCTACACATTCAATCCATCTCATGCTTTGTTTTATCTGAGACAGGGTTCCAATCCCTAAGAATTGAACATTAACCTCTTTCAGGGGCCAATTTCGAGGCTAGGATTTATTGGTTATGATAGTTACGTCCGCCCCTGTGTCCAGGAGGCCTTCAAACAGTCTGTTATTCATTTTAACTATCAATCTAGGCCTTTGACTGTTTATAGAGGTTTGCCAAAGTATACGTTTTTTATTTCCTTCTGTCATGTCTGATTCAACTTCTGTCAGTAGTTTGTCAGCCAGAGTGGTATGAGTTTTTACAATAGGCCAAGGATTTTCTAATTGTCCTGTGGGAGGTTGTCCTCCACTGTGACTGGGAATGTTCGGACCACCTTTGACATGGGGGCTTTCGAGAGGCCCCCCAAGGAGTTTCCCAGTGGTAAAGGGTTTCCTTGCTTGTCTCTAGTTGATCTACACTCATTTGTCCAGTGTCTGCCTTTGCCACACCTTCTACATAACCCAGAAGGCTTAGGCCTTCTGTTCGATTCATTCTTGGAAGTATTCTTTCTAGAGATGCTTTGCCTACAATTTCTTTTTTGATGTCCTATCTTACCACAGTTATAACATCTGACATGTTGATATTTCTTTAAACCTTTGGAGATGGCTTCTCCTATCCAAGCTTATGTCACCATAGTTACATCTTCTGTTCTCTTGGTGACTGCTCAAACCTTTAGATATAGCTTCTCCTACCCATGCTTCAGTGTTATTGCTATTATAGTCAATGTTGGCTGTATATAGGACCCATTCATCCAAAGGTGCTGAATGAATTTTTAATGTCCAAAGCACTTGTTTGCATTGAGGATTTGCATTCTCATAGGCTAACGATTCTATGAGTATTCACCTAGAATCTATGTCAGCTACCTCTAATTGTACTGCTCTAGACAGCCTTTGTAGAAACACACTGAAGTGTTCTCTTGGTCCTTGCCTTATTTTGGTATAAGATTCTATCCTCTCCCCTAGTTCATGAACCTTATCCCAAGCATTCAGAGCTGCCGTAATGCAAAGAGACAAGATATGTTCATCATAGGCAGCTTGGGTTTCTGGGTCAGCATAAATACCCTCACCAAGGATTTTATCTTGGGAAGCTTTATAACCTTTCTTCAAGCCCTGAAGTTCAAGAGCTTTTGCTTCCTCTCTCCATAAAGCCCTCCATTCTAATTGAGAGGAGTCTTCAAGGACAGCGGATATCAATTGATCCCAATCCTTAGGGGTTACCTTGTTATTCCTTGCCCATGATTCTATTAACTGCTTCACATATGGTGAGTGCATACCATAAGAGACTACTGCTTCCTTTATACCTTTTAAATCTTTCATACTTATTGGTTCCCACTGATAGGCAACACCACCTTTTGGGTGTTTTTTGTTTCTGGTTTTTCATTAACAGATACAGGGAAAACTCCCCTGACCCGAAATGGTGTAGAAAATTTTAACAGTCTTTCATGCCCTGTTCCCTGTAGTTCTCCTTCTGATATGTCAGATCGATGGTCTTCTAAGGCCTGAAATCTATTCACCATTGTTTCTTTGAGTGTCTGAACTTCTTGAACCACATACGTTTCTAGAGACTTCATTGCATTAGTCAGTTTATTACTTTCTCCAACTACAAATGATTCCATGTTTTCAATATTCTCATCCTTAGATATAATCTGAATGGCATGTAAACTGCCTTCCAGAAACAATGTTCTATCTGCCAGCTTGTCATTATCCTCAGACATGGAACAGATTCTATCTGCTAATCTTTCCATCTGATGTTCCAGTTTTTTAACCTTATTAGTAGATTCGTCCAACCAGGAATGAGCCGTTTCTGCTAGCATGGTAATGCATTGCATTGTTTCTGTTTTGGTTGTTGAGTTATCAGCTATGAAACAAATTCTGTTTTCTAGTTGGTCATTTTTATGTTCCATGATTTGCATTCTATCTGTCAGCTCTCTATTGACATCTTCAATGTTCTGAATCTTTTCCTCTAAACATTTTATATTTTGCATTCTAATTTCAAGCTCTCCATTGTCATGTGCAATATTCTGAACCTTTTTTTCTAAGGATTCTATGTTTTGCGTTCTAATATTCAGCTTTCCATTGTCATTTTCAATATTCTGAACCTTTTTTTCTAATAATTCTATATTTTGCGTTCTAATTTTCAGCTCTCCATTATCATTTTCAATATTCTGTGTTCTGTTTCTCAGCTCTCTATTGCCATCTTCAATATTCTGAATCTTTTCTTCTAAACATTGTATGTTTTGCATTCCAATTTTAAGCTCTCTGTTGTCATTTTCAATATTCTGCGTTCTGTTTTTTTTAGCTCTCTGTTGTCATTTTCTACAATTTGAATCCTTGTTACTAACTCTCTTATGGTTTTTACAAGTTCCTTATTATTTGCCCTAGTCTGAAACCATTTCTTTAAAAATATCATAATAATGATGAAACCCATTGCTATTACAAGAAAAATGTATATTTCTTCTGTTAAAATTCCTTCTATACAAGAAGTAAAGGAATTTCTAAAGCCCTGCATTGTAAGATTATCTGCCATAGCTATGGGACAATTGATCTCAGATATTATATCAACTTAAATTGCAAAGAATGTTGCAATTACCTTAGGTGTAATTCTGTTCTCCTGGAACTTTGGTTCTTTTATTTGTAGATCTCAACACCTCCAGCTGTAACCGCCAAATAGCGTCTTGCAGCAGATGATTCTTCTGATTCAGTCCCTGCAGAATAGCTCTTAACAAACCATAGCAAGCGAGAATTTGTTAAACGAATAAGTAAAAGGACCCTGTGTAATTGCTGGGACCATGGGGCTATGGCCGCAAGAAACACACAAGCAAGGCGGGCGCCAGGGTGGGCGCCAGGGCAGGCGCCAGGTGGAGGTGCAAATGCAAAGCGGGGAAATGTGCAAAATATGAGAAGCAGGGAGTGCCTTCTCAGGGCTGCTGTGGAGGTAAAGGAGTTGGATGGCAGAGGCAACTGTCCCACAACTTGTGGTGTGTCTACCTAGTTAGGCAAGGAACCCTGCCCCTTCAGGGATAGTGGGGGGAGGGAGCGGCTTGGCTTCTGCCGCCTCTCCCACCTCTATCACTGGGGCGAACGCCAGGTCCGGTGAAAATCCAAATCCCGCTTCTGACACCAGATATTGTGATTTAATAAGGATCAGGATAAACAATTAGGCCGAACAGAAGTTTATTAAGGGAGAAATAACTCACAACATAGGCAGATGTACACGGCGGGTTCCAGCAGATCCTGAGCCTTCCAGCGTCCACCACCCAAAAGGGGCGGCCAGACCCTCTCCCAACCTTTTCTCCCTGCTCCCATCCGGCCCTGTCTCCGCCCCAATGGGCATGGCCTAAGCCACAGGTGCAGACAAGGTGAGTATCTCGCTACACTTATTGCCTCTTTACCAAGGGTCTTAGGCTTAGTTCAAACCCGAACTTCATCACTCCTTACAAGCTAACCTATTGCCTCTTTAGCAAGGGCCTTAAATTTGGTCCCAACTTACCTTAGGAACTTGCCAGCACTGCCCTGACTGCAAGAAGTTCTGATCTGAAAAATTCCCGGTACGGGCCACCATCTGTACGTGCCTACCCCTGCCAGCAAGGACAGACACGACTCCGGGAAGATCTTCTTCATGCAGTTTTAATCAGGATCCTTGAAACATGTTCTTCTGACCCGCAAGAGCCCGGGGGACCCCTGCACAGGCTTAAATACCCTTGAGCTAACCAACCCCAGTGAGCTACGTGGACCCTGCAGATAGGCTTCTCTAACACAGAAACAGACACGCTGAACAGACTTAACCAAATAAGGGCTTATTTATGCCAGAGAGCATTCATCCATGGGGAGGTGGAAGGTGGAAGCCAGTTCTATCTTTAAGGCATAGTACTTCGCGGCTCTCTCCGTGTATCAACTTGCATGCTCTGTTGAAGACCACTGACAAAACACTGGTGATTCTTGATACTCCAAGGATTATTAGCTCATAAATAAAGGCCATTCCTATTTCTTACTGTAAGTTTTATGACTTGATTTCTCATAGCAGTGATTTATTTGCATTTCCTAACCTAAACAAAAAAGAACAGTTCCTGGATCGTGTGTGTGTGTGTGTGTGTGTGTGTGTGTGTGTTTTAAATTGTTGAAATTCATTCTTATACTCCTTTACTATGTAATATCCGCACAAGGATCCTAAAAATATAAACATTTGCTTCTAGGAACTTCTTAATTTTCTGCAAATGGGGGAGCTATATTGAGTTTAGAAATCTAATGGAAAAGTTGGAGAACTGTTAGTGAGAGTGTTACCTAACAAGTAGCCTTCAATTCACAATATCTGTGGTTTTAGTCCAGTCAATTATCCTTTTGTCAAAAACTTTAGAGAAAAGAAATTTAAGAAAGTTTATTTGAAAAAATGGACTATGCATATATTTTTCACTCAAGAAGAAGAGACTATCTATGATTTGCATCTAGCAATTTGTCTGATCTCCAGAAATAGCCAAGGCTGCTGCCTTAAATAGGGTTTCTATTATGAACAGACACCAAGACCAGAGTAACTTTTATAAAGAAAAACATTTAAATGGGGCTTGCTTTCAGTTTCGGAGAAATAGTGCATTATCATCAGGGCAAAACTCACAGTGACATGCAGGCAGACATGATACAAGAGAAAGAGCTGAGAATTCTACATCTTCGGGCATAGTAGTGGAAGGAGTCTGTGTGAAACATGGGATTAGTTTCAGCATATAATGCCACAAAGGCCACATGAACAATAACACACTTCGTCCATCAAAGACACACTTCTTAATATTGTCACTCCCTATGGGCCAAGAATTTAAGCACATAACTCTATTGGGTTACATTGAGCCTATTCAGACTCTATTAAAATCAACAAGAGGCCAATGCAATTGTTACAATAAGCATTCCATAACTTGGACAGGTTATAAGTCAGCATTTGTTGCCTGCAATATGTTGGTGGATTGCAAAGAATGAAGTGGCTAAGAATTATTTATGGTTTATAAAGATATACCCCAAATAAGTTGCTAGTTCTTTACAAAGTACCACAGAAAGATGTTTGGATTATAGGGATTAAAGGTGTGGATATGGATATTCTAGTTCCTGTCTGTTAGCCTGACCAAATATTTCAGTCAAATCGACACTTACACTTCATCTTCCATTGGGACTTGGTTGTAAACAGGCAGAATTCACTTCTCCATTCATACCTGCAGTTGTTTTGCAAAGAAGTGTAAACACATGAATATTCCAGCACCAATCATCACCACTTGGAAGTGGTCTGTCCATCCATGGCCTAACTACTCCTTTGCCTATCACACTTCTAAGGGATAAAGGAGCCTTATCTCAGCCTTGAACATGACTTCTTTCCATCAGTTTTACACCTGCGTGTTTTTTCATGTAAGCGTAGAAAAAAAAAAACCAAAAAAACTGCCTACTAAATGCACAGACCAAACAACATATATATATATATATATATATATATATATATATATATATATATATATTTGAACAGCATTATATATATATATATACATATATACATATATGTATATATATATATATATATATTTGAACAGCATTATAACCGGAATATTGGGTTGTGGGGATATTTGTTCATGATCTAACAAATAAAGCATGCCTGAAGATCAGAGAACAAGCAAGCCACACTGGAGAGCCATAGAGTTCTAGCAGTGGTGGTCCACATCTTTAATCCCAGCACTTGCAAGACAGGGGCACATGTACTTTCAAGGCACCATGAGCTACACACATTGATCCAGTCTAAAAGAGAAAGAGAGCATACACAACAGTGATCTCAGTACATGGAATCACAGGCCTTTAATCACATCTCTAGGGAGGTGAAGGCTGGGTGATATGGCTGGCTGGAGAAAGGAATATAATTGAAGAGTAGAATGGAGCAGTGCAGCTTAAGGAGCAGGGCAGGATGAGGAACCCTGAACTCTAAAGCAATCTGGGGTTATGGGAAAGAGATATATTCTGGAGATGGAGTGTGAGTACAGGTTGACCCTTGTCGTCGTATTATGGTTCTGGTGACAAAGCTCTAGTGGCTGGCCAATTTACTTTTGTGTTCTTCAGTTTTGACCCAAAATCGTAAATCAGTTTTTCATAGTGAGAATAAATAGAATTTGTGCTGCATTGTTTGGGCCCCAACCTGAAAAAAAGACACCATGTTTTTGCCGCCCAGAGCAGCCCGACTACAGAGCTTTACAGAGACTCTCCAGAAAAGGCAAGTGATCCAGCTTCTTCGAGGGCAAAAGAAGCAGCCTATAGCAAAACCCTAGCCAAAGCACACACACCAGCCCTGACAGAATGGCAGCTCACAGGCCAAGCACATATAGCCAGCAGTAAGAAGGAGAGAAGAAGTTCCTTCAGGAACGGGCAGCTAGCCACAAAGGGCAGGTACAGAGAGGCATGACCACCCAGGCAAGTACTGGAGAGCCCTAGCGGCTGCAAGGGGTACAAGCCCTCTCTGCCAAGCCATCGAAGCAGCACCTGTCTTCTCCCAGGGAAAAGACTCCAGTTCCATGTATTCCGGAAGATCAGGAGGCTGGTTCTTTGCAGGCTTGCCTCGAATACCAAAGTTCTCAATCTTTCTCTGATCTGCCTCTCCGCAATTGGAAGAGGAAAAGCAGAGCCCCAGAGCAGAGGAGCCTGGGGCAAGTCTCAAAAATGCAATAATTTGAATCTCCTCCAGGATGCCAGTCCCTTTCCAGAGGTCACCTCAAGTCTCCAAGCCTGCTTCGCAGCCAGTGCACTGGAGGACTCTTCCTTGCACACTGAACAAGAAGCAGCATGTTGGGCGTTTAGAGTCACCTTGAAAGAACCTGTGTATTCGGGTCTCAAAACAGCCAGATATCTCCCCTAGTTATAGTCACACCAAGGTCGCCTTCCTAAAATCAACTGCACATGGGAAACTCATAGCCAACTGGCCACAGACGAAAGCTAGCTCTGGAGCCACCAAGAGGACGAGTCCCAGAGAAAATCAACAAGATAGACAAACTTTTATTCAAACTATCCAAAAAGCAGAGAGAGAACATGCCAATTAACAACAACAAAAACGAAAAGGGGGACATAATAACGATCACTGAAGAAATCCATACAATTTTCAGGTCATATTTTGAAAGCATGTACTCCACAAAATATTAAAATTAAAAAGAAATGGACATGTTTCTGGATAACTATCACTTACCCAAGCAAGCAAGCAAGCAAGCAAGCAAGCAAGCAAGCAAGGAAGCAAGCAAACAAACAAAAGCAAAATACACTAAATTCAGGTCTCCCAGGAATATGCACTGAACATGGCCTAACACCTTTTACTGAACTTTATGAAACAAGTGTTTTGTGATGGTAGGAAAGGCGACAACATTCACCACTACAGGTCGATGAAGAACAAAGTCTTGAAGTCATAGTCTAAAATATTTTAAGGACATTCTTATATTGATATTATTTATATCCCTTATAACATACACATTACACTGGGACCCATTATGGTTATTTTAGAATCTAATCTGTAATTAGGTTTCACATACAGAATTTTTTTATGAAAGTTTATGGCAAGACTATGTCAGGAATGGAAAGCCCTTAGATTACCAGAATACCTGACCAGTGTATGAGCTTGTGATTGAGAACTTAATTAAACGAAGTAAGTGGCAGTAAGGCCTTTAGTTTTATTAAATCAGACTTCACAAAAAATAATAAGAAACAAAGATTAGCAGAACACTATTAAACTTACCTCAAGTTGATTTATGAAGGAGATTAAAATAATCTATTGTAAACAGTTATTTATCTTTTTTATAGTTTCTCCGTCACATTCTTGCATCCTTTGTGTAAATGGAAATGTTTTCAGCATTTCCCTCTGCATTTTAAATTTTTCTCATGCATTTGTTTTTGCAGAATGTTTATTGTGTTGAAATATCATCTTTCAGTTCTTAACATCTCCACTATTTTTTCACCAATATAATCTGAGGCTTTTCAGTATTATAATACTTTTGTCCTTGATTCTTTTTGTAGTCCATGTTTTTTATTATATAACAAGTGCTGTTATTGACAGAAGAAATACTCCCAAAATGGCTTCCTCAGAACTAAAAGTGGCTCTTGGGTAGAGCAAGCACTCAATATGTCCTCACTGTCACTCCCTGTACTTTGCTCATTTTTGCTAGTCCACCTCTCAGGAACTTCTGTGCAAAGGAGATATTTAAAGGTTCACTTTATAGCACCTGAATTCCAAATTATAAATTATGTGTCTCAACTCTTTGCATATCTAAGCTGAATACTTGGTTTATGTGAGTCCAGGTGGATTCCTCCAAGTCTCTGGGTGTATCCTTCTGCAGGGGGTGCTCTGAAGAAGGCTAATAGGTACAGAGCTAACAAACACACTGTCATTCTTTTTCCTTCTAATTCCATGGAAAACTGAGAGAAATGTGACTGTTCTCTGAGAGTGTGTTATAGTTTGAATGACAATGTTCAGATGCATGCCTGCCTACTGCCTACAGGAGTGGCCTGGTGGCCAGTCTTCCTGGCACACTAAGCTTCTAAATATGAAGTACAGCACACCATGCTCTAGAGTATTCCCAGAAGCAAGAACACTGAATTCTTAGGTCTGCATTCTCTGTGTATTTTTATTAGCTTTTTCTACATAGAGACAATGGTGGTATGAATGCCTACTGTCCATTCTAAGGTACTGTGTTAACCAAACTTAGTCCACAGGCTTCTACTATATAGGTAGTTGTTTGTGTGCAATAAAGCAGAAATGGTTCCCTAAAATTGCATCTGAAGTGGTTCTTCTCCATGCCATTTACCAACCCATGGGCACTGTGGTCTTAGGGAAATTCCTCCATAATTACTACAACAGTGCCCAGCCACAATGGATCCTTATCCTCCTGGAAGTGTGCTGCCAAATAAACACTTCCTGTTGCAAGTTGCTTCTGTTTATGGTGCTTTATCCAGCAATAGAAAGGTTACTAAAAATGAAGTTAGTACAAGAAACTGAACCACTGTTATGAAGAATCAGACCATGTTGGGGTTTGGTTGAATGCAGAAGACTATGGAACTTTGCATTAGAAAAGCAATTGCATAGTGTAAACAGAGCTGTCTTAAGAGGAGTTTGGAGGACAGTAGTGGTGAAATCAAACTAAGAATGTCAAGTTGAAGAGGTTTCAGAGGGAAACAATATTGACAACTTGGTAAAAAACTGTTTCTGTGACACTATGGCAAAATAATATGATTATTTCTCCCCTTGTCTAAGAACTTGATTGACCACAAACTGAAAAGTAACGAACTAGCTTTTTGGATAGAGGATAGTTCAAGATAGCTCAATATTGGCTGTCATGTAGTCATTAGTTATCTCTCTCATGGAGTTCTACAGTGAAAAATACTACATGGGGTAAAAATAAATACAAAATGGAGAGGAAAGGACATTGAGAAACAATGTTACCATCAAGGTTTGCCCTGAAAGAGATCAGTATCATTGTGAAGAGACATCCTGCTCCTTTATTGCACAGATGAAAGGGTGCTGTTAGAGCAAAACTCCACATAGCTAACTTTCAATCTATGAAACAAAGACTAAGGAATTTTCATCTTCTGCTTCAAAAGCAACTAAGTTATGATGCTGCTGCAACCATCATTCAAGTGATCAAATGTTCATCCCAAGCTGGCAGTCCTGGTTTTAGAGTTATGAAAGACACTTGAGTAAATGAGGATCTCAGAGACCCATTGAGGTCAGGATTCAGGAAGAAGGGGAGTCTCTAGTGTGAAACCTTAAGAAACCCTAGTGTGAAGCTGTAGACCTAGATCCTGTGTTGCTTTCGTTGTCCATAGATCTGTAAAAATAAATGCATACAGGTGTTAGAAAAAATCTACATGTGTTGTTCCTGATATAGCCATCAAAGACGGAAGAGAAGAACCATCTAAGCTTTTTAAAATGAATGGCCCAGACAATGAATATGGATCTACAGTATTTGTTGTTTGCCATCCTGGATTTTGGCTTTGCTTTTGCCTAGTATTCCACTACTCTGTCCTCATTCCTCCATTTTGGAATAGTAATGTTTACTCTGTGCTACACATAGTGATTTTTAATTTGCTTTATCATTTTACACTGAGCTACAATTAAGAGATTGCCTTGGTTTAAGAAAAGTCTTTAGAATTGATAATGTTTTCATGGTTTTTGAGACAGGACCTTTCTACTACGTAGCTCTCACTATCCTAGGACTCCTTAGTAAACCAGTCTGGCTTCAAATTTACAGAGCTCCACCTGCCTTCACTCATAAATACTGGTATAAAGGGGATGTACCATATTCATGCCTTAGACTTCAGATTTTAAACATTGCTGTGACAGTGAATCTTAATGCATATAGCATGAAGAGAAGTTTATGACCTTATGGGATCCAGAGAGAGTACTGTGCTGGTTTGAGTAACAATTCCCCCTAGAGGCTAGTGTATGTAAATATTTGGTCAACAGGTGGTGTTAATATAGAGAAATGATCTTACTAGAGAAAACATATTACTGAGGACAGGCTGTGGGTGTTTAAGATCTCTCCCTTCTCCTAGATCCCTTTCTCTATTTTATGCTTGTGATTAAAAATGTGAATTCTCAGCATCCTTCTCACATGAAAACATTGGAAACACATTTACAATAGAGAGTGTTAATCTTTGTAGGATTACAGAATGCATGATTTCAAAAATGAAATGATTAAATGAAGTAGTAAGCAACTTCACTAGATGTGACAGTGTTAATCATCTTTTTGATAACTGTAGTGAGATATTCACCTTGTCTGCACCTGAGGCTTAGACCTCGTCCTGTCTAAGCCCATGGACATGACCTGGAGGAAAAGGCTGAGGAGGGGGCTCGGAGACTTCTTGCTGGCAGGACTCGGAGAGGAGAGCATACGGTGCAAGCTGTTTGTGTTCATCTGTCTATGTTGTGAGTTATTTCTCTCTGAATAAACATCTATTCAGCCTATTTGTTTATCCTGAATCTTATTAAACTGCAATAGATAACTCTTTGTTTTTCTCTAAAAACTTGTACGATATGAGTGCCAAGTTGCAGGCCTTAGAGAAACTTATTAAAGCAGATCATAGAGATATTCAGGCCCAGAGAAAGGAATTTAATAGGGAACTTGTGTTACAAGACCTCTAATGATAAAATCATTTATTTGCACTTTTAATTTTGGTCTCTGCTCATAAATAGAAGTTTGCCAATATATTGGATTTGTGAGATTTCCTGATTTTTTTGTGGTCTCTTTCATAGCTCTTCTATTGTCCAGAACAGTATGATTTTTTTTTACAATATCTATTGGGCTCTTTAGTTTTCTCTGGGACATGGACTGAACTGAATTTGGCATAGGGTTTTTTCACAGGGCCCCAGCAGAGTCTCCTCAGGGTGTTTCCCAATTGCAAGTATTTCCTTTAAATCCCTTGTTGAGTCATGGGCAGGTAAGGAGCCCTTACAGAAGCCAGAGCCAGAGGATTCAGGGAGACTGTTCACAGTTTTAGATGGCACGACATCCTGGTCCAGAGTCTTCATGCTGGCATGAGAATGTAGGCCTGGGCATGGAAAGTGATCATCTTGGTTTGTAGGCCTTGAGCTCCTTGGCTTGGAGCTTTGGATCTGGGCTCTCAGGGCTTGCAGCCACAACTGTTATCCTCAGAGTTTTTCCTTAATGAGCTTGTGAGACATAGCACCTGGAGGGCAGCTCCTCCCTTCTCTTTCCAAAACCAGTTGTACCTAGGCAATCCCTCAAACAGATACATATGCAAATAGCTGGGACACAAATATTAATTTGGGTTTTCCTCTTGGGCGCCTTGGTTCTTTATTTCTATGTTACATCCACTTTGATTTTAACCTAATTCCCTCCATCCCTTCCTCTCTCCCTTTGCCCCTCTATCTCTGTGTAACTCCCTCTACTCTGTCCCCCTCCCTCAGTGTGTGAGAGTACATACTCTATATTAGTTTTACTCCCATTGGGTATAACTGTGTTCCTGAAACCTCCTTCATGTGATTCTCAAAGTTATGGTAAACTAGTACCCACACCTCTAGTTTCTGCTCAGGTTTAATTGCTGGAATATTGTGACCTTGATTACCGGAATTTCAACCAAGCTGTGTTTAAGGGTGGGTCCACTAATGCCTGTTATCCTTCCCCAATTAAGTACAATGTCTGGAGTCTCTTGGCCTGTTCTATTTTTCTTCCTTTCTCTGTCAAATTAATAACACACACACACACACACAGAGACACACACACACACACACACACACACACACACACACACACACACACACACGTATTCTTTACTTCACCAGATTTGGACATTCATACCCATTCACTTCCTTTTTGTGTTATCAATATTTTACAAACCAACAACCACACCTCTAGTTTTCTGTCTTGGTTTTTATTTCTGGAAAACCAAGTGTTCCAGTGTCTGAAATAATTGATGGTTTCCACAATGCCAGTCATCTTTCCCTAACTAGGTGGAATATGCAGAATGTCTTGCACCTGTCTTTTATTATCATTTAATTAATTCATTTGTTTATTTGATATTTTGACACAAGTTTTATATATGTAGCATTAGAGGCTATCCTGGAACTCCCTTTGTAGACAAGACTGGCTTGTTACACACAGTTATCTTCCTGGATCTTCAGCCCAAGTGCTAAGATTAAAGGTGTGTGCCAGTGAAGCCCTTATAGACATAGCCAGTCACTCAAGAAGGCAGACTTCATTTCTACCTCTGATTCAATACATCTTACTCACTTTCCCTTTCTTCCTGTAACACTAAAAAAAATTTTCCCCAATAGTACCCCCACCAGTGTTTTCCTTTCCAAGTTTTGCTTGTTGCACATTGTACCCTTGCATAAAGTGGTTCTCTGGAATTGAGATCTAAGTGTGGTTTCCTCAGTTACTCTTCTTTTTGTGTAATTAAGTCAAATGTCTGGGATGTTTGAATCTTTTTAGACTCCTCCTGTGTTTTTCTACTTAATTAAACATGGTTTCACACATAATTAGAAGCACATATTTCACTTTTAATGTGTTTGGTGATCAAATATTTATGAAATCACTGGTTATGCATCTATGCATTAAAATTCTATATATCGATTTGCCTATATTTTCATCTACCTTCATATATGGACAATTATCTAGTCTATCTATGCAACATATTCCAGCTACTTGACAAAAACCACTGTATCTATTCATCTATGTATCCTTTAAACTCCCTTTTAAATATTTACATGCACATTTCAACATGTATATATGTCCCCATCTATACAGACACGAGTAGGAAGACATTTGTGTCTAAGAGCGAGGGGCCCAGTGCTTCTTCTATTGGTGTTAAAACAAAACCTTTCTTTCTCTGTTGCCTGAATTCACTGGGGATGTCTCAAAGGTGATGGAGATGCAAGGGCTAAGAGCAAGGTCGGTTCACTTCCTAGACCACCTAATCTTGCAATCCTTGAGGATCTTGGCCAAGAGTGGGGCAGGTTTCTTCTTCTTGTCCCTGCCACCCTTGGCCTGGCGCAGAGCCCTCTGCACAAGGTTAGGGCCAGAGTCTTGGCAGAGGCTGTTCATGTTTTCAGGGCAGACTTCCTGTCTGGGTCCAGAGTCTGAATGCTGGCCTGAGTTTGTGGTCAGGGCCTGAAAGGAAATCAGCTTGGTTTGGCGGCCTTGAGGCTTCTTGGCTTGTGAGATTTGGATGCGGGCTATCAGGGCTTTCAGCCTCAGCTCCCTGGACTGCTGCAGCATGAGGCGTGTCTGGGTCTCAGTCGGGGTGTGAGGTGGCTTTCTGGTATGGGTCTTGGGCCGAGATTCTACCTCTTGCTGACTCCAGAGCTGGCATTCCACTGGGGCTGGTTGGCTGTGAGTTTCCCTCCAGCAGTTGGGGTTAGTAAGCCTACTTTGGTGCAATTTATGTGGGAGAGATCTGGCAGGTGTGGGACCAGAATACACAGGCGTTTTCAAGTTGGTCCTAAATGCCCAAGGTGCTTCTTCTCGGTCAGTGAGCAAGCAAGTGTCTTCCAGTCCATGGGTGGGGATGCAGGCTTGGAGACTGGAGGTTACTGCTGGAAAGGGACTGGCATCAAGGATGAGATTCAGGTCCCTGAAGCTTTGAGACATGCTTTGAGACCCTGTTTTTGCTCCTGGGCTCTGCTCTTTAGCTTTCCAAGTGCTTTTCCTCTTCCTCTTGTGGCAAGACAGCCCAGAGGAAGAGAGAAAGCTGTCATAATTGAGGCATGCCTCAAAAGAACCAGGCTGATACTCTTCCTGGATGCAGGGACCTGGGGTCTTTGCCTTCAGGGGAGACAGGCCCTGCTTCCCTGATCCAGTTTCTAGCTTGCTGGAGTGGGGCTTCATCTCTTTTAGCCTCAGGGGCTTCTCCACACTTTGCTGGGCCTTGGCTACCCTCACCTTCTTCTCAGTGCCCTGCTGAGGGTTAAGGAAGGTCTGTCTTTGCCTCTTTCTCCCTTCTGGCTCTATGCGCATGCTGCATGTTGAATTTGGGTTTGATCTTGTGTATTTGCTGTGGTGTGGGCTTCTCTGTGGGCTGTTGCTGCTGACTTCATAGACCTCTCTCCGATCTTGTCTGTCTCTCTGGGAAGCAGACTTATGTGTCTTGTCTTCTGGAGAGTTTGTGGGAAGCTCTGTCATCAGGCTCTTCTGCAAGGCAAAGTCACAAATCCTTGGAGAATGTAATACATTTCTAAATTTTGTGAATAGGTCTGCAATGATGCAATGACATAAAAGTAGATGTTGAGATACCATTTTTGGTTCAGTGTGCTTTCCTTCTTTCTGTGATTTGGCAAATTTACTAATCAGTAGTCTTTAATTATCAGCATAACTCTGACTCCACATTTAATTAATTTCTAGCTTTAAAACAAATCTAAGTAACATATATTAGAATCCCTAAGTTTGTAAAAGAAAGGGAGTGGACCTGAGGGAGGGGGACATCTAACAGGAGTAGAATGAGATCGAACTATTGTTGAGATATATTGTATGTTAGAAGAATTTATTTACAATAATAAAAAAGGATAATGGTATAATGAATGTAATGGCTAGATAATCTGAAATGCTGAACATCTGAAAAAGATTCTTACCCAATGTTTCTGTGCCTCTGTTCTAGTCACTCTCTCTCTCTCTCTGTCTCTCTGTCTCTCTGTCTCTCTCTCTCTCTCTCTCTCTCTGTTTTTGTCTATGTGTCTGTGTGGGCATGTAAATGGTGGTGGGGAAGAATTCATCCCTGAATAAATTCTAGTCCTTCTGTCATGTAGAACGAGGCTCTTGAGTGACTCACAAAGCAATGGACTGTTGTATTTCCAGATTTTTCCCTTCATAATTTTGTTAGTAGATCATTTGTAACATTCATTTATTTGATCAATATTTTTATAGACCTAACATGGAGAGAACAAAGCTGCCCCTTTACCCCCTGTTGTTAAAGTTCTAAAAGTACCTTCCTAGCAACAAGAGTCTTTGTTCTACTCAATTTCTATGTTTCTTTCCTGTTGAACATATGGGTACACAGCTTCCAACAAACATTATATGTATTTTCTTCCTAGTAAACGCATGACATTAATTCTTGAATATTATAATTTTGACTTACCCCTTGTTTATGTGTTCCTTCCATTCAGGATAAATTACACTAAAATGTCTGAAAAACAGTTATAAGATAATATATTATTTACCTTAGTTGCAGAAAATATATAAAGAGAGAGAGAAAGAGCATATATATACATATATCTTGAAACTGCCCTATAGAGGCTCACAATACTCTCCCCAAGAGCCATAGTATGTTTGGGAAGAGGCTGAATGTGGGCGCCATGTTCGACCACCAAAGTGGCAAAAATAAATAAATAAATAAATAAATAAATAAGAGACAGAGAGAGAGAGAGAGAGAGAGAGAGAGAGAGAGAGAGAGAGAGAGAGAGAAGCCCCTGAAACAGCCCAAGAAGCAGGCCAAAAAGGTGGACCAGGAAGATAAGACTTTCAAGCAGAAACAAAAAGAGGAACAGAAGAAATTTGAGGATCTAAAAGCCAAGGATGCAGGGAAGGGATGCCTGGCCACAAGTGAAATTAAGAAATCTGGCAAAAAATAATCTGTTTCTCATATCTGAGATGATGGTGACACTCTTCCATTCCTATTTAAACAACTGGATTCCCTGCCATAACATCTTTGCCACTTACTGCTAGAAGGAAGTGTTATCTTGGAGCCTGTTGTACATTGTAATAAACTTTTGTAATAATAATAATGATAAAATAATAATACAATGGCAAAAAAGAGCCATAGTACATAAAAAAAAACCAATACATGCTATGTCCACCCCCTACAGGAGTGAATGGCACACACCTTTTATCCCAAGACTCTGGAGGCAGAGGCAGGCAGATCTCTGTGAGATGAAGACCACCTGGCCTACAGAGATAATTTCAGGACAGGCTCCAAAGCAATAGAGAGAATCTTGATCTCATAAACCAAAATGAAACATTAGGTATCCCCATTCCAATTGATAGTCTGAGACCCACAAATATACACTATTGCTGCTTCTCTTGGTTACACCACAGAGGTTGGAGGAAAATCTCTATTGCTGAAGGTATCTCACATGTCAGATAAAAGACTCTGAAGACCCAATAGTTCCCCTCCTCAGGGTAGCCTTTCATAGCACTGGTATATGTCTGTATCTTTCCACGGGAGTGAGGCAACAACTCTTACATACCCATATTCACATTCTGTGCTTAGAATGAAAAATATTTACCAGAGTGCAATGCAGAGTGCATTTTCTGAGTAATCGTCTTCAGAGCATTATTAAATGCCACTATAGTTCTGAGAATTCATTTTTACTGCTTTCTAACAATCAAATTCATTCTCCATATGTTTGCTTTATACTTCCTAGGGCAAACACAGTGAGATGCTTCACATGTATGTGTTCTATTACAATCACTTATGTGCAAAACATTTTATATTATATGCCCTTTCAAAATATTCTTTTCTCCTTTCTATTGTGTTTTTGTATAGAAGCTGATGTTTTTTTTAAATAGTATGTCTATTAGTAGATGTTAAGCTTTTTGATATCCAAAATGTTACATTTACATTAAATTCTTCTTATATTGTGAAATATCTTCCTAAATTTTTCAGAGACAAGGTCTCATCATGTAATGTATGCTGGTCTAGAACTCATTACATAGACCAGGCTGGCATTGAATTCAGAGATCCACCTCCCTCTGTTCCTGAAGTGTTGATATTGAAGGCATGTATGATATCATGCCAGTAGTTATTTTAATTTCTTATTAGTGTTTATGTTAGGCATATAGAGGTAAAAATGGGTATTAATTTCATGGTTACTTTGCTTTATGAAAGTGGAATGTTCCCATTGCTCTGTACACTCAAACTTTTGTAAAGTTATATGTGTGTTTTCTTAATTTTTTTCAAATATAATTCTTTACTTAATCTGTGTTCAAATCCATCAATTTAATAATTTTATACAAAGTTCTCCTAGAATAAACTTTTTTCTTCTCCAATTTACATTCTTTTTCATCTTAGGTTGCTCATACAAACATTTTATGGTAATGGAATTACTCTTACATGCATTCTTGGGTGTTCTGTCAACATTGTTTCCCTAACCATAGAGATATGAGAGGAAGATAAAGAAAAGATACAGGTTGTAGCTCTTATGCATAGTGTATGGTTTGGCTCACATATTTATGTGAACTAAGGGAACTGAAACGTGATCATTAGCCCATATATTAATGTGGACACCCATAGACAAGAGCTTGTTTTCAGGCTTTATCAGGGAAGCCTCTCTGTAGGGATAAATTCAGAGATTCATGACTCACAAAGGTGCAGAGAATAAATATTTATTGAGGTCCCAGGTCTACAAACAACATTTGCACCACTCTATCTAATGCTTAGGAAATAGTAAAGGGGTCAGAAGAATGCAACATCTGGAAGACAGAAAGAAGACACAGCACAACTATTGCAATCACAAATTAACAACAGTTGTGGAATCCCCAACCCAACACCCTTCCCTGGGACCTCCCTGAATTGACCCCAAATCTTGCTCCCTTCTGTGTACTGTCCCCAGTGAGAGCACTCCTGGAGCACTCATACACACCCACCCACTCCCACCATGAGCCTGCCCTCCCCCTACCCTGCCAAATGTTCCACTGTTGTGGTTGAGCACTGGGGCAGAGGGCAGATCCACCAACCCTGCCTGCTTCAGGGAACTACCTGGAGCAGTTCTGAGCACACTAGACATGTCTATCCATGCATGACCATGCAGAAGAAAACGACTTAAAAAATATCTTCACAGAAATGATAGAGGCCCTCAAATAGGATGTGAGAAAATCTCTTAAAGAAATGGAAGAAAAAAACAAACAAAAAATTGGAAGAAATGAAGTAATTTCTTAAAAAAGTACAGAAAGCCAAGAAAAAACAATTAAGCAGGTGAAGGAAACAGTTCAAGACTTGAAAACTGAAATAGTGATAAAGCAAACACAGACTGAAGTAATGCTGGAAATAGAAAAACTGGGTAAATGATCAGGAAGTACAGACACAAGCATAACCAACAGAATACAAGAGATGGAAGAGAGAATCTCAGGCACTGAACATAAACTGGAATAGATTCATTGACCAAAGAAAATTTAAAATCCAACAAATCCTTAAAAAAAAATCCAGGAAATATGGGACACAGCGAAAATCATTGAGAAAAATGCCTGAATCTGAACACAAACATGCCCATGAAAGTACCAGAAGTATACCGAACACAGAATAGAGTAGACAAAAGAAAAAAGACCCCCCCCCGGACACATAATAATCAAAACACCAAACATACAGAATAAAAAAAGAATATTAAGAGCAGCAAAGGAAAAGGCCAGGTAACATATAAAGGCAGACCTATCAAAATTATGCCTGAATTCTCCATGGAAACTCTCAAGCCAGAAGGTCCTGGATAGATGTGCTACAAGTAATAAGTGTCCACTGATGCCAGCATAGGCTACTAAACCCAGCAAAATCTCAATTACTACTGATGGAGAAAACAAAATATTGAATGACAAAGCCAGATTTTCCCAATACATATCTACAAAACCAGCCCTACAGAAAGTCTTAGAAGGAAAACTACAACCCAAGGAAATTAACTACGCTCACAAACATATAGCAAATAGATAATCCCACTTCACCAGAACCCAAGAGTAAAGCAGGGCAAATATATTCACGCTACCACGGGCAACAACAAATCTAAAACAAACAAGCATTAACAGTCAATGGTTCTTACTTTCCCTCAATATTAATGGTCTTAATTCGCCTATAAAAAGACACAGGCTAAAAGAATGGATAGGAAGACAGAATCCATCCTTCTGCTGCATACAAAAAACACACCTAAGCTTCAAAGACAGACATTACCACAGGGTAAAGGGCAGGGGAAGGAACATCCAATCAAAGGGACCCAAGAAGCAAGCAGGTGTGGCTATCCTAATATCTAACAAGGTAGACTTCAAACCAAAATCAATCAAAAGAGATGAAGACAGTGATTTCATATTCATCACAGGAGAAATCCATCTGCATAAAGTCTCAATGGAATCTTGAAATTCACAGTGGATTGAACTTTAAGAAACCATCCTGAGTGAGGTAACTGAGTCACAAACTTGGAATATGGTAAGTACTCAATCATATATGGATTTAAGACATAGAGCAAATGATCACCAGCCTATAATCCACACAGTCAGAGAAACATGGATGCAAGGAGGATTCTTAGAGTTTCATATAAGGTCCCTCTCAAAAGGGGAAACGGACAAGATCTCCAGAGCAGTGGGGGGGGGCAGTGAGTGGAGAGGGAACTAGGAGAAAGAGAAGGGGAGGAGACGAATGCACATGGGACTAGGAAAATTGAGTCAGGGGAGGAATATGTGAGAGAAAAGAGAGAGACAGAGAGAGATAGACAGAGAGAGAGAGAGAGAGAGAGAGAAAGAGACAGAGAGAGACAGAGACTACCATAGAGGGGGTCATTATAGGTTTGAAGAGTAAACTGTACCTAGAGAAGTGTGCATAAACCTTCAAGACTGACCCCAACTAACAATTTCAGCAACAGTGAAAGGCTACCATAAATTCCCTTTCCTGATAATGAGATCAAAGACTAACTTATTCACGATCATGGAGTCATTTTCTAGTAGCTGATGCAAACTCCCAAAACTAAACAATGAGCCTGAACTGGAATCCAGATGCAGAGCAGATGAATAACACCAGGATGCAGAAACCCATAGAGACAACTAACCTGATCAAGGAGGAGCTAATGTGCCCCCAGACTGATAGGGGAAAATTGAGAGGGAAATTGGGAAGGAGGGAGGAAGAGTGAACTGGTATCGATACGCAAATAAAAACAAAAATAATAAAAAAAATAAGTTTCTTTGAAAAAGCACAACATTAAAAAAAAGAAGGGTTCTGCGAAAAATACATAAACAACAAACAAATAAACAAACAAAAAAAAAAACAGTTGCTACTTGGAGTTCACTTTCAGCAAACTGGCTTTTGGTGAAAATAAATAATAGTACAGAGATGGATGTTGAGGTTCAAGCTTCAAGCTGAAGATCAGAAAAAGCAAAGCAGCCAAACTAGTAGATCTTACCTCTACCCAGCTGAAATGGCAGTGCTGTCTCCAGGAATTCTCAGAGCAAAAAGCTCTCAGTTTCTGTTGCCTCCTCCTTTTATTCCTCTCTCTACCCAGCCATATCCTCCTGTCTGCACCTCCCTAGAGCTGGGATTAAAGGTGTGTACTCTGTTACTGCTTTATGCTAATTAATATTCTTGGGAGATCTCTCTGAAATCTGAGAGATTATCAGCCTTTGTTTACTGTGATTAAAGGTGTGTGTCAACACTGCCTGGCTTCTATGCACAATGAGTATGGCTGCTTTGCTATTTTGATCTCCAGAGGCTATATAAATCATTCGCAGTAAATCAACAAAGGCCTTGTCCATGGTTTGAGGGAGGAACCATGGGACCCTACTCCTTACTGCTAAACTACTAGTTATTACTAGATTTGCAGAATGGGAACATTGTCTTCAGTCTTGTGTGATCTTATTGGTCAACACATCAGGTTCCACTTGATCTTAATCATTCTAAATCTGTGGTTGCACAGATGGGCCTTTGTAAAATCAGTGGGTCACAAAAAAACAAATGGCACTTAACAAATTAAATAAAAATTTTCTCAAATTAAACACATTAGTTAAAGGGGTAAACTAATAAAGTCACCAGACCCTCCCTCAGACCCCTGGTTTAGTAGCCATGATAGGCTACAGAAAAGACATGTAGGACTCTGATTCAGTACGTTACTCAAAGAAACTCCAGATTCCATGACCTTCCAGAGCCTAATGTCAAAACTGAACACAAAGAAAGTCCAGATGGCCCCTAGCCTCTTTGATGCTTGGTTCCTGAGAACTGTTTGGCCACAAAAGAAAGTTAGGAGAGACCAAAACCTCTCCTGTAATCTCCAGGATACAGTTCTAAAAACTACTGGTACCAATGAACAACAGGGTACCTGTAAGTAACAAGACAAAGCCATAGAAACCACAGAATATTTCCTGTCAGTATTGACCAATGAGTATACTTAGTGCACAGGTATGTCATGCAAAATATGACTTTGAGAATTTCTCGGTTGTTTCCCAAATGTCATCCAATTAGAAACCAGCCCATACTCCTGATGTAATCCTGTGATGTTTGCCTTTAAAACTGACAGTAGACAAGGAACTCCTTTACTCTGATGGATGCTGAGTCAGTCAGGTAGATGAGGTCCCTGTCATGGATGGATGAACAATAAAAAGCATGCATTTGCATCATTGGGTCTGTCTCTACCTGGTTGTCTTTGGGGATCTTCACAACTTAGGCACAATGGTTAGTAAATCCATAGTCTCACTGTTTGTCAACCTCCTCGAGAATTAGCTTATATTGGCCTAGAACGCATTGTAAATAGAAGAAATTTTTTTTGAAAAATTAAATGGGTTTTGATAATTTTAATGTCAGTGTTACTGCTTTTCATTTTTCTATCTCTCACTCTACCCTCCAATTTTTCTTGTGTGTCATCCAGTCTCAACTCTCCCTTATAATGACACATCTATGAGTGGTAGGATTTTTTGTTCAGTTGCTTAACTAATTTCATATTAATAAATTGGATTGATATTGAGATATACATGTAGGCTTATGTAATTGAAAGGAGTGTTTCATGGAAATATCAGGTTAAAAACTGTATCCTTTGAATAATATTATTGTCTTTTAAAATTGATCTTTATTTAAATTGAAAACAATCTTAGTTTATATTTTTCCCATTTCAGTTTCCTCTCCCTCCCACCAATCCCCATCCCATTCCACATCCACTCCACAGGTAGGGGGAGGCCTCACATTTAGGGCAGGACATAGGCCCTACCATGTGTATCTAGGCTGAGAGGTTGTCCCTCTTTAGAGAATAAGCTGCCAAAGTCCATTCCTGCACTAGGGATAAGTACCGGTTCTACTGCCAGAGGTTCCATAGACTGCCTGGTCCTTGAAACTATCATGTAAGTTCATGGTGCCTAGTTCAGTGCTATGTTGGTTCCACAGCTTTCAGACTGCTGTCCCTGAGTTCCCACTTGTTCAGGTCAGGTATTTCTTTGGAGTTCCCCATTATTGTATTAACCCATTTTCTCACTGCTCTTCCCTATCTCCAATTGGATTACAGGAGTTTGGCTCAGTGTTTATCTGTGGTTCTCAGCTTCTGCTTCCATCAGATAATGGGCGAAGACAATTATGGCATTTATGGTACTAATCAATCTCATTATATGAGAAGGGAATTTAAGGTGGCTTCTCCACTATAGGTTAGATTCTTAGTTGGAGTCATTCAACTTGTGGCTCTCGAGATGTCCCTAGTGCCATATTTCTCGTTAAATGCATAATGGCTCCTCTATTAAAGTATCTCTTTTCTTTCTCTGCCTCTCTCTTCTTTCCCCAACTAGACAGTCATGATTTCTCATGTTCTTCACCCCCTGCTCTTTCCCCTACCTTCATCCCATATCCCCAATGCTCTCAATTTGCTGAGGAGATCTTGTGTATTTCCTCTTCTCTGGGTGTCCATGTATGTATCTCTTAGAGTTCTCCTTTTTTCCTAGCTTCACTGGGGTTGTGGATTACAGCCTGGTTATCCTTTGTTCTTGTGCAACATAAACTTATGAGTACTTGCCATGTTTTTCTTTCTGTGCCTGTGTTACCTCACTCAGGATTCTTTCTTCTACTTCCATCCATTAGCCTGAATATTTCATTTATCTGCTGAGTTGAACTCCACTGTATAAATGTATTCCTATTTCTTCAGCCATTTGCTGCTTGAAGGGCATCTAGGTTGCTTCAAGGATCTAGCTATTACAAAAATGTTGCTATGAACATAGTTAAACAGATGTTCTTGCCTTATGAATGCATATCCTTTGGGCATAAGACTAAGAGTGGAATTTCTGGATCAAATGGTAGACTAAATGATACCCATTTTCCTGAGGAATCACCATGCTGATTTACAAAGTGGCTGTGCAAGTTTACATTCCCACCAACAATGGAAGAGTGTTCCCCTCTTTCCACATACTCTACAGCTTAAACTTTCATTGGTATTTTTGATTTTACTTATTTTGACAGGATTGAGATGGTATCTCAGAGTTGTTTTGATTTGCATTTCTGTTCGTGCCGACCCCTGCCAGCAAGGAAGACACGACTCCAGGAAGATCTTCTTCATGCAGTTTTAATCAGGATCCTTGAAACATTTTCTTCTGACCTGCAACACCCCGGGGAAATGCCTGCACTGGCTTAAATATCCTTGTGCTAACCAACCCCAGTGAGCTTCATGAACACTGAAGATAGGCTACTCTAACGTGGAGGTAGACAGGCTGAATGGTCTTAACCAAATAAGAGCTTGTTTATGCCAGAGAGACCTCACCCTTGGGGAAGTGGAAAGCGGAAGCGAGTGCCATCCTTAAGGCATGGCACTTAGGCTCTCTAGAGTTCCCCCTTTTTGTTTTAATAACGCATCAGGCAAGGGTAGTGGCCTGGTCTCCGGTAAAGCAGTGGACATTGCAATGACTCTGAATCCTGGTAGTCAAACAAGTCAGTGCCATACCCGTCCGACATCTTTTTCCTGGAGGTGGGGCCTCAGACGCCAACCCACATGCACCCAGACTTGCCCTCCTCAGAGTTGCTCTCTTCCAGAGCTAACTTGGAGTGCAGTCCTAAGCCATAGAACCTGAGCGTGAAGGATCAACTCTTGTTCATGACTGCGAGCCATGCTTGGGGAGACTGTCCTGCCTCAATGGCTGTAAATGTCTGGACAACCATAGCTGCATACCACTTCTGAGCATACCTCATCTTGCAAAGGCAACACAGTCCCATGAAGGAGATAAGCAACAAGAGGACAGCCATGGCTCCCATTCCCGCCCACTCTTTCAGATGATCCATGGCAATGGGAACCATGATGACAATCTGGCAGCCAGTCCCGCATCCACACGTGTTGAGTTTACTGCAACGGTGGCCACTAGCAGCTGTATCATTCCTAAAAGATAGCTAGAAAACTGTCACGACAGATTAGTAGCACGTGTAAAGTTCTCATACTGAATGCTGGTAACACACAAACCTGGATATTTCATTTCACATCCCAATTGGGCCAGCTGCCACAAGGTATCTATTTGCTCCTGCACCCGATCAATTCTTTGGTTTACAATCATTAAACCTCCTTTTAGTTGAGCACCAATTGTGGATTGAGCATCCAAGGCCGTAGCCACATTCTTGGACAACTCATTTATCTTAGAGGCTGTCTGCACCGATGTGTTCATAGCCACGGCATCCGTGACTGAATCCAAAACTGCAAAAGAGATAGCTGCAACTATGTGTGCTTAATGCCAAAATCTCTTTCTGCTGCCTCTACCAAACAGGCCATAAAATCTGAAAATGGTTCCATTGGGCCTTGCAGTATCTTGGTGAGGTTACCATTCACCTTTCCCTTATTAGGTAATGACTTCCATGCTTTTATGGCAATCTGATTTACTTGTTCAAGACTTAAGTCATTTTGTAAGGCTTTCCAGACCTCAGGGCAAAAGAAGTGCCCTGTACCTGGGCCCTGCCCTTCTTCACACTGATCAGGAGAAGGCGCCGAAAGCATTGTTCCAGGAGGGTCCCGCCCCTCTCCACATGGCCATTTCTCCTCTCGCTTCCCATTCTGCCCCTTAAGGGATTGTTTCTGAAACTTTTCTATGAGGGCTTGCAATTCTTCCTCAGAATCTGTTTCATCCATACCTGACTCTCCTGTGCTTCAACCTTTTCTGATCTTCCTTCTTGTAACATTTCTATCTCAGCTTTCCCTTTTTCCATCACAGCTTTACAGTACCTCTTGCCTTCAATACAGCTATGCACTAATTTCCAAACAGGTCAGACTCTGGAATGTAGTGTCCCTTGTTCCCAAGCAAAGTCAAGATCCCTGCCTAACTTGTCCCACCCCGCTAGCGTGAGTTCTCCCGAAACTGCGAACCAAGGTGCAATGACATCGCATTTGCTCAGGAATCTTTCTAGTGTGCTTTTCTTTATCTTAAATTTCTTTGACAAAAGTAGCTCCTGAAGAGAGAGAAAAATTGGATGAGACTGAGAAGTGACCATTTTGAAAATTTTACTTTCGGGACATTAGAAACTCTTGCTCAATTCCTGAGACTTTATTGCTGCTTATTTCCGTGGTCTTTAACTTGTTCCCAACTTACCTGGGTCTTTTTATTGCTCCTTACCGGAGACCTTATTGCCTCTTTACAGAGGGCCTTAAATTTGGTCACAACTTACCTTGGGAACTTGCCAGCACTGCCCTGGCTGCAAGAAGTTCTGATCTGAATAATTCCCAGTACTGGCCACCATTTGTGCCTGGTGCCTGCCCTCTCCAGCAAGGAAGAGGCGACTCTGGGAAGATCTTCTTCATGCCGTTTTAATCAGGAATCTTGAATATGCTTCCTCTGACCCGCGAGATACTGGGGGACCCCTGAACAGGTTTAAATACCCTTGCGCTAACCAACCCCAGTGAGCTATGTGGACCCTGCAGATAGGCTACTCTAACGCGGAAGCAGAAGGGCTGAACAGACTTAACCAAATAAGGGTTTTTTTATGCCAGAGAGCGCTCACCCATGGGGAAGTGGAAGGTGGAAGCCAGTGCCATCTTTAAGGCGTGGCACTAAGCAGCTCTCTACAATTTCCTTTACAACTAAGAATATTGAACAATCTCTTCAGTGCCTTTTAGCCAGTTTAAATTCCTCATTTGAGAATTCTCTATTTAGTTCTGCACTCAATTTTCATTGGGATATTGGTGGTTTGGTGACTACCTTCTTGAGTTCTTTGTATATTTTGAAGATCAGTCCTCTATAAGTTGAGGGATTGGCAAAGTTCTTTTGCCATTCTGTGGGCTGCTCTTTTGTCTTATTGACTTTGCCTTATAGATGGTTCTCAATTTGAGCAGATCCCATTTATTAATTGCCAATCTCTGTCAGTGCTACTGGTGTCATGTTCAGGAAGTAATCTGTATGCCAATAAGTTTAAGGGTACTTCCCATTTTCTCTTTTAAGAGGTTCAGTGTGGTGAATTTATGTTGAGTTCTTGATCCATTTGGACTTACATTTTGTACATGCGGAAAGATATGGATGTATAGGCAATTCTCCACATGTCAGCATCCACTTACATCAGCACATTGTGTGGAAGATGCTTTCTTTTTTTCCATTGTAAAATATTTTTTTCTTTGTCAAAAGTCAGGTGTTCATAGGTGTGAGGGTCAATGTTTTCAATTTGATTCCATTGGTCTACCATTCTATTTTTGTGCCAATACCAAGATGTTTTCAGGACTATAGCCCTATAGTAAAGGTTGAAGTCATAAATGGTGATGCCTGTAGAAGTTCCTTTATTGGACAAGGTTGTTTTGGCTACCATGGGTGTTTTCCTTTTTCACCTAAGGTTGAACATTGTTCTTTCAAGATCTGTGAAGAATGTACTGGGATTTTGATGGGGATTGCATTGAATCTGTAGATTGCTTATGGCAAGATTGCCATTTTTATCCAAGATCATGGGAGATTTTTCCATTTTCTGGGATCTTCTTTAATTTCTTTCTTTAAAGACTTAAAGTTCTTATTATACAAGTCTTTAGCTTGTTTTGTCAGAGTTACCCCAGGATATTTTATGTTGTTTGTGGCTATTGTAAAGGGTGATGTTTCTCTGATATCCTCGTCACCCCAAATATCTCCTATATATAAAACATCTACTGATTTTTTTAAAATCAATCTTGCATCCTGCCACTTTTCTGAAGATGCTTATTAGCATTAGGAATTTTCATTGTTGAATATTTTAGGTCACTTATGTAAACTATTATGCCACCTGCAAATAGGGATAGTTTGACTTTTTTTCCCAACTTATATCCCTATGATTTCATTTTGTTGTCTTGTTGTTCTAGCAAGAACATCAAGTACCATATTCAAGAGAGATATATAGAGAATGGACAGCCTTGTCTTGTTCCTGATTGTAGAGGACTCACCTTAAGCTTTTCTCCATCTAGTGTGCTGTTGGCTGTTGGTTTACTCTATATTGGTTTTATTGTGTTTAGGTATATTCCTGTTATTCCCGATCTCTCCAAGACCTTTGTCATGAAACATTGTTAGATTGTTTCAAAGGCTTTTTCAGCATCTAGTGAGATGATCATGTGATTTTTTTCACATAAAGAAATATAACTTATTTATTGACCACTGTGTATCATGATTTACAATAAAGTAAATATGCAGGTGGAGAACATTCTGATACTACAAATTTAACTTTCTGGCTCATTGAACCAGAACCCAAGTACTGAAAAGATTGATCTTACCAGGAAGGAATGAATCAGGGTAAAGGAAAAGCATGCAAGTCTTTAATTAATATTACCAAATTTGTTCATTCATGTCAGTGTGTCTGAAATTGCAAACATCTTTTGTAACTTTTATTACAAAACTTTTTATTACAAAACTTTTATTTGTATCTTTTATTACATTTCTATAGCAAACAGATAATTCACAAATCATGAACTTTTAGTAGATTTCAACTTTCTACAAAGGAATGGTTCACAAGAGGAACCTTTACATGCATAGGTAAGTGTTTTTGTTTGGTTTTAAGAGACAGAGATTCTCTATGTAGTCCAGGATGACCTAGTCTAAACCAGAGATTAATCTGCCTTCAGAGTGCTGGGAATAAAGGCACACACAGACAATCACACCCAGCTCAAGTCTTGTTATTACACTGAAACTTTGTCTAATTCCATTTTTTGAAGGGACAGATTGTTAAAAACAAAATGTTTTATATAAATGATTATATTGATATTACATAACTTCTGATGGGCTTGCTGTAAAACTACCCAATAAATTACAGAATCAAATACTTATAATCTAAAAAGTTATGATTACAGGAATATGTTCACAATGACAAACCTTATCAACCTGCTTTATTTTAAGTATGGATTTTCAGCATTAAAAAACAGACAAATAAACAAACAAAAAACAGGAGAAAGCAAAAACTTTATGTGTCTTATGCATACAGATGACTACCAAGAAGAAACCCATAAAGGTCTTTCTGTGTCTCAGTGAAAAAGAAGTTCTGGTTGACTACTCACTCTAAGATCTTCCCAGCGTTTAAGAAAAGCTGTTCTTCCATAATCTCATAGTTCCTGATACTTTGGCTCTCATAATCTCTCCTTCTTCCACAATATATTTTGTATATGTATCCATTGGGGCTTGTCTTCACAACAGAAATTTGATTAATGGTCCCTTTTGGTTGCACATAGACATTTCCTTGATGAGGGATGAAGGCTACATTTTTTTCCAGTATAAGGAAAAATGTTTAAGATTGTTGCTAGTGATTATGCTGGTTTAGTAAATTAGTGGTTGTAGATTCTACTCCAATATAGTGGTACCCAAAAATGCTATGCAAGTATTGACATAGGTAGACAAGCAAAAGTTCTACCCAGCTATGACTCTTATGAACCATATTGATGACCAATATGTCATCAATTGATGATTTTAAGAGTACAAAAGTGGCACAAATATCTTTGTAATATACACAGTTCACTCTTTGGACTTTAAACCTATACAATAATATGCAGTCAGCATGCCTTGTACTGAAAACCTAGTTAACTACACAGAGCTGTGGTCATGTATTCTTAGTTTTATAACTCAGGGAATAATCTTAGATTGTGATAGATATTAATTTAAGTCAGACACTGAATCTTATGTTTACTGTGCTCCTTTGTGCAATGATGATTTGGGTTTGAACGTGAAATCTCCAAATAATTATTTTGTTAAGAAGTTTCTTTCCTGTAATTCTCTTTTAAAATTTTTATACAATTTGTTAGTCTGATCCTTACAAATTTGTACCATCACAGAAGATTGTCTCACTACAAAAGCTCTACTCCCTTAGCAGTTACCCAATCCTAACTTCACTTTTTGCCACAAGATTTATCAGTCATAGAGATTGTACTTTTCCTTGTAATGAAGCCATTCATTACATAATCTTGATATTTGGTAATTATCAGATATGTCTTTGCAAGTGTTTTCAATAGTCTGATGGTTTTCTCTTATTTAAAGGGTTGTTTATAGCCAAGTATACATGTACTATACATGAATTATTACTGCAAAACTGAAGCCTGACCCTTCTTGTCTAACATGTATTTGATTTTGCTCCCTTATTCTGTGGTAGCCACTTTACTCTGTATGAGTTCTACTGCTTTAGATCCACATATGTCATAATGTATATCATATTTGCCTTTTTATCTGTTTCTCATTTCACATGACATAATGGCACTGGTTCATCCATGCTGTAGCAAATGTGTTATTTAATTGATGTACCTGTGTATTTTTTGCCTCAGATGTGTGACATTTATCTATGATAATGTCATACATCTTATGATAAACACATAAATCCACACACAATTAAAATTATTCTGTCAAGATAATTATACAAATTATCTTCATGTACTAATTTAATATGCAATGGATAGACATGTCTAAATGTAAAAATTGTATATGTTGCTTTCTGCAATTATTATATTAGCTTATGTTGCCAACAACATTCATACTAAAACTCCAACCTCATATAATCCTCACACACTCATAATGGGAAACTTCAACACAACACTCCCACCACTAGACAGGACCAACAATCAGAAACTCAACAATGAAACAAAAGAACTAACAGAAGTTATGTCTCAACCGTGTTTAACAGACATCTATAAAACATTCCTTCCAAACACAAAAGAATATACCTTCTTCTCTCCTCCACATGGAACCTTCTCTAAAATTAAACATATACTAAGTGTCATAACAAACCTCAACAGATACAAAAGAATTGGAATTGCTTCCTGTATCTTATCAGACCACCATGCTTTAAAATTGGAATTCCACAACAACACAAATCACAGAAACCCTGCAAACTCAAGGGAACTGAACAATGTGCAATTGCACCACATCTGGGTAAAAGAAGAAATAAAGAAAAAAAATTAAGGACTTCATAAAATTCAACAAGAATGAGGACACAACATACCCGAACTTATGGGACACCTTGAAAGCAGTGTTACAAGGGAAGTTCATTGTACAAAGTGGCCATATGAAGAAAACAGAGGATAGTCACATTAGAGAATTAACAACTCAAATGAAAGTCTTAGAACAAAAAGAAGGAAACTCCCTCACCCCGGAGGAGTAGACACCAAGAAATAATCAATCTGAGTGCTGATATCAATAAAATAGAAATCAGGAAAACAATATCAAAATTCAATGCAACAAAGAGATGGTTTTTCAAGAAAATCAAGATGGGCAAACCTTTATCCAAACTAATGAAAAAAACAAAGAAAGAGAACATGAAAATTAACAAAATCAGAAATGAAAAGGGGGCATGCAACAGACACAGAGGAAATCCAGACATCTTTCAGGTCATACTTTGAAAATCTGTACTCCACAAATTTTAAAAATTCAAAGGAAATGGACAAATTTCTGGATAACTATCACTTACCAAAATTAAACCAAGAACAGAAAAACAACTTAAATAGACCTGTAACCCCTAATGAAATAGAAGCAGTTATCGAAAGGCTTTCAACCAAAAAAAAAAAAAAAAAAAAAAGCCCAGGATCAGATGGCTTCTGTGCAGATTCTACCAGAAATTCAAGCAAGAGCTAATTCCAATACTCCTCAAATTGTTCCACACAATAGAAACAGAAGGCTCATTACCAAACTCCTTCTATGAGGTCAAAATCACCTTGGTACCCAAGCCCCAGAAAGATACAAGTAAGAAAGAAAACTACAGACCAATATCCCTGATGAACATCGATGTGAAAATACTCAATAAAACACTGGCAACTCGAATCCAATAATACATCAGAGAAATCCTCCACCATGACCAAGTAGGCTTCATCCCTAGGTTGCAGGGATGGTATAACATATGGAAATCTATCAATGTGATCCACCACATAAACAAACTGAAAAAGGAAAACCACATGATCATCTCCCTAGATGATGAAAAAGCCTTTGACAAAATTCAACACCCTTTCCTGATAAATGTCTTGGAGAGAACAGGGATAACAGGAACATACCTAAACATAATAATACAGTAAACCAACAGCCAACATCAAACTGAATGGAGAGACACTTAAGGTGATTCCTCTAAAATCAGGAACAACACCAGGCTGCCCTCTCTCTCCGTATCTCTTCAATATTGTACTTGAATTTCTAGCTAAAACTATATGACAACAAAAGGAGATCAAAGGGATACAAATTGGACAGGAAGACGTCAAATGTCTCTATTTGCAGATGATATGATAGTTTACATAAGCGACCCAATAAAATCTACCAAGGAACCATACAGCTAATAAACACCTTCAGTAAACTAGCAGGATATAAGATAAAATACAAAAAAATTATTAAGTTGACAAAGAGGTTGAGAAAGAAATCAGAGAAACATCACCCTTTGCAATAGCCACAAACAACATAAAGTATCTTGGGGTAAAGCTTAGCACACATGTGAAAGACCTGTACAATAAAAACTTTGTATTTTTAAAGAAATAAATTAAAGAAGATACAAGAAAATGGAAAGGTCATCCATGCTCGTTGATAGGAATGATAAATATATTAAAAACGGTGATCTTGCTAAAAGCAATCTACAGATTCAATGCAATCCCCATTAATATCCCAGCACAATTATTCACTGACCTTGAAAGGATAATAATCAACTGTGTATGGAAAAACAAAGACCCAGGATAGCCAAAACAACCATGTACAATAAAAGAACTTCAGGAGGCATCACCATCTCTCACTTTAAGCTCTACTACAGAGCTATAGTTCTGAAAACAGCCTGGTATTTGCCAAAAAGAATAGACAGGCAGACCAATGGAATCGAATTGAAAACACTGATATTAATGCACACACTTATGAATATCTGATTTTCTAAAAAAAGCTAAAAGAATACAATGGTGGGAGGAAAGCATCTTCAACAAATGGTGCTGGCACAACTGCATGATGGTGTGTAGAAGACTGCAGATAGACCCATGTCTATTGCTATGCACAAACTCAAGTACAAATGGATCAAAGACCTCAACATAAATCTAGCCACACTGAACCTCTTAGAAGAGAATGTAGGAGGTACCTTGAACAAATTGGTATAGGAGACTGCTTCCTGGACATAACTCCAGTAGCAGAGACACTGAGATCAACAATTAATAAATGGGACCTCCTCAAACTTAGAAGATTCTTTAAGGAAAAGGACACAGTTGACAAGACCAAATGGCAGCCCACAGACTGGGCAAAAATCTTCACCAATCCTACATCTGGCAGAGGGCTGATCTCCAAAATATACAAAGAAATCAAGAAACTAATGAAGAAAACACCAAATAGCGCTATTAAAAAATGGGATACAGAAATGTATAGAGAACTCTCAATAGAGGAAATAAAAGGTTGAAAGTCATTTAAAAACTGCTCAACATCCTTATCTATCAGAGAAATGCATATGAAAACAACTTTGAGATACCATCTTACTCCTGCCAGAATGGTTAAAATTAGAAAAACCAATGACATGTTATGCTGGAGAGAATATGGAGAAAGGGGAACACTCCTCCACTGCTGGTGGGAGTGCAAGCTCGTAGAGCCATTTTGGAGATCGGTATGGTGGTTCCTCAGGGAAATGGGAATTAGTATACCACAGGACCCAGCCATTTCTCTCTTAGGTATATGCCGAAATTATCCATATCCATGCAAGAAAGACATGTGCTCAATTATGTCCACAGCAGAATTATTTGTAACAGCAAGAACCTGGATGAAACCTAAATGCCCCTCAACTGCAGAATGGATAAAGAAGATGTGACACATCTACACAATAGAATATTACTCTGCAGAAAATAATAAAAGAATCTTGAAATTCGCAGGCAAGTGGATGGAAATTGATGAAGCAATCCTGAATGAGGTAACCCAGTCACAAAAAGAAGAACATGGTATGTACTCACTCATATATTGATTTTAGACCTAAAGCAAAGGATCACCAGCCAATAATTCACACTGCCAGAAAACTAAGATGCAAGGTGTATTCTAAGAGACTAATATAAGGTCCCTCAAAAAAGGGGAAATGTATAAGTCCCCAAGAATACATCGAAAGTGGGGGAGCAGTGAATGGAGAGACAACCAGGAGAAGGGGAAGGGGAGGAGAATAAAGTACGTGCAACTAGGAAGAGAGTGCCAAGGTAGGAATAGGAGACAGAAAAGAAAGAGAGAGAACATATAATAGGGAGCCAGTATTGGTTTGAAGAGAAAACTGAACCTAAAGAAAGGTCTAGAGACCTACAACTAACAATTTGAGCAACCATGGAAAGGCTATCATAAATGCCCTTTTAGTGAGATCATCAATGAAATTATCCACTATCATGGAGCCCTCATCTAATACCTGTTGGAAACATAAGCAAACACCCATAACTAAACACTCAGTCGAACCAGACAAAGAGAGAGAGAGAGAGAGGACAAGACCATGCTACAGAAACACACAATTAGAGCTGACCTAAAAAAGGAGGAGATATTGGGTCCCCCAGAGTGATAGCTTGGAATCCAGCATGGCACTGACTCAGACCCTCTGAATATGATTCTCAGCTCAAAGGACTGACCAGTCTAAGGGACCTCAGACAGTAGAGCCAGGATATATTCCTGGTGGACAACCCCTCCCATGGAGGGAGACTCCCTTAACCAGAGACAGGAGAGAAGTCCTAGTACCTACTTAAAATGACTTGACAGATTTACATGACCCCACCTGGATAGCATAGACCTACATGTAGAATGGGGGTGGGGAGATGGGAGAGGAGGGTTGTCAGGATGCATGTGGGGGGGGGAAAGAGTATAAGAGTGAGAGAGGGAGGAAGGGAGAGGAAACTGGGATCGACATGTAAAAATTTTAAATTTAAATTATATTATTAATAAAAAAGAACATATTTTTTGGATAACTATCATTTAACAAAACAAGCAAGCAAGCATGAAAGCAAACAAAAGCAAAATACACAAAATGCTGGTCTCCCAGGAATATGAACTGAACATGACCTAACACCTTTTACTGAATTTCATGGAACAAGTGTCTTGTGATGGTAGGAAAGGCAACAACATTCACCACTAGAGTTCGATTAAGAACAACGTCTTGATGTCATTATAGTCTAAAATATTTTAAGGACATTCTTATATTGATATTATTTATTCCCCTTATAACACCCACATTCTACTGGGACCCATTATGGTTATTTTAGAATATGATCTGTAATTCTGTTTCACATACAGAGTTTCTTTTAAGAAAGTTTATGACAAGACTATGCATAGCTAAGCTGAATACTTGGTTTGTGTGAGTCCAGGTGGATTCCTCCAAGTATCTGGGTATATCCGTCTGGAGGGAGTGCTCTGAAGAAGACTAATAGGTACAAAACTAACAAACACACTGTCATTCTTTTTCCTTCTAAATCTCTGGAAAACTGAGAGAAACGCGACTGTTCTCTGAGAGTGTGTTATGGTTTCAATGAGAATGTTCAGATACCATGCCTGCCTACTCTCATATCTCCCAGAAGAAAAAAGTACAGGCATGACCTGTTGGCCAGTCTTCCTAGCATACAGAGCTTCTAAATATGAAGCACAGCACACCATGCTCTTGAGTATTCCCAGAAGCAAGAACACTGATTTCTTAGGTCTGCACTCTCTGTGTCTTTTTATTAGCTCCTTCTGCACAGAGACCCTGTTATTTTAAATGATTACTGTCCAGTCTAAGGTAATGTGTTAACAAAACATAGTTCACAGGGTTCTACTATATAAGTAGTTGTTTGAGTGCAATAAAGCAGACACGGTTCCTTGAAATTGCATCTGGTGTGGTTCTTCTCCATGCCATTTACCAACCCATGGGCACTGTGGTCTTAGGGAGATTCCTCCATAATTACAGCAACAGTGCCCAGCCACAGTGGATCCTTATCCTTCTGGAAGTGTTGCCAAATAACCTTTTGCAAGTTGCTTCTGTTCATAGTGCTTTATTCCAACAATAGAAAGGTTACTATTAATGAAGTTAGTACAAGAAACTGAGCTGCTTCTATGAAGAATCAGACCATGTTGCATTTTGGTAGAATGCAGAAGACTTTGGAATATTCTATTAGGAAAGCAATTGCATAGTGTAAACAGAGCTGTCTTATTGGAGTTTGGAGGACAGAAGTGGTGAGAGCAAACTAATAAGGTCCAGTTGAAACAATATGGACAATTTGGTTAAAAACTGTCTCTGTGACATTATGGCAAAAATCTGTTGTTGAATCAAGGGTAGATTAAACACTAAGATATCTGGAAACCTTAAGAAACCATAGTGTGAAGCTGTAGACGTAGATCCTGTGTTGCTTTCATTGTCCCTAGATGTTGAAGATGCAAAAACAGTAGCTATTTGTGAAAAGGAATGCATATAGGTGATAGAAAAAAAACAGAAATATTGTTCTTCTGTAGCCATCAAAGATGGAAGAGACTAAATATCTAAACTTTTTCAAATGAAAGGCCCAGCCACTGATTATGGATCTACATTATTTGTTGTTTGGCCTGCTGGGTTTTGGATTTGCTTTTGCCCAGTAATCCACTGCTCTGTCCTCATTCCTCCATTTTGTAATAGCAGTGATTATTCTGTGTACACATAGGAATTTTTAATTTGCTTTTTCATTTTACAATTAAGAGATTGCCTTGGTCCAAGAAAAGCCTTTAGAATTTAGACTGTTTTCATGGTTTTTGAGACAGGATCTTTCTACTATGTAGCTCTGATTATCCTAGGACTCCTTAGGTAAACTAGTCTGGCTTCAAATATACAGAGCTTCACCTGCCTTCATTCATGAGTACTGGTATACAAGGGATGTACCATATTCATGCCTTAGACTTCAGATTTTAAACATTGTTGAGGTACTGAAAGACATGTATTTTTGAAGTTGAACTAAATGCAGATTGCATTAAAATAGGAGTATGACCATATGAGGTCCAGAGAGTACTGTGCTGGTTTGAGTAAGAATGCCCCCCTATAGGCTTGGGTGGTATTGCTATATGGGATGTTTTGGTGAAGTGATCTTACTAGAGGAAACATATTACTGAGGACAGGCTGTGAGAGTAGGCCTCTCTCTACTACTAGTTCACTTTCTCTATTTCGTGCTTGTGATTCAAAATGTGAGTTCTCACCATCCTTCTCACATGAAAAAATGTAAAACACAGTTACAATACAGAGTGTTAGTCTTAGTATGAATACACAATGCATGATTTAAAAATGAAATAATTAAATGAAGAAATTAGCAACTTAACCATTATTGATGCACTGTTAATTATCATTTTGATAACTCTTTGTTTATCTTTAGAAGAGCTGTTTGATATGGGTGCCAGGATGCAGGCCTTAGAGAAACTTATGAAAGCAAATCATAGGAATATTCATGGCCAGGCAGAGGAATTTAATAGAGAACCAGTGTTACAAGACCTCTAATGCACATATCATTTATTTCTACTTTTAATTTTGGTCTTTTCTCATAAATGTAAGTTTGCCAACATATTGGCTTTGAGGGTTTTCCTGATGTATTTTATTCTCTCTTTTACAGCTCTTCTATTATCCAGTATCCAGAACAATGTGATTTTTTTTTTTTACAATATGCATTGGGCTCTTTAATTGCCCTGGAACAAGTCTTCCATGGTCACAGGAAAGGACTGAACTGAATTTGGCATAGGGTTTTGTGTAGGGCCTGAGCAGAGGTTCCTCAGGGTGTTTCCCAATTGCAGGTATTTCCTTGAAACCTGTTGTTGAATCAAGGGTAGGTGGAAAGCACTTACAGAAGCTCAGGGCCAGAGGATTCAGAGAGACTGCACAGTTTTAGATGGCACGACATCCTTGTCCAGAGTCTTCATGCTGGCATGAGAATGTAGGCCTGGGCATGGAAAGTGATCATCTTGGTTTGTAGGCCTTGAGCTTCCTTGGCTTGGAGCTTTGGATATGGGCTCTTAGGGCTTGCAGCCACAACTGTTATCCTCATCACGTCAAGAGTTTTTCCTTAATGGGCTTGTGAGACATAGCACCTGGAAGACAGCTCCTCCCTTCTCTTTCCAAAACCAGTTTTACCTAGGCAATCCCTCAAACAGATACATATGCAAATAGCTGGGACACAAATATTAATTTGGCTTTTCCTCTTGGGCACCTTGGTTCTTTATTTTAAGATGATCCTATGATTACATCCACTTTGTTTTTAATGTAATTCCCTCCATCCCTTCCTCTCTCCCTTTGCCCCTCTATCTCTGTGTAACTCCCTCTACTCTGTCTCCCTCCCTCAGTGTGTGAGAGTACACACACTCTATATTAGTTTTACCTCCCATTGGGTATAACTTTGTTCCTGTTACCTCCTTTATCTGATTCTCAACGTTATGGTAAGCTACTACCCACACCTCTAGTTTTTGTCCAAGCTTTAATTGATGGAACTCTGTGACCTTGATTCCAGCAATTTCAATCAGGCTGTTATAGGGTGGTTCCCATATTGCCGGTTAACCTTCCCCAGTGACGTACAAAGTCTGAGGTTTCTTGGCCCATTCTAATTTTCCTCCTTTCTGTCAAATTAATACACACACACACACACACACATACACACACACACACACACACACACACACACACCATTCCCACCTCTGATTCAATACATCTTAATCATTTTCCCTTACTTCCTGTAAGTCAAAAAGAATAAAAATTTCCACTATTTCCCACACCTCTGTTTTCCTGTCCACGTTTTGCTTTTTACACATTGTGCCTTTGCATACATGGCCTCTCAGGAAGTGAGATCCAAATGTGGTTTCCTCAGTTCTCTTCTTTTTCTGTTATTAAAGAGACTGACTGGGATGTCTTGAACCTTTTTACACTCCTTCTGTAGTTTTCATCTTAATTAAACACAAATACATCCATAAACAAATACAAGTACATGTTTTATTTTTAATGTCTTTGGTGTTCAAATATTTATGTCACCACAGTTCATGCAACAATGTATTTAAAAATCTATGTAACTATTGGTTTATATCTTACAATACCATTACTTATGTACAATTATCTATTATCTCTATTTAATATCCTCTAGCAATTCAATATAACCAATGCATCTATGAATCCCTTCAACTCTTTCAAAATATTTGCATGAACATGAAAAGTATGTATATATGCCCATGTCTTTATAGACACCAGTACGAAGATGACATTTCTATCTAAAAGGGAGGTGCCAAGTGCTTCTTGCATATTGTATTAAAACAAAATGACCAATTGTCCATTGCCTGTGTTCATGGGAGAAATTTCAAAGGTGACAGAGATACCAGGGCTGAATTAGACCACCTAATTCTCTCTATTCCTCCATGCCCCCCACTTTTTCTCCCTCCTTTAGTCCCTTCTCCTTCTCCCTCTCTCTGTGAATGTGGGCATACATGCATGCACTCGACAACACACACACACACACACACACACACACACACACACAAATAAAAACAAGAATTCCCCCATCTCCACCCCGACACCTTTGGTATGTCTCACTTCCTTTATGAAATCTTTTTTATTTTTCCCACAATCAAATACCTACACCTTTGCTTTTCTTTACTAGTTTCTATTTCTGGAGCACCATGACTTTGAAACCTAGGGCCTCTCAAGTCTGGGTTCATCAGTGCTTGTAAACTTTTTCTAGTGACTGGAATATTTTGGATGTCTTACACCATTTTGCTATCATTTATTTACTTAGTTATTTACTTTTTTGAGACAGTGTTTCTCTATGTAAGTGTTACTTGATCTCACAGAGGTCATCCTGCCTCTTCCTTTCAAGTGCTGAAATTAAAGATGTTTGCTATTTCTGCATTGTTTAGGATTCTTTCCTTATGATAATTAGACACACACACACTCATGTACACATACACACTCATGCAAACACTCACACACACACAATCAATTTCTTCCTCTGATTCTGTACATCTTACTCACTTTCCCTTACTTCCTCTAAATCTCAAAATAATTTCCCCCACTAGTACTCACACCTCTTTTCCTTTTCACATTTTGCTTGCTTGCCCTCTGTGCCCTTGAATCCAGTGTCTCTCAAGAGGTGGGATGTAAGTGTAGTTTCTACACTTACTCTTCTTTTTCTGTAATTAAATAGAATGTCTGCGATGTTTAGACATTTTTTTTACACTCCTCCTGTGTTTTTCTACTAAATTAAACATGGTTTCACTTATAGTTAAAAGCACATATTTTACTTTTAATGTCTTTGCATCTATGCATTAAAAACCTATATATCTATTTGCCTATATTTTCACCTACCTTCATGAATGTACAAATAGCTACTATCTCTATGCAACATACTCTAGCTACTTGACATTAACCAATGTATCTATTCATCTATGTACCCCTTAAATTATCTATGTAGATATGAGTAAGAAGACATTTGTGCCCAAAAGGGAGGGGCCCACTGCTTCTTCTATATTGGTGTTCAATCAAAACCTTTCTTTGTCTTTTGCCTGAATTCAATGGAGATATCTAAATGATGCCAGTGATACAAGGGCTGAGAGCAAGGTCGGGTCACTTTCTACACCACCTAATCTTGTAGTCCTTGAAGGACTTGGCCATGAATGGTGCAGGTGTCTTAGTCTTGTGGATTCTGCCCAAGGTCGGGCACAGAACCCTCTGCACAAGGCCAGGACCAGGGGCTTCATGAAGGCTATTCATGTTTTTTGGGGCAGACCTCCACTCTGGGTCCAGAGTCTGCATGCTTGCCTGGGTTTGTGGCCTGGGCATGGAAGGCGATCATCTTGGTTTGGTGGCCTTGATGTTGCTTGGCTTGTGAACTTTGGATGCAGGATTTCAGGGCTTTCCACCTCAGCTCACTGGACTGCTGCTGCCTGAGGTGTGTCTGGGCTTCAATCTGGGTGTGAGTTGGCTTTCCTCTGTGGGTCTGAGGTCTGGACTCCTACTCTTGCTGACTCCAGAGCTGGCATTCCTCTGGGACTGGGGCCAGTTGGCTGTCAGGTTTAGCAAGGCTTTCTTGGTGCAATTTCTGTGGGAGAGGTCTGGCAGGTGTGCGACCCGAGTACACTGGGGTTTTCAAGTTGGTCCTTCATGCCCAAGTGCTGCTTCTCGGTCAGTGAGCAAGGAAGAGTCCTCCAGTTCATGTTGGGGGGAAGCAGGCTTGGAGACTGGAGGTAACCTCTGGAAAGGGTCATGCAGGAGGAGATTTGGATCGCTGAAGCTTGGAGACTCGCTCTGAGGTTTTTTTTTTTTTTTTTTTTTTTTTTTTTTTTGCTCCTGGGCTCTGTGCCTCAGCTTTCTAGGTGCTTTTCTTCTTCCTCTTGTGAAAAGACAGTGCAAAGGAAGATGGAGAGCTATCATAGTTGATGCAAGCCTCAAACAAACAGACAAGGTAGTCTTCCTAGATGCAGGGACCTGGGGTTTTTGCCCTCAGGGGAGACCGGCACTGCTACCCTGATCCAGCCTCTAGCTTGCTGGAGTGGGGCTTCATCCCTTTTAGCCTCCACATTTTGCTTGGCCTTAGCTACCCTCACTTTCTTCTCTGTGGTCTTGTGAGAGTTTAGGAAGGTCCCTCTTTGCCTCCTTCTCCCTTTTGGCTCTATGATCAAGCTGCGTGTTGAAGTTGGATTTGAGCTTGTGAATTTGCTGTGGTGTTGGCTAGGCTGTGGACTGTTACTGCTGACTTCGAAGAGCTCTCTCTTATCTTGTCTGTGTTTCTGCGAAGCAGACTTATTTGTCTTGTCGTCTGGAGAGTTTGTCGGAATCTCTGTCATCAGGCTCTTCTGCAAGGCAAAAGCACAAATCCTTGAAGAATGTAATACTTTTCTAAATTTGGTGAATAGTTTTTCAATGATGCAATGAATTAAAAGTAGATGTTGAGATACCATTTTTGATTGAGTGTGGTTATTTTTCCTTCCGTGGTTTGGAAAATATACTAATCAGTATTCTTTAATTACGACTATAACTCTGACTCCCCATTTACTTAATTTCTGAGCTTTTTCTAAAAAAATTCTAAGTAACACATATTAGAACCTCTTATTAATTAAAAGAATGGGACTGGACATGAGGGAACGGGATATGTTCCAGGAGTAGAGGGAGATTAAACTATGATTGTGATATGTTGTATGTCAGAAGAATCTATTTTCAATAAAAAAGTATAATGCTATAATAAATATAATCGCTAGATAATCTGAAATACTGAACATTTAAAAAAGACTCTCACCCTTTATCTGTCTTTATCTTATTCACTATGTGTGTGTGTGTGTGTGTGTGTGTGTGTGTGTGTGTGTGTCTGTCTGTCTGTCTGTGTGGGTATGTACATGGGGATGGGGAAGAATTCATCCCTGATTAAATTTTGGTTCTTGGGTTATGTAAAACTAGGCACTTGAATGACATACAAGGAGATGGACTGTTGGATTACCTGTTTTTTCCCTTTATAAATTTGTCAGTAGAGCATTTGTAACATCCGTGTTTGATCAATATGTTTATAAATCTAACATGGAGAAGTATAAAGCTTCTTCTTACCCCCTGTCATCAAAATTCTAGAATTACCTTCCTAGCAACAAGTGTCTCCGTTCTACACAATTTCCTAAGTTTCTTTCCTATTGAACACATGGGTACACAGGTTCCAACAAATATTATCTGTTTTTTCTTCCTAATTAATGCATGGCATTAATTCTTGAATATTGTAATTTTGACTTTCTTAACCCCAGTTTATATTAGTTTCATTAAGGATAAATTACACCAAGAAGGTCTGAAAAATTATAAGATATTTTATTATTTACCTAAGTTGCACAAAATATATAAAGGGCTCAAAATACTCTCCTGAGGCACTATAGTATAACAAAAACCTAATACAAGATACCCACTACTGGAGTTGGCACATACCTTTAATGCCAGTACTTCAGAGTCAGAGACAGGCAGATCTCTGTGAGTTCAAGACCAGCCTGGCCTACAGAGATAGTTCCAGGACAGGCTACAAAGCAATAAAGAGAAACTTTGTCTCAAAATACAAAAAGGGAACAAAAAGATACCCCCATTCCAATTCACAGTCAAAGAGACAATCCCAAAATATAAGCTATTGCTGCTCCTCTTTGTTAAATCACAGAGGTTGGGGAAAAATCTCTATTTCTAAATACATCTCACATGTCAGAGGTAAGACTCTGAAGACCCAACAGCTCCCCTCCTCAGGGTAGTGTTTCACAGCACTGGTGTGTGTCTGTAGGTTTCCAAGGGAGTAAGGCAACCACAAATCATACATACCCATATTCACATTCTTGGCTTAGAATAGAAAATATTTACCAAAGTGCAATACAGAGTGAATTTTCTGAATATTCTTCTTCAGAGGATTATTAAATGCCACTATGGCTCTGAGAATTTATTTTTACTGGTTTCTAACAATCAAATATATTCACTATATGTTTGCTTTACACTTTCTAGGGCAAAAACACAGTGAGATGCTTCACATGAATGTGTTTTATTACAATTACTTATGTGCAAAACATTTTACATCATGTGCCCTTTCAAAATATTCTTTTATCCTTTCTGTTGTGTTTTTCTATAGAAGCTGAGGTCTTTATTAGATGTTGAAATTTTTGATATCTGAAATGTTTCTTGTACATTAAATTCTTCTTATATTGTGGTATGTCTTCCTAATATTTTTTGGAGACAAAGTCTCATCATGTAATGTGTGCTAGTCTAGAACTCATTATGTAGACCAGGCTAGCATTAATTTCAAAGAGATCCACATTCCTCTGTTCCTGAAGTGTTGGGATTAAGGACATGTATCCCAGCATGCCCAGTAGTTGCCTTAATGTTTTATCAGTGTTTATGTTAATCATATAGAGGTAAGAATTGGTAGTAATTTCATGCTTGATTTGCCTTATGCATTTGGAACATTCCCATTACTCTGTATACTCAAAGTTTTATAAATTTATACATTTGTTTTCTTGATTTTCTTTTCAATTATAATTCTTTCCTTAAATGTGTCCAAATCCATCAATTTAATAATTATACAAAAAGTTCTCCTAGAATAAACATTCTTTCTTCTCCAATTTAGATTCTTTTTCATCTTCGGTTGCTCATATAAACATTTTATGGTAATGGAATTACTCTCAGATGCATACTAATTCTTGGGAGTTCTGTCAACATGTTCCTCTAACCATGGAAATATGAGAGAAATACAAAGGAAAGATACAGATTGTAGCCCTTATGCATAGTGCATGATTTGCCTCATAGATTGATGTGAACTAAGTGAATTGAAAGTGATCTTTTTCTTTCAGACATTTCTCTAGCTGGTACACTAATGTGTACGTACACTCATAGACAAGAGTTTGATTTCAGGCTTAATAAGGGAAACCTCTCTATAGTGATAAATTCAGAGATTCATGACTCTCAAAGATGTAGGGGATAAATATTGATTGAGGTCCCATGTGTACAATAGACATTTACACCACTCCATCTAAGACTGAGGCAATAGTAAAGGGGTCAGAAGAATGCAACAGCTGGAAGACAGGAAGAAAGCACAGCACAACTATTGCAATCATAAATTAATAATAGTTGCTACTTGGAATTCATATTAAAAAGCTGGCTCTTGTTGCACAATAAACAATAGTCCAGAGACAGACACTAAGTTCAAGCTTCAAGTTGAAGATCAGCAAAAGCAAAGCAGCCATAAAAGTAGATCTTACCTCTACCCAGCTGAAATGGCAGGGCTGTCTTTCTGAATCCTCAGAGGCAAGAGCTCTCAGTTTCTGTCACCTCCTTTTTTTATTCCTCTCTCCACCCAGCCATATCTTCCTGTCTCCACCTCCCTAGGTCTGGGATTAAAGGTGTGTGCTCTGTTACTGCTTTATGCTATTTCAATGTTGTATAATCTTGGGTGGACTTAAATCTGAGAGATCATCTGCCTTGTTTACTGTGATTAAAGGTGTGTGACAACACTGCCTGGCTTCTATAGCCAATGAGTATGGCTGCTTTGTTAGTTTGTTCTCCAGAGGCTTTGTAAATCATACACAGTAAATCAACACAGGCCTTGTCTATGGTTTGAGGGAGGGACCATGAGACCCTACTCCATACTGCTAAACTACTGGCTATTAACTAGGTTTGCAGAATAGGAGCATTGTCTTCACTCTTGTGTGATCTCATTGGTCAACACATCAGGTTCCCATTGATAATTCTAAGTTGTTCTAAATCTGTGGTTGCACAGAAGGACCTGGGTATACTCAGTGGATCACAAAAAAAATGGTAAAAGAAATTAAGTAAAAATATTCTCAAATTAAACACATTAGTGAAAAGGACAAACTAATCAAGAGAACAGGTCCTTTCTCTCATCCCCCTGCTTTAGCAGCCATGACAGGCTACAGAAAAGACATACAGGCCTCTGATTCAGTACATGACTCAAAGAATCTCCAGATTCCATCGCCCCTCAGAGCCTAAGGCTAAAACTGAACACAAAGAAAGACCAGATGCCCCCTAGCCTCCTAGATGCTTGGTTCCTGGGAACCATTTGGCCACAAAAGAAACTCTAGGGGAGACCAAAACCTCACCTGTAGTCTCCAGGATACAGTTCTAAAAACTATTGGTACCAATCAAAAACAGGCCACCTGCAAGTGGCCTGCAAGTGGACAAAGCCATAGAAACCACAGAACATTCCTCTCAGAATTGACCAATGAGAATAATTGGTGCACAGTTATTTCATGCAAAATATGACTTTGAGAAATTCCTGGCTGTTTTCCAAATGTCAACCAATAAGAAACCAGCCCGTACCTACTGATGTAATCTTGTGATTTTTCCTTTTAAAAACTGACACTAGACAGGAACTCACTTCCTTTGATGGCTGCTGGGTCAGCCAGCTAGATGAGGTCCCTGAAATGGATGGATGAACAATAAAACCTTTGCATTTGCAGCAGTGGGTCTGTCTCTACCTGGTTGCTTTTGGGGATCTTCATAACTTAGGCACAATGATTAGTAACTCCATAGTATCATTGTTTGTCAATCTCATCTGGAATTAGCTTATATTAGCTTAGAATGCCTTTTATATTGAAGAAAAATTTTTAAAAATTTAAATGATTTTGGATAATTTTAATGTCAGTATTATTGCTTTCCATTTTTCAATCTCTCTACCCTCCCTTCAATTTCTCCTGTGTGTCATCCATCTGAACTCTCTCTTATAATGGCACATCTATGAGTGGTAGGATTTCTTGTTCAGTTGCTTAACTACTGTCATATCAACAAATTGGAACCAATAATGAGATGTAAATGTAGGCTTATCTAATTGAAAGGAGTGTATCGTGGAAATGTCAGTTTGAAAATTGTATCATTCGAATAATATTATGATTTTCTAAATTAATCTTTATTTAAATTAAATGCAATATTTTTTACATACCAATCTCAGTTCCCAATCCCTCCCACCAATCCCCATCCCATTCTCCATCCACTCGTCAGCAAGTGGGAGGCCTCACATTTAGGAAAGGACATAGGCCCTCCCCTGTGTATCTAGGGTGAGAGAGTATCCTTCCATAGAGAATGGGCTTCCAAAGTCCTTTCCTGCACTAGGGATAAGTACTGGTTCCTCTACCAGAGGTCCATAATCTTCCCAGTCTTCTAAACTAACATCTATTTTCAGGGGCCTAGTTCAGTCCTATGCTGGTTCCCTAGCTGTCAGACTGCTGTCCCTGAGTTCCCACTTGTTCAGATCATGTATTTCTATGGGTTTCACCAGCATGGTCTTGGCCCATTTGTTCATCACTCCTCTCTCCTACTGGATTTCAGGAGTTTGGCTCAGTGTTTAGCTGTGGTTCTTTGTTTCTGCTTCCATCAACTACTGGGTAAAGGCTCTGTGATGGCATTTATGGTATTAATCAATCTCATTATATGGGAAGCACATTTAAGGTGGCTACTCCACTGTAGCTTATATTAATACCTGGAATCATGCAACTTGTGGATCTTGAGATGTCCCTAGGGCAAGATTTCCTGTGAAATGCAAAATGTCTCCTCTATGAAAGTATCTCTTTTCTTGCTCTCCTTATCTGTTCTTCCCCGTACTACATCCCTGATCAGTCATGTTCTTCAACTCCCTGCTCTTTCTCCTAACTCCCTCCACCATCCCCCATACTCTCCATTAGTTCATGAGATCTGGTGCCTTTCCTCTTTTCTGGGTGTCCATGTATGTATCTCTAAGGGTCATTCTTGTTTCCTAGCTTCATTGAGGTTGTGGATTACAGGCTGGTTATCCTTTGTTCTTGTGTAATATCCACTTATGAGTATTTGCCATGTTTTTCCTTCTGTGCCTGTGTTACCTCACTCAAGATGCTTTCTTCTATTTCCATCCATTAGCCTGAAAATTTCAAGATTTCATTTTTCCCCACTGAGTAATACTCCACTGTATGAACCTACTACATTTTCTTTATCTATTCGTTGCTTGAGGGGTATCTAGATTGCTTCCAAAATATGGCTATTACAAATAATGCAGCTATGAACATAGTTAAACAGTTTTTCTTCTGGTATGAATGTATATTCTTTGGGTATAAGACTTTAACAGTGGAATTGCTGAATCATAAGGTAGACCAAATAATACCCATTTTCCTGAGGAACTGCCTTAATGATTTCCAAAGCGGTTGTGCAAGTTTGCATTCCCACCTGCATTGGAAGAGTGTTCCCCTTTCTCTACATCCTCTACAGTATAAACTGTCACTGGTATTTTTGATTTTAGCCATTCTGCCAGAAGTATGATGGTATCTCAGAGTTGTTTTGATTTGCATTTCCTTGATGACTCAGGATGTTGAACAATCCTTCCAGTTCCACTTAGCCATTTTAAAATTTTTTTATTGAGAATTCTCTATTTAGTCCTATAACTCACTTTTTAATTGGGATATTGGTGATTTGGTGACTAGCTTTTTTATTTCTTTGTATATTTTGAAAATCAGTCCTCTGTAAGTTGCATGCTTGGCAAAGATCTTTTCCTATACTGTGGGCTGCTGTTTTGTCTGGTTGACTTTGCCTTACAGATGTGTCTCAGTTTTATGTTGTTTGTAGCTATTGTAAAGGGTGATGTTCCCCTAATATCCTGTTCAGCCCAATTATCTCCCTTATATACGATACCTACTGATTTTGTAAATCAATCTTGTATCCTGCCAATTTCCTGAAGGTGTTCATTAGCTGTGGTAATTGTCATGGTAGAATATTTCAGGTCACTTATGTAAACTATTATATCACCTGCAAGTAGGGAAAGTTTGATTTTCCTTTCCAACTTATATCCCCATGATATCATTTTGTTGTCTTATTGTTCTAGCAAGAACATCAAGTACCATATTGAAGAGATATAGAGAGAGTGGACAGCCTTATCTTGTTCCTGGTTTTAGAGGACTCACCTTAAGCTTCTCTCCATTCAGTTTGATGTTGGCTGTTGCTTTGCTTATATTGCTTTTATTATGTTTATGTATGTTTCTATTATTCCTGATCTCTCCAAGACCTTTTTCACGAAATGGTGTTAGATTTTTTCAAAGGCTTTTTCAGCATTTAGTGTGATGATCATATGATTTTTTTCACATAAAGGAATATAAAACTCTTTATTGACCACTGTGTACCATGATTTACAATAAAGTAAATATACAGTTGGATGGCATTCTGATACTACAAAGTTACTTTTCTGACTCATTGAATAAGAACCCAAATCCTGAAAAGATTGATCCTACCACCCAGGAAGGAATCAGGGTAAAGGAAAAACATGCAAGTCTTTAATTTATATTACCAAATTTTGTTCATTTATGTCAGTGTGTCTGAAATTGCCAACATCTTTTGTAACTGTATTACATTTCTATAGCAAACAGATAATCCATGAATCATAACCTTTTAGTAGATTTCAACTTTATACAAAGGAATGCTTCACAAGAGGAACCTTTACATGCATAAGTAAGTCTTTTTGTTTGGTTTTAAGAGACAGGTATTCTCTATGTAGTCTAGGCTGACCTCGTCTAAATCAAAGATCCATCTGCATTCAGAGTGCTGGGAATAAAGGCATATACAACCATACTTAGCTCAAGTCTTGTTATTATACTGATACTTTTTCTATTTCCATTTTCTGAAGGGGGAGTTTGTTACTAACCATATTTTGTAAATAAATGGCTATATGTGATATTACATAACTTATAATGGGCTTGCTATAAAACTATCCAATAAATTACAGATCATGTACTCATAATCTGAAGAGTTATGATTTCAGGAAAATGTTCACAATGACAGAACCTTATCAACATGCTTTCTTTTACGTATGATTTATGAGCAAAAAACCCCAAGAGAAAGCAAAAACTTTATGTGTCTAAGGCATACACATGAATACAAAGGAGAAACCCATAATGGTCCTTCTGTGTCTCTGGGGACAATCTAAAGTTTCTTCTGGTTCGAAGGTATTATCAGCATCTGTGAACCCCTTCCACTTGAGGAAATACTCTACCTTCCCATTTACTAAACGCAGGTCCAGTACTTTTTCTGCATCAAATTTTTCAGCCTCTGCCTCTTCAACTTTTTCACTCTTTCCATTATTTTTCTTTCTCAAATTTCACAATGACATTTTATTGGAGGCCATTTTTTTTTGTTAGTTTGTTTTTCCAAAGACTTGAAGAGAGGCCACATAGATGCTCCAGTCCATAGATCCCGCCAATCATATGATTTTTCTTATTCACTTTGTTTATATAGTGGATCACATTGATGGATTTTCAAATGTTGAACCATCCCTGCATTCCTGGGATGAAGCCATCTTGTCTTGGTGGATGATTTCTCTGATGTGTTCTTGGATTTAATATGCCAGTATTTTATTAAATATTGTTGCATCAATGTTCTATATCATTAGTGGTTATAGGTCTATTTAAATTGCTTATATGTTCTTGATTTAATGTTGGTAAGTGATACCTATCCAAAGAGTTGTTTGTTTTCTTTAAATTTTCAAATTTTTGTGAATTACAGGTTTTCAAGGTATGATCTGAAGACTCTCTAGATTTCCTCCATGTCTCTTGTTATGTACCCCTTTTCATTTCTCTCTCTCTCTCTCTCTCTCTCTCTCTCTCTCTCTCTCTCTCTCTCTCTGTCTCTCCCTCCCTCCCTCCATCCATCCATCCTTTTATCCCTCTCTATCTCTCTTTGTCTGCTTTTTGGTTAGTTTGGACTAAGGTGTGTCTAACTTGTTGATTTTCTTAAAGAACCAACTCTTTGTTGCATGGACTCTTTGTATTGTTTTCTTTGTTTCTACTTCCTTGATTTCCACCCTCAATTTGAGTATATCCGCAAGGATATACTCAAGAAGGAGGCATCTCCTCCTTCAGGGTGAGTTTGCTTTTTTTTTCTAAAATTTTCAGTTGTGTTGTTAGTTGTATAATGTGAGTATACTCCAGTTTCTACATGTGGGCACTTAGTGCTTTGAACTTTCCTCTTAGCACTGCTTTCAAAGTATCCTATATGTTATGAGCATGTTTTATGCTGTGGTCTGTTCCCACTACACCAGCCCCAAATAACAAAAAGAGACACACTATTTGATATAAAGCTGTTGGCCAGTAACTAGTTTCTTATAGGCTAGCTCTGTCTTAAACATTAACCCATTTCTATTAATCTAAGTAATTCCACCTGGTCTTATCTTACTTGAGAGAGGGGCTGGCATTCTTTTCTCTTCGTCCTCCATCTTGAATCTCCTCCCTACTACTTCTTCTCTCTTCCTAATCTCCCATTCCTGTCTATAATGCTTTGCTATTGGTCAACAGTGCTTTATTCATTAACTAATAAGAGAAACATATTTACAGAATGACATCTCCCATCACTTATAAATTTCGGTATATTGTGCTTTCATTTTCATTAAATTCTAGAAATCTTTGATTTCTTGTTTCTTTCTTGATCCTGGAATGGTGCAATAGCATACTATTCAGTATTCATGAGTCTGTAGGGTTTCTGCTATTTGTGTTGGTATTGAATTCTAACTTCTTCAAACTATGGTGATCTGATAAGATATAGGAGTTTTTTTTCTTTTTCTTTGTATCTATTGGTTTCCTTTGTTTCTGAATATGTGGTCAGTTTTAAAGAAGGTGTCATGTGGGGCTGAGAAGTAGATATATTCCTTTGTGTTGAGATGAAATGATCTACAGATGTTGGTTATAGCCAACTGGGTCATAATTTCTGTTAGTTCCTTTGTTTCTTTGTGAAGTTTCTGTCTAGTAGTGCCATACATGGTGAGAATGGGGCGTTGAAGTCTCCCACTAGAGGTGTGTGGGGTTTTATGGATGGTTTGAGTTTTAGTAATGTTTCTTTCACAAATGTACATGTTCATACTTCAACTTAATTTGAAGTAGGTACTAGGACTTCTCCCCTGTCTCTAGATTAAGGGGGTATCCCTCCATGGGGGATGTATCTGCAAGGTCTTTTTGTGCACCAGGAATACATCCTGGTTCTACAGTCTGAGGTCCCTTAGACTGCTCAGTCCTTCTAGCTGAGACCTGTATTCAGGGGATCTGAGTCAGTGCTATGCTGGATTACAAGCAATCAGTTTGGGGGCCCATTAGCTCCTCCTTGTTCAGGTTAGCTGTCATTTTTTATTTCTGCAACCTGTTCTTGCCCTCTCTCTTTGAATCTGCATTGTAGTTTGACTCAGTGTTTGGTTATGGGTGTTTGCTTTTGTTTCCAACAGGTACTAGATGAGGAATCCATGATGGTGGATAAGTTAGATGTTGATCTCACTATCAGGGAAGGACACTTATGGTAGCCTTTCCACAGTTGCTCAATTGTTAGTTGGAGTCATACTTGCAGGTATCTAGACCTTCCTTTAGATTCAGTTTTCTCTTCAAACCAATAATGGCTCCCTCTTTTATTCTCTCTCTCTCTCTCTCTCTCTCTCTCTCTCTCTCTCTCTCTCTCTTTCTTGTCTTCTATTCCTACCCTGACTCAATCTTCCTAGTTGCACATGTTTTACTCTCCTCATCTTCTCTTTCTCCTAGTTCTTGAAGAAACCATCCTGAATGAGGTAACCCACTCACAAAAGAGTAACATGGTATGTACTCACTCTTATATGGATTTTAGACCCAGAGCAAAAAGGTTTACCTGTTTATAAATCACAGCACTAGAGGAACTAGGATACAAGGTGTATTCTACGAGATTCATATATGGTCCCTCAAAAATGGGGGAAGGGACAAGTCCCCCAGAGCACTTGGGAAGTGGAAGGGCAATGAATGGAGAGAGAACTAGGAGAACATGTTCTTACACTAACATCTTCCCATGTCTTCTTCCAGTGTGTGTAGGGCCAAGGATCCCATGGCATCAGTTCTCCTGGTGGATGAAATACCAAAGCTCCAGTGGAAGTACATGCTGGATAGACTGGTCTTCTCCCAGGTCTCTGGGAATTTGGTGGATGGGACAGGTCTACATATCCATCTAACAGCTTTCAATGGTGGGAAATGGGTAGGAGAAGGCCGAGCACTCTCTTATCCTTGTTGGTAGGGGCTAAGTCTCCAATGGCAGCAGATAGATGAGCAAACTTCTGTGGAGACAGATATTCATACTGCTAGGGGAAAGCATGACCAAACTTGTGTGCGAAAAGATGACCAAACTTCACATTATCAATGGGAGAAGATGTTAAAACTTCAGAAGAAGAAGATGCTTAAATTTCACCTAGGATATGAAACAAAAAATTTAGCATTTCAAAAAAACAAATAAATTTCCCATGTACTCAACTTGCATGCTCTGTCAAAGACCTCTGACAGAATTCACTGGTGATTCATGATACTCCAAGTATTATTAGCTCATTAATAAAGGCAATTCCTATTTCTTACTGTAAGATTAATGATTTGATTTTTCATGGGAGTGATTTATTTGCACTTCATAACCAAAATAAGAACAGTTCTGGTATTGTGTGAGTGTGTGTGTGTGTATGTATGTTTTAATTTGTTGAATTTCATTCCATTACTCCTTTACTTCCATAACATGTGCACAAGGAGCCTAAATTACAAACTTTTGCTTCCAGTAACTTCCTAATTTTCTGTAAACTAAACCCACAGTTGTCTCTTGTCTATGTTCAAGGGAGAAATCTCAAAGGTGCCAGAGATCCTAGGGCTGAGAACAGTTCACTTCCTAGACCACCTACTTCCCTCTGTTCCTGTGTGGCTCCCTCCTACTCTTTTACCTTCCTTTAGTCCCTCTCTCTTTCTCTGTGAGTGCCTGTGCACACAGGAACACACATGCACACACACACATGCATTCATATAGCACACACACACACACACACACACAAACACACACACACAAACACACACACACACACACAAACACACACATAAATAAAATAAAACAAGAATGTTTTCCCCCCTACCCTTAGGAACATTTCATTTCCTTTATGAAATGTTTTTTTTTTCTTCAGTAGCCAATTCCTACACCTTTGCATTTCTTTCTTGGTTTCTATTTCTGAAACACCATGACTTTGAAACCTAGGGCCTCTCAATAATTTGGGTAGAAGTATAGGTTCATCAATGCCTGGAAGCTTTTTCTAGTGACCTGGAATATTTTGAATGCCTTGTATCTTTTTACTATCATTAATTTACTTACTTATTTATTTAGTGTGTTGAGACGGTGTTTATGTAAGCATTACTTAATCTCACAGAGATCATCCCTCCTCTTTCTCCTGAATGTCCACATTAACTGTGTTTGCCATTTCTGCACTAGTTAGGATTCTTTTCTTATAATAATTGGACACACACACACAACTCATGCAAACAAACACATACACACACAATCAATTTCTATCTCTGTTTCTGTACATCTTATTCTCTTTCCCTTACTTCCTCTAAATCTCAAAATATTTTTACCCCCACTACTGCCCACACATGATTTCCTTTCCACATTTTGCTTGCTTGCACTCTGCACCCTTGAATCTAATGCTTCTCAAGAAGTGGGATCTAAGTGTGGTTTCTATAGTTCCTCTTCTTTTTCTGTAATTAAGTAGAATGTCTAGGATGTTGGGACCTTTTCTAAAGGCCTCCTGTGTTTTTCTACTTAATTAAACACGGTTTCACAGATAATTAGAAGCACATGTTTTACTTTTAATGTCTTTGTCGTACAAGTATTTATGAAATCACTATGCATCTATGCATTAAAAATCTATATATCTATTTGCCTATATTCTCAACTACGTTCATGTATGTACAATTATCTACTATATCTATGCAACATACTCTAGCTACTTGACATAAAACAATGTATTTATTCATCTATGTATCCCTAAACTCTCTTTTTAAATATTTATATTCTCATATAAAATATGTTTATATGTTCATATCTATAGAGGCATGAGTAGGAAGACATTTGTGTCTGAAAGTGAGGGGGCCTATGATACTTTTATATTGATGTCAAACAAAACCGTTCTTTCTCTGTTGCCTGAATTCACTGGAGATATCTCAAAGGTGAAAGTGATGCCAGGGTCAGAGCAAGATCAGGTCACTTCCTAGAACAACGAATCTTGTAATCCTTGAGGGCCTTGGCCATGAGCGGGGCAGGTTTCTTAGCATGGGTCTTGCTCCTGCCTTCCAGGATGGGGCGCAGAGCCGACTTCACAAGGTCAGTGCCAGAGTCTTGGCTGAGGCTGTTCCCATTTTCCGGAGAGACTTTCGGTCTGGGTCCAGAGTCTGCATGCTGGCCTAGGTTTGTGGTCAGGGCATGGAAAGCTGTCAGCTTGGTTTGGAGTCCCTGATGCTTCTTGGCTTGTGAGCTTCGGATGCGGGCTGCCAGGGCTTTCAGCTTCAGCTCCCTTGCCTGCTGCAGCCTAAGGTGTGTCTGGGTTTCAGTCTGGGTGTGAGTTGGCTTGCCTGTGTGGGTCTTGGGCCGGAACTCCTCCTCTTGCTGACTCCAGAGCTGGCATTCCCCCTCCAGTGGCGATTGGCAGTGAGTTTCCCACGTGCAGGCAGGCTTAGCAAAGCGTCCTTGGTGCCATTCCCTTGGGAGACATCTGGCTGGTGTGCGACCTGAATATACAGGTGTTTTCAGGTTGATCCTGCACGCCCAAGGTGCTGCTTCTGGGTCAGTGTGCAAGGAAGAGTCCTCGGGTCTTTCTCCTCCCGAGAAGCAGGCTTGGTGAGTAGAGGTGAGCTCTGGAAAGGGACTGGCATCCAGGAGGAGATTCAGATCCCTGCAGCATTGAGATTCGACCCTAGGCACCTGTGTACTGGGGCTGTGTGCCTCAGCTTTCCAGCTGCTTTTCCTCTTCCTCTTGTGGGCAGATGGAGAGCTGTCATAGCTGTCAGAGCTGTTTGAGCTGTCTGAGTCGTCGTGAAGGCGAGCCTTCAAAGAAGTGGCCTGCTGGTCTTCCTGGATCCATGGGCCTGGTGTCTTTTCCCTCGTAAGAGACTGGTGCTGCTTAGCTGGCCCCGCTGCAGGCTTGCTGGAGAGGGCATTCACTCCTTGAGGCTGCCAGGGCGCCCCAACACCTCTCTTGGGAGGCTGGCCTTCCTTTACCTGGCTCCCCGCGGCCAGCTGGATGCCCACAGAGGATTCTCTGGGCCACTTTCTTCTTACTGGCTCGGTGCTTGGGCTGTGAGTTGAGGTTCGGTCAGAGCTGGCTTGTGTGCTTCGACTCTGGGTTTGATGTGGGCTGCTACTGCTGACCTCGAAGACCTCCCTGCCACCTTCTCCCAGTGGTCGGGAAGCAGGCTCACGCTCATGAGCCTTGTCTTCTGGGGAGTCTCTGCGAGGCTTTGTCATCGGGCTGCTCTGGGAGGCAAAGTCCTGGGGTCTGAGCTCAGGCTGCCGCCCAAAGTTGGACCCCTCTGACCACTGGGCGGCTAAGTCCTTGGCAAAGGGGAGCAGGAGCTGCTGTTTCTTCAACAGCTTAATGGTCTTCCTGAAGCCAATCTCCTCTAGGATGTCGCACAGCCCGGGCCGGGAAGAGAGTTCCTTCAGGGTTCTGTAGAGCTGGCTGGGCTCTGTCTCGGTGCACAGTCGCTCCCGCAGCTTCTGCAGGGCTTCTAGGCGGCTGGCGACCTCCATCTGCACTGCCTATCATCCAACAGGGTATGCAAAAAAACAGCAGGCCTGATTGGGATAGACCACTGTCTGGTGGAGGCTGGGGTGGAGGCTGGCAGCTGGTGGCAGTGTGAGGAAGGAAGGGGAAGAGGAAAGATCTTCTGCGCTGGGGTGTACTTCAGTAGGCTCTGCTTGCCTAGCCTGTGATCTGCTCACCTTTGCTTTAAGCTGGTGGCCCTGCCACGCCCCCTCACCACCCCCCAATCAACCTCCCAGGCTGGGCATGCCATTTGCTACTCCAGGGTCTGACTGCCAGGCCCATACCTGTCACTCACCCCCACCCTAGCCCTACCAGGGCACCTCCATTACTTCTGAAACCCTAGACCTCCAATAGACCTCTATGGTTACCAGACCATGGACTGCTCACAGGTGACCCTCAGCGACCTGGGAACCCGCCAAAGTTCTTCTGTCCCCTCTCAGGATGTGCGGCTCACCAGTTGGGATGTCCAGGCTACAGGTACATGCCATGTAGTTTACCTGCTCACAGGGCATGAAGAAGAAAGAGATGGAATCCCTGCTGCTTCCACTTTTTAGGCAGTTAATACAAGACGACAAGGCTTCTGAAATGAGCCTCCTTAATTCAACAGCTTTACCTTGGTATGCTTGCAGCTCTGATCATCCTTGCTGCAACTAGCTGTTAGGCAGCTCCTCCCTTCTCTTTTCCCAAGCAAATTGTAAACAGTCTTTCCCTCACAAGACACATATGCAAATAGACTCCGAGGCCACAAATCTTCATTTGCTTTTCCTCCTTAGCCTTGATTCTTCATTTCCAAGTTTATCCTCAGATTATGTCCTCTCTGTTTTGAATCTAATTGTTTCTCTCTCTGTTCCTTTCTCCTTCCCATTCCCCCCCCCTCTGCCTCCCTCTCTTTAGTAGTGTGAAGAAGGTCATTTCTTATTCATTACAGGAGAAATCCAACAGCACAAAGTCTGTATTCTGAACATATATGTCCCAAATACAAAGGCACCCACATTTATAAAAAGAAATGCTACTGAACTCAATGCTCACATACAACCTCACACACTCACATTTGGAGATTTCTACACCCCACTCTCACTGCTAGACAGGATCCCCAATCAGAAACTTAACAAAGAAACAATAGAACTATCAGAATTTATATCTAAATTGGGATTAACAGACATCTATAGAACATTCCATCCAAACACAAAAGAATATAACTTCTTCTTTGCTCCACATGGAACCTTCTCTAAAATTAACCACATACTCAGCAACAGAACAAACCTCAATAGATATTAAAAAATTTGGAATAGTCCCCTGTATCTTATCAGACCACCATGCTTTAAAGTTGTAATTCAACAAGAACACAAATCCCAGGAACCCTACAAACTCATGGAAACTGAATAATACACAACTGAACCATAAGTGGATAAAGGAGAAATATAGAAAAAAAATAATGACTTCATAAAATTTAACAAGAATGAGGACACAACATATTCAACCTTATGGGACACCTAGAATGCAGTGTTATGAGGTAAGTTCATTGAACTACGTGCCCATATGAAGTAAACGGAGGCTAATCACATTAGAGAACTAACAGCAAAACTAAAAGACTTAGAACAAAAGAAGCAAACTCACTCCAGAGGAGTAGATGCCAGGAAATAATCAATTTGATGGCTGAAATCAATAAAGTAGAAATCAGGAAAACAATATCAAAATTCAATGCAACAAAGTGTTAGTTTTTCAGGAAAATCAACAAGACAGACAAACCTTTATCAAAACTAACCAAAAAGTAGAGAGAGAATGTGCAAATTAACAAAATCAGAAATGAAAAGGGGAACATAACAATGACAATTTTCAGGTCATACTTTGAAAGCCTGTACAACACAAAATTGAAAATTGAAAGGAAATGAACACATTTCTGGATAACTATCACTTACCAAAATTAAATCATGAACAGTCAATTTAAATAGAAATATAATCCCTAATGAACAGAAGTCTTCCAACTATAAAAAGCCAGATTTAGATGGCTTTAGTGCACAATTCTACCAGAAATTCAAGGAAAAGCTAATACCAATATTCCTCAAATTGTTCCACACAATAGAAACAATAACGTTTGAAACCAAGCCACACAAAGACACAACTAAGAAAGAAAATGACAGACCAAAATCCTTCATGGACAATGTTGCAAAAACTCAATAAAATACTGCTAAACCCAATCCAAGAATACATCAGAGAAATCATCTCCCATGACTAACTAGGCTTCATCCCTGTGTTGAAGGGATGGTTTAACACATGAAGTCTATCAATATGATCCACCATATAAACAAACTGAAAAAGAAAAACCACATGATCATCTCCCTAGATGCAGAAAATCACTTCAACAAAATTCAACACCATTTCATGGTAAATGTCTTTGAGAGACAAGGATAACAGGAACATACCTAAACATAATGAAAGCAATATACAGTAAACCAACAGCCAACATCAAACTGAATGTTTGAGGGAATTCTTCATTCAGTTTAAGGGAATTCTTCTAAAATCAGGATCAAGACAAGCATGCCCTCTCTTCCATATCTTTTCAATATTGTACATTAATTTCTACCTAAAGCAATAAGACAACAAAAGGGGATCAAAGGGATACAAATTGAAAAGAAAGAAATCAAATTTTCTCTATTTGCAGATGATGTGATAGTTTACATAAGCGTTCCAAAAACTCTACCAGGTATCTTCTACAGCTGACAAACACCTTCCGCAAACTAGCAGGACACAAGCTAACCTCAAAAATCAGTAGGCCTACTTTATTCAGACAAAAAAGGGGATGAGAAAGAAATCAGACAAACATCAAACTTTACAATAGCCACAAACAACAAAAAGCATTGTGGGGTAAGGCTTTCCAAACAAGTGAAAAACTTTGTGTCTTTAAAGAAAGGAATTAAAGATAAGAGAATGTGGAAAGAAGATACCAGAAAATGGAAAGATAACCCATGCTCTTGGGTTGTTAGGATAAACACAGTAAAAATGATAATCTTGCCAAAAGAAATCAACAGATTCAATGCAATCCCCTTCAATATCCCAGCACAATTCTTCGCTGACCTTGAAAGGAAAATAATCAACTGTATATGGAAATGTAAAAGATCCAGGATAGCCAAAAACAACCCTGTAAAGTAAAGGAAATTCAGGAAGCATCACCATCCCTGACTTAACCTCTACTACAGAACTATAGTTCTGAAAACAGCCTAGTATTGGCAAAAAATAGACAAGTAGAACAATGGAATCCAATAAAAAAATCTTGATATTAACTCACATATCTGTGTACACCTGATTTTTGTCAAAACAGCTAAAAGAATACAATGGGGGGGGCATCTTCAACAAATGGGTCTGGCACAACTGGATAATGGTGTGTAGAAGAGTGCAGATAGACCCATGTCTATGGCCATGCACAAAACTCAAGTCCAAATGGATGAAAGACCTCAACATAAATCCAGCCACACTGAACCTCTTAGAAGACAAAGTGGGAGGTACCCTTGAATAAATTGGTACATGAGATCTCTTCCTGAACATAATTCTAGTAGCACAGACACTGAGATCAATAATTAATAAATGGGACCTCTTCAAACTTAGAAGATTATGTAAGGCAAAGGACTCAGTTGAAAAAAATCAAATGGCAGCCCAGAGACTGGGAAAATATCTTCATCAACCTACATCTGACAGAGGGCTGATCTCCAAAATATACAAAGAAATCAAGAAATTAGTCAACAAAACACCAAATAACCCTATTAAATAATAGGGTACAGAACTGAATAGAGATCTCTCAGTAAAGGAAATAAAAAAAAAAAAAACCTGAAAGACACTTAAGTGATCAACATCCTTAGCTGTCAGGGAAATGCAAATCAAAACAACTTTGAGATGCCATCTTACTCCTGCCAAAATGGCTAAAATTAGAAACACCAATGACAACTGATTCTGGAGAGGATGTGGAGAAAGGGGAAACTTCACCACTGCTGGTGGGAGTGCATACTTGTACAGCCATTTTGTAGACCAGTATGACGGTTCTTCAGGGAAATGGGAATCAGTCTATCATAGACCTGGCAATCTCCCTCTTAGGCATATATCCAAATGTTCCACATCGATGCATCAAAGACATGTGCTCAGCTATGTTCATAGCAGCATTATTTATAATAGCAAGAAAGTGGAAGCAACCTAGATGACCCTCAACTGAAGAATGGATAAAGATGTGGCACATTTACATAATGGAATACTACTCTAGGGGAAAAAATGGAAATTTGAAATTTGCAATGGATTAATTTGAAGAAACCATCCTGAGTTAGGTAACCCAGTCACAAAAAAAGGAATATGATATGTATTCACTAATAGATGGATTTTAGACATAGAGCATAGGATCACCAGGCTATTATTTACACAGCCAGAGAAACAAAGATACAAGGAAGATTCTTAGAGATTCATATAAAGTCCCTCAAAAAAGGGGAAAGGGACAAGATCTCCAGAGCATATGGGGAGTGTGGGGGGCAGTTAGTGGAGAGAGAACTATGAGAAAGAGAAAGGGAGGAAAGGAAAGCATGTGGGACTAGGAAGATTGAGTCAGAAGAGGAATAGACAAGAAAGAGAGAGAGAGAGAGAAAGAGAGAGAGAGAGAGAAAGAGAGAGAGAGAGAGAGAAACAGAGAGAGACCATAAAAGAGGTATCCATTATAGGTTTGTAAAGAAAACCAAACCTAGAGAAATGTTCCGAGATCTACAAGACTGACACCAACTAACAATTTGTGCAACTGTGGAAAGGCAACCATAAACACCCTTTCCTGATAATGAGAACAATGACTAACTTACCCACCATCATAAATCCCTCATCTAGTAGCTGATGGAAATAGAAGCAAACACCCACAACTAAACACTGAGCTGGAACTGGAATCCAGATGCAGAGGAGGACAATACCAGGATGCAGAAACCCATAGAGACAGCTGACCTGAACAAGGAGGATCTAATTGGCCCCTAGCCTCATAGCTGGGAATCCAGCATGGCACTGACTCAGACACCCTTGAACATGGGTGTCAAGTAGAAGGCCTGAGCATTCTAAGGAATCTCAAACAATGGAACCAGGACTCATTCCTGGTGCACAAAAGGACTTTGGGGCACATCCAGCATGGATGGATACTCCCGTAACTTAGAGACAGTGGAGACATCCTTATCCCTACTCCAAATAACTTGACAGATATAGATGACCCCTCCTGGAGGGCATTGCCCTACATGTGGAGTGAGGAAAATGGAAGGGGACGGTGATAGGGGCATGAGAGGGTGGGATAGAGGGAAAGAGGGAGGGAGAGAGGGAAGGAGGGATGTGGGAAGGAGGGAGGGAGAGAAGGAGGGAAAGGAAACTGGGATCAATATGTAAAACAAAAATCAAAATAACAAACAAAGAAAGTTTCTGTGAAAAAGCACAACAGTTAAAAAACAAAACAACAACAACAACAAAAAACAAACAAACAAAAAAACCCAGTTGCTTCTTGGAGTTCACTTTCAGAAAACTGGCTTTTGTGCCACAATAAATAATAGCACAGAGACAGATGTTGAGGTTCAAGCTTCAAGGTGAAGATCAGAAAAAGCAAAGCAGCCAAACTACTAGATCTTACCTCTACCCAGCTGAAATGGCAGTCCTGTCTCCATGAATCCTCAGAGCAAAACGCTCTCAGTTTCTGTTGCCTCCTCTTTTTATTCCTCTCTCCACCCAGGCATATCCCCCTGTCTCTACCTCCCTAGAGCTGAGATTAAAGGTGTGAGCTCTGTTTTTGCATTATGCTAATTCACTGTTCTATATTCTTGAATGGCCTGAAATCTGAGAGATCATCTGCCTATGTTTACTATGATTAAAGGTGTGTGCCAACACTGCCTGGTTCTACGGCTAACAAGTATGGCTGCTTTGTTATTTGATCTCCCATGGATTTAATAAAACATACACAGTAAATCAACACAGGCCTAGTCAACAATTAGATGATTGGTTTGAGAGAGAGTCTATGAGACATTACTACTTACTGCTAAACACTGGTTATTACTAGGTTTACAGAATGTCTGCATTGTCTTCTGTCTTGTGTGATCTCATTGGCCAACAATTTAGGTTCCAACTGACAGTTCTAAATCCACAGTTGCACAGATTGACCTGGCTAAACACAGTGGGTCACAAAAAATGGCACTAAAAAAATTAAATAAAAAATTTTCTCAAATTAAACTAATTAGTGAAAGGGATAAAATAATAAAAGGACCAGATCCTCTCACATCCCCCTGCTTTAGCAGCCATGACAGGCTACAGAAAAGAATATAGGCCTCTGATTCAGTACATGACTCAAAGAAACTCCAGATTCCATGGCCTCCCAGAGCCTAAGATCAAAACTGACCACATGAAAGCCAAGATGCCCCCTAGCTGCCTAGATGCTTGGTTCCGGGGAAATGTTTGGCCACAAAAGAAACTCTAATGGAGACTAAAACTGTTTGACCACAAAAAAAAGTTAGGAGTGACCAAAACCTATCCTGTAATCTCCAGGATACGGTTCTACAAACTATTGATACCAATGAACAACAGGGTACCTGCAAGTAACAAGACAAAGCCATAAAAACCACAGAACATTCCTGTCAGATTTGACCAGTGAGAATAATTGGTGCAGTCATTTCATGGAATATATGACTATGAGAAATTGCAGGTTGTTCTCCAAATATCAACCAATCAGAAACCAACTGGTACCTACTGAGGTAATCTTATGATTTTCTGTTCAAACACTAACAGTAGACAGGGAACTCATTTCCTCTAGTGGCTGCTGCGTCAGCCAGCTAGATGAGGTCCTTGTGATGGATGGATGGATGAACAAAAAAGTTATGCATTTGCATCAGTGGGTCAGCCTCTACCTGGAATACTGTGGGGATTTCACAACTTAGGCACAATGATTAGTAAATCCATAGTCTCACTGTTTGTCAACCTCCACTAGAATTAGCCAATATTAGCTTAGAATGCCTTCTATATTGAAGAAATATTTAAAATTTTAAATGATTTCAGATAATTTTAATGTGCTTATACATGTTTGTTTGCATGTGTGTATTTCGGTTTCATTAAGTTGAAAACTACTGGATGAGTGCTAAAAAGTAATACAAACTCAGATATTCTACTTCATAACACAACAGTGGAATAGCAACAAAAACACTTGGATCCTACTATTGAGAGTTACTGGCTTCAAGGACACAGAGTGGAAGCAAGCAAAACAAGGAAAGAAAAGTCAATCCCAGACAAGCCTGCAGTTTTTCCCATGCAATGTTGGAACACTGGCAGTGCAGATGGAGGCCACCAGCCACCTAGAAGCCCTGCAGGAGTCTTGAGATGCCCTCAGGATTCATGGTGTCCCGGAATTGGAAAATCCCAGTGAAAAACAACTGGGTAAGAACGGGACTCTTTAGTTCCTCTCCCTCTATCTTAAACACTTTCTCTCTGCGTTTTGTCTGTGTGCTTGTCTCTGTACCTCTGTCTCTGTGTGTTTGTGTGTGAGGTGTTTGTACACACACTACTAAAAAGAGGGAGGTAGAAAGGGCAGGGAGAGAGAGAGAGAGAGAGAGAGAGAGAGAGAGAGAGAGAGAGAGAGAGAGAGAGAGAGAGAGAGAGAATCAGGAGGAGGAGGAAGAGAAGAAGAAGAAGGAGGAGAAGGAGAAGGAGAAAGAGACAGAAAGAGAAACAATTAGATTCAAAATAGAGAGGACATAATCCGAGGATAATCTTGGAAATGAAGAATCAAGGCTAAGGAGGAAAAACAAATGAAGATTTGTGGCCTCGAAGGCTATTTGCATAGTCATCCTTGTCAGGGAACACCTGTGTACAACCAGCTTGTGGCAACAGAATGGAGGATCTGCCTACCAACTGATGGAGCAGAGACGCTCTGAGCTGCAAGCCCACCAAGGTAAAGCTGTTGAATTAAGGAGGCTCATTTCAGGAGCCTTGGCGTCCTGTATTAACTGCCTACCAAGTGGAAGCAGCAGGGATTCCATCTCTTTCTTCTTCATGCCATGTGAGCAGGTAAACTACATGGCATGTACCTGTAGGCTGGACTTCCCAACTGGTGAGCTCCCCATCCTGAGAGGGGACAGAAGAACTTTGGCGGGCTCCCAGGTCGCTAAGGGTCACCTGTGAGGAAGTCCAGGGTCTGCCGACCATGGAGGTCTTTTGGAGGCCTAGAGGGTGGCGAGAACTGTAGGTGCCGTGGCAGGGCGTGGGGAGGAGGGGGGACATAGGTAGGTGGTTTGGAGGGGAGGTATGGTCCTGGCTGACAGACCCCTAGTAGGAAATGGCCCGCCCAGGTGAAGCAGCCTCGGACGTTGATTGGGCGGTGGTGAGGGGGCGTGGCAGGGCCACCAGCTTAAAGCAAAGGTGAGCAGAGAAGAGCTGAGCAGAGCAGAGGTGAGGCAAGCAGAGCCTACTGAAGCACAGTTCAGCCCAAAAACTCTGTCCTGTGCCCCTTCCTTCCTCACACAGCCACCAGACAGTGGTCTATCCCAGTCAAGCATGCTGTTTCTCGCATCTAGTGCAGATGGATGCCACCAGCAGCGTAGCAGCCCTGCAGAAGCTGCGGGAGCGCCTGTGCACCGAGACAGAGCCCAGCCATCTCTACAGAACCCTGAAGGAACTCTCTTCCCAGCCCGGGCTGTGCAACATCCTAGAGGAGATTGGCTTCAGGAAGACCATCAAGCTGTTGAAGAAACAGCAGCTCCTGCTCCCCTTTGCCAAGGACTTAGCCGGCCAGTGGTCAGAGGGGTCCCACTTTGGGCCCCAGCCTGAGCCCACACCCCAGGATTTTGCCTCCCAGAGCAGCCCGATGACAAGGCCTCTAGAGACTCCCCAGAAGACAAGGCGCGTAAGCGCGAGCCTGCTTCCCCGCCACGGGGAGAAGGTGGCAGAGAGGTCTTCGTGGTCAGCAGTAGCAGCCCACAGCGAAGCCCGGGCCGAAGCACACACGCCAGCCCAGACCTAACCTCAACTTGCAGCCCAAGCACCGAGCCAGAGGGAAGAAAGAGGCCCAGAGGGTCCTTGTTGGGCAGGCAGCAGGACTTGGGGAGCCAGGTACAGGGGGGCCAACCCCCCAAGAGAGGTGTTCGTTCTGGTGCCCTGGCGGCCGCAAGGGGTGAATGCCTTCCCCAGCAAGCCTGCAGCGATTCCAGCGAAGCAGCGCCGGTCTCCCATGAGGGAAAAGACCCCAGGCTCCTGGATCCGGGAAGACCAGCAGGAAGCTTCTTTGCAGGCTCGCCTCCACGAAGACTCAGACAGCTCTGAGGACAGCTCTGACAGCTCTGACAGCTCTGGCAGCTCTGACAGCTCTGACAGCTCTGACAGCTCTGACAGCTCTGACAGCTCTGACAGTTCTCCTTCTCCCCACAAGAGGAAGAAAAGCAGCTGGAAAGTCAAGGAGCAGAGCCCTGGAGCACAGGTGCCTTGGGGCGAGTCTCAAAGCTGCAGGGATCTGAATCTCCTCCTCCTGGATGCCAGTCCCTTTCCAGAGCTCACCTCCACTCGCCAAGCCTGCTTCTTGGGAGGAGAAGGACCCGAGGACTCTTCCTTGCACACTGACCCAGAAGCAGCACCTTGGGCGTGCAGGATCAACTGGAAAACGCCTGTGTATTCGGGTCGCACACCAGCCAGACGTCTCCCAAGGGAATTGCACCAAGGACGCTTTTTAATTTGCTTTTTCATTTTTCACTGAGCTACAATTAAGAGATTGCCTTTGTCTAAGAAAAGTCTTTAGAATTTAGAATGTTTTCATGATTTATGAGACAGGACCTTTCTCCTTGTAGCTCTGACTATCCTAGGACTCTTTAGTAAACCAGTCTAGCTTCAAATTTACAGAGATCCACCTGCCTTCATTCATGAATACTGGTATAAAGAGGATGCACCATATTCATGCCTTACACTTCAGATTTTAAACATTGCTGTGACAGTGAAACATAATGCATATTGCATGAAGACAGGAGTGTGACCTTATGAGATCCCAAGAGAGTACTGTGCTGGTTTGAATAACAATGCCCCATAGAGGCGAGTGTATGTAAATGTATGGTTCACACGTGGTATTAGTATTGAGGATGTTTTCAAGAATTGATCTTACTAGAGGATACATATTACTGAGGACAGGCTGTGGGTGTTTAAGATCTCTCCCTTCTCCTAGATCCCTTTCTCTATTTTATGCTTGTGATTCAAAATGTGAGTTCTCAGCATCCTTCTCACATGAAAAAATTGGAAACACAGTTACAATAGTGAGTGTTAATCTTTGTGGGATTACAGAATGCATGATTTCAAAAATGAAACGATTAAATGAAACAGTAAGCAACTTCACCAGATGTGACAGTGTTAATCATCTTTTTGATAACTGTAATGAGATATTCACCTTGTCTGCACCTGAGGCTTAGACCATGTCCTGTGTAAGCCCATGGACATGACCTGGAGGAAAAGGCTGAGGAGGGGGCTCGGAGACTTCTTGCTGGCAGGACTCGGAGAGGAGAGCATCTGGTGCAACCTGTTGGTGTTCATCTGTCTATGTTGTGAGTTATTTCTCCCTGAATAAACATCTATTCGGCCTATTGTTTATCCTGATCCTTATTAAACCCCAATAGATAACACTTTGTTTTTCTCTAAAAACTTGTACGATATGAGTGTTAAGGTGCAGGCCTTAGAGAAACTTATTAAAGCAGATCATAGAGATATTCAGGCCCAGAGAGAGGAATTTAATAGAGAACCCGTGTTACAAGACCTCTAATGATAAAATCATTTATTTGCACTTTTAATTTTGGTCTCTGCTCATAAATGGAAGTTTGCCAATATATTGGCTTTGTGATATTTCCTGATTTTTTTTGTTCTCTCTTTCGTAGCTCTTCTATTGTCCAAAAGAGTATGATTTTTTTACAATATGTAGTGGGCTCTTTAATTTCTCTGGGATATTCCTTCCATGGCACAGAAAGGACTGAACTGAATTGGCATAGGGTTTTTTCACAGGTCCCGAGCAGAGGCTCCTCAGGGTGTTTCCCAATTGCAAGTATTTCCTTTAAATCCCTTGTTGAGTCATGGGCAGGTAAGGACCCCTTACAGAAGCCAGAGCCAGAGGATACAGGGAGACTGTTCACAGTTTTAGATGGCACGACATCGTGGTCCAGAGTCTTCATGCTTCCTTGAGATTGTAGACCTGGGCATGGAAAGTGATCATCTTGGTTTGTAGGCCTTGAGCTTCCTTGGCTTGGAGCTTTGGATATGGGCTCTCAGGGCTTGCAGCCACAACTGTTATCCTCATCATGTCAAGAGTTTTTCCTTAATGAGATTGTGAGACATAGCACCTGGAGGGCAGCTCCTCCCTTCTCTTTCCAAAACCAGTTGTACCTAGGCAATCTCTCTAACAGATACATATGTAATTTGGGAGACAAATTTTAATTTGGGTTTTCCTCTTGGGCGCCTTGGTTCTTTATTTCTAAGATGATCCTATAATTACATCCACTTTCTTTATAATCTAATTCCCTCCATCCCTACCTCTCTCCCTTTGCCCCTCTATCTCTGTGTAACTCCCTCTACTCTGTCCCCCTCCCTCAGTGTGTGAGAGTACATACTCTGTATTAGTTTTACTCCCATTGGGTATAACTGTGTTCCTGAAACCTCCTTCATGTGATTCTCAAAGTTATGGTAAGCTAGTACCCACACCTCTAGTTTCTGCTCAGGTTTAATTGCTGGAATACTGTGACCTTGGTTACCGGAATTTCAACCAAGCAGTGTTTAAGGGTGGGTCAAATAATGCCTGCTATCCTTCCCCAATTAAGTACAATGTCTGGAGTCTCTGGGCCCATTCTATTTTTCCTCCTTTCTCTGTCAAATTAATAACACACACACACACACACACACACACACACACACACACACACACATCCTTTACTTCACCAGATTTGCTACAATCATACCCATTCACTTCCTTTTTGTGTTATCAATATTTTACAAAGCAACACCCACACCTCTGGATTTCTCTCTTGGTTTTTATTTCTGGAACACAAAGTGTTCAAGTGCCTGGAATAAAGGGTGGTTTCCACAATGCCACTCATCTTTCCCTAATTAGGTGGAATGTCCAGAATGTCTCGCACATGTCTTTCACTATCATTTAATTAATTCATTTGTTAATTTTTTTTGACACAAGTTTTATATATGTAGCATTAGAGGCTATCCTGGAACTCTTTTGTAGACAAGGCTGGCTTATAAAACACAGTGACCCTCCTGGATCTTCTGCCCATGTGCTAAGATTAAAGGTGTGTGCCAGTGAAGCCCTTACAGACATAGCCAGTCACACAAGCAGGCACACTCCATTTCTACCTCTGATTCAATACATCTTACTCACTTTCCCTTTCTTCCTGTAAGACTAAAACAATTTTCCCCAATAGTACCCCCACCAGTGTTTTCCGTTCCAAGTTTTGCTTGTTTCACATCGTACCCTTGCATAAAGTGGTTCTCCGGAATTGAGATCTAATTGTGGTTTCCTCAGTTACTCTCCTTTTTGTGTAATTAAGTCAAATGTCTGGGATGTTTGAATCTTTTTAGACTCCTCCTGTGTTTTTCTACTTAAATAAACATGGTTTCACACATATATTAGAAGGACATATTTTACTTTTAATGTGTTTGGTGATCAAATATTTATGAAATCACTGGTTATGCATCTATGCATCAAAATTCTATATATCTATTTGCCTATATTTTCATCTACATTCATGTATGTACAATTATCTACTATATCTATGCAACATACTCCAGCTACTTGACATAAACCACTGTATCTATTCATCTATGTATCCCTTAAACTCCCTTTTAAATATTTACATGCACATTTCAACATGTATATATGTCCTCATCTATACAGACACGAGTAGGAAGACATTTGTGTCTAAGAGCGAGGGGCCCAGTGCTTCTTCTATTGGTGTTAAAACAAAACCTTTCTTTCTCTGTTGCCTGAATTCACTGGGGATGTCTCAAAGGTGATGGAGATGCAAGGGCTAAGAGCAAGGTCGGTTCACTTCCTAGACCACCTAATCTTGCAATCCTTGAGGATCTTGGCCAAGAGTGGGGCAGGTTTCTTCTTCTTGTCCCTGCCACCCTGGGCCTGGCCCGGACCCCTCTGCACAAGGTTAGGGCCAGGGTCTTGGCAGAGGTTGTTCATGTTTTCAGGGCAGACCTCCTGTCTGGGTCCAGAGTCTGAATGCTGGCCTGAGTTTGTGGTCAGAGCCTGAAAGGAGATCAGCTTGGTCTGGCGGCCTTGAGGCTTCTTCGCTTGTGAGATTTGGATGCGGGCTATCAGGGCTTTCAGCCTCAGCTCCCTGGACTGCTGCAGCATGAGGCGTGTCTGGGTCTCAGTCGGGGTGTGAGGTGGCTTTCTGGTATGGGTCTTGGGCCGAGATTCTACCTCTTGCTGACTCCAGAGCTGGCATTCCACTGGGGCCGGTTGGCTGTGAGTTTCCCTCCTGCAGTTGGGGTTAGTAAGCCTACTTTGGTGCACTTTATGTGGGAGAGATCTGGCAGGTGTGGGACCAGAATAAACAGGCGTTTTGAAGTTGGTCCTAAATGCCCAAGGTGCTTCTTCTCGGTCAGTGAGCAAGCAAGTGTCTTCCAGTCCATGGGTGGGGATGCAGGCTTGGAGACTGGAGGTTACTGCTGGAAAGGGACTGGCATCAAGGATGAGATTCAGGTCCCTGAAGCTTTGAGACATGCTTTGAGACCCTGTTTTTGCTCCTGGGCTCTGCTCTTTAGCTTTCCAAGTGCTTTTCCTCTTCCTCTTGTGGCAAGACAGCCCAGAGGAAGAGAGAAAGCTGTCATAATTGAGGCATGCCTCAAAAGAACCAGGCTGATACTCTTCCTGGATGCAGGGACCTGGGGTCTTTGCCTTCAGGGGAGACAGGCCCTGCTTCCCTGATCCAGTTTCTAGCTTGCTGGAGTGGGGCTTCATCTCTTTTAGCCTCAGGGGCTTCTCCACACTTTGCTGGGCCTTGGCTACCCTCACCTTCTTCTCAGTGCCCTGCTGAGGGTTAAGGAAAGTCTGTCTTTGCTTTTTTCTCCCTTCTGGCTCTATGCTCATGCTGCATGTTGAAGTTGGGTTTGATCTTGTGTATTTGCTGTGGTGTGGGCTTCTCTGTGGGCTGTTACTGCTGACTTCAAAGACTTCTCTCCGATCTTGTCTGTCTCTCCGGGAAGCAGACTTATGTGTCTTGTCTTCTGGAGAGTTTGTGGGAAGCTCTGTCATCAGGCTCTTCTGCAAGAAAAAGTCACAAATCCTTGGAGAATGTAATACATTTCTAAATTTTGTGAATAGGTCTGCAATGATGCAATGACATAAAAGTAGATGTTGAGATACCATTTTTGGTTGAGTGTGCTTTTCGTTTTTCCATGGTTTGGCAAATTTACTAATCAGTAGTCTTTAATTATCAGCATAACTCTGACTTCCCATTTAATTAATTTATGAGTGTTAAAACAAATATTAGTAACACATATTAGAATCCCTAATTTTGTAAAAGAAGGGGAGTTGACCTGAGGGAGGGGGACATCTAGCAGGAGTAGAATGAGATTGAACTCTGGTTGAGATATATTTTATGTTAGAAGAATTTATTTACAATAATAAAAAAGGATAATGGTTTAATGAAAGTAATAGCTAGATAATCTGAAATACTGAACATCTGAAAAAGATTCTTACCCAATGTTTCTGTGCCTCTGTTCTAGTCACTCTCTCTCTCTCTCTCTCTCTCTCTCTCTCTCTCTCTCTCTCTCTCTCTCTCTGTTTTTGTCTCTGTGTCTGTGTGGGCATGTAAATGGTGGTGGGGAAGAATTCATCCCTGAATAAATTCTAGTCCTTCTGTCATGTAGAACGAGGCTCTTGAGTGACTCACAAAGCGATGGACTGTTGTATTTCCAGATTTTTCCCTTCATAATTTTGTTAGTAGATCATTTGTAACATTCATTTATTTGATCAATATTTTTATAGACCTAGCATGGAGAGAACAAAGCTGCCCCTTTACCCCCTGTTGTTAAAGTTCTAAAAGTACCTTCCTAGCAACAAGAGTCTTTGTTCTACACAATTTCTATGTTTCTTTCCTGTTGAACATATGGGTACACAGCTTCCAACAAACATTATATGTATTTTCTTCTTAGTAAACACATGACATTAATTCTTGAATGTTATAATTTTGACTTACCCCTTGTTTATGTGTTCCTTCCATTCAGGATAAATTACACTAAAATGTCTGAAAAAAAGTTATAAGATAATATATTATTTACCTTAGTTGCAGAAAATATATAAATAGAGAGAGAAAGAGCATATATATATATATATATATATGTATATATATATATATATATATACATATATCTTGAAACTGCCCTATAGAGGCTCACAATATTCTCCGCAAAAGCCATAGTATATGTTTGGGAAGAGGCTGAATGTGGGCGCCATGTTCGACCACTAAAGTGGCAAAAATAAATAAATAAATAAATAAATAAGACACACACACACACACACACAACAGAGAGAGAGAGAGAGAAAAGAGAGAGAGAGAGAGAGAGAGAGAGAGAGAGAGAGAGAGAGAGAGAGAGAAGCCCCTGAAACAGCCCAAGAAGCAGGCCAAAAAGGTGGACCAGGAAGATAAGACTTTCAAGCAGAAACAAAAAGATGAGCAGAAGAAATTTGAGGATCTAAAAGCCAAGGATGCAGGAAAGGGATGCCTGGCCACAAGTGAAATTAAGAAATCTGGCAAAAAATAATCTGTTTCTCATATCTGAGATGATGGTGACACTCTTCCATTCCTATTTAAACAACTGGATTCCCTGCCATAACATCTTTGCCACTTACTGCTAGAAGGAAGTGTTATCTTGGAGCCTGTTGTACATTGTAATAAACTTTTGTAATAATAATAATGATAAAATAATAATACAATGGCAAAAAAGAGCCATAGTACATAAAAAAAAACCAATACATGCTATGTCCACCCCCTACAGGAGTGAATGGCACACACCTTTTATCCCAAGACTCTGGAGGCAGAGGCAGGCAGATCTCTGTGAGATGAAGACCACCTGGCCTACAGAGATAGTTTCAGGACAGGCTCCAAAGCAATAGAGAGAAACTTGATCTCATAAACCAAAATGAAAAATTAAGTATCCCCATTCCATTTGATAGTCAGAGACCCACAAATATACACTATTGCTGCTTCTCTTGGTTATACCACAGAGGTTGGAGGAAAATCTCTATTGCTGAAGGTATCTCACATGTCAGATAAAAGACTCTCAAGACCCAACAGTTCCCCTCCTCAGGGTAGGCTTTCATAGCACTGGTATGTGTCTGTATCTTTCCACGGGAGTGAGGCAACAACTCTTACATACCCATATTCACATTCTGTGCTTAGAATGAAAAATATTTACCAGAGTGCAATGCAGAGTGCATTTTCTGAGTAATCGTCTTCAGAGCATTATTAAATGCCACTATAGTTCTGAGAATTCATTTTTACTGCTTTCTAACAATCAAATTCATTCTCCATATGTTTGCTTTATACTTCCTAGGGCAAACACAGTGAGATGCTTCACATGTATGTGTTCTATTACTTATGTGCAAAACATTTTACATTATATGCCCTTTCTAAATATTCTTTTCTCCTTTCTATTGTGTTTTTGTATAGAAGCTGATGTTTTTTTAAATAGTATGTCTATTAGTAGATGTTAAGCTTTTTGATATCCAAAATGTTACATTTACATTAAATTCTTTTTATATTGTGAAATGTCTTCCTAAATTTTTCAGAGACAAGGTCTCATCATGTAATGTATGCTGGTCTAGAACTCATTACATAGACAAGGCTGGCATTAATTCAGAGATCTACCTCCCTCTGTTCCTGAAGTGTTGATATTGAAGGCATGTATGATATCATGCCAGTAGTTACCTTAATTTCTTATTAGTGTTTATGTGAGGCATATAGAGGTAAGAATGGGTATTAATTTCATGGTTACTTTGATTTATGAAAGTGGAATGTTCCATTCCTCTGTACACTCAAAGTTTTGTAAAGTTATATGTGTGTTTTCTTAATTTTTTTCAAATATAATTCTTTACTTAATCTATGTTCAAATCCATCAATTTAATAATTTTATACAAAGTTCTCCTAGAATAAACTTTTTTCTTCTCCAATTTACATTCCTTTTCATCTTAGGTTGCTCATACAAACATTTTATGGTAATGGAATTACTCTTACTTGCGTTCTTGGGTGTTCTTTCAACATTGTTTCTCTAACCATAGAGATATGAGAGGAAGATAAAGAAAAGATACAGGTTGTAGCTCTTATGCATAGTGTATGGTTTGCCTCACAGATTTATGTAAACTAAGGGAACTGAAACATGATCATTAGCCCATATAATAATGTGGACACCCATAGACAAGAGCTTGTTTTCAGGCTTTATCAGAGAAGCCTCTCTGTAGGGATGAATTCAGAGATTCATGACTCACAAAGGTGCAGAGAATAAATATTTATTGAGATCCCAGGTCTACAAACAACATTTGCACCACTCTATCTAATGCTTAGGAAATAGTAAAGGTGTCAGAAGAATGCAACATCTGGAAGACAGAAAGAAGACACAGCACAACTATTGCAATCACAAATTAACAACAGTTGTGGAATCCCCAACCCAACACCCTTCCCTGGGAACTCCCTGAATTGGCCCCAAATCGTTCTCCCTTCTGTGTACTGTCCCCAGTGAGAGCACTCCTGGAGCTCTCATACACACCCACCCACTCTCACCAAGAGCCTGCCCTCCCCCTACCCTGCCAAATGTCCCACTGTTGTGGTTTAGCACTAGGGCAGAGGGCAGATCCAACAATCCTGACTGCTTCAGGGAACTACCTGGAGCAGTTCTGAGCACATTAGACCTGTCTATCCATGTATGACCACCCGGAATGCCGGATCCTCCCACTGCTGTTCCTCTGCTGGAGATCGCTGCCCTCCCAGATTTCTGCCTATCCCCTTGGGGCCATCCTGATTCCTTACTCGCTAGATCTTTGACCCCCTTAGCCAGGCCCTTGCCGGAGAAGAGAACACTTAGAGAGATTGGACTACTCAGACTTACAGACATCGAACTACTGCCATACCTAAGCCCACTGGGGGCGGGGTACCAGAGAGAGATAGAGAAAACCTACCTGCACCTACTAGAAGAAGTGATGGGAAGACTGCAATACAAGGAAACACCTAACAATAGGAAGACAAACATGACACCACCAGAACCTCGACATTCTTCACCAAGTAGACTGAAAACCCCAAAGCAGATGAAGCAGAAGAAAACGACTTAAAAAATATCTTCACAGAAATGATAGAGGCCCTCAAATAGGATGTGAGAAAATCTCTTAAAGAAATGGAAGAAAAAAACAAACAAAAAATTGGAAGAAATGAAGTAATTTCTTAAAGAAAGTACAGAAAGCCAAGAAAAAGCAATTAAACAGGTGAAGGAAACAGTTCAAGACTTGAAAACTGAAATAGTGATAAAGCAAACACAGACTGAAGTAATGCTGGAAATAGGAAAACTGGGTAAATGATCAGGAAGTACAGACACAAGCATAACCAACAGAATACAAGAGATGGAAGAGAGAATCTCAGGCACTGAAGATAAACTGGAATAGATTCATTGACCAAAGAAAATTTAAAATCCAACATATCCTTAAAAAAATCCAGGAAACATGGGACACAGCAAAAATCTTTGAGGAAAATGCCTCAATCTGAAGTCGAACATGCCTATGAAAGTACCAGAAGCATACCGAACACAGAATAGAGTGGACAAAAGAAAAAAGACCCCCCGTCCCCCGGACACATAATAATCAAAACACCTAACATACAGAATAAACAAAGAATATTAAGAGCAGCAAAAGAAAAAGGCCAGGTAACATATAAAGGCAGACCTATCAAAATTATGCCTGAATTCTCCATGGAAACTCTCAAGGCCAGAAGGTCCTGGATAGATGTGCTACAAGTACTAAGTGTCCACTGATGCCAGCATAGGCTACTAAGCCCAGCAAAACTCTCAATCACTACTGATGGAGAAAACAAGATATTTAATGAAAAAGCCAGATTTTCCCAATACATATCTACTAAACCAGCCCTACAGAAAGTCTTGGAAGGAAAACTACAACCCAAGGAAATTAACTACGCTCACAATCATATAGCAAATAGATATTCCCACTTCACCAGAACCCAAGAGTAAAGCAGGGCAAATATATTCACGATACCACGGGCAACAACAAATCTAAAACAAACAAGCATTAACGGTCAATGGTTCTTACTTTCCCTCAATATTAATGGTCTTAATTCGCCTATAAAAAGACACAGGCTAAAAGAATGGATAGGAAGACAGAATCCATCCTTCTGCTGCATACAAAAAACACACCTAAGCTTCAAAGACAGACATTACCACAGGGTAAAGGGCTGGGGAAGGAACATCCAATCAAAGGGACCCAAGAAGCAAGCAGGTGTGGCTATCCTAATATCTAACAAGGTAGACTTCAAACCAAAATCAATCAAAAGAGATGAAGACACTGATTTCATATTCATCACAGGAGAAATCCATCTGCATAAAGTCTCAATTCTGAACTTCTACACCCCAATATTAAAGCATCCACATTCATAAAAGAAACACTACTAACAGTCAAACCTCACATAAACCTCAAACACTCATAATGGGATAGATACTTCTACACCCCACTCTCACCGCTAGACAGGACCACCAGTCAGAAACTTAACAAAGAAACAAAAGAACTGACAAAAGTTATTTCTCAATTGGGTTTAACAGACGTGTATAGAACATTCCATCCAAATACAAAAGAATATACCTTCTTCTCTGCTCCACATGGAACCTTCTCTAAAAGTATGGACCTCATACTAGGTGAAATAACAAACCTCATCAGATACAGAAAATTTGGAATATTCCTCTGTACCTTATCAGCCCACCATGCTTTAAAGTGGGAATTCAACAACAACACACATTGAAGAAACCCTACAAACTTATGGAAACTGAACAATGTTCAATTGCTCCATTCCTGGGTCAAAATAGTAATAAAGAAAGATATTCAACAAGAATGAGGACACAACATACATGAACTTATGGGAAACCTTGAAGGCAGTGTTACAAGGGAAGTTCAGTGCCCTAAGTGCCTATATGAAGAAAACAGAGGATAATCACATTAGAGAATGAACAGCACAACTGAAACCCTTAGAACCAAAAGAAGCAAACTCACTCTGGAGGAATAGATGCCAAGAAATAATCAATTTGAGGGCTGAAATCAATCAAGTAGATACCCGGAAAACAATACAAAAAAAAATGCATGCAACAAAAATATGGTTTTTCAAGAAAATCAACAATATATATAAACCTTTATCCAAACTAACCAAAAAAATAGAGAGTGTGGAAATTAACAAAATCAGAAAAAAAGGAGGCAGAATAACAGACACTGAGGAAATCAAGACAATTTTGGAAATTGGAAAATCAGTACTCCACAAAATTTGAAAATTCAAAGGAAATGAATAAATTTCTGGATAACTATAACTTACCAAAATTAAATAAATAACGGACAAACAACTTATATAGAATTATAACCACTAATGTAATGAAAGCAGTCATCAAAATCCTTACAACTAAAAACAGCCCAGGTTCAGATGGCTTCAGTGAAGAATTCTTCCAGAAATTCAAAAAACAACTAATACCAATACTCTTCAAATTGTTCCACACAAGAGAAACAGAATGATCATTACCAAACTCTTTTCCATGAGGCCACAATCACCTTGGTCCCCAAGACACAAAAAGATACAACTAAGAAAGACAACTACAGACCAATATCTCGCACAAACATTGATGCAAAATGCTCACTAAAATACTGGCAAACCGAATACAAGAATACATCAGAGAAATCATCCACAATGACCAAGTAGGCTTCATCCCTGGGTTGCAGGGATGGTTTAACATATAGAAATCTATCAATGTGATCCACTACATAAAAAAACTGAAAAAGAAAAACCACATGATCCTCTGCCTAGATGCTGAAAAGGCCTTCGACAAAATTCATACCATTTTATGATAAATGTCTTGGAGAGAGCAGGGATAACAGGAATATACCTACACATAATAAAATCAATATACAGTAAACCAACAGGCAACATCAAACTGAATGGAGACATGTTTAAGGGAAATCCTCTAAAATCAGGAACAAGACAAGGCCTACCTCTCTCTCTGTATCTCTTCAATATTATACATGAATTTCTAGCTAAAACAATAAGACAGCAAAAGAGATTAAGGGGATACAAATTGGAAAGGAAGAAGTCAAAATTTCTTTATTTGCATATGATATAATAGTTTACATATGCCACCAAAAAAACCCTACAAGGAAACTTCTACAGTTGACAAACACCTTCAGCAGGCAAGCAGGATACAAAATAAAGTCAAAAATCAGTAGCTCCACTTTATTCAGATGAAAAGGAGTTGAAAAAAATACCAGAGAAACATCACCTTTTACAATAGCAACAAAGAACAAAAATTATTTTGGGGTAACATTTACCAAACAAGTGAAAAACCTACATATTAAGAACTTTGTGTCTTTATAGAAAGATATTAAAGAATATAACAAAATGGAAAGATGTCCCATGCTCTTCGATAGGTAGAATAAACATAGTGAAAATGTCAATCTTCAATAGAAATGTACAGATTCAATGCAATCCCCTTTAATACACCAGCACAGTTCTTTACAGTCCTTGAAAGGATAATAATCAACTTTATATGGAGAAACAAAAGAACCAGGATAGCTAAAATAACCCTGTACAATAAAAAAAAAACTTCAGGAGGCATCACCATCCAAGGCTTTAAGCTCTACTACAGAGCTATAGTTCTGAAAACAGCCTGGTATTGCCAAAAAAAAAAAAAAGACAAGTAGAACAATGGAATCTAATTGAATATCTTGATACCAACCCACACGCCTATGAACACCTGATTTTTGAGAAAACACCTAAAAGTTTACAATGGGGGGAGGAAAACATCTCCAACAAATGGTGCTGGCACAACTGGATGATGGTATGTAGAAGACTACAAATAGTCCCATGTTTATCACCATGCAAAAACTCAAGTACAAATGGATGAAAGACCTCAACATAAATCAAGCCACACTGAACCTATTAGAAGAAAAAATGGGAGGTACCCTTGTCCAAATTGGTACAGAACATCTATTCCTGAATATAACTCCAGTAGCACAGACACTGAGATCGACAATTAATAAATGGGACCTCCTCAAACTTAGAAGCTTCTGAAAGGCAAAGGACAGAGTTGAGAAGACCAAACAGCAGCCCATAGAAAAAATCTTCACCAATCCTACATCTGACAGAGGGCTGATCTCTAAAATATACAAAGAAATCAAGAAACTAGTCAACAAAACACCAAATAGCCCTATTAAAAAACGGGGTACAGAAATGTATAGAGAACTCTCAATAGAGGAAATTAAAAAGGCTGAAAGACACTTAAGAACTGCTCAACATCCTTATCTATCAGGGAAATGCACATAAAAACAACTTTGAGATACCATCTTACTCCTGCCAGAATGACTAAATTTGGAAACATCAATGACAACTTGTTCTGGAGAGAATGTGGAGAAAGGGAACACTCCTCCACTCTTGGGAGTGCAAATTTGTACAGCAAATTTGTAGATCAGTATGGTGGCTCCTCAGAAAAATGGGAATCAGTCTACCACAGGACCAGACATATACCCAAATGACCCACATCTATGCAGCAAAGACACATGCTCAATTATGTTCATAGCAGCATTATTTGTAACAGCAAGAACCTGGAAACAACCTAGTTGCCCCTCAACTGAAAAATGGATAAAGAACTACTCTGGGAAAAAAAAACATTGGAATCTTGAAATTCACTGTGGATTGAACTTTAAGAAACCATCCCGAGTGAGGTAACTGAGTCACAAACTTGGAATATGGTAAGTACTCACTCATATATGGATTTAAGACATAGAGCAAAGGATCACCAGCCTATAATCCACACCACCAGAGAAACATGGATACAAGGAGGATTCTTAGAGATTCATATAAGGTCCCTCACAAAAGGGGAAACGGACAAGATCTCCAGAGCATATGGGGAGTGTGGGGGGGCAGTGAGTGGAGAGGGAACTAGGAGAAAGAGAAGGGGAGGAGAGGAATGCACATGGGACCAGGAAGATTGAGTCAGGGAGGAATATATGAGAGAAAAGAAAGAGACAGAGAGAGAGAGAGACAGAGAGAGAAAAAGAGGCAGAGAGAGACAGAGACTACCAAAGAGGGGGTCATTATAGGTTTGAAGAGAAAACTGTACCTAGAGAAGTGTGCATAAACCTTCAAGACTGACCCCAACTAACAATTTCAGCAACAGTGAAAAGGCTACCATAAATTCCCTTTCCTGATAATGAGATCAAAGACTAACTTATTCATGATCATGTAGTCACTATCTAGTAGCTGATGCAAATTCCCAAAACTAAACAATGAGCCTGAACTGGAATCCAGATGCAGAGCAGATGAATAACACCAGGATGCAGAAACCCATAGAGACAACTAACCTGATCAAGGAGGAGCTAATGTGCCCCCACACTGATAGGGGGAAATTGAGAGGGAAATTGGGAGGGAGGTAGGGAGGAAGAGCGAACTGGTATCGATACGCAAATAAAAACAAAAATAATAAAAAAAGAATAAGTTTCTTGGAAAAAGCACAACATTACAAAAAAGAAGGGTTCTGCGAAAAATACATAAACAACAAACAAATAAACAAAAAATTAACAGTTGCTACTTGGAGTTCACTTTCAGAAAACTGACTTTTGTGCCACAATAAATAATAGTACAGAGATGGATGTTGAGGTTCAAGCTTCAAGCTGAAGATCAGAAAAAGCAAAGCAGCCAAACTAGTAGATCTTACCTCTACCCAGCTGAAATGGCAGTGCTGTCTCCAGGAATTCTCAGAGCAAAACTCTATCAGTTTCTGTTGCCTCCTCCTTTTATTCCTCTCTCCACCCAGCCATATCCTCCTGTCTGCACCTCCCTAGAGCTGGGATTAAAGGTGTGAACTCTGTTACTGCTTTATGCTAATTAATATTCTTGGGAGATCTCTCTGAAATCTGGGAGATTATCAGCCTTTGTTTACTGTGATTAAAGGTGTGTGTCAACACTGCCTGGCTTCTATGCACAATGAGTATGGCTGCTTTGCTATTTTGATCTCCAGAGGCTATATAAATCATTCACAGTAAATCAACACAGGCCTTGTTCATGGTTTGAGGGAGGGACCATGGGACCCTACTCCTTACTGCTAAACTACTGGTTATTACTAGATTTGCAGAATGGGAACATTGTCTTCAGTCTTGTGTGATCTTATTGGTCAACACATCAGGTTCCACTTGATCTTAATCATTCTAAATCTGTGGTTGCACAGATGGGCCTGGGTAAAATCAGTGGGTAACAAAAAACAAATGGCACTAACCAAATTAAATAAAAATTTTCTCAAATTGAACACATTAGTTAAAGGGGTAAACTAATAAAGACACCAGACCCTCCCTCAGACCCCTGGTTTAGCAGCCATGATAGGCTTCAGAAAAGATATGTAGGACTCTGATTCAGTAAGTGACTCAAAGAAACTCCAGATTCCATGGCCTTCCAGAGCCTAATGTCAAAACTGAACACAAAGAAAGTCCAGATGGATGCTTGGTTCCTGAGAACTGTTTGGCCACAAAAGAAAGTTAGGAGAGACCAAAACCTCTCCTGCAATCTCCAGGATACAGTTCTAAAAACTACTGGTACCAAGGAACAACAGGGTACCTGTAAGTAACAAGACAAAGCCATAGAAACCACAGAATATTTCCTGTCAGTGTTGACCAATGAGAATACTTAGTGCACAGGTATGTCATGCAAAATATGACTTTGAGAATTTCTCGGTTGTTTCCCAAATGTCATCCAATTAGAGACCAGCCCATACTCCTGATGTAATCCTGTGATGTTTGCCTTTAAAACTGACAGTAGACAAGGAACTCCTTTATTCTGAAGGATGCTGAGTCAGTAAGGTAAATGAGGTCCCTGTCATGGATGGATGGATGAACAATAAAGAGCATGCATTTGCATCAGTGGGTCTGTCTCTACCTGGTTGTCTTTGGGGATCTTCACAACTTAGGCACAATGGTTAGTAAATCCATAGTCTCACTGTTTGTCAACCTCCACGGGAATTAGCTTATATTGGCCTAGAACGCATTGTAAATAGAATAAATTTTTTTTTTGAAAAATTAAATGGGTTTTGATAATTTTAATGTGAGTGGTACTGCTTTTCATTTTTCTATCTCTCACTCTACCCTCCAATTTTTCTTGTGTGTTATCCAGTCTCAACTCTCCCATATAATGGCACATCTATGAGTGGTAGGATTTTTTTGTTTAGTTGGTTAACTAATGTCATATTAATAAATTGGATTGATATTGAGATATACGTGTAGGCTTATGTAATTGAAAGAAGTGTTTCATGGAATTATCAATCCCCATCCCATTCTACATCCACTCCACAGGGAGGGTTGAGGCCTCACATTTAGGGCAGAACATAGGCCCTACCATGTGTATCTAGGCTGAGAGATTGTCCCTCTGTACAGAATGGGCTGCCAAAGTCCATTCCTGCACTAGGGATAAGTACTGGTTCTACTACCAGAGGTTCCATAGACTGCCTGGTCCTTGAAACTATCATGTAAGTTCATGGTGCCTAGTTCAGTGCTATGTTGGTTCCACAGCTTTCAGACTGCTGTCCCTGAGTTCCCACTAGTTCATGTCAGGTATTTCTTTGGGGTTCCCCAGTATTGTATTGACCCATTTTCTCACCGCTCTTCCCTCTCTCCAATTAGATTACAGGTGTTTGGCTCAGTGTTTAGCTATGGTTCTCAGCTTTTGCTTCCATCAGATAATGGGCGAAGACTATTATGGCATTTATGGTATTAATCAATCTCATTATATGGGAAGGGAATTTAAGGTGGCTTCTCCACTGTAGATTAGATTCTTAGTTGGAGTCATTCAACTTGTGGCTCTCGAGATGTCCCTAGTGCCATATTTCTCTTTAAATGCATAGTGGCTCCTCTATTAAAGTATCTCTTTTCATTCTCTGCCTCTCTCTTCTTCCCCCAACTAGACAGTCAGGATCTCTCATGTTCTTCACCCCCTTCTCTTTCCCCTACCTTCATCCCGTATCCCCAATGCTCTCAATTTGCTCAGGAGATCTTGTGTATTTCCCCTTCTTTGGGTGTCCATGTATGTATCTCTTAGAGTTCTCCTTTTTTCCTAGCTTCACTGGGGTTGTGGATTACAGCCTGGTTATCCTTTGTTCTTGTGTAATATAAACTTATGAGTACTTGCCATGTTTTTCTTTCTGCCTGTGTTACCTCACTCAGGATTCTTTCTTCTACTTCCATCCATTAGCCTGAATATTTCATTTATCTGCTGAGTTGAACTCCACTGTATAAATGCATTCCTATTTCTTCAGCCATTTGCTGCTTGATGGGCATCTAGGTTGCTTCAAGTATCTAGCTATTACAAAAATGTTGCTATGAACATAGTTAAACAGATGTTCTTGCCTTATGAATGCATATCCTTTGGCCATAAGACTAAGAGTGGAATTTCTGGATCAAATGGTAGACTAAATGATACCCATTTTCCTGAGGAATCACCATGCTGATTTACAAAGTGGCTGTGCAAGTTTACATTCCCACCAACAATGGAAGAGTGTTCCCCTCTTTCCACATACTCTACAGCATAAACTGTCATTGGTATTTTTGATTTTACTTATTCTGACAGGAGTGAGATGGTATCTCAGAGTTGTTTTGATTTGCATTTCTGTTCGTGCCTACCCCTGCCAGCAAGGAAGACATGACTCCAGGAAGATCTTCTTCATGCAGTTTTAATCAGGATCCTTGAAACATTTTCTTCTGACCTGAAAGACTCCGGGGAAATGCCTGCACTGGCTTAAATACCCTTGTGCTAACCAACCCTAGTGAGCTTCGTGAACACTGAAGAAAGGCTACTCTAACGTGGAAGTAGACAGGCTGAACGGTCTTAACCAAATAAGGGCTTGTTTATGCCAGAGAGACCTCACCCTTGGGGAAGTGGAAGGCGGAAGCAAGTGCCATCCTTAAGGCATGGCACTTAGGCTCTCTAGAGTTCCCCCTTTTTGTTTTAATAACACATCAGGCAAGGGTAGTGGCCTGGTCTCCAGTAAAGCAGTGGACATTGCAATGACCCTGAATCCTGGTAGTCAAACAAGTCAGTGCCATACCCGTCCGACATCTTTTTCCTGGAGGTGGGGCCTCAGACGCCAACCCACATGCACCCAGACTTGCCCTCCTCAGAGTTGCTCTCTTCCAGAGCTAACTTGGAGGGCAGTGCTAAGCCATAGAACCTGAGCGTGAAGGATCAATTCTTGTTCACGACTTCGAGCCATGCTTGGGGAGACTGTCCTGCCTCAATGGCTGTAAATGTCTGGACAACCATAGCTGCATACCACTTCTGAGCATACCTCATCTTGCAAAGGCAAAACAGTCCCACGAAGGAGATAAGCAACAAGAGGACAGCCATGGCTCCCATTCCCGCCCACCCTTCAGATGATCCATGGCAATGGGAACCATGATGACAATCCGGCACCCAGTCCCGCATCCATATGTGTCAAATTTACTGCAATGATGGCCACTCACAGCTGTGTCATTCCTAAAAGATAGCTAGAAAACTGTCACGACAGATTAGCAGCATGTGGAAAGTTCTCATACTGAATGCTGGTAACACACAAACCTGGATATTTCATTTCACATCCCAATTGGGCCAGCTGCCACAAGGTATCTATTTGCTCCTGCACCAGATCAATTCTTTGGTTTACAATCATTAAACCTCCTTTTAGTTGAGCACCAATTGTGGATTGAGCATCCAAGGCCGTAGCCACATTCTTGGACAACTCATTTATCTTAGAGGCTGTCTGCATCGATGTGTTCATAGCCACGGCATCCGTGACTGAATCCAAAACTGCAAAAGAGATAGGTGAAACTATGTGTGCTTAATGCCAAAATCTCTCCCTGCTGCCTCTACCAAACAGGCCATAAAATCTGAAAATGGTTCCATTGGGCCTTGCAGTATCTTGGTGAGGTTACCATTCACCTTTCCCTCATTAGGTAATGACTTCCATGCTTTTATGGCAATCTGATTTACTTGTTGAAGACTTAAGTCATTTTGTAAGGCTTTCCAGACCTCAGGGCAAAAGAAGTGCCCTGTACCTGGGCCCTGCCCTTCTTCACACTGATCAGGAGAAGGAGCCGAATGCATTGTTCCAGGAAGGTCCCACCCCTCTCCACATGGCCATTTCTCCTCTCGCTTCCACCCTCTGCCCCTTAAGGGATTGTTTCTTCATGCCGTTTTAATCAGGATCCTTGAATATGCTTCCTCTGACCCGGAAGACACTGGGGGACCCCTGCACAGGCTTAAATACCCTTGTGCTAACCAACCCCAGTGAACTATGTGGACCCTGCAGATAGGCTACTCTAATGCTGAAGCAGAAGGGCTGAACAGACTTAACTAAATATGGGCTTATTTATGCCAGAGAGTGCTTACCCATGGGGAAGCCAGTGCCATCTTTAAGGCGTGGCACTAAGCAGCTCTCTACAATTTCCTTCACAACTAAGAATATTGAACAATCCCTTCAGTGCCTTTTAGCCAGTTTAAATTCCTCTATTGAGAATTCTCTATTTAGTTCTGCACTCACTTTTCATTGGGATATTGGTGGTTTGCTGACTAGCTTCTTGAGTTCTTTGTATATTTTGAAGATAAGTCCTCTATAAGTTGTGGGATTGGCAAAGTTCTTTTGCCATTCTGTGGGCTACTCTTTTGTCTTGTTGACTTTGCCTTATAGATGGTTCTCAATTTGAGCAGATCCCATTTATTAATTGCCAATATCTGTCAGTGCTACTGGTGTCATGTTCAGGAAGTAATCTCCTATGCCAATTAGCTTAAGGGTACTTCCCATTTTCTCTTTTAAGAGGTTCAGAGTGGTGAATTTATGTTGAGTTCTTGATCCATTTGGACTTACGTTTTGTACATGGGGAAAGATATGGATGTATAGGCAATTCTCCACATGTCAGCACATTGTGTGGAAGATGCTTTCTTTTTTTTCATTGTAAAATTTTATTTTCTTTGTCAAAAGTCAGGTGTTCATAGGTGTGTGGGTCAATGTCAGGGTTTTCAATTTGATTCCATTGGTCTACCATTCTATTTTTGTGCCAATACCAAGATGTTTTCAGGACGATAGCCCTATAGTAAAGCTTGAATTCATAAATGGTGATGCCTGTAGAAGTTCCTTTATTGGACAAGGTTGTTTTGGCTACCATGGGTGTTTTGTTTTTTCACCTAATGTTGAACATTGTTCTTTCAAGTCCTGTGAAGAATGTACTGGGATTTTGATATGGATTGCATTGAATCTGTAGATTGCTTATGGCAAGATTGCCATTTTTATCCAAGATCATGGGAGATTTTTCCATTTTCTGGGATCTTCTTTAATTTCTTTCTTTAAAGACTTAAAGTTCTTATTATACAAGTCTTTAGCTTGTTTTGTCAGAGTTACCCCAGGATATTTTATGTTGTTTGTGGCTATTGTAAAGGGTGATGTTTCCCTGATATCCTCGTCACCCCAAATATCTCCTATATATAAAACATCTACTGATTTTTTTTTAAATCAATCTTGTATCATGCCACTTTTCTGAAGATGCTTATTAGCATTAGGAATTTTCATTGTTGAATATTTTAGGACACTTATGTAAACTATTATGCCACCTGCAAGTAGGGAGAGTTTGACTTATTTTTCCAACTAATATCCCTATTATATCATTTTGTTGTCTTGTTGTTCTAGCAAGAACATCAAGTACCGTATTCAAGAGAGATATATAGAGAGTGGACAGCCTTGTTTTGTTCCTGAATTTAGAGGACTCACCTTAAGCTTTTCTCCATCTAGTGTGATGTTGGCTGTTGGTTTACTGTATATTGGTTTTATTATTTTTAGGTATATTCCTGTTATTCCTGATTTCTCCAAGACCTTTGCCATGAAACATTGTTAGATTTTGTCAAAGGCTTTTTCAGCATCTAGTGAGATGATCATGTGATTTTTTTTCACATAAAGAAATATAACTTATTTATTGACCACTGTGTATCATGATTTACAATAAAGTAAATATGCAGTTGGAGAACATTCTGATACTACAAATTTAACTTTCTGGCTCATTAAACCAGAACCCAAGTACTGAAAAGATTGATCCTACCAGGAAGGAATGAATCAGGGTAAAGGAAAAGCATGCAAGTCTTTAATTTATATTACCAAATTTGTTCATTCATTTCAGTGTGTCTGAAATTGCAAACATCTTTTGTAACTTTTATTACAAAACTTTTTATTACAAAACTTTTATTTGTATCTTTTATTACATTTCTATAGCAAACAGATAATTCACGAATCATGAACTTTTAGTAGATTTCAACTTTCTACAAAGGAATGGTTCACAAGAGGAACCTTTACATGCATAGGTAAATCATTTTGTTTGGTTTTAAGAGACAAGATTCTCTATGTAGTACAGGATGACTTAGTCTAAACCAGAGATTAATCTGCCTTCAGAGTGCTGGGAATAAATGCATACACAGACAATCACACCCAGCTCAAATCTTGTTATTACACTGAAACATTGTCTAATTCCATTTTCTGAAGGGAGAGATTGTTAAAAACAAAATGCTGTAAATAAATGACTATATTAATATTACATAACGTCTGATGGGCTTGCTGTTATACTACCCAATAAATTACAGAATCACATACTCATAATCTGAAAAGTTATGATTACAGGAAAATGTTCACAATGACAGAACCTTATCAACCTGCTTTATTTTAAGTATGGATTTTCAGCATTAAAAAACAGACAAACACACAAAGAAAAAACAGGAGAAAGCAAAAACTTTATGTGTCTTATGCATACAGATGACTATCAAGAAGAAACCCACAATGGTCTTTCTGTGTCTCAGTGAAAAAGAAGTTCTGGTTGACTACTCACTCTAAGATCGTCCCAGCGTTTAAGAAAAGCTGTTCTTCCATAATCTCATAGTTCCTGATACTTTGGCTCTCATAATCTCTCCTTCTTCCACAATATATGTTGTAGATGTATCCTTTGGGGCTGTTCTTCACAACAGAAATTTGATTAATGGTCCCTGTTGGTTGCACTTAGACATTTCCTTGATGAGGGATGAAGACTACATTTTTTTCCAGTATAAGGAAAATGTTTAAGATTGTTGTTAGTGATTATGCTGGTTTAGTAAATTAATGGTTGTAGATTCTACTCCCATATAGTGGTACCAAAAAATGCTATGCAAGTATTGACATAGGTAGACAAGCAAAAGTTCTACCCAGCTATGACTCTTATGAACCATATTGATGACCAATATGTCGTCAATTGATGATTTTAAGAGTACAAAAGTGGCACAAATATCTTTGTAATATACACAGTTCACTCTTTGGACTTTAAACCCATGCAATAACATGCAGTCAGCATGCCTTATACTGAAAACCTAGTTAAGCACACAGAGCGACTGTGGTCATGTATTCTTAGTTTTATAACTCAGGGAATAATCTTAGATTGTGATAGACGTTAATTTAAGTCAGACACTGAATCTTATGTTTACTATGCTCCTTTGTGCAATGATGATTTGGGTTTGAACGTGAAATCTCCAAATAATTATTTTGTTAAGAAGTTTCTTTCCTGTAATTCTCTTAAAATTTTTATACAATTTGTTAGTCTGATCCTTACAAATTTGTACCATCACAGAAGATTGTCTCACTACAAAAGCTTTACTCCCTTAGCAGTTACCCAATCCTAACTTCACTTTTTGCCACAAGATTTATCAGTCATAGAGATTGTACTTTTCCTTGTAATGAAGCCATTCATTACATAATCTTGATATTTGGTACCTATCAGGTATGTCTTTGCAAGTGTTTTCAATAGTCTGATGGTTTTCTCTTATTTAAAGGGTTGTTTATAGCCAAGGATACATGTACTATACATGAATTATTACTGCAAAACTGAAGCCTGACCCTTCTTGTCTAACATGTATTTGATTTTGCTCCCTTATTCTGTGGTAGCCACTTTACTCTGTATGAGTTGTACTGCTTTAGATCCACATATGTGCTAATGTATATCATATTTGTCTTTTTATCCGTTTCTCATTTCACATGACATAATGGCACTGGTTCATCCATGCTGTAGCAAATGTGTTATTTAATTTAGGTACCTGTATATTTTTGCCTTATATTTGTGACATTTATCTATGATAATGTCATACATCTTATAATAAACACATAAATCCACACACAATTAAATTAATGTCAAGATAATTGTACAAATTATCTTCATGTACTAATTAAATATGCAATGGATAGAAATGTCTAAATGTAAAATTGTATATGTTTCATTCTGCAATTATTATATTAGCTTATGTAGCCAACAACATTCATAGAATTGATATGGACCACTAGTTACATAGCTTTGGAAATACATTGTGGCATAAACAGTGGAGACACAACTATTTGGACTTCAAAGGCGTTAAAAATAAAATATGTGCTTGTAAATGTGTGTTTGCATGTGTGTACTTTGGTCTCATTAAGCTGAGAACCACTGAAGGAGTGTAAGAAGGGGCCAAACCACACAGATGTTCTACTTCATTACACAAAAATGGAATTGTAAAAAATCACACTTGGGTCCCTCATCTTGAAAGGTACAGGATTCAAGGACACAGAGTGGAAACAATCAAAACACGGGAACGAAAACAGAGGCGTGGGTACTAGTGGGGAAACATTATTTTGAGACTTACAGGAAGTAAGGGAAAGTGAGTAAGATGGCATGAATCAGGGAATTAAAGGTGTGTGTCTGTGTGTGCCTGTTGTGAGTGTGCGTGCCCGTGTGTGTGTGTGTGTGTGTGTGTGTGTGTGTGTGTGTGTGTGTGTGTGATTAAGCTTAATAACAGCATCTTAAGCGGGGTGGCATTGGCAAACACCTGCCCTTCTGGCAATAGCGAGAAGGCCGCTGGATGATCACATGAGTTCCAGGGCACCTGTGGTACAGAGCGAGCTCCTAGTGAGGCTCCCAAGCTACACAGAGAAACCTTGCCACGAAAAACCTAATAAAGAAATAAGAAAATCATCCACTAATTGAACGAATGAGAGAAAAATATATCAAGATATCCCGGTCATTTCAGCTCATTCGGGAAAGATGACAGGACTTGTGGAAACCACCCTTTGATCCAAAGTCTTGAGAGGGCCTCAGGATTCAAGGTCATGGTGTCCCAGAATTGGAAAATCCCAGTGAAAAACAACTGGGTAAGAACGGGACTCTTTAGTTCCTCTCCCTCTCTCTCAAACATTTTCTCTCTGCGTTTTGTTTGTGTGCTTGTCTCTGTACCTCTGTCTCTGTGTGTTTGCATGTGAGGTGTTTGTACACACACTACTAAAGAGAGGGAGGTAGAGAGGGAGGGGAGAGAGAGTTAGAGAGAGAGAGGATGAAAGAGAAGAAGGAGGAGGAGGAGGAAGAGTAGAAGAAGATGTAGTAGTAGTAGTAGTAGTAGAAGAAGAACAAGAAGAAGAACAAGTAGAAGAACAAGATCAAGAAGAACAAGAGGAACAAGAAGAACAAGAGGAACAAGAAGAACAAGAAAAAGAACAAGAAGAACGAGAAGAAAAAGTAGAAGGAGAAAGCGACAGAGAGAGAAACAATTAGATTCAAAACAGAGAGGACATAATCCGAGGATAATCTTGGAAATGAAGAATCGAGGCTAAGGAGGAAAAACAAATGAAGATTTGTGGCCTCGCAGGCAGGCTATTTGCATAGGCATCCTTGTCAGGGAACACCTGTGTACAACCAGCTTGTGGCAACAGAATGGAGGAGCTGCCTACCAGCTGATGGAGCAGGGACGCTCTGAGCTGCAAGCCCACCAAGGTAAAGCTGTTGAATTAAGGAGGCTCATTTCAGGAGCCTTGGCGTCCTGTATTAACTGCCTACCAAGTGGAAGCAGCAGGGATTCCATCTCTTTCTTCTTCATGCCCTGTGAGCAGGTAAAATACATGGCATGTACCTGTAGGCTGGACTTCCCAACTGGTGAGCTCCCCATCCTGAGAGGGGACAGAAGAACTTTGGCGGGCTCCCAGGTCGCTAAGGGTCACCTATGAGGAAGTCCGTGGTCTGCCGACCATGGAGGTCTTTTGGAGGCCTAGAGGGTGGCGAGAACTGGAGGTGCCGTGGCGCGGCTTGGGGTGGGGGTGGTGGGAGATGGGTAGTTGGGTTGGAGGGGAGGTGTGGTCCTGGCTGACAGACCCCGAGTAGGAAATGGCCCGCCCAGGTGAAGCAGCCTGGGACGTTGATTGGGCGGTGGTGAGGGGGCGTGGCAGGGCCACCAGCTTAAAGCAAAGGTGAGCAGAGCAGAGCTGAGCAGAGCAGAGCAGAGGCGAGGCAAGCAGAGCCTACGGAAGCACAGTCCAGCGCAGAAGCTCTGTCCTGTGCCCCTTCCTGTGCCATCCACCGGCCGGCCGCCAGACAGTGGTCTATCCTAGTCAAACCTGCTGTTGTTTCGCAGGCAGTGCAGATGGAGGCCGCCAGCCGCCTAGAAGGCCTGCAGAAGCTGCGGGAGCGCCTGTGCACCGAGACTGAGCCCAGCCAGCTCTACAGAACCCTGAAGGAACTCTCTTCCCGGCCCGGGCTGTGCGACATCCTAGAGGAGATTGGCTTCAGGAAGACCATCAAGCTGTTGAAGAAACAGCAGCTCCTGCTCCCCTTTGCCAAGGACCTAGCCGCCCAGTGGTCAGAGGGGTCCCACTTTGGGCCGCAGCCTGAGCCCAGACCCCAGGACTTTGCCTCCCAGAGCAGCCCGATGACAAAGCCTCGCAGAGACTCCCCAGAAGACAAGGCGCTTGAGCGCGAGCCTGCTTCCCGGCCACGGGGAGAAGGCAGCAGAGAGGTCTTCGAGGTCAGCAGTAGCAGCCCACAGCGAAGCCCGGGCCGAAGCACACACGCCAGCCCCGACCGAACCTCAACTCGCGGCCCAAGTTCGGAGCCAGCGGGAAGAAAGAGGCCCAGAGGGTCCTCGGTGGGCAGGCAGCTGGCCTCGGGGAGCCAGGTACGGGGAGGCCAGCCCCCCAACAGAGGTGTTGGGGCGCCTTGGCGGCCGCAAGGAGTGAATGCCCTCTCCGGCAAGCCTGCGGCAGGGCCAGCGAAGCAGCGCTGGTCTCCCCCGAGGGAAAAGACCCCAGGCTCCTGGATCCTGGAAGACCAGCAGGAAGCTTCTTTGCAGGCTCGCCTCCCAGAAGACTCAGACAGCTCTGACGACAGCTCTGGCAGCTCTGACAGCTCTGACAGCTCTGACAGCTCTGACAGCTCTGGCAGCTCTGACAGCTCTGACAGCTCTGACAGCTCTGACAGCTCTGACAGCTCTGACAGCTCTCAGTCTCCCCACAAGAGGAAGAGGAAAAGCAGCTGGAAAGCCGAGGGGCAGAGCCCCGGAGGAGCACAGGTGCCTCGGGGCGAGTCTCAAAGCTGCAGGGATCTGAATCTCCTCCTCCTGGATGCCAGTCCCTTTCCAGAGCTCACCTCCACTCGCCAAGCCTGCTTCTCGGGAGGAGAAGGACCCGAGGACTCTTCCTTGCACACTGACCCAGAAGCAGCACCTTGGGCGTGCAGGATCAACTGGAAAACGCCTGTGTATTCGGGTCGCACACCAGCCAGACCTCTCCCAAGGGAATCGCACCAAGGACGCTTTGCTAAGCCCACCTGCACGTGGGAAACTCACAGCCAAGCGGCCCCGGAGGGGGAATGCCAGCTCTGGAGTCAGCAAGAGGAGGAGTCCCGGCCCCAGACCCACACTGGCAAGCCAAAGGACACCCAGACTGAGACCCAGACACGCCTCAGGCTGCAGCAGTCCAGCCAGCTGAGGCTGAAAGCCCTGGCAGCCCGCATCCGAAGCTCACAAGCCAAGAAGCATCAGGGCCGCCAAAGCCAGCTGGTCGCCTTCCACGCCCTGACCGCAAACCCAGGCCAGCATGCAGACTCTGGACCCAGACCGGAGGTCTCCCCCGAAAACCGGAACAGCCTCAGCCGAGACCAAGGCACTGACTTTGTGAAGGGGGCTCCGCGCCGACCCTGGGCGGCAGGGACAAGACCCGTGCTAAGAAACCCGCCCCTCTCATGGCCAAGGCCCTCAAGGATTACAAGAATTGGTGGTCTCGGAAGTGATGTTGATGCGGCCTTAGTCTCTCTCCCTCAGACACGGGATCCCGGACTCCTTTGAGATTTGCCCCGTGAATGCGGCCAACAGACAAATGAGGGGTTTATTTATATATTTATTTATTTATTTATTTATTTATGAATTGATTTGGGTATTTATTTATGTATTCATTTAGGTATCCCTTTATTTATTTACTTAGGTATTCCTTTATTTATTCATTGATGGGTTAACTTAGGTATGCCTTTATGTATTTATTTATTTATGTGTTTATTTAGTATCTTATTTTGTTTGAACACCAGTAAAACGGAAGCGAGGGGACTCTCCCCTTTAGATAGGCATGTCTTCATCCTACTCATGTCTGCAGAATTGGACAGATCTATGTATATATACATATTTGTTTCATGTGCGCACAAATGTTTACAAGGAGACTTGAAGGGATACACAGATGCATTGGTGTACGTCGACGTGACAGCGAATGTTACAAAGAGATTATAGACAGATATAGGGACATACATAAAGGTAGTGTGAGATATGGACCGCTAGTTACATAGCTTTGGAAATACATTGTGGCATAAAGAGTGGAGACACAACTATTTGGACTTCAAAGGCGTTAAAAATAAAATATGTGCTTGTAAATGTGTGTTTGCATGTGTGTACTTGGGTTTCATTAAGCTGAGAACCACTGAAGGAGTTTAAGAAGGGGCCAAACCACACAGATGTTCTACTTCATTACACAAAAATGGAATTGTAAAAAATCACACTTGGGTCCCTCATCTTGAAAGGTACAGGATTCAAGGACACAGAGTGGAAACAATCAAAACACGGGAACGAAAACAGAGGCGTGGGTACTAGTGGGGAAACATTATTTTGAGACTTACAGGAAGTAAGGGAAAGTGAGTAAGATGGCATGAATCAGGGAATTAAAGGTGTGTGTCTGTGTGTGCCTGTTGTGAGTGTGCGTGCCCGTGTGTGTGTGTGTGTGTGTGTGTGTGTGTGTGTGTGTGTGTGTGTGTAGCTTAATAACAGCATCTTAAGCGGGGTGGCATTGGCAAACACCTGCCCTTCTGGCAATAGCGAGAAGGCCGCTGGATGATCACATGAGTTCCAGGGCACCTGTGGTACAGAGCGAGCTCCTAGTGAGGCTCCCAAGCTACATAGAGAAACCTTGCCACGAAAAACCTAATAAAGAAATAAGAAAATCATCCACTAATTGAACGAATGAGAGAAAAATATATCAAGATATCCCGGTCATTTCAGCTCATTCGGGAAAGATGACAGGACTTGTGGAAACCACCCTTTGATCCAAAGTCTTGAGAGGGCCTCAGGATTCAAGGTCATGGTGTCCCAGAATTGGAAAATCCCAGTGAAAAACAACTGGGTAAGAACGGGACTCTTTAGTTCCTCTCCCTCTCTCTCAAACACTTTCTCTCTGCGTTTTGTTTGTGTGCTTGTCTCTGTACCTCTGTCTCTGTGTGTTTGCGTGTGAGGTGTTTGTACACACACTACTAAAGAGAAGGAGGTAGAGAGGGAGGGGAGAGAGAGTTAGAGAGAGAGAGGATGAAAGAGAAGAAGGAGGAGGAGGAGGAAGAGTAGAAGAAGATGTAGTAGTAGTAGTAGTAGTAGTAGTAGTAGAAGAAGAACAAGAAGAAGAACAAGTAGAAGAACAAGATCAAGAAGAACAAGAGGAACAAGAAGAACAAGAGGAACAAGAAGAACAAGAAAAAGAACAAGAAGAACGAGAAGAAAAAGTAGAAGGAGAAAGCGACAGAGAGAGAAACAATTAGATTCAAAACAGAGAGGACATAATCCGAGGATAATCTTGGAAATGAAGAATCGAGGCTAAGGAGGAAAAACAAATGAAGATTTGTGGCCTCGCAGGCAGGCTATTTGCATAGGCATCCTTGTCAGGGAACACCTGTGTACAACCAGCTTGTGGCAACAGAATGGAGGAGCTGCCTACCAGCTGATGGAGCAGGGACGCTCTGAGCTGCAAGCCCACCAAGGTAAAGCTGTTGAATTAAGGAGGCTCATTTCAGGAGCCTTGGCGTCCTGTATTAACTGCCTACCAAGTGGAAGCAGCAGGGATTCCATCTCTTTCTTCTTCATGCCCTGTGAGCAGGTAAAATACATGGCATGTACCTGTAGGCTGGACTTCCCCACTGGTGAGCTCCCCATCCTGAGAGGGGACAGAAGAACTTTGGCGGGCTCCCAGGTCGCTAAGGGTCACCTATGAGGAAGTCCGTGGTCTGCCGACCATGGAGGTCTTTTGGAGGCCTAGAGGGTGGCGAGAACTGGAGGTGCCGTGGCGGGGCTTGGGGTGGGGGTGGTGGGAGATGGGTAGTTGGGTTGGAGGGGAGGTGTGGTCCTGGCTGACAGACCCCGAGTAGGAAATGGCCCGCCCAGGTGAAGCAGCCTGGGACGTTGATTGGGCGGTGGTGAGGGGGCGTGGCAGGGCCACCAGCTTAAAGCAAAGGTGAGCAGAGCAGAGCTGAGCAGAGCAGAGCAGAGGCGAGGCAAGCAGAGCCTACGGAAGCACAGTCCAGCGCAGAAGCTCTGTCCTGTGCCCCTTCCTGTGCCATCCACCGGCCGGCCGCCAGACAGTGGTCTATCCTAGTCAAACCTGCTGTTGTTTCGCAGGCAGTGCAGATGGAGGCCGCCAGCCGCCTAGAAGGCCTGCAGAAGCTGCGGGAGCGCCTGTGCACCGAGACAGAGCCCAGCCAGCTCTACAGAACCCTGAAGGAACTCTCTTCCCGGCCCGGGCTGTGCGACATCCTAGAGGAGATTGGCTTCAGGAAGACCATCAAGCTGTTGAAGAAACAGCAGCTCCTGCTCCCCTTTGCCAAGGACCTAGCCGCCCAGTGGTCAGAGGGGTCCCACTTTGGGCCGCAGCCTGAGCCCAGACCCCAGGACTTTGCCTCCCAGAGCAGCCCGATGACAAAGCCTCGCAGAGACTCCCCAGAAGACAAGGCGCTTGAGCGCGAGCCTGCTTCCCGGCCACGGGGAGAAGGCAGCAGAGAGGTCTTCGAGGTCAGCAGTAGCAGCCCACAGCGAAGCCCGGGCCGAAGCACACACGCCAGCCCCGACCGAACCTCAACTCGCGGCCCAAGTTCGGAGCCAGCGGGAAGAAAGAGGCCCAGAGGGTCCTCGGTGGGCAGGCAGCTGGCCTCGGGGAGCCAGGTACGGGGAGGCCAGCCCCCCAACAGAGGTGTTGGGGCGCCTTGGCGGCCGCAAGGAGTGAATGCCCTCTCCGGCAAGCCTGCGGCAGGGCCAGCGAAGCAGCGCTGGTCTCCCCCGAGGGAAAAGACCCCAGGCTCCTGGATCCTGGAAGACCAGCAGGAAGCTTCTTTGCAGGCTCGCCTCCCAGAAGACTCAGACAGCTCTGACGACAGCTCTGGCAGCTCTGACAGCTCTGACAGCTCTGACAGCTCTGACAGCTCTGGCAGCTCTGACAGCTCTGACAGCTCTGACAGCTCTGACAGCTCTGACAGCTCTGACAGCTCTCAGTCTCCCCACAAGAGGAAGAGGAAAAGCAGCTGGAAAGCCGAGGGGCAGAGCCCCGGAGGAGCACAGGTGCCTCGGGGCGAGTCTCAAAGCTGCAGGGATCTGAATCTCCTCCTCCTGGATGCCAGTCCCTTTCCAGAGCTCACCTCCACTCGCCAAGCCTGCTTCTCGGGAGGAGAAGGACCCGAGGACTCTTCCTTGCACACTGACCCAGAAGCAGCACCTTGGGCGTGCAGGATCAACTGGAAAACGCCTGTGTATTCGGGTCGCACACCAGCCAGACCTCTCCCAAGGGAATCGCACCAAGGACGCTTTGCTAAGCCCACCTGCACGTGGGAAACTCACAGCCAAGCGGCCCCGGAGGGGGAATGCCAGCTCTGGAGTCAGCAAGAGGAGGAGTCCCGGCCCCAGACCCACACTGGCAAGCCAAAGGACACCCAGACTGAGACCCAGACACGCCTCAGGCTGCAGCAGTCCAGCCAGCTGAGGCTGAAAGCCCTGGCAGCCCGCATCCGAAGCTCACAAGCCAAGAAGCATCAGGGCCGCCAAAGCCAGCTGGTCGCCTTCCACGCCCTGACCGCAAACCCAGGCCAGCATGCAGACTCTGGACCCAGACCGGAGGTCTCCCCCGAAAACCGGAACAGCCTCAGCCGAGACCAAGGCACTGACTTTGTGAAGGGGGCTCCGCGCCCGACCCTGGGCGGCAGGGACAAGACCCGTGCTAAGAAACCCGCCCCTCTCATGGCCAAGGCCCTCAAGGATTACAAGAATTGGTGGTCTCGGAAGTGATGTTGATGCGGCCTTAGTCTCTCTCCCTCAGACACGGGATCCCGGACTCCTTTGAGATTTGCCCCGTGAATGCGGCCAACAGACAAATGAGGGGTTTATTTATATATTTATTTATTTATTTATTTATTTATTTATTTATTTATTTATTTATTTATGAATTGATTTGGGTATTTATTTATGTATTCATTTAGGTATCCCTTTATTTATTTACTTAGGTATTCCTTTATTTATTCATTGATGGGTTAACTTAGGTATGCCTTTATGTATTTATTTATTTATGTGTTTATTTAGTATCTTATTTTGTTTGAACACCAGTAAAACGGAAGCGAGGGGACTCTCCCCTTTAGATAGGCATGTCTTCATCCTACTCATGTCTGCAGAATTGGACAGATCTATGTATATATACATATTTGTTTCATGTGCGCGCAAATGTTTACAAGGAGACTTGAAGGGATACACAGATGCATTGGTGTACGTCGACATGACAGCGAATGTTACAAAGAGATTATAGACAGATATAGGGACATACATAAATGTAGTGTGAGATATGGACCGCTAGTTACATAGCTTTGGAAATACATTGTGGCATAAAGAGTGGAGACACAACTATTTGGACTTCAAAGGCGTTAAAAATAAAATATGTGCTTGTAAATGTGTGTTTGCATGTGTGTACTTGGGTTTCATTAAGCTGAGAACCACTGAAGGAGTTTAAGAAGGGGCCAAACCACACAGATGTTCTACTTCATTACACAAAAATGGAATTGTAAAAAATCACACTTGGGTCCCTCATCTTGAAAGGTACAGGATTCAAGGACACAGAGTGGAAACAATCAAAACACGGGAACGAAAACAGAGGCGTGGGTACTAGTGGGGAAACATTATTTTGAGACTTACAGGAAGTAAGGGAAAGTGAGTAAGATGGCATGAATCAGGGAATTAAAGGTGTGTGTCTGTGTGTGCCTGTTGTGAGTGTGCGTGCCCGTGTGTGTGTGTGTGTGTGTGTGTGTGTGTGTGTGTGTGTGTGTGTGTGCTTAATAACAGCATCTTAAGCGGGGTGGCATTGGCAAACACCTGCCCTTCTGGCAATAGCGAGAAGGCCGCTGGATGATCACATGAGTTCCAGGGCACCTGTGGTACAGAGCGAGCTCCTAGTGAGGCTCCCAAGCTACATAGAGAAACCTTGCCACGAAAAACCTAATAAAGAAATAAGAAAATCATCCACTAATTGAACGAATGAGAGAAAAATATATCAAGATATCCCGGTCATTTCAGCTCATTCGGGAAAGATGACAGGACTTGTGGAAACCACCCTTTGATCCAAAGTCTTGAGAGGGCCTCAGGATTCAAGGTCATGGTGTCCCAGAATTGGAAAATCCCAGTGAAAAACAACTGGGTAAGAACGGGACTCTTTAGTTCCTCTCCCTCTCTCTCAAACACTTTCTCTCTGCGTTTTGTTTGTGTGCTTGTCTCTGTACCTCTGTCTCTGTGTGTTTGCGTGTGAGGTGTTTGTACACACACTACTAAAGAGAGGGAGGTAGAGAGGGAGGGGAGAGAGAGTTAGAGAGAGAGAGGATGAAAGAGAAGAAGGAGGAGGAGGAGGAAGAGTAGAAGAAGATGTAGTAGTAGTAGTAGTAGTAGTAGTAGTAGAAGAAGAACAAGAAGAAGAACAAGTAGAAGAACAAGATCAAGAAGAACAAGAGGAACAAGAAGAACAAGAGGAACAAGAAGAACAAGAAAAAGAACAAGAAGAACGAGAAGAAAAAGTAGAAGGAGAAAGCGACAGAGAGAGAAACAATTAGATTCAAAACAGAGAGGACATAATCCGAGGATAATCTTGGAAATGAAGAATCGAGGCTAAGGAGGAAAAACAAATGAAGATTTGTGGCCTCGCAGGCAGGCTATTTGCATAGGCATCCTTGTCAGGGAACACCTGTGTACAACCAGCTTGTGGCAACAGAATGGAGGAGCTGCCTACCAGCTGATGGAGCAGGGACGCTCTGAGCTGCAAGCCCACCAAGGTAAAGCTGTTGAATTAAGGAGGCTCATTTCAGGAGCCTTGGCGTCCTGTATTAACTGCCTACCAAGTGGAAGCAGCAGGGATTCCATCTCTTTCTTCTTCATGCCCTGTGAGCAGGTAAAATACATGGCATGTACCTGTAGGCTGGACTTCCCCACTGGTGAGCTCCCCATCCTGAGAGGGGACAGAAGAACTTTGGCGGGCTCCCAGGTCGCTAAGGGTCACCTATGAGGAAGTCCGTGGTCTGCCGACCATGGAGGTCTTTTGGAGGCCTAGAGGGTGGCGAGAACTGGAGGTGCCGTGGCGGGGCTTGGGGTGGGGGTGGTGGGAGATGGGTAGTTGGGTTGGAGGGGAGGTGTGGTCCTGGCTGACAGACCCCGAGTAGGAAATGGCCCGCCCAGGTGAAGCAGCCTGGGACGTTGATTGGGCGGTGGTGAGGGGGCGTGGCAGGGCCACCAGCTTAAAGCAAAGGTGAGCAGAGCAGAGCTGAGCAGAGCAGAGCAGAGGCGAGGCAAGCAGAGCCTACGGAAGCACAGTCCAGCGCAGAAGCTCTGTCCTGTGCCCCTTCCTGTGCCATCCACCGGCCGGCCGCCAGACAGTGGTCTATCCTAGTCAAACCTGCTGTTGTTTCGCAGGCAGTGCAGATGGAGGCCGCCAGCCGCCTAGAAGGCCTGCAGAAGCTGCGGGAGCGCCTGTGCACCGAGACAGAGCCCAGCCAGCTCTACAGAACCCTGAAGGAACTCTCTTCCCGGCCCGGGCTGTGCGACATCCTAGAGGAGATTGGCTTCAGGAAGACCATCAAGCTGTTGAAGAAACAGCAGCTCCTGCTCCCCTTTGCCAAGGACCTAGCCGCCCAGTGGTCAGAGGGGTCCCACTTTGGGCCGCAGCCTGAGCCCAGACCCCAGGACTTTGCCTCCCAGAGCAGCCCGATGACAAAGCCTCGCAGAGACTCCCCAGAAGACAAGGCGCTTGAGCGCGAGCCTGCTTCCCGGCCACGGGGAGAAGGCAGCAGAGAGGTCTTCGAGGTCAGCAGTAGCAGCCCACAGCGAAGCCCGGGCCGAAGCACACACGCCAGCCCCGACCGAACCTCAACTCGCGGCCCAAGTTCGGAGCCAGCGGGAAGAAAGAGGCCCAGAGGGTCCTCGGTGGGCAGGCAGCTGGCCTCGGGGAGCCAGGTACGGGAGGCCAGCCCCCCAACAGAGGTGTTGGGGCGCCTTGGCGGCCGCAAGGAGTGAATGCCCTCTCCGGCAAGCCTGCGGCAGGGCCAGCGAAGCAGCGCTGGTCTCCCCCGAGGGAAAAGACCCCAGGCTCCTGGATCCTGGAAGACCAGCAGGAAGCTTCTTTGCAGGCTCGCCTCCCAGAAGACTCAGACAGCTCTGACGACAGCTCTGGCAGCTCTGACAGCTCTGACAGCTCTGACAGCTCTGACAGCTCTGGCAGCTCTGACAGCTCTGACAGCTCTGACAGCTCTGACAGCTCTGACAGCTCTCAGTCTCCCCACAAGAGGAAGAGGAAAAGCAGCTGGAAAGCCGAGGGGCAGAGCCCCGGAGGAGCACAGGTGCCTCGGGGCGAGTCTCAAAGCTGCAGGGATCTGAATCTCCTCCTCCTGGATGCCAGTCCCTTTCCAGAGCTCACCTCCACTCGCCAAGCCTGCTTCTCGGGAGGAGAAGGACCCGAGGACTCTTCCTTGCACACTGACCCAGAAGCAGCACCTTGGGCGTGCAGGATCAACTGGAAAACGCCTGTGTATTCGGGTCGCACACCAGCCAGACCTCTCCCAAGGGAATCGCACCAAGGACGCTTTGCTAAGCCCACCTGCACGTGGGAAACTCACAGCCAAGCGGCCCCGGAGGGGGAATGCCAGCTCTGGAGTCAGCAAGAGGAGGAGTCCCGGCCCCAGACCCACACTGGCAAGCCAAAGGACACCCAGACTGAGACCCAGACACGCCTCAGGCTGCAGCAGTCCAGCCAGCTGAGGCTGAAAGCCCTGGCAGCCCGCATCCGAAGCTCACAAGCCAAGAAGCATCAGGGCCGCCAAAGCCAGCTGGTCGCCTTCCACGCCCTGACCGCAAACCCAGGCCAGCATGCAGACTCTGGACCCAGACCGGAGGTCTCCCCGAAAACCGGAACAGCCTCAGCCGAGACCAAGGCACTGACTTTGTGAAGGGGGCTCCGCGCCCCGACCCTGGGCGGCAGGGACAAGACCCGTGCTAAGAAACCCGCCCCGCTCATGGCCAAGGCCCTCAAGGATTACAAGAATTGGTGGTCTCGGAAGTGATGTTGATGCGGCCTTAGTCTCTCTCCCTCAGACACGGGATCCCGGACTCCTTTGAGATTTGCCCCGTGAATGCGGCCAACAGACAACCGAGGGGTTTATTTATATATTTATTTATTTATTTATTTATTTATTTATTTATTTATTTATTTATGAATTGATTTGGGTATTTATTTATGTATTCATTTAGGTATCCCTTTATTTATTTACTTAGGTATTCCTTTATTTTTTCATTGATGGGTTAACTTAGGTATGCCTTTATGTATTTATTTATTTATGTGTTTATTTAGTATCTTATTTTGTTTGAACACCAGTAAAACGGAAGCGAGGGGACTCTCCCCTTTAGATAGGCATGTCTTCATCCTACTCATGTCTGCAGAATTGGACAGATCTATGTATATATACATATTTGTTTCATGTGCGCGCAAATGTTTACAAGGAGACTTGAAGGGATACACAGATGCATTGGTGTACGTCGACGTGACAGCCAATGTTACAAAGAGATTATAGACAGATATAGGGACATACATAAAGGTAGTGTGAGATATGGACCGCTAGTTACATAGCTTTGGAAATACATTGTGGCATAAAGAGTGGAGACACAACTATTTGGACTTCAAAGGCGTTAAAAATAAAATATGTGCTTGTAAATGTGTGTTTGCATGTGTGTACTTGGGTTTCATTAAGCTGAGAACCACTGAAGGAGTGTAAGAAGGGGCCAAACCACACAGATGTTCTACTTCATTACACAAAAATGGAATTGTAAAAAATCACACTTGGGTCCCTCATCTTGAAAGGTACAGGATTCAAGGACACAGAGTGGAAACAATCAAAACACGGGAACGAAAACAGAGGTGTGGGTACTAGTGGGGAAACATTATTTTGAGACTTACAGGAAGTAAGGGAAAGTGAGTAAGATGGCATGAATCAGGGAATTAAAGGTGTGTGTCTGTGTGTGCCTGTTGTGAGTGTGCGTGCCCGTGTGTGTGTGTGTGTGTGTGTGTGTGTGTGTGTGTGTGTGTGTGTGTTGATTAAGCTTAAGCGGGGTTGCATTGGCAAACACCTGCCCTTCTGGCAATAGCGAGAAGGCCGCTGGATGATCACATGAGTTCCAGGGCACCTGTGGTACAGAGCGAGCTCCTAGTGAGGCTCCCAAGCTACATAGAGAAACCTTGCCACGAAAAACCTAATAAAGAAATAAGAAAATCATCCACTAATTGAACGAATGAGAGAAAAATATATCAAGATATCCCGGTCATTTCAGCTCATTCGGGAAAGATGACAGGACTTGTGGAAACCACCCTTTGATCCAAAGTCTTGAGAGGGCCTCAGGATTCAAGGTCATGGTGTCCCAGAATTGGAAAATCCCAGTGAAAAACAACTGGGTAAGAACGGGACTCTTTAGTTCCTCTCCCTCTCTCTCAAACACTTTCTCTCTGCGTTTTGTTTGTGTGCTTGTCTCTGTACCTCTGTCTCTGTGTGTTTGCGTGTGAGGTGTTTGTACACACACTACTAAAGAGAGGGAGGTAGAGAGGGAGGGGAGAGAGAGTTAGAGAGAGAGAGGATGAAAGAGAAGAAGGAGGAGGAGGAGGAAGAGTAGAAGAAGATGTAGTAGTAGTAGTAGTAGTAGTAGAAGAAGAACAAGAAGAAGAACAAGTAGAAGAACAAGATCAAGAAGAACAAGAGGAACAAGAAGAACAAGAGGAACAAGAAGAACAAGAAAAAGAACAAGAAGAACGAGAAGAAAAAGTAGAAGGAGAAAGCGACAGAGAGAGAAACAATTAGATTCAAAACAGAGAGGACATAATCCGAGGATAATCTTGGAAATGAAGAATCGAGGCTAAGGAGGAAAAACAAATGAAGATTTGTGGCCTCGCAGGCAGGCTATTTGCATAGGCATCCTTGTCAGGGAACACCTGTGTACAACCAGCTTGTGGCAACAGAATGGAGGAGCTGCCTACCAGCTGATGGAGCAGGGACGCTCTGAGCTGCAAGCCCACCAAGGTAAAGCTGTTGAATTAAGGAGGCTCATTTCAGGAGCCTTGGCGTCCTGTATTAACTGCCTACCAAGTGGAAGCAGCAGGGATTCCATCTCTTTCTTCTTCATGCCCTGTGAGCAGGTAAAATACATGGCATGTACCTGTAGGCTGGACTTCCCCACTGGTGAGCTCCCCATCCTGAGAGGGGACAGAAGAACTTTGGCGGGCTCCCAGGTCGCTAAGGGTCACCTATGAGGAAGTCCGTGGTCTGCCGACCATGGAGGTCTTTTGGAGGCCTAGAGGGTGGCGAGAACTGGAGGTGCCGTGGCGCGGCTTGGGGTGGGGGTGGTGGGAGATGGGTAGTTGGGTTGGAGGGGAGGTGTGGTCCTGGCTGACAGACCCCGAGTAGGAAATGGCCCGCCCAGGTGAAGCAGCCTGGGACGTTGATTGGGCGGTGGTGAGGGGGCGTGGCAGGGCCACCAGCTTAAAGCAAAGGTGAGCAGAGCAGAGCTGAGCAGAGCAGAGCAGAGGCGAGGCAAGCAGAGCCTACGGAAGCACAGTCCAGCGCAGAAGCTCTGTCCTGTGCCCCTTCCTGTGCCATCCACCGGCCGGCCGCCAGACAGTGGTCTATCCTAGTCAAACCTGCTGTTGTTTCGCAGGCAGTGCAGATGGAGGCCGCCAGCCGCCTAGAAGGCCTGCAGAAGCTGCGGGAGCGCCTGTGCACCGAGACAGAGCCCAGCCAGCTCTACAGAACCCTGAAGGAACTCTCTTCCCGGCCCGGGCTGTGCGACATCCTAGAGGAGATTGGCTTCAGGAAGACCATCAAGCTGTTGAAGAAACAGCAGCTCCTGCTCCCCTTTGCCAAGGACCTAGCCGCCCAGTGGTCAGAGGGGTCCCACTTTGGGCCGCAGCCTGAGCCCAGACCCCAGGACTTTGCCTCCCAGAGCAGCCCGATGACAAAGCCTCGCAGAGACTCCCCCAGAAGACAAGGCGCTTGAGCGCGAGCCTGCTTCCCGGCCACGGGGAGAAGGCAGCAGAGAGGTCTTCGAGGTCAGCAGTAGCAGCCCACAGCGAAGCCCGGGCCGAAGCACACACGCCAGCCCCGACCGAACCTCAACTCGCGGCCCAAGTTCGGAGCCAGCGGGAAGAAAGAGGCCCAGAGGGTCCTCGGTGGGCAGGCAGCTGGCCTCGGGGAGCCAGGTACGGGGAGGCCAGCCCCCCAACAGAGGTGTTGGGGCGCCTTGGCGGCCGCAAGGAGTGAATGCCCTCTCCGGCAAGCCTGCGGCAGGGCCAGCGAAGCAGCGCTGGTCTCCCCCGAGGGAAAAGACCCCAGGCTCCTGGATCCTGGAAGACCAGCAGGAAGCTTCTTTGCAGGCTCGCCTCCCAGAAGACTCAGACAGCTCTGACGACAGCTCTGGCAGCTCTGACAGCTCTGACAGCTCTGACAGCTCTGACAGCTCTGGCAGCTCTGACAGCTCTGACAGCTCTGACAGCTCTGACAGCTCTGACAGCTCTCAGTCTCCCCACAAGAGGAAGAGGAAAAGCAGCTGGAAAGCCGAGGGGCAGAGCCCCGGAGGAGCACAGGTGCCTCGGGGCGAGTCTCAAAGCTGCAGGGATCTGAATCTCCTCCTCCTGGATGCCAGTCCCTTTCCAGAGCTCACCTCCACTCGCCAAGCCTGCTTCTCGGGAGGAGAAGGACCCGAGGACTCTTCCTTGCACACTGACCCAGAAGCAGCACCTTGGGCGTGCAGGATCAACTGGAAAACGCCTGTGTATTCGGGTCGCACACCAGCCAGACCTCTCCCAAGGGAATCGCACCAAGGACGCTTTGCTAAGCCCACCTGCACGTGGGAAACTCACAGCCAAGCGGCCCCGGAGGGGGAATGCCAGCTCTGGAGTCAGCAAGAGGAGGAGTCCCGGCCCCAGACCCACACTGGCAAGCCAAAGGACACCCAGACTGAGACCCAGACACGCCTCAGGCTGCAGCAGTCCAGCCAGCTGAGGCTGAAAGCCCTGGCAGCCCGCATCCGAAGCTCACAAGCCAAGAAGCATCAGGGCCGCCAAAGCCAGCTGGTCGCCTTCCACGCCCTGACCGCAAACCCAGGCCAGCATGCAGACTCTGGACCCAGACCGGAGGTCTCCCCCGAAAACCGGAACAGCCTCAGCCGAGACCAAGGCACTGACTTTGTGAAGGGGGCTCCGCGCCCGACCCTGGGCGGCAGGGACAAGACCCGTGCTAAGAAACCCGCCCCGCTCATGGCCAAGGCCCTCAAGGATTACAAGAATTGGTGGTCTCGGAAGTGATGTTGATGCGGCCTTAGTCTCTCTCCCTCAGACACGGGATCCCGGACTCCTTTGAGATTTGCCCCGTGAATGCGGCCAACAGACAACCGAGGGGTTTATTTATATATTTATTTATTTATTTATTTATTTATTTATTTATTTATTTATGAATTGACTTGGGTATTTATTTATGTATTCATTTAGGTATCCCTTTATTTATTTACTTAGGTATTCCTTTATTTTTTCATTGATGGGTTAACTTAGGTATGCCTTTATGTATTTATTTATTTATGTGTTTATTTAGTATCTTATTTTGTTTGAACACCAGTAAAACGGAAGCGAGGGGACTCTCCCCTTTAGATAGGCATGTCTTCATCCTACTCATGTCTGCAGAATTGGACAGATCTATGTATATATACATATTTGTTTCATGTGCGCGCAAATGTTTACAAGGAGACTTGAAGGGATACACAGATGCATTGGTGTACGTCGACATGACAGCCAATGTTACAAAGAGATTATAGACAGATATAGGGACATACATAAAGGTAGTGTGAGATATGGACCGCTAGTTACATAGCTTTGGAAATACATTGTGGCATAAAGAGTGGAGACACAACTATTTGGACTTCAAAGGCGTTAAAAATAAAATATGTGCTTGTAAATGTGTGTTTGCATGTGTGTACTTGGGTTTCATTAAGCTGAGAACCACTGAAGGAGTGTAAGAAGGGGCCAAACCACACAGATGTTCTACTTCATTACACAAAAATGGAATTGTAAAAAATCACACTTGGGTCCCTCATCTTGAAAGGTACAGGATTCAAGGACACAGAGTGGAAACAATCAAAACACGGGAACGAAAACAGAGGTGTGGGTACTAGTGGGGAAACATTATTTTGAGACTTACAGGAAGTAAGGGAAAGTGAGTAAGATGGCATGAATCAGGGAATTAAAGGTGTGTGTCTGTGTGTGCCTGTTGTGAGTGTGCGTGCCCGTGTGTGTGTGTGTGTGTGTGTGTGTGTGTGTGTGTGTGTGTGTGTGTGTGATTAAGCTTAAGCGGGGTGGCATTGGCAAACACCTGCCCTTCTGGCAATAGCGAGAAGGCCGCTGGATGATCACATGAGTTCCAGGGCACCTGTGGTACAGAGCGAGCTCCTAGTGAGGCTCCCAAGCTACATAGAGAAACCTTGCCACGAAAAACCTAATAAAGAAATAAGAAAATCATCCACTAATTGAACGAATGAGAGAAAAATATATCAAGATATCCCGGTCATTTCAGCTCATTCGGGAAAGATGACAGGACTTGTGGAAACCACCCTTTGATCCAAAGTCTTGAGAGGGCCTCAGGATTCAAGGTCATGGTGTCCCAGAATTGGAAAATCCCAGTGAAAAACAACTGGGTAAGAACGGGACTCTTTAGTTCCTCTCCCTCTCTCTCAAACACTTTCTCTCTGCGTTTTGTTTGTGTGCTTGTCTCTGTACCTCTGTCTCTGTGTGTTTGCGTGTGAGGTGTTTGTACACACACTACTAAAGAGAGGGAGGTAGAGAGGGAGGGGAGAGAGAGTTAGAGAGAGAGAGGATGAAAGAGAAGAAGGAGGAGGAGGAGGAAGAGTAGAAGAAGATGTAGTAGTAGTAGTAGTAGTAGTAGAAGAAGAACAAGAAGAAGAACAAGTAGAAGAACAAGATCAAGAAGAACAAGAGGAACAAGAAGAACAAGAGGAACAAGAAGAACAAGAAAAAGAACAAGAAGAACGAGAAGAAAAAGTAGAAGGAGAAAGCGACAGAGAGAGAAACAATTAGATTCAAAACAGAGAGGACATAATCCGAGGATAATCTTGGAAATGAAGAATCGAGGCTAAGGAGGAAAAACAAATGAAGATTTGTGGCCTCGCAGGCAGGCTATTTGCATAGGCATCCTTGTCAGGGAACACCTGTGTACAACCAGCTTGTGGCAACAGAATGGAGGAGCTGCCTACCAGCTGATGGAGCAGGGACGCTCTGAGCTGCAAGCCCACCAAGGTAAAGCTGTTGAATTAAGGAGGCTCATTTCAGGAGCCTTGGCGTCCTGTATTAACTGCCTACCAAGTGGAAGCAGCAGGGATTCCATCTCTTTCTTCTTCATGCCCTGTGAGCAGGTAAAATACATGGCATGTACCTGTAGGCTGGACTTCCCCACTGGTGAGCTCCCCATCCTGAGAGGGGACAGAAGAACTTTGGCGGGCTCCCAGGTCGCTAAGGGTCACCTATGAGGAAGTCCGTGGTCTGCCGACCATGGAGGTCTTTTGGAGGCCTAGAGGGTGGCGAGAACTGGAGGTGCCGTGGCGGGGCTTGGGGTGGGGGTGGTGGGAGATGGGTAGTTGGGTTGGAGGGGAGGTGTGGTCCTGGCTGACAGACCCCGAGTAGGAAATGGCCCGCCCAGGTGAAGCAGCCTGGGACGTTGATTGGGCGGTGGTGAGGGGGCGTGGCAGGGCCACCAGCTTAAAGCAAAGGTGAGCAGAGCAGAGCTGAGCAGAGCAGAGCAGAGGCGAGGCAAGCAGAGCCTACGGAAGCACAGTCCAGCGCAGAAGCTCTGTCCTGTGCCCCTTCCTGTGCCATCCACCGGCCGGCCGCCAGACAGTGGTCTATCCTAGTCAAACCTGCTGTTGTTTCGCAGGCAGTGCAGATGGAGGCCGCCAGCCGCCTAGAAGGCCTGCAGAAGCTGCGGGAGCGCCTGTGCACCGAGACAGAGCCCAGCCAGCTCTACAGAACCCTGAAGGAACTCTCTTCCCGGCCCGGGCTGTGCGACATCCTAGAGGAGATTGGCTTCAGGAAGACCATCAAGCTGTTGAAGAAACAGCAGCTCCTGCTCCCCTTTGCCAAGGACCTAGCCGCCCAGTGGTCAGAGGGGTCCCACTTTGGGCCGCAGCCTGAGCCCAGACCCCAGGACTTTGCCTCCCAGAGCAGCCCGATGACAAAGCCTCGCAGAGACTCCCCCAGAAGACAAGGCGCTTGAGCGCGAGCCTGCTTCCCGGCCACGGGGAGAAGGCAGCAGAGAGGTCTTCGAGGTCAGCAGTAGCAGCCCACAGCGAAGCCCGGGCCGAAGCACACACGCCAGCCCCGACCGAACCTCAACTCGCGGCCCAAGTTCGGAGCCAGCGGGAAGAAAGAGGCCCAGAGGGTCCTCGGTGGGCAGGCAGCTGGCCTCGGGGAGCCAGGTACGGGAGGCCAGCCCCCCAACAGAGGTGTTGGGGCGCCTTGGCGGCCGCAAGGAGTGAATGCCCTCTCCGGCAAGCCTGCGGCAGGGCCAGCGAAGCAGCGCTGGTCTCCCCCGAGGGAAAAGACCCCAGGCTCCTGGATCCTGGAAGACCAGCAGGAAGCTTCTTTGCAGGCTCGCCTCCCAGAAGACTCAGACAGCTCTGACGACAGCTCTGGCAGCTCTGACAGCTCTGACAGCTCTGACAGCTCTGACAGCTCTGGCAGCTCTGACAGCTCTGACAGCTCTGACAGCTCTGACAGCTCTGACAGCTCTCAGTCTCCCCACAAGAGGAAGAGGAAAAGCAGCTGGAAAGCCGAGGGGCAGAGCCCCGGAGGAGCACAGGTGCCTCGGGGCGAGTCTCAAAGCTGCAGGGATCTGAATCTCCTCCTCCTGGATGCCAGTCCCTTTCCAGAGCTCACCTCCACTCGCCAAGCCTGCTTCTCGGGAGGAGAAGGACCCGAGGACTCTTCCTTGCACACTGACCCAGAAGCAGCACCTTGGGCGTGCAGGATCAACTGGAAAACGCCTGTGTATTCGGGTCGCACACCAGCCAGACCTCTCCCAAGGGAATCGCACCAAGGACGCTTTGCTAAGCCCACCTGCACGTGGGAAACTCACAGCCAAGCGGCCCCCGGAGGGGGAATGCCAGCTCTGGAGTCAGCAAGAGGAGGAGTCCCGGCCCCAGACCCACACTGGCAAGCCAAAGGACACCCAGACTGAGACCCAGACACGCCTCAGGCTGCAGCAGTCCAGCCAGCTGAGGCTGAAAGCCCTGGCAGCCCGCATCCGAAGCTCACAAGCCAAGAAGCATCAGGGCCGCCAAAGCCAGCTGGTCGCCTTCCACGCCCTGACCGCAAACCCAGGCCAGCATGCAGACTCTGGACCCAGACCGGAGGTCTCCCCGAAAACCGGAACAGCCTCAGCCGAGACCAAGGCACTGACTTTGTGAAGGGGGCTCCGCGCCCGACCCTGGGCGGCAGGGACAAGACCCGTGCTAAGAAACCCGCCCCGCTCATGGCCAAGGCCCTCAAGGATTACAAGAATTGGTGGTCTCGGAAGTGATGTTGATGCGGCCTTAGTCTCTCTCCCTCAGACACGGGATCCCGGACTCCTTTGAGATTTGCCCCGTGAATGCGGCCAACAGACAACCGAGGGGTTTATTTATATATTTATTTATTTATTTATTTATTTATTTATTTATGAATTGACTTGGGTATTTATTTATGTATTCATTTAGGTATCCCTTTATTTATTTACTTAGGTATTCCTTTATTTTTTCATTGATGGGTTAACTTAGGTATGCCTTTATGTATTTATTTATTTATGTGTTTATTTAGTATCTTATTTTGTTTGAACACCAGTAAAACGGAAGCGAGGGGACTCTCCCCTTTAGATAGGCATGTCTTCATCCTACTCATGTCTGCAGAATTGGACAGATCTATGTATATATACATATTTGTTTCATGTGCGCGCAAATGTTTACAAGGAGACTTGAAGGGATACACAGATGCATTGGTGTACGTCGACGTGACAGCCAATGTTACAAAGAGATTATAGACAGATATAGGGACATACATAAAGGTAGTGTGAGATATGGACCGCTAGTTACATAGCTTTGGAAATACATTGTGGCATAAAGAGTGGAGACACAACTATTTGGACTTCAAAGGCGTTAAAAATAAAATATGTGCTTGTAAATGTGTGTTTGCATGTGTGTACTTGGGTTTCATTAAGCTGAGAACCACTGAAGGAGTGTAAGAAGGGGCCAAACCACACAGATGTTCTACTTCATTACACAAAAATGGAATTGTAAAAAATCACACTTGGGTCCCTCATCTTGAAAGGTACAGGATTCAAGGACACAGAGTGGAAACAATCAAAACACGGGAACGAAAACAGAGGTGTGGGTACTAGTGGGGAAACATTATTTTGAGACTTACAGGAAGTAAGGGAAAGTGAGTAAGATGGCATGAATCAGGGAATTAAAGGTGTGTGTCTGTGTGTGCCTGTTGTGAGTGTGCGTGCCCGTGTGTGTGTGTGTGTGTGTGTGTGTGTGTGTGTGTGTGTGTGTGTGTGTGATTAAGCTTAAGCGGGGTTGCATTGGCAAACACCTGCCCTTCTGGCAATAGCGAGAAGGCCGCTGGATGATCACATGAGTTCCAGGGCACCTGTGGTACAGAGCGAGCTCCTAGTGAGGCTCCCAAGCTACATAGAGAAACCTTGCCACGAAAAACCTAATAAAGAAATAAGAAAATCATCCACTAATTGAACGAATGAGAGAAAAATATATCAAGATATCCCGGTCATTTCAGCTCATTCGGGAAAGATGACAGGACTTGTGGAAACCACCCTTTGATCCAAAGTCTTGAGAGGGCCTCAGGATTCAAGGTCATGGTGTCCCAGAATTGGAAAATCCCAGTGAAAAACAACTGGGTAAGAACGGGACTCTTTAGTTCCTCTCCCTCTCTCTCAAACACTTTCTCTCTGCGTTTTGTTTGTGTGCTTGTCTCTGTACCTCTGTCTCTGTGTGTTTGCGTGTGAGGTGTTTGTACACACACTACTAAAGAGAGGGAGGTAGAGAGGGAGGGGAGAGAGAGTTAGAGAGAGAGAGGATGAAAGAGAAGAAGGAGGAGGAGGAGGAAGAGTAGAAGAAGATGTAGTAGTAGTAGTAGTAGTAGTAGAAGAAGAACAAGAAGAAGAACAAGTAGAAGAACAAGATCAAGAAGAACAAGAGGAACAAGAAGAACAAGAGGAACAAGAAGAACAAGAAAAAGAACAAGAAGAACGAGAAGAAAAAGTAGAAGGAGAAAGCGACAGAGAGAGAAACAATTAGATTCAAAACAGAGAGGACATAATCCGAGGATAATCTTGGAAATGAAGAATCGAGGCTAAGGAGGAAAAACAAATGAAGATTTGTGGCCTCGCAGGCAGGCTATTTGCATAGGCATCCTTGTCAGGGAACACCTGTGTACAACCAGCTTGTGGCAACAGAATGGAGGAGCTGCCTACCAGCTGATGGAGCAGGGACGCTCTGAGCTGCAAGCCCACCAAGGTAAAGCTGTTGAATTAAGGAGGCTCATTTCAGGAGCCTTGGCGTCCTGTATTAACTGCCTACCAAGTGGAAGCAGCAGGGATTCCATCTCTTTCTTCTTCATGCCCTGTGAGCAGGTAAAATACATGGCATGTACCTGTAGGCTGGACTTCCCCACTGGTGAGCTCCCCATCCTGAGAGGGGACAGAAGAACTTTGGCGGGCTCCCAGGTCGCTAAGGGTCACCTATGAGGAAGTCCGTGGTCTGCCGACCATGGAGGTCTTTTGGAGGCCTAGAGGGTGGCGAGAACTGGAGGTGCCGTGGCGGGGCTTGGGGTGGGGGTGGTGGGAGATGGGTAGTTGGGTTGGAGGGGAGGTGTGGTCCTGGCTGACAGACCCCGAGTAGGAAATGGCCCGCCCAGGTGAAGCAGCCTGGGACGTTGATTGGGCGGTGGTGAGGGGGCGTGGCAGGGCCACCAGCTTAAAGCAAAGGTGAGCAGAGCAGAGCTGAGCAGAGCAGAGCAGAGGCGAGGCAAGCAGAGCCTACGGAAGCACAGTCCAGCGCAGAAGCTCTGTCCTGTGCCCCTTCCTGTGCCATCCACCGGCCGGCCGCCAGACAGTGGTCTATCCTAGTCAAACCTGCTGTTGTTTCGCAGGCAGTGCAGATGGAGGCCGCCAGCCGCCTAGAAGGCCTGCAGAAGCTGCGGGAGCGCCTGTGCACCGAGACAGAGCCCAGCCAGCTCTACAGAACCCTGAAGGAACTCTCTTCCCGGCCCGGGCTGTGCGACATCCTAGAGGAGATTGGCTTCAGGAAGACCATCAAGCTGTTGAAGAAACAGCAGCTCCTGCTCCCCTTTGCCAAGGACCTAGCCGCCCAGTGGTCAGAGGGGTCCCACTTTGGGCCGCAGCCTGAGCCCAGACCCCAGGACTTTGCCTCCCAGAGCAGCCCGATGACAAAGCCTCGCAGAGACTCCCCCAGAAGACAAGGCGCTTGAGCGCGAGCCTGCTTCCCGGCCACGGGGAGAAGGCAGCAGAGAGGTCTTCGAGGTCAGCAGTAGCAGCCCACAGCGAAGCCCGGGCCGAAGCACACACGCCAGCCCCGACCGAACCTCAACTCGCGGCCCAAGTTCGGAGCCAGCGGGAAGAAAGAGGCCCAGAGGGTCCTCGGTGGGCAGGCAGCTGGCCTCGGGGAGCCAGGTACGGGGAGGCCAGCCCCCCAACAGAGGTGTTGGGGCGCCTTGGCGGCCGCAAGGAGTGAATGCCCTCTCCGGCAAGCCTGCGGCAGGGCCAGCGAAGCAGCGCTGGTCTCCCCCGAGGGAAAAGACCCCAGGCTCCTGGATCCTGGAAGACCAGCAGGAAGCTTCTTTGCAGGCTCGCCTCCCAGAAGACTCAGACAGCTCTGACGACAGCTCTGGCAGCTCTGACAGCTCTGACAGCTCTGACAGCTCTGACAGCTCTGGCAGCTCTGACAGCTCTGACAGCTCTGACAGCTCTGACAGCTCTGACAGCTCTCAGTCTCCCCACAAGAGGAAGAGGAAAAGCAGCTGGAAAGCCGAGGGGCAGAGCCCCGGAGGAGCACAGGTGCCTCGGGGCGAGTCTCAAAGCTGCAGGGATCTGAATCTCCTCCTCCTGGATGCCAGTCCCTTTCCAGAGCTCACCTCCACTCGCCAAGCCTGCTTCTCGGGAGGAGAAGGACCCGAGGACTCTTCCTTGCACACTGACCCAGAAGCAGCACCTTGGGCGTGCAGGATCAACTGGAAAACGCCTGTGTATTCGGGTCGCACACCAGCCAGACCTCTCCCAAGGGAATCGCACCAAGGACGCTTTGCTAAGCCCACCTGCACGTGGGAAACTCACAGCCAAGCGGCCCCCGGAGGGGGAATGCCAGCTCTGGAGTCAGCAAGAGGAGGAGTCCCGGCCCCAGACCCACACTGGCAAGCCAAAGGACACCCAGACTGAGACCCAGACACGCCTCAGGCTGCAGCAGTCCAGCCAGCTGAGGCTGAAAGCCCTGGCAGCCCGCATCCGAAGCTCACAAGCCAAGAAGCATCAGGGCCGCCAAAGCCAGCTGGTCGCCTTCCACGCCCTGACCGCAAACCCAGGCCAGCATGCAGACTCTGGACCCAGACCGGAGGTCTCCCCCGAAACCGGAACAGCCTCAGCCGAGACCAAGGCACTGACTTTGTGAAGGGGGCTCCGCGCCCGACCCTGGGCGGCAGGGACAAGACCCGTGCTAAGAAACCCGCCCCGCTCATGGCCAAGGCCCTCAAGGATTACAAGAATTGGTGGTCTCGGAAGTGATGTTGATGCGGCCTTAGTCTCTCTCCCTCAGACACGGGATCCCGGACTCCTTTGAGATTTGCCCCGTGAATGCGGCCAACAGACAACCGAGGGGTTTATTTATATATTTATTTATTTATTTATTTATTTATTTATTTATTTATTTATTTATTTATGAATTGATTTGGGTATTTATTTATGTATTCATTTAGGTATCCCTTTATTTATTTACTTAGGTATTCCTTTATTTTTTCATTGATGGGTTAACTTAGGTATGCCTTTATGTATTTATTTATTTATGTGTTTATTTAGTATCTTATTTTGTTTGAACACCAGTAAAACGGAAGCGAGGGGACTCTCCCCTTTAGATAGGCATGTCTTCATCCTACTCATGTCTGCAGAATTGGACAGATCTATGTATATATACATATTTGTTTCATGTGCGCGCAAATGTTTACAAGGAGACTTGAAGGGATACACAGATGCATTGGTGTACGTCGACGTGACAGCCAATGTTACAAAGAGATTATAGACAGATATAGGGACATACATAAAGGTAGTGTGAGATATGGACCGCTAGTTACATAGCTTTGGAAATACATTGTGGCATAAAGAGTGGAGACACAACTATTTGGACTTCAAAGGCGTTAAAAATAAAATATGTGCTTGTAAATGTGTGTTTGCATGTGTGTACTTGGGTTTCATTAAGCTGAGAACCACTGAAGGAGTGTAAGAAGGGGCCAAACCACACAGATGTTCTACTTCATTACACAAAAATGGAATTGTAAAAAATCACACTTGGGTCCCTCATCTTGAAAGGTACAGGATTCAAGGACACAGAGTGGAAACAATCAAAACACGGGAACGAAAACAGAGGCGTGGGTACTAGTGGGGAAACATTATTTTGAGACTTACAGGAAGTAAGGGAAAGTGAGTAAGATGGCATGAATCAGGGAATTAAAGGTGTGTGTCTGTGTGTGCCTGTTGTGAGTGTGCGTGCCCGTGTGTGTGTGTGTGTGTGTGTGTGTGTGTGTGTGTGTGTGTGTGTGTGTGATTAAGCTTAAGCGGGGTTGCATTGGCAAACACCTGCCCTTCTGGCAATAGCGAGAAGGCCGCTGGATGATCACATGAGTTCCAGGGCACCTGTGGTACAGAGCGAGCTCCTAGTGAGGCTCCCAAGCTACATAGAGAAACCTTGCCACGAAAAACCTAATAAAGAAATAAGAAAATCATCCACTAATTGAACGAATGAGAGAAAAATATATCAAGATATCCCGGTCATTTCAGCTCATTCGGGAAAGATGACAGGACTTGTGGAAACCACCCTTTGATCCAAAGTCTTGAGAGGGCCTCAGGATTCAAGGTCATGGTGTCCCAGAATTGGAAAATCCCAGTGAAAAACAACTGGGTAAGAACGGGACTCTTTAGTTCCTCTCCCTCTCTCTCAAACACTTTCTCTCTGCGTTTTGTTTGTGTGCTTGTCTCTGTACCTCTGTCTCTGTGTGTTTGCGTGTGAGGTGTTTGTACACACACTACTAAAGAGAGGGAGGTAGAGAGGGAGGGGAGAGAGAGTTAGAGAGAGAGAGGATGAAAGAGAAGAAGGAGGAGGAGGAGGAAGAGTAGAAGAAGATGTAGTAGTAGTAGTAGTAGTAGTAGAAGAAGAACAAGAAGAAGAACAAGTAGAAGAACAAGATCAAGAAGAACAAGAGGAACAAGAAGAACAAGAGGAACAAGAAGAACAAGAAAAAGAACAAGAAGAACGAGAAGAAAAAGTAGAAGGAGAAAGCGACAGAGAGAGAAACAATTAGATTCAAAACAGAGAGGACATAATCCGAGGATAATCTTGGAAATGAAGAATCGAGGCTAAGGAGGAAAAACAAATGAAGATTTGTGGCCTCGCAGGCAGGCTATTTGCATAGGCATCCTTGTCAGGGAACACCTGTGTACAACCAGCTTGTGGCAACAGAATGGAGGAGCTGCCTACCAGCTGATGGAGCAGGGACGCTCTGAGCTGCAAGCCCACCAAGGTAAAGCTGTTGAATTAAGGAGGCTCATTTCAGGAGCCTTGGCGTCCTGTATTAACTGCCTACCAAGTGGAAGCAGCAGGGATTCCATCTCTTTCTTCTTCATGCCCTGTGAGCAGGTAAAATACATGGCATGTACCTGTAGGCTGGACTTCCCCACTGGTGAGCTCCCCATCCTGAGAGGGGACAGAAGAACTTTGGCGGGCTCCCAGGTCGCTAAGGGTCACCTATGAGGAAGTCCGTGGTCTGCCGACCATGGAGGTCTTTTGGAGGCCTAGAGGGTGGCGAGAACTGGAGGTGCCGTGGCGGGGCTTGGGGTGGGGGTGGTGGGAGATGGGTAGTTGGGTTGGAGGGGAGGTGTGGTCCTGGCTGACAGACCCCGAGTAGGAAATGGCCCGCCCAGGTGAAGCAGCCTGGGACGTTGATTGGGCGGTGGTGAGGGGGCGTGGCAGGGCCACCAGCTTAAAGCAAAGGTGAGCAGAGCAGAGCTGAGCAGAGCAGAGCAGAGGCGAGGCAAGCAGAGCCTACGGAAGCACAGTCCAGCGCAGAAGCTCTGTCCTGTGCCCCTTCCTGTGCCATCCACCGGCCGGCCGCCAGACAGTGGTCTATCCTAGTCAAACCTGCTGTTGTTTCGCAGGCAGTGCAGATGGAGGCCGCCAGCCGCCTAGAAGGCCTGCAGAAGCTGCGGGAGCGCCTGTGCACCGAGACAGAGCCCAGCCAGCTCTACAGAACCCTGAAGGAACTCTCTTCCCGGCCCGGGCTGTGCGACATCCTAGAGGAGATTGGCTTCAGGAAGACCATCAAGCTGTTGAAGAAACAGCAGCTCCTGCTCCCCTTTGCCAAGGACCTAGCCGCCCAGTGGTCAGAGGGGTCCCACTTTGGGCCGCAGCCTGAGCCCAGACCCCAGGACTTTGCCTCCCAGAGCAGCCCGATGACAAAGCCTCGCAGAGACTCCCCCAGAAGACAAGGCGCTTGAGCGCGAGCCTGCTTCCCGGCCACGGGGAGAAGGCAGCAGAGAGGTCTTCGAGGTCAGCAGTAGCAGCCCACAGCGAAGCCCGGGCCGAAGCACACACGCCAGCCCCGACCGAACCTCAACTCGCGGCCCAAGTTCGGAGCCAGCGGGAAGAAAGAGGCCCAGAGGGTCCTCGGTGGGCAGGCAGCTGGCCTCGGGGAGCCAGGTACGGGGAGGCCAGCCCCCCAACAGAGGTGTTGGGGCGCCTTGGCGGCCGCAAGGAGTGAATGCCCTCTCCGGCAAGCCTGCGGCAGGGCCAGCGAAGCAGCGCTGGTCTCCCCCGAGGGAAAAGACCCCAGGCTCCTGGATCCTGGAAGACCAGCAGGAAGCTTCTTTGCAGGCTCGCCTCCCAGAAGACTCAGACAGCTCTGACGACAGCTCTGGCAGCTCTGACAGCTCTGACAGCTCTGACAGCTCTGACAGCTCTGGCAGCTCTGACAGCTCTGACAGCTCTGACAGCTCTGACAGCTCTGACAGCTCTCAGTCTCCCCACAAGAGGAAGAGGAAAAGCAGCTGGAAAGCCGAGGGGCAGAGCCCCGGAGGAGCACAGGTGCCTCGGGGCGAGTCTCAAAGCTGCAGGGATCTGAATCTCCTCCTCCTGGATGCCAGTCCCTTTCCAGAGCTCACCTCCACTCGCCAAGCCTGCTTCTCGGGAGGAGAAGGACCCGAGGACTCTTCCTTGCACACTGACCCAGAAGCAGCACCTTGGGCGTGCAGGATCAACTGGAAAACGCCTGTGTATTCGGGTCGCACACCAGCCAGACCTCTCCCAAGGGAATCGCACCAAGGACGCTTTGCTAAGCCCACCTGCACGTGGGAAACTCACAGCCAAGCGGCCCCGGAGGGGGAATGCCAGCTCTGGAGTCAGCAAGAGGAGGAGTCCCGGCCCCAGACCCACACTGGCAAGCCAAAGGACACCCAGACTGAGACCCAGACACGCCTCAGGCTGCAGCAGTCCAGCCAGCTGAGGCTGAAAGCCCTGGCAGCCCGCATCCGAAGCTCACAAGCCAAGAAGCATCAGGGCCGCCAAAGCCAGCTGGTCGCCTTCCACGCCCTGACCGCAAACCCAGGCCAGCATGCAGACTCTGGACCCAGACCGGAGGTCTCCCCGAAAACCGGAACAGCCTCAGCCGAGACCAAGGCACTGACTTTGTGAAGGGGGCTCCGCGCCCGACCCTGGGCGGCAGGGACAAGACCCGTGCTAAGAAACCCGCCCCGCTCATGGCCAAGGCCCTCAAGGATTACAAGAATTGGTGGTCTCGGAAGTGATGTTGATGCGGCCTTAGTCTCTCTCCCTCAGACACGGGATCCCGGACTCCTTTGAGATTTGCCCCGTGAATGCGGCCAACAGACAACCGAGGGGTTTATTTATATATTTATTTATTTATTTATTTATTTATTTATTTATTTATTTATGAATTGATTTGGGTATTTATTTATGTATTCATTTAGGTATCCCTTTATTTATTTACTTAGGTATTCCTTTATTTTTTCATTGATGGGTTAACTTAGGTATGCCTTTATGTATTTATTTATTTATGTGTTTATTTAGTATCTTATTTTGTTTGAACACCAGTAAAACGGAAGCGAGGGGACTCTCCCCTTTAGATAGGCATGTCTTCATCCTACTCATGTCTGCAGAATTGGACAGATCTATGTATATATACATATTTGTTTCATGTGCGCGCAAATGTTTACAAGGAGACTTGAAGGGATACACAGATGCATTGGTGTACGTCGACATGACAGCCAATGTTACAAAGAGATTATAGACAGATATAGGGACATACATAAAGGTAGTGTGAGATATGGACCGCTAGTTACATAGCTTTGGAAATACATTGTGGCATAAAGAGTGGAGACACAACTATTTGGACTTCAAAGGCGTTAAAAATAAAATATGTGCTTGTAAATGTGTGTTTGCATGTGTGTACTTGGGTTTCATTAAGCTGAGAACCACTGAAGGAGTGTAAGAAGGGGCCAAACCACACAGATGTTCTACTTCATTACACAAAAATGGAATTGTAAAAAATCACACTTGGGTCCCTCATCTTGAAAGGTACAGGATTCAAGGACACAGAGTGGAAACAATCAAAACACGGGAACGAAAACAGAGGCGTGGGTACTAGTGGGGAAACATTATTTTGAGACTTACAGGAAGTAAGGGAAAGTGAGTAAGATGGCATGAATCAGGGAATTAAAGGTGTGTGTCTGTGTGTGCCTGTTGTGAGTGTGCGTGCCCGTGTGTGTGTGTGTGTATGTGTGTGTGTGTGTGTGTGTGTGTGTGTGTGATTAAGCTTAAGCGGGGTTGCATTGGCAAACACCTGCCCTTCTGGCAATAGCGAGAAGGCCGCTGGATGATCACATGAGTTCCAGGGCACCTGTGGTACAGAGCGAGCTCCTAGTGAGGCTCCCAAGCTACATAGAGAAACCTTGCCACGAAAAACCTAATAAAGAAATAAGAAAATCATCCACTAATTGAACGAATGAGAGAAAAATATATCAAGATATCCCGGTCATTTCAGCTCATTCGGGAAAGATGACAGGACTTGTGGAAACCACCCTTTGATCCAAAGTCTTGAGAGGGCCTCAGGATTCAAGGTCATGGTGTCCCAGAATTGGAAAATCCCAGTGAAAAACAACTGGGTAAGAACGGGACTCTTTAGTTCCTCTCCCTCTCTCTCAAACACTTTCTCTCTGCGTTTTGTTTGTGTGCTTGTCTCTGTACCTCTGTCTCTGTGTGTTTGCGTGTGAGGTGTTTGTACACACACTACTAAAGAGAGGGAGGTAGAGAGGGAGGGGAGAGAGAGTTAGAGAGAGAGAGGATGAAAGAGAAGAAGGAGGAGGAGGAGGAAGAGTAGAAGAAGATGTAGTAGTAGTAGTAGTAGTAGTAGAAGAAGAACAAGAAGAAGAACAAGTAGAAGAACAAGATCAAGAAGAACAAGAGGAACAAGAAGAACAAGAGGAACAAGAAGAACAAGAAAAAGAACAAGAAGAACGAGAAGAAAAAGTAGAAGGAGAAAGCGACAGAGAGAGAAACAATTAGATTCAAAACAGAGAGGACATAATCCGAGGATAATCTTGGAAATGAAGAATCGAGGCTAAGGAGGAAAAACAAATGAAGATTTGTGGCCTCGCAGGCAGGCTATTTGCATAGGCATCCTTGTCAGGGAACACCTGTGTACAACCAGCTTGTGGCAACAGAATGGAGGAGCTGCCTACCAGCTGATGGAGCAGGGACGCTCTGAGCTGCAAGCCCACCAAGGTAAAGCTGTTGAATTAAGGAGGCTCATTTCAGGAGCCTTGGCGTCCTGTATTAACTGCCTACCAAGTGGAAGCAGCAGGGATTCCATCTCTTTCTTCTTCATGCCCTGTGAGCAGGTAAAATACATGGCATGTACCTGTAGGCTGGACTTCCCCACTGGTGAGCTCCCCATCCTGAGAGGGGACAGAAGAACTTTGGCGGGCTCCCAGGTCGCTAAGGGTCACCTATGAGGAAGTCCGTGGTCTGCCGACCATGGAGGTCTTTTGGAGGCCTAGAGGGTGGCGAGAACTGGAGGTGCCGTGGCGGGGCTTGGGGTGGGGGTGGTGGGAGATGGGTAGTTGGGTTGGAGGGGAGGTGTGGTCCTGGCTGACAGACCCCGAGTAGGAAATGGCCCGCCCAGGTGAAGCAGCCTGGGACGTTGATTGGGCGGTGGTGAGGGGGCGTGGCAGGGCCACCAGCTTAAAGCAAAGGTGAGCAGAGCAGAGCTGAGCAGAGCAGAGCAGAGGCGAGGCAAGCAGAGCCTACGGAAGCACAGTCCAGCGCAGAAGCTCTGTCCTGTGCCCCTTCCTGTGCCATCCACCGGCCGGCCGCCAGACAGTGGTCTATCCTAGTCAAACCTGCTGTTGTTTCGCAGGCAGTGCAGATGGAGGCCGCCAGCCGCCTAGAAGGCCTGCAGAAGCTGCGGGAGCGCCTGTGCACCGAGACAGAGCCCAGCCAGCTCTACAGAACCCTGAAGGAACTCTCTTCCCGGCCCGGGCTGTGCGACATCCTAGAGGAGATTGGCTTCAGGAAGACCATCAAGCTGTTGAAGAAACAGCAGCTCCTGCTCCCCTTTGCCAAGGACCTAGCCGCCCAGTGGTCAGAGGGGTCCCACTTTGGGCCGCAGCCTGAGCCCAGACCCCAGGACTTTGCCTCCCAGAGCAGCCCGATGACAAAGCCTCGCAGAGACTCCCCCAGAAGACAAGGCGCTTGAGCGCGAGCCTGCTTCCCGGCCACGGGGAGAAGGCAGCAGAGAGGTCTTCGAGGTCAGCAGTAGCAGCCCACAGCGAAGCCCGGGCCGAAGCACACACGCCAGCCCCGACCGAACCTCAACTCGCGGCCCAAGTTCGGAGCCAGCGGGAAGAAAGAGGCCCAGAGGGTCCTCGGTGGGCAGGCAGCTGGCCTCGGGGAGCCAGGTACGGGGAGGCCAGCCCCCCAACAGAGGTGTTGGGGCGCCTTGGCGGCCGCAAGGAGTGAATGCCCTCTCCGGCAAGCCTGCGGCAGGGCCAGCGAAGCAGCGCTGGTCTCCCCCGAGGGAAAAGACCCCAGGCTCCTGGATCCTGGAAGACCAGCAGGAAGCTTCTTTGCAGGCTCGCCTCCCAGAAGACTCAGACAGCTCTGACGACAGCTCTGGCAGCTCTGACAGCTCTGACAGCTCTGACAGCTCTGACAGCTCTGGCAGCTCTGACAGCTCTGACAGCTCTGACAGCTCTGACAGCTCTGACAGCTCTCAGTCTCCCCACAAGAGGAAGAGGAAAAGCAGCTGGAAAGCCGAGGGGCAGAGCCCCGGAGGAGCACAGGTGCCTCGGGGCGAGTCTCAAAGCTGCAGGGATCTGAATCTCCTCCTCCTGGATGCCAGTCCCTTTCCAGAGCTCACCTCCACTCGCCAAGCCTGCTTCTCGGGAGGAGAAGGACCCGAGGACTCTTCCTTGCACACTGACCCAGAAGCAGCACCTTGGGCGTGCAGGATCAACTGGAAAACGCCTGTGTATTCGGGTCGCACACCAGCCAGACCTCTCCCAAGGGAATCGCACCAAGGACGCTTTGCTAAGCCCACCTGCACGTGGGAAACTCACAGCCAAGCGGCCCCGGAGGGGGAATGCCAGCTCTGGAGTCAGCAAGAGGAGGAGTCCCGGCCCCAGACCCACACTGGCAAGCCAAAGGACACCCAGACTGAGACCCAGACACGCCTCAGGCTGCAGCAGTCCAGCCAGCTGAGGCTGAAAGCCCTGGCAGCCCGCATCCGAAGCTCACAAGCCAAGAAGCATCAGGGCCGCCAAAGCCAGCTGGTCGCCTTCCACGCCCTGACCGCAAACCCAGGCCAGCATGCAGACTCTGGACCCAGACCGGAGGTCTCCCCCGAAAACCGGAACAGCCTCAGCCGAGACCAAGGCACTGACTTTGTGAAGGGGGCTCCGCGCCCGACCCTGGGCGGCAGGGACAAGACCCGTGCTAAGAAACCCGCCCCGCTCATGGCCAAGGCCCTCAAGGATTACAAGAATTGGTGGTCTCGGAAGTGATGTTGATGCGGCCTTAGTCTCTCTCCCTCAGACACGGGATCCCGGACTCCTTTGAGATTTGCCCCGTGAATGCGGCCAACAGACAACCGAGGGGTTTATTTATATATTTATTTATTTATTTATTTATTTATTTATTTATTTATTTATTTATGAATTGACTTGGGTATTTATTTATGTATTCATTTAGGTATCCCTTTATTTATTTACTTAGGTATTCCTTTATTTATTCATTGATGGGTTAACTTAGGTATGCCTTTATGTATTTATTTATTTATGTGTTTATTTAGTATCTTATTTTGTTTGAACACCAGTAAAACGGAAGCGAGGGGACTCTCCCCTTTAGATAGGCATGTCTTCATCCTACTCATGTCTGCAGAATTGGACAGATCTATGTATATATACATATTTGTTTCATGTGCGCGCAAATGTTTACAAGGAGACTTGAAGGGATACACAGATGCATTGGTGTACGTCGACGTGACAGCCAATGTTACAAAGAGATTATAGACAGATATAGGGACATACATAAAGGTAGTGTGAGATATGGACCGCTAGTTACATAGCTTTGGAAATACATTGTGGCATAAAGAGTGGAGACACAACTATTTGGACTTCAAAGGCGTTAAAAATAAAATATGTGCTTGTAAATGTGTGTTTGCATGTGTGTACTTGGGTTTCATTAAGCTGAGAACCACTGAAGGAGTGTAAGAAGGGGCCAAACCACACAGATGTTCTACTTCATTACACAAAAATGGAATTGTAAAAAATCACACTTGGGTCCCTCATCTTGAAAGGTACAGGATTCAAGGACACAGAGTGGAAACAATCAAAACACGGGAACGAAAACAGAGGCGTGGGTACTAGTGGGGAAACATTATTTTGAGACTTACAGGAAGTAAGGGAAAGTGAGTAAGATGGCATGAATCAGGGAATTAAAGGTGTGTGTCTGTGTGTGCCTGTTGTGAGTGTGCGTGCCCGTGTGTGTGTGTGTGTATGTGTGTGTGTGTGTGTGTGTGTGTGTGTGTGTGTGATTAAGCTTAAGCGGGGTTGCATTGGCAAACACCTGCCCTTCTGGCAATAGCGAGAAGGCCGCTGGATGATCACATGAGTTCCAGGGCACCTGTGGTACAGAGCGAGCTCCTAGTGAGGCTCCCAAGCTACATAGAGAAACCTTGCCACGAAAAACCTAATAAAGAAATAAGAAAATCATCCACTAATTGAACGAATGAGAGAAAAATATATCAAGATATCCCGGTCATTTCAGCTCATTCGGGAAAGATGACAGGACTTGTGGAAACCACCCTTTGATCCAAAGTCTTGAGAGGGCCTCAGGATTCAAGGTCATGGTGTCCCAGAATTGGAAAATCCCAGTGAAAAACAACTGGGTAAGAACGGGACTCTTTAGTTCCTCTCCCTCTCTCTCAAACACTTTCTCTCTGCGTTTTGTTTGTGTGCTTGTCTCTGTACCTCTGTCTCTGTGTGTTTGCGTGTGAGGTGTTTGTACACACACTACTAAAGAGAGGGAGGTAGAGAGGGAGGGGAGAGAGAGTTAGAGAGAGAGAGGATGAAAGAGAAGAAGGAGGAGGAGGAGGAAGAGTAGAAGAAGATGTAGTAGTAGTAGTAGTAGTAGTAGAAGAAGAACAAGAAGAAGAACAAGTAGAAGAACAAGATCAAGAAGAACAAGAGGAACAAGAAGAACAAGAGGAACAAGAAGAACAAGAAAAAGAACAAGAAGAACGAGAAGAAAAAGTAGAAGGAGAAAGCGACAGAGAGAGAAACAATTAGATTCAAAACAGAGAGGACATAATCCGAGGATAATCTTGGAAATGAAGAATCGAGGCTAAGGAGGAAAAACAAATGAAGATTTGTGGCCTCGCAGGCAGGCTATTTGCATAGGCATCCTTGTCAGGGAACACCTGTGTACAACCAGCTTGTGGCAACAGAATGGAGGAGCTGCCTACCAGCTGATGGAGCAGGGACGCTCTGAGCTGCAAGCCCACCAAGGTAAAGCTGTTGAATTAAGGAGGCTCATTTCAGGAGCCTTGGCGTCCTGTATTAACTGCCTACCAAGTGGAAGCAGCAGGGATTCCATCTCTTTCTTCTTCATGCCCTGTGAGCAGGTAAAATACATGGCATGTACCTGTAGGCTGGACTTCCCCACTGGTGAGCTCCCCATCCTGAGAGGGGACAGAAGAACTTTGGCGGGCTCCCAGGTCGCTAAGGGTCACCTATGAGGAAGTCCATGGTCTGCCGACCATGGAGGTCTTTTGGAGGCCTAGAGGGTGGCGAGAACTGGAGGTGCCGTGGCGGGGCTTGGGGTGGGGGTGGTGGGAGATGGGTAGTTGGGTTGGAGGGGAGGTGTGGTCCTGGCTGACAGACCCCGAGTAGGAAATGGCCCGCCCAGGTGAAGCAGCCTGGGACGTTGATTGGGCGGTGGTGAGGGGGCGTGGCAGGGCCACCAGCTTAAAGCAAAGGTGAGCAGAGCAGAGCTGAGCAGAGCAGAGCAGAGGCGAGGCAAGCAGAGCCTACGGAAGCACAGTCCAGCGCAGAAGCTCTGTCCTGTGCCCCTTCCTGTGCCATCCACCGGCCGGCCGCCAGACAGTGGTCTATCCTAGTCAAACCTGCTGTTGTTTCGCAGGCAGTGCAGATGGAGGCCGCCAGCCGCCTAGAAGGCCTGCAGAAGCTGCGGGAGCGCCTGTGCACCGAGACAGAGCCCAGCCAGCTCTACAGAACCCTGAAGGAACTCTCTTCCCGGCCCGGGCTGTGCGACATCCTAGAGGAGATTGGCTTCAGGAAGACCATCAAGCTGTTGAAGAAACAGCAGCTCCTGCTCCCCTTTGCCAAGGACCTAGCCGCCCAGTGGTCAGAGGGGTCCCACTTTGGGCCGCAGCCTGAGCCCAGACCCCAGGACTTTGCCTCCCAGAGCAGCCCGATGACAAAGCCTCGCAGAGACTCCCCCAGAAGACAAGGCGCTTGAGCGCGAGCCTGCTTCCCGGCCACGGGGAGAAGGCAGCAGAGAGGTCTTCGAGGTCAGCAGTAGCAGCCCACAGCGAAGCCCGGGCCGAAGCACACACGCCAGCCCCGACCGAACCTCAACTCGCGGCCCAAGTTCGGAGCCAGCGGGAAGAAAGAGGCCCAGAGGGTCCTCGGTGGGCAGGCAGCTGGCCTCGGGGAGCCAGGTACGGGGAGGCCAGCCCCCCAACAGAGGTGTTGGGGCGCCTTGGCGGCCGCAAGGAGTGAATGCCCTCTCCGGCAAGCCTGCGGCAGGGCCAGCGAAGCAGCGCTGGTCTCCCCCGAGGGAAAAGACCCCAGGCTCCTGGATCCTGGAAGACCAGCAGGAAGCTTCTTTGCAGGCTCGCCTCCCAGAAGACTCAGACAGCTCTGACGACAGCTCTGGCAGCTCTGACAGCTCTGACAGCTCTGACAGCTCTGACAGCTCTGGCAGCTCTGACAGCTCTGACAGCTCTGACAGCTCTGACAGCTCTGACAGCTCTCAGTCTCCCCACAAGAGGAAGAGGAAAAGCAGCTGGAAAGCCGAGGGGCAGAGCCCCGGAGGAGCACAGGTGCCTCGGGGCGAGTCTCAAAGCTGCAGGGATCTGAATCTCCTCCTCCTGGATGCCAGTCCCTTTCCAGAGCTCACCTCCACTCGCCAAGCCTGCTTCTCGGGAGGAGAAGGACCCGAGGACTCTTCCTTGCACACTGACCCAGAAGCAGCACCTTGGGCGTGCAGGATCAACTGGAAAACGCCTGTGTATTCGGGTCGCACACCAGCCAGACCTCTCCCAAGGGAATCGCACCAAGGACGCTTTGCTAAGCCCACCTGCACGTGGGAAACTCACAGCCAAGCGGCCCCGGAGGGGGAATGCCAGCTCTGGAGTCAGCAAGAGGAGGAGTCCCGGCCCCAGACCCACACTGGCAAGCCAAAGGACACCCAGACTGAGACCCAGACACGCCTCAGGCTGCAGCAGTCCAGCCAGCTGAGGCTGAAAGCCCTGGCAGCCCGCATCCGAAGCTCACAAGCCAAGAAGCATCAGGGCCGCCAAAGCCAGCTGGTCGCCTTCCACGCCCTGACCGCAAACCCAGGCCAGCATGCAGACTCTGGACCCAGACCGGAGGTCTCCCCGAAAACCGGAACAGCCTCAGCCGAGACCAAGGCACTGACTTTGTGAAGGGGGCTCCGCGCCCCGACCCTGGGCGGCAGGGACAAGACCCGTGCTAAGAAACCCGCCCCGCTCATGGCCAAGGCCCTCAAGGATTACAAGAATTGGTGGTCTCGGAAGTGATGTTGATGCGGCCTTAGTCTCTCTCCCTCAGACACGGGATCCCGGACTCCTTTGAGATTTGCCCCGTGAATGCGGCCAACAGACAACTGAGGGGTTTATTTATATATTTATTTATTTATTTATTTATTTATTTATTTATTTATTTATTTATGAATTGATTTGGGTATTTATTTATGTATTCATTTAGGTATCCCTTTATTTATTTACTTAGGTATTCCTTTATTTATTCATTGATGGGTTAACTTAGGTATGCCTTTATGTATTTATTTATTTATGTGTTTATTTAGTATCTTATTTTGTTTGAACACCAGTAAAACGGAAGCGAGGGGACTCTCCCCTTTAGATAGGCATGTCTTCATCCTACTCATGTCTGCAGAATTGGACAGATCTATGTATATATACATATTTGTTTCATGTGCGCGCAAATGTTTACAAGGAGACTTGAAGGGATACACAGATGCATTGGTGTACGTCGACGTGACAGCGAATGTTACAAAGAGATTATAGACAGATATAGGGACATACATAAAGGTAGTGTGAGATATGGACCGCTAGTTACATAGCTTTGGAAATACATTGTGGCATAAACAGTGGAGACACAACTATTTGGACTTCAAAGGCGTTAAAAATAAAATATGTGCTTGTAAATGTGTGTTTGCATGTGTGTACTTGGGTTTCATTAAGCTGAGAACCACTGAAGGAGTGTAAGAAGGGGCCAAACCACACAGATGTTCTACTTCATTACACAAAAATGGAATTGTAAAAAATCACACTTGGGTCCCTCATCTTGAAAGGTACAGGATTCAAGGACACAGAGTGGAAACAATCAAAACACGGGAACGAAAACAGAGGCGTGGGTACTAGTGGGGAAACATTATTTTGAGACTTACAGGAAGTAAGGGAAAGTGAGTAAGATGGCATGAATCAGGGAATTAAAGGTGTGTGTCTGTGTGTGCCTGTTGTGAGTGTGCGTGCCCGTGTGTGTGTGTGTGTGTGTGTGTGTGTGTGTGTGTGTGTGTGTGTGTGAATAAGCTTAAGCGGGGTGGCATTGGCAAACACCTGCCCTTCTGGCAATAGCGAGAAGGCCGCTGGATGATCACATGAGTTCCAGGGCACCTGTGGTACAGAGCGAGCTCCTAGTGAGGCTCCCAAGCTACATAGAGAAACCTTGCCACGAAAAACCTAATAAAGAAATAAGAAAATCATCCACTAATTGAACGAATGAGAGAAAAATATATCAAGATATCCCGGTCATTTCAGCTCATTCGGGAAAGATGACAGGACTTGTGGAAACCACCCTTTGATCCAAAGTCTTGAGAGGGCCTCAGGATTCAAGGTCATGGTGTCCCAGAATTGGAAAATCCCAGTGAAAAACAACTGGGTAAGAACGGGACTCTTTAGTTCCTCTCCCTCTCTCTCAAACACTTTCTCTCTGCGTTTTGTTTGTGTGCTTGTCTCTGTACCTCTGTCTCTGTGTGTTTGCGTGTGAGGTGTTTGTACACACACTACTAAAGAGAGGGAGGTAGAGAGGGAGGGGAGAGAGAGTTAGAGAGAGAGAGGATGAAAGAGAAGAAGGAGGAGGAGGAGGAAGAGTAGAAGAAGATGTAGTAGTAGTAGTAGTAGTAGTAGTAGTAGTAGAAGAAGAAGAACAAGAAGAAGAACAAGTAGAAGAACAAGATCAAGAAGAACAAGAGGAACAAGAAGAACAAGAGGAACAAGAAGAACAAGAAAAAGAACAAGAAGAACGAGAAGAAAAAGTAGAAGGAGAAAGCGACAGAGAGAGAAACAATTAGATTCAAAACAGAGAGGACATAATCCGAGGATAATCTTGGAAATGAAGAATCGAGGCTAAGGAGGAAAAACAAATGAAGATTTGTGGCCTCGCAGGCAGGCTATTTGCATAGGCATCCTTGTCAGGGAACACCTGTGTACAACCAGCTTGTGGCAACAGAATGGAGGAGCTGCCTACCAGCTGATGGAGCAGGGACGCTCTGAGCTGCAAGCCCACCAAGGTAAAGCTGTTGAATTAAGGAGGCTCATTTCAGGAGCCTTGGCGTCCTGTATTAACTGCCTACCAAGTGGAAGCAGCAGGGATTCCATCTCTTTCTTCTTCATGCCCTGTGAGCAGGTAAAATACATGGCATGTACCTGTAGGCTGGACTTCCCAACTGGTGAGCTCCCCATCCTGAGAGGGGACAGAAGAACTTTGGCGGGCTCCCAGGTCGCTAAGGGTCACCTATGAGGAAGTCCGTGGTCTGCCGACCATGGAGGTCTTTTGGAGGCCTAGAGGGTGGCGAGAACTGGAGGTGCCGTGGCGGGGCTTGGGGTGGGGGTGGTGGGAGATGGGTAGTTGGGTTGGAGGGGAGGTGTGGTCCTGGCTGACAGACCCCGAGTAGGAAATGGCCCGCCCAGGTGAAGCAGCCTGGGACGTTGATTGGGCGGTGGTGAGGGGGCGTGGCAGGGCCACCAGCTTAAAGCAAAGGTGAGCAGAGCAGAGCTGAGCAGAGCAGAGCAGAGGCGAGGCAAGCAGAGCCTACGGAAGCACAGTCCAGCGCAGAAGCTCTGTCCTGTGCCCCTTCCTGTGCCATCCACCGGCCGGCCGCCAGACAGTGGTCTATCCTAGTCAAACCTGCTGTTGTTTCGCAGGCAGTGCAGATGGAGGCCGCCAGCCGCCTAGAAGGCCTGCAGAAGCTGCGGGAGCGCCTGTGCACCGAGACAGAGCCCAGCCAGCTCTACAGAACCCTGAAGGAACTCTCTTCCCGGCCCGGGCTGTGCGACATCCTAGAGGAGATTGGCTTCAGGAAGACCATCAAGCTGTTGAAGAAACAGCAGCTCCTGCTCCCCTTTGCCAAGGACCTAGCCGCCCAGTGGTCAGAGGGGTCCCACTTTGGGCCGCAGCCTGAGCCCAGACCCCAGGACTTTGCCTCCCAGAGCAGCCCGATGACAAAGCCTCGCAGAGACTCCCCAGAAGACAAGGCGCTTGAGCGCGAGCCTGCTTCCCGGCCACGGGGAGAAGGCAGCAGAGAGGTCTTCGAGGTCAGCAGTAGCAGCCCAAAGCGAAGCCCGGGCCGAAGCACACACGCCAGCCCCGACCGAACCTCAACTCGCGGCCCAAGTTCGGAGCCAGCGGGAAGAAAGAGGCCCAGAGGGTCCTCGGTGGGCAGGCAGCTGGCCTCGGGGAGCCAGGTACGGGGAGGCCAGCCCCCCAACAGAGGTGTTGGGGCGCCTTGGCGGCCGCAAGGAGTGAATGCCCTCTCCGGCAAGCCTGCGGCAGGGCCAGCGAAGCAGCGCTGGTCTCCCCCGAGGGAAAAGACCCCAGGCTCCTGGATCCTGGAAGACCAGCAGGAAGCTTCTTTGCAGGCTCGCCTCCCAGAAGACTCTGACAGCTCTGACGACAGCTCTGGCAGCTCTGACAGCTCTGACAGCTCTGACAGCTCTGACAGCTCTGGCAGCTCTGACAGCTCTGACAGCTCTGACAGCTCTGACAGCTCTCAGTCTCCCCACAAGAGGAAGAGGAAAAGCAGCTGGAAAGCCGAGGGGCAGAGCCCCGGAGGAGCACAGGTGCCTCGGGGCGAGTCTCAAAGCTGCAGGGATCTGAATCTCCTCCTCCTGGATGCCAGTCCCTTTCCAGAGCTCACCTCCACTCGCCAAGCCTGCTTCTCGGGAGGAGAAGGACCCGAGGACTCTTCCTTGCACACTGACCCAGAAGCAGCACCTTGGGCGTGCAGGATCAACTGGAAAACGCCTGTGTATTCGGGTCGCACACCAGCCAGACCTCTCCCAAGGGAATCGCACCAAGGACGCTTTGCTAAGCCCACCTGCACGTGGGAAACTCACAGCCAAGCGGCCCCGGAGGGGGAATGCCAGCTCTGGAGTCAGCAAGAGGAGGAGTCCCGGCCCCAGACCCACACTGGCAAGCCAAAGGACACCCAGACTGAGACCCAGACACGCCTCAGGCTGCAGCAGTCCAGCCAGCTGAGGCTGAAAGCCCTGGCAGCCCGCACCCGAAGCTCACAAGCCAAGAAGCATCAGGGCCGCCAAAGCCAGCTGGTCGCCTTCCACGCCCTGACCGCAAACCCAGGCCAGCATGCAGACTCTGGACCCAGACCGGAGGTCTCCCCGAAAACCGGAACAGCCTCAGCCGAGACCAAGGCACTGACTTTGTGAAGGGGGCTCCGCGCCCCGACCCTGGGCGGCAGGGACAAGACCCGTGCTAAGAAACCCGCCCCGCTCATGGCCAAGGCCCTCAAGGATTACAAGAATTGGTGGTCTCGGAAGTGATGTTGATGCGGCCTTAGTCTCTCTCCCTCAGACACGGGATCCCGGACTCCTTTGAGATTTGCCCCGTGAATGCGGCCAACAGACAACTGAGGGGTTTATTTATATATTTATTTATTTATTTATTTATTTATTTATTTATTTATTTATTTATGAATTGATTTGGGTATTTATTTATGTATTCATTTAGGTATCCCTTTATTTATTTACTTAGGTATTCCTTTATTTATTCATTGATGGGTTAACTTAGGTATGCCTTTATGTATTTATTTATTTATGTGTTTATTTAGTATCTTATTTTGTTTGAACACCAGTAAAACGGAAGCGAGGGGACTCTCCCCTTTAGATAGGCATGTCTTCATCCTACTCATGTCTGCAGAATTGGACAGATCTATGTATATATACATATTTGTTTCATGTGCGCGCAAATGTTTACAAGGAGACTTGAAGGGATACACAGATGCATTGGTGTACGTCGACATGACAGCGAATGTTACAAAGAGATTATAGACAGATATAGGGACATACATAAAGGTAGTGTGAGATATGGACCGCTAGTTACATAGCTTTGGAAATACATTGTGGCATAAAGAGTGGAGACACAACTATTTGGACTTCAAAGGCGTTAAAAATAAAATATGTGCTTGTAAATGTGTGTTTGCATGTGTGTACTTGGGTTTCATTAAGCTGAGAACCACTGAAGGAGTGTAAGAAGGGGCCAAACCACACAGATGTTCTACTTCATTACACAAAAATGGAATTGTAAAAAATCACACTTGGGTCCCTCATCTTGAAAGGTACAGGATTCAAGGACACAGAGTGGAAACAATCAAAACACGGGAACGAAAACAGAGGCGTGGGTACTAGTGGGGAAACATTATTTTGAGACTTACAGGAAGTAAGGGAAAGTGAGTAAGATGGCATGAATCAGGGAATTAAAGGTGTGTGTCTGTGTGTGCCTGTTGTGAGTGTGCGTGCCCGTGTGTGTGTGTGTGTGTGTGTGTGTGTGTGTGTGTGTGTGTGTGTGTGTGATTAAGCTTAAGCGGGGTGGCATTGGCAAACACCTGCCCTTCTGGCAATAGCGAGAAGGCCGCTGGATGATCACATGAGTTCCAGGGCACCTGTGGTACAGAGCGAGCTCCTAGTGAGGCTCCCAAGCTACATAGAGAAACCTTGCCACGAAAAACCTAATAAAGAAATAAGAAAATCATCCACTAATTGAACGAATGAGAGAAAAATATATCAAGATATCCCGGTCATTTCAGCTCATTCGGGAAAGATGACAGGACTTGTGGAAACCACCCTTTGATCCAAAGTCTTGAGAGGGCCTCAGGATTCAAGGTCATGGTGTCCCAGAATTGGAAAATCCCAGTGAAAAACAACTGGGTAAGAACGGGACTCTTTAGTTCCTCTCCCTCTCTCTCAAACACTTTCTCTCTGCGTTTTGTTTGTGTGCTTGTCTCTGTACCTCTGTCTCTGTGTGTTTGCGTGTGAGGTGTTTGTACACACACTACTAAAGAGAGGGAGGTAGAGAGGGAGGGGAGAGAGAGTTAGAGAGAGAGAGGATGAAAGAGAAGAAGGAGGAGGAGGAGGAAGAGTAGAAGAAGATGTAGTAGTAGTAGTAGTAGTAGTAGAAGAAGAACAAGAAGAAGAACAAGTAGAAGAACAAGATCAAGAAGAACAAGAGGAACAAGAAGAACAAGAGGAACAAGAAGAACAAGAAAAAGAACAAGAAGAACGAGAAGAAAAAGTAGAAGGAGAAAGCGACAGAGAGAGAAACAATTAGATTCAAAACAGAGAGGACATAATCCGAGGATAATCTTGGAAATGAAGAATCGAGGCTAAGGAGGAAAAACAAATGAAGATTTGTGGCCTCGCAGGCAGGCTATTTGCATAGGCATCCTTGTCAGGGAACACCTGTGTACAACCAGCTTGTGGCAACAGAATGGAGGAGCTGCCTACCAGCTGATGGAGCAGGGACGCTCTGAGCTGCAAGCCCACCAAGGTAAAGCTGTTGAATTAAGGAGGCTCATTTCAGGAGCCTTGGCGTCCTGTATTAACTGCCTACCAAGTGGAAGCAGCAGGGATTCCATCTCTTTCTTCTTCATGCCCTGTGAGCAGGTAAAATACATGGCATGTACCTGTAGGCTGGACTTCCCAACTGGTGAGCTCCCCATCCTGAGAGGGGACAGAAGAACTTTGGCGGGCTCCCAGGTCGCTAAGGGTCACCTATGAGGAAGTCCATGGTCTGCCGACCATGGAGGTCTTTTGGAGGCCTAGAGGGTGGCGAGAACTGGAGGTGCCGTGGCGGGGCTTGGGGTGGGGGTGGTGGGAGATGGGTAGTTGGGTTGGAGGGGAGGTGTGGTCCTGGCTGACAGACCCCGAGTAGGAAATGGCCCGCCCAGGTGAAGCAGCCTGGGACGTTGATTGGGCGGTGGTGAGGGGGCGTGGCAGGGCCACCAGCTTAAAGCAAAGGTGAGCAGAGCAGAGCTGAGCAGAGCAGAGCAGAGGCGAGGCAAGCAGAGCCTACGGAAGCACAGTCCAGCGCAGAAGCTCTGTCCTGTGCCCCTTCCTGTGCCATCCACCGGCCGGCCGCCAGACAGTGGTCTATCCTAGTCAAACCTGCTGTTGTTTCGCAGGCAGTGCAGATGGAGGCCGCCAGCCGCCTAGAAGGCCTGCAGAAGCTGCGGGAGCGCCTGTGCACCGAGACAGAGCCCAGCCAGCTCTACAGAACCCTGAAGGAACTCTCTTCCCGGCCCGGGCTGTGCGACATCCTAGAGGAGATTGGCTTCAGGAAGACCATCAAGCTGTTGAAGAAACAGCAGCTCCTGCTCCCCTTTGCCAAGGACCTAGCCGCCCAGTGGTCAGAGGGGTCCCACTTTGGGCCGCAGCCTGAGCCCAGACCCCAGGACTTTGCCTCCCAGAGCAGCCCGATGACAAAGCCTCGCAGAGACTCCCCCAGAAGACAAGGCGCTTGAGCGCGAGCCTGCTTCCCGGCCACGGGGAGAAGGCAGCAGAGAGGTCTTCGAGGTCAGCAGTAGCAGCCCACAGCGAAGCCCGGGCCGAAGCACACACGCCAGCCCCGACCGAACCTCAACTCGCGGCCCAAGTTCGGAGCCAGCGGGAAGAAAGAGGCCCAGAGGGTCCTCGGTGGGCAGGCAGCTGGCCTCGGGGAGCCAGGTACGGGGAGGCCAGCCCCCCAACAGAGGTGTTGGGGCGCCTTGGCGGCCGCAAGGAGTGAATGCCCTCTCCGGCAAGCCTGCGGCAGGGCCAGCGAAGCAGCGCTGGTCTCCCCCGAGGGAAAAGACCCCAGGCTCCTGGATCCTGGAAGACCAGCAGGAAGCTTCTTTGCAGGCTCGCCTCCCAGAAGACTCAGACAGCTCTGACGACAGCTCTGGCAGCTCTGACAGCTCTGACAGCTCTGACAGCTCTGACAGCTCTGGCAGCTCTGACAGCTCTGACAGCTCTGACAGCTCTGACAGCTCTGACAGCTCTCAGTCTCCCCACAAGAGGAAGAGGAAAAGCAGCTGGAAAGCCGAGGGGCAGAGCCCCGGAGGAGCACAGGTGCCTCGGGGCGAGTCTCAAAGCTGCAGGGATCTGAATCTCCTCCTCCTGGATGCCAGTCCCTTTCCAGAGCTCACCTCCACTCGCCAAGCCTGCTTCTCGGGAGGAGAAGGACCCGAGGACTCTTCCTTGCACACTGACCCAGAAGCAGCACCTTGGGCGTGCAGGATCAACTGGAAAACGCCTGTGTATTCGGGTCGCACACCAGCCAGACCTCTCCCAAGGGAATCGCACCAAGGACGCTTTGCTAAGCCCACCTGCACGTGGGAAACTCACAGCCAAGCGGCCCCGGAGGGGGAATGCCAGCTCTGGAGTCAGCAAGAGGAGGAGTCCCGGCCCCAGACCCACACTGGCAAGCCAAAGGACACCCAGACTGAGACCCAGACACGCCTCAGGCTGCAGCAGTCCAGCCAGCTGAGGCTGAAAGCCCTGGCAGCCCGCATCCGAAGCTCACAAGCCAAGAAGCATCAGGGCCGCCAAAGCCAGCTGGTCGCCTTCCACGCCCTGACCGCAAACCCAGGCCAGCATGCAGACTCTGGACCCAGACCGGAGGTCTCCCCCGAAAACCGGAACAGCCTCAGCCGAGACCAAGGCACTGACTTTGTGAAGGGGGCTCCGCGCCCGACCCTGGGCGGCAGGGACAAGACCCGTGCTAAGAAACCCGCCCCGCTCATGGCCAAGGCCCTCAAGGATTACAAGAATTGGTGGTCTCGGAAGTGATGTTGATGCGGCCTTAGTCTCTCTCCCTCAGACACGGGATCCCGGACTCCTTTGAGATTTGCCCCGTGAATGCGGCCAACAGACAACTGAGGGGTTTATTTATATATTTATTTATTTATTTATTTATTTATTTATTTATTTATTTATTTATGAATTGATTTGGGTATTTATTTATGTATTCATTTAGGTATCCCTTTATTTATTTACTTAGGTATTCCTTTATTTATTCATTGATGGGTTAACTTAGGTATGCCTTTATGTATTTATTTATTTATGTGTTTATTTAGTATCTTATTTTGTTTGAACACCAGTAAAACGGAAGCGAGGGGACTCTCCCCTTTAGATAGGCATGTCTTCATCCTACTCATGTCTGCAGAATTGGACAGATCTATGTATATATACATATTTGTTTCATGTGCGCGCAAATGTTTACAAGGAGACTTGAAGGGATACACAGATGCATTGGTGTACGTCGACATGACAGCGAATGTTACAAAGAGATTATAGACAGATATAGGGACATACATAAAGGTAGTGTGAGATATGGACCGCTAGTTACATAGCTTTGGAAATACATTGTGGCATAAAGAGTGGAGACACAACTATTTGGACTTCAAAGGCGTTAAAAATAAAATATGTGCTTGTAAATGTGTGTTTGCATGTGTGTACTTGGGTTTCATTAAGCTGAGAACCACTGAAGGAGTGTAAGAAGGGGCCAAACCACACAGATGTTCTACTTCATTACACAAAAATGGAATTGTAAAAAATCACACTTGGGTCCCTCATCTTGAAAGGTACAGGATTCAAGGACACAGAGTGGAAACAATCAAAACACGGGAACGAAAACAGAGGCGTGGGTACTAGTGGGGAAACATTATTTTGAGACTTACAGGAAGTAAGGGAAAGTGAGTAAGATGGCATGAATCAGGGAATTAAAGGTGTGTGTCTGTGTGTGCCTGTTGTGAGTGTGCGTGCCCGTGTGTGTGTGTGTGTGTGTGTGTGTGTGTGTGTGTGTGTGTGTGTGTGTGAATAAGCTTAAGCGGGGTGGCATTGGCAAACACCTGCCCTTCTGGCAATAGCGAGAAGGCCGCTGGATGATCACATGAGTTCCAGGGCACCTGTGGTACAGAGCGAGCTCCTAGTGAGGCTCCCAAGCTACATAGAGAAACCTTGCCACGAAAAACCTAATAAAGAAATAAGAAAATCATCCACTAATTGAACGAATGAGAGAAAAATATATCAAGATATCCCGGTCATTTCAGCTCATTCGGGAAAGATGACAGGACTTGTGGAAACCACCCTTTGATCCAAAGTCTTGAGAGGGCCTCAGGATTCAAGGTCATGGTGTCCCAGAATTGGAAAATCCCAGTGAAAAACAACTGGGTAAGAACGGGACTCTTTAGTTCCTCTCCCTCTCTCTCAAACACTTTCTCTCTGCGTTTTGTTTGTGTGCTTGTCTCTGTACCTCTGTCTCTGTGTGTTTGCGTGTGAGGTGTTTGTACACACACTACTAAAGAGAGGGAGGTAGAGAGGGAGGGGAGAGAGAGTTAGAGAGAGAGAGGATGAAAGAGAAGAAGGAGGAGGAGGAGGAAGAGTAGAAGAAGATGTAGTAGTAGTAGTAGTAGTAGTAGAGAAGAAGAACAAGAAGAAGAACAAGTAGAAGAACAAGATCAAGAAGAACAAGAGGAACAAGAAGAACAAGAGGAACAAGAAGAACAAGAAAAAGAACAAGAAGAACGAGAAGAAAAAGTAGAAGGAGAAAGCGACAGAGAGAGAAACAATTAGATTCAAAACAGAGAGGACATAATCCGAGGATAATCTTGGAAATGAAGAATCGAGGCTAAGGAGGAAAAACAAATGAAGATTTGTGGCCTCGCAGGCAGGCTATTTGCATAGGCATCCTTGTCAGGGAACACCTGTGTACAACCAGCTTGTGGCAACAGAATGGAGGAGCTGCCTACCAGCTGATGGAGCAGGGACGCTCTGAGCTGCAAGCCCACCAAGGTAAAGCTGTTGAATTAAGGAGGCTCATTTCAGGAGCCTTGGCGTCCTGTATTAACTGCCTACCAAGTGGAAGCAGCAGGGATTCCATCTCTTTCTTCTTCATGCCCTGTGAGCAGGTAAAATACATGGCATGTACCTGTAGGCTGGACTTCCCAACTGGTGAGCTCCCCATCCTGAGAGGGGACAGAAGAACTTTGGCGGGCTCCCAGGTCGCTAAGGGTCACCTATGAGGAAGTCCATGGTCTGCCGACCATGGAGGTCTTTTGGAGGCCTAGAGGGTGGCGAGAACTGGAGGTGCCGTGGCGGGGCTTGGGGTGGGGGTGGTGGGAGATGGGTAGTTGGGTTGGAGGGGAGGTGTGGTCCTGGCTGACAGACCCCGAGTAGGAAATGGCCCGCCCAGGTGAAGCAGCCTGGGACGTTGATTGGGCGGTGGTGAGGGGGCGTGGCAGGGCCACCAGCTTAAAGCAAAGGTGAGCAGAGCAGAGCTGAGCAGAGCAGAGCAGAGGCGAGGCAAGCAGAGCCTACGGAAGCACAGTCCAGCGCAGAAGCTCTGTCCTGTGCCCCTTCCTGTGCCATCCACCGGCCGGCCGCCAGACAGTGGTCTATCCTAGTCAAACCTGCTGTTGTTTCGCAGGCAGTGCAGATGGAGGCCGCCAGCCGCCTAGAAGGCCTGCAGAAGCTGCGGGAGCGCCTGTGCACCGAGACTGAGCCCAGCCAGCTCTACAGAACCCTGAAGGAACTCTCTTCCCGGCCCGGGCTGTGCGACATCCTAGAGGAGATTGGCTTCAGGAAGACCATCAAGCTGTTGAAGAAACAGCAGCTCCTGCTCCCCTTTGCCAAGGACCTAGCCGCCCAGTGGTCAGAGGGGTCCCACTTTGGGCCGCAGCCTGAGCCCAGACCCCAGGACTTTGCCTCCCAGAGCAGCCCGATGACAAAGCCTCGCAGAGACTCCCCCAGAAGACAAGGCGCTTGAGCGCGAGCCTGCTTCCCGGCCACGGGGAGAAGGCAGCAGAGAGGTCTTCGAGGTCAGCAGTAGCAGCCCACAGCGAAGCCCGGGCCGAAGCACACACGCCAGCCCCGACCGAACCTCAACTCGCGGCCCAAGTTCGGAGCCAGCGGGAAGAAAGAGGCCCAGAGGGTCCTCGGTGGGCAGGCAGCTGGCCTCGGGGAGCCAGGTACGGGGAGGCCAGCCCCCCAACAGAGGTGTTGGGGCGCCTTGGCGGCCGCAAGGAGTGAATGCCCTCTCCGGCAAGCCTGCGGCAGGGCCAGCGAAGCAGCGCTGGTCTCCCCCGAGGGAAAAGACCCCAGGCTCCTGGATCCTGGAAGACCAGCAGGAAGCTTCTTTGCAGGCTCGCCTCCCAGAAGACTCAGACAGCTCTGACGACAGCTCTGGCAGCTCTGACAGCTCTGACAGCTCTGACAGCTCTGACAGCTCTGGCAGCTCTGACAGCTCTGACAGCTCTGACAGCTCTGACAGCTCTGACAGCTCTGACAGCTCTCAGTCTCCCCACAAGAGGAAGAGGAAAAGCAGCTGGAAAGCCGAGGGGCAGAGCCCCGGAGGAGCACAGGTGCCTCGGGGCGAGTCTCAAAGCTGCAGGGATCTGAATCTCCTCCTCCTGGATGCCAGTCCCTTTCCAGAGCTCACCTCCACTCGCCAAGCCTGCTTCTCGGGAGGAGAAGGACCCGAGGACTCTTCCTTGCACACTGACCCAGAAGCAGCACCTTGGGCGTGCAGGATCAACTGGAAAACGCCTGTGTATTCGGGTCGCACACCAGCCAGACCTCTCCCAAGGGAATCGCACCAAGGACGCTTTGCTAAGCCCACCTGCACGTGGGAAACTCACAGCCAAGCGGCCCCGGAGGGGGAATGCCAGCTCTGGAGTCAGCAAGAGGAGGAGTCCCGGCCCCAGACCCACACTGGCAAGCCAAAGGACACCCAGACTGAGACCCAGACACGCCTCAGGCTGCAGCAGTCCAGCCAGCTGAGGCTGAAAGCCCTGGCAGCCCGCATCCGAAGCTCACAAGCCAAGAAGCATCAGGGCCGCCAAAGCCAGCTGGTCGCCTTCCACGCCCTGACCGCAAACCCAGGCCAGCATGCAGACTCTGGACCCAGACCGGAGGTCTCCCCGAAAACCGGAACAGCCTCAGCCGAGACCAAGGCACTGACTTTGTGAAGGGGGCTCCGCGCCCGACCCTGGGCGGCAGGGACAAGACCCGTGCTAAGAAACCCGCCCCGCTCATGGCCAAGGCCCTCAAGGATTACAAGAATTGGTGGTCTCGGAAGTGATGTTGATGCGGCCTTAGTCTCTCTCCCTCAGACACGGGATCCCGGACTCCTTTGAGATTTGCCCCGTGAATGCGGCCAACAGACAACTGAGGGGTTTATTTATATATATATTTATTTATTTATTTATTTATTTATTTATTTATGAATTGATTTGGGTATTTATTTATGTATTCATTTAGGTATCCCTTTATTTATTTACTTAGGTATTCCTTTATTTTTTCATTGATGGGTTAACTTAGGTATGCCTTTATGTATTTATTTATTTATGTGTTTATTTAGTATCTTATTTTGTTTGAACACCAGTAAAACGGAAGCGAGGGGACTCTCCCCTTTAGATAGGCATGTCTTCATCCTACTCATGTCTGCAGAATTGGACAGATCTATGTATATATACATATTTGTTTCATGTGCGCGCAAATGTTTACAAGGAGACTTGAAGGGATACACAGATGCATTGGTGTACGTCGACGTGACAGCCAATGTTACAAAGAGATTATAGACAGATATAGGGACATACATAAAGGTAGTGTGAGATATGGACCGCTAGTTACATAGCTTTGGAAATACATTGTGGCATAAAGAGTGGAGACACAACTATTTGGACTTCAAAGGCGTTAAAAATAAAATATGTGCTTGTAAATGTGTGTTTGCATGTGTGTACTTGGGTTTCATTAAGCTGAGAACCACTGAAGGAGTGTAAGAAGGGGCCAAACCACACAGATGTTCTACTTCATTACACAAAAATGGAATTGTAAAAAATCACACTTGGGTCCCTCATCTTGAAAGGTACAGGATTCAAGGACACAGAGTGGAAACAATCAAAACACGGGAACGAAAACAGAGGCGTGGGTACTAGTGGGGAAACATTATTTTGAGACTTACAGGAAGTAAGGGAAAGTGAGTAAGATGGCATGAATCAGGGAATTAAAGGTGTGTGTCTGTGTGTGCCTGTTGTGAGTGTGCGTGCCCGTGTGTGTGTGTGTGTGTGTGTGTGTGTGTGTGTGTGTGTGTGTGTGTGGATTAAGCTTAAGCGGGGTTGCATTGGCAAACACCTGCCCTTCTGGCAATAGCGAGAAGGCCGCTGGATGATCACATGAGTTCCAGGGCACCTGTGGTACAGAGCGAGCTCCTAGTGAGGCTCCCAAGCTACATAGAGAAACCTTGCCACGAAAAACCTAATAAAGAAATAAGAAAATCATCCACTAATTGAACGAATGAGAGAAAAATATATCAAGATATCCCGGTCATTTCAGCTCATTCGGGAAAGATGACAGGACTTGTGGAAACCACCCTTTGATCCAAAGTCTTGAGAGGGCCTCAGGATTCAAGGTCATGGTGTCCCAGAATTGGAAAATCCCAGTGAAAAACAACTGGGTAAGAACGGGACTCTTTAGTTCCTCTCCCTCTCTCTCAAACACTTTCTCTCTGCGTTTTGTTTGTGTGCTTGTCTCTGTACCTCTGTCTCTGTGTGTTTGCGTGTGAGGTGTTTGTACACACACTACTAAAGAGAGGGAGGTAGAGAGGGAGGGGAGAGAGAGTTAGAGAGAGAGAGGATGAAAGAGAAGAAGGAGGAGGAGGAGGAAGAGTAGAAGAAGATGTAGTAGTAGTAGTAGTAGTAGTAGAAGAAGAACAAGAAGAAGAACAAGTAGAAGAACAAGATCAAGAAGAACAAGAGGAACAAGAAGAACAAGAGGAACAAGAAGAACAAGAAAAAGAACAAGAAGAACGAGAAGAAAAAGTAGAAGGAGAAAGCGACAGAGAGAGAAACAATTAGATTCAAAACAGAGAGGACATAATCCGAGGATAATCTTGGAAATGAAGAATCGAGGCTAAGGAGGAAAAACAAATGAAGATTTGTGGCCTCGCAGGCAGGCTATTTGCATAGGCATCCTTGTCAGGGAACACCTGTGTACAACCAGCTTGTGGCAACAGAATGGAGGAGCTGCCTACCAGCTGATGGAGCAGGGACGCTCTGAGCTGCAAGCCCACCAAGGTAAAGCTGTTGAATTAAGGAGGCTCATTTCAGGAGCCTTGGCGTCCTGTATTAACTGCCTACCAAGTGGAAGCAGCAGGGATTCCATCTCTTTCTTCTTCATGCCCTGTGAGCAGGTAAAATACATGGCATGTACCTGTAGGCTGGACTTCCCAACTGGTGAGCTCCCCATCCTGAGAGGGGACAGAAGAACTTTGGCGGGCTCCCAGGTCGCTAAGGGTCACCTATGAGGAAGTCCGTGGTCTGCCGACCATGGAGGTCTTTTGGAGGCCTAGAGGGTGGCGAGAACTGGAGGTGCCGTGGCGGGGCTTGGGGTGGGGGTGGTGGGAGATGGGTAGTTGGGTTGGAGGGGAGGTGTGGTCCTGGCTGACAGACCCCGAGTAGGAAATGGCCCGCCCAGGTGAAGCAGCCTGGGACGTTGATTGGGCGGTGGTGAGGGGGCGTGGCAGGGCCACCAGCTTAAAGCAAAGGTGAGCAGAGCAGAGCTGAGCAGAGCAGAGCAGAGGCGAGGCAAGCAGAGCCTACGGAAGCACAGTCCAGCGCAGAAGCTCTGTCCTGTGCCCCTTCCTGTGCCATCCACCGGCCGGCCGCCAGACAGTGGTCTATCCTAGTCAAACCTGCTGTTGTTTCGCAGGCAGTGCAGATGGAGGCCGCCAGCCGCCTAGAAGGCCTGCAGAAGCTGCGGGAGCGCCTGTGCACCGAGACAGAGCCCAGCCAGCTCTACAGAACCCTGAAGGAACTCTCTTCCCGGCCCGGGCTGTGCGACATCCTAGAGGAGATTGGCTTCAGGAAGACCATCAAGCTGTTGAAGAAACAGCAGCTCCTGCTCCCCTTTGCCAAGGACCTAGCCGCCCAGTGGTCAGAGGGGTCCCACTTTGGGCCGCAGCCTGAGCCCAGACCCCAGGACTTTGCCTCCCAGAGCAGCCCGATGACAAAGCCTCGCAGAGACTCCCCCAGAAGACAAGGCGCTTGAGCGCGAGCCTGCTTCCCGGCCACGGGGAGAAGGCAGCAGAGAGGTCTTCGAGGTCAGCAGTAGCAGCCCACAGCGAAGCCCGGGCCGAAGCACACACGCCAGCCCCGACCGAACCTCAACTCGCGGCCCAAGTTCGGAGCCAGCGGGAAGAAAGAGGCCCAGAGGGTCCTCGGTGGGCAGGCAGCTGGCCTCGGGGAGCCAGGTACGGGGAGGCCAGCCCCCCAACAGAGGTGTTGGGGCGCCTTGGCGGCCGCAAGGAGTGAATGCCCTCTCCGGCAAGCCTGCGGCAGGGCCAGCGAAGCAGCGCTGGTCTCCCCCGAGGGAAAAGACCCCAGGCTCCTGGATCCTGGAAGACCAGCAGGAAGCTTCTTTGCAGGCTCGCCTCCCAGAAGACTCAGACAGCTCTGACGACAGCTCTGGCAGCTCTGACAGCTCTGACAGCTCTGACAGCTCTGACAGCTCTGGCAGCTCTGACAGCTCTGACAGCTCTGACAGCTCTGACAGCTCTGACAGCTCTGACAGCTCTCAGTCTCCCCACAAGAGGAAGAGGAAAAGCAGCTGGAAAGCCGAGGGGCAGAGCCCCGGAGGAGCACAGGTGCCTCGGGGCGAGTCTCAAAGCTGCAGGGATCTGAATCTCCTCCTCCTGGATGCCAGTCCCTTTCCAGAGCTCACCTCCACTCGCCAAGCCTGCTTCTCGGGAGGAGAAGGACCCGAGGACTCTTCCTTGCACACTGACCCAGAAGCAGCACCTTGGGCGTGCAGGATCAACTGGAAAACGCCTGTGTATTCGGGTCGCACACCAGCCAGACCTCTCCCAAGGGAATCGCACCAAGGACGCTTTGCTAAGCCCACCTGCACGTGGGAAACTCACAGCCAAGCGGCCCCCGGAGGGGGAATGCCAGCTCTGGAGTCAGCAAGAGGAGGAGTCCCGGCCCCAGACCCACACTGGCAAGCCAAAGGACACCCAGACTGAGACCCAGACACGCCTCAGGCTGCAGCAGTCCAGCCAGCTGAGGCTGAAAGCCCTGGCAGCCCGCATCCGAAGCTCACAAGCCAAGAAGCATCAGGGCCGCCAAAGCCAGCTGGTCGCCTTCCACGCCCTGACCGCAAACCCAGGCCAGCATGCAGACTCTGGACCCAGACCGGAGGTCTCCCCGAAAACCGGAACAGCCTCAGCCGAGACCAAGGCACTGACTTTGTGAAGGGGGCTCCGCGCCCCGACCCTGGGCGGCAGGGACAAGACCCGTGCTAAGAAACCCGCCCCGCTCATGGCCAAGGCCCTCAAGGATTACAAGAATTGGTGGTCTCGGAAGTGATGTTGATGCGGCCTTAGTCTCTCTCCCTCAGACACGGGATCCCGGACTCCTTTGAGATTTGCCCCGTGAATGCGGCCAACAGACAACTGAGGGGTTTATTTATATATATATTTATTTATTTATTTATTTATTTATTTATTTATTTATGAATTGATTTGGGTATTTATTTATGTATTCATTTAGGTATCCCTTTATTTATTTACTTAGGTATTCCTTTATTTTTTCATTGATGGGTTAACTTAGGTATGCCTTTATGTATTTATTTATTTATGTGTTTATTTAGTATCTTATTTTGTTTGAACACCAGTAAAACGGAAGCGAGGGGACTCTCCCCTTTAGATAGGCATGTCTTCATCCTACTCATGTCTGCAGAATTGGACAGATCTATGTATATATACATATTTGTTTCATGTGCGCGCAAATGTTTACAAGGAGACTTGAAGGGATACACAGATGCATTGGTGTACGTCGACGTGACAGCCAATGTTACAAAGAGATTATAGACAGATATAGGGACATACATAAAGGTAGTGTGAGATATGGACCGCTAGTTACATAGCTTTGGAAATACATTGTGGCATAAAGAGTGGAGACACAACTATTTGGACTTCAAAGGCGTTAAAAATAAAATATGTGCTTGTAAATGTGTGTTTGCATGTGTGTACTTGGGTTTCATTAAGCTGAGAACCACTGAAGGAGTGTAAGAAGGGGCCAAACCACACAGATGTTCTACTTCATTACACAAAAATGGAATTGTAAAAAATCACACTTGGGTCCCTCATCTTGAAAGGTACAGGATTCAAGGACACAGAGTGGAAACAATCAAAACACGGGAACGAAAACAGAGGCGTGGGTACTAGTGGGGAAACATTATTTTGAGACTTACAGGAAGTAAGGGAAAGTGAGTAAGATGGCATGAATCAGGGAATTAAAGGTGTGTGTCTGTGTGTGCCTGTTGTGAGTGTGCGTGCCCGTGTGTGTGTGTGTGTGTGTGTGTGTGTGTGTGTGTGTGTGTGTGTGTGTGATTAAGCTTAAGCGGGGTTGCATTGGCAAACACCTGCCCTTCTGGCAATAGCGAGAAGGCCGCTGGATGATCACATGAGTTCCAGGGCACCTGTGGTACAGAGCGAGCTCCTAGTGAGGCTCCCAAGCTACATAGAGAAACCTTGCCACGAAAAACCTAATAAAGAAATAAGAAAATCATCCACTAATTGAACGAATGAGAGAAAAATATATCAAGATATCCCGGTCATTTCAGCTCATTCGGGAAAGATGACAGGACTTGTGGAAACCACCCTTTGATCCAAAGTCTTGAGAGGGCCTCAGGATTCAAGGTCATGGTGTCCCAGAATTGGAAAATCCCAGTGAAAAACAACTGGGTAAGAACGGGACTCTTTAGTTCCTCTCCCTCTCTCTCAAACATTTTCTCTCTGCGTTTTGTTTGTGTGCTTGTCTCTGTACCTCTGTCTCTGTGTGTTTGCATGTGAGGTGTTTGTACACACACTACTAAAGAGAGGGAGGTAGAGAGGGAGGGGAGAGAGAGTTAGAGAGAGAGAGGATGAAAGAGAAGAAGGAGGAGGAGGAGGAAGAGTAGAAGAAGATGTAGTAGTAGTAGTAGTAGTAGTAGAAGAAGAACAAGAAGAAGAACAAGTAGAAGAACAAGATCAAGAAGAACAAGAGGAACAAGAAGAACAAGAGGAACAAGAAGAACAAGAAAAAGAACAAGAAGAACGAGAAGAAAAAGTAGAAGGAGAAAGCGACAGAGAGAGAAACAATTAGATTCAAAACAGAGAGGACATAATCCGAGGATAATCTTGGAAATGAAGAATCGAGGCTAAGGAGGAAAAACAAATGAAGATTTGTGGCCTCGCAGGCAGGCTATTTGCATAGGCATCCTTGTCAGGGAACACCTGTGTACAACCAGCTTGTGGCAACAGAATGGAGGAGCTGCCTACCAGCTGATGGAGCAGGGACGCTCTGAGCTGCAAGCCCACCAAGGTAAAGCTGTTGAATTAAGGAGGCTCATTTCAGGAGCCTTGGCGTCCTGTATTAACTGCCTACCAAGTGGAAGCAGCAGGGATTCCATCTCTTTCTTCTTCATGCCCTGTGAGCAGGTAAAATACATGGCATGTACCTGTAGGCTGGACTTCCCAACTGGTGAGCTCCCCATCCTGAGAGGGGACAGAAGAACTTTGGCGGGCTCCCAGGTCGCTAAGGGTCACCTATGAGGAAGTCCGTGGTCTGCCGACCATGGAGGTCTTTTGGAGGCCTAGAGGGTGGCGAGAACTGGAGGTGCCGTGGCGGGGCTTGGGGTGGGGGTGGTGGGAGATGGGTAGTTGGGTTGGAGGGGAGGTGTGGTCCTGGCTGACAGACCCCGAGTAGGAAATGGCCCGCCCAGGTGAAGCAGCCTGGGACGTTGATTGGGCGGTGGTGAGGGGGGCGTGGCAGGGCCACCAGCTTAAAGCAAAGGTGAGCAGAGCAGAGCTGAGCAGAGCAGAGCAGAGGCGAGGCAAGCAGAGCCTACGGAAGCACAGTCCAGCGCAGAAGCTCTGTCCTGTGCCCCTTCCTGTGCCATCCACCGGCCGGCCGCCAGACAGTGGTCTATCCTAGTCAAACCTGCTGTTGTTTCGCAGGCAGTGCAGATGGAGGCCGCCAGCCGCCTAGAAGGCCTGCAGAAGCTGCGGGAGCGCCTGTGCACCGAGACAGAGCCCAGCCAGCTCTACAGAACCCTGAAGGAACTCTCTTCCCGGCCCGGGCTGTGCGACATCCTAGAGGAGATTGGCTTCAGGAAGACCATCAAGCTGTTGAAGAAACAGCAGCTCCTGCTCCCCTTTGCCAAGGACCTAGCCGCCCAGTGGTCAGAGGGGTCCCACTTTGGGCCGCAGCCTGAGCCCAGACCCCAGGACTTTGCCTCCCAGAGCAGCCCGATGACAAAGCCTCGCAGAGACTCCCCCAGAAGACAAGGCGCTTGAGCGCGAGCCTGCTTCCCGGCCACGGGGAGAAGGCAGCAGAGAGGTCTTCGAGGTCAGCAGTAGCAGCCCACAGCGAAGCCCGGGCCGAAGCACACACGCCAGCCCCGACCGAACCTCAACTCGCGGCCCAAGTTCGGAGCCAGCGGGAAGAAAGAGGCCCAGAGGGTCCTCGGTGGGCAGGCAGCTGGCCTCGGGGAGCCAGGTACGGGGAGGCCAGCCCCCCAACAGAGGTGTTGGGGCGCCTTGGCGGCCGCAAGGAGTGAATGCCCTCTCCGGCAAGCCTGCGGCAGGGCCAGCGAAGCAGCGCTGGTCTCCCCCGAGGGAAAAGACCCCAGGCTCCTGGATCCTGGAAGACCAGCAGGAAGCTTCTTTGCAGGCTCGCCTCCCAGAAGACTCAGACAGCTCTGACGACAGCTCTGGCAGCTCTGACAGCTCTGACAGCTCTGACAGCTCTGACAGCTCTGGCAGCTCTGACAGCTCTGACAGCTCTGACAGCTCTGACAGCTCTGACAGCTCTGACAGCTCTCAGTCTCCCCACAAGAGGAAGAGGAAAAGCAGCTGGAAAGCCGAGGGGCAGAGCCCCGGAGGAGCACAGGTGCCTCGGGGCGAGTCTCAAAGCTGCAGGGATCTGAATCTCCTCCTCCTGGATGCCAGTCCCTTTCCAGAGCTCACCTCCACTCGCCAAGCCTGCTTCTCGGGAGGAGAAGGACCCGAGGACTCTTCCTTGCACACTGACCCAGAAGCAGCACCTTGGGCGTGCAGGATCAACTGGAAAACGCCTGTGTATTCGGGTCGCACACCAGCCAGACCTCTCCCAAGGGAATCGCACCAAGGACGCTTTGCTAAGCCCACCTGCACGTGGGAAACTCACAGCCAAGCGGCCCCCGGAGGGGGAATGCCAGCTCTGGAGTCAGCAAGAGGAGGAGTCCCGGCCCCAGACCCACACTGGCAAGCCAAAGGACACCCAGACTGAGACCCAGACACGCCTCAGGCTGCAGCAGTCCAGCCAGCTGAGGCTGAAAGCCCTGGCAGCCCGCATCCGAAGCTCACAAGCCAAGAAGCATCAGGGCCGCCAAAGCCAGCTGGTCGCCTTCCACGCCCTGACCGCAAACCCAGGCCAGCATGCAGACTCTGGACCCAGACCGGAGGTCTCCCCCGAAAACCGGAACAGCCTCAGCCGAGACCAAGGCACTGACTTTGTGAAGGGGGCTCCGCGCCCGACCCTGGGCGGCAGGGACAAGACCCGTGCTAAGAAACCCGCCCCGCTCATGGCCAAGGCCCTCAAGGATTACAAGAATTGGTGGTCTCGGAAGTGATGTTGATGCGGCCTTAGTCTCTCTCCCTCAGACACGGGATCCCGGACTCCTTTGAGATTTGCCCCGTGAATGCGGCCAACAGACAACTGAGGGGTTTATTTATATATATATTTATTTATTTATTTATTTATTTATTTATTTATTTATGAATTGATTTGGGTATTTATTTATGTATTCATTTAGGTATCCCTTTATTTATTTACTTAGGTATTCCTTTATTTATTCATTGATGGGTTAACTTAGGTATGCCTTTATGTATTTATTTATTTATGTGTTTATTTAGTATCTTATTTTGTTTGAACACCAGTAAAACGGAAGCGAGGGGACTCTCCCCTTTAGATAGGCATGTCTTCATCCTACTCATGTCTGCAGAATTGGACAGATCTATGTATATATACATATTTGTTTCATGTGCGCGCAAATGTTTACAAGGAGACTTGAAGGGATACACAGATGCATTGGTGTACGTCGACATGACAGCCAATGTTACAAAGAGATTATAGACAGATATAGGGACATACATAAAGGTAGTGTGAGATATGGACCGCTAGTTACATAGCTTTGGAAATACATTGTGGCATAAAGAGTGGAGACACAACTATTTGGACTTCAAAGGCGTTAAAAATAAAATATGTGCTTGTAAATGTGTGTTTGCATGTGTGTACTTGGGTTTCATTAAGCTGAGAACCACTGAAGGAGTGTAAGAAGGGGCCAAACCACACAGATGTTCTACTTCATTACACAAAAATGGAATTGTAAAAAATCACACTTGGGTCCCTCATCTTGAAAGGTACAGGATTCAAGGACACAGAGTGGAAACAATCAAAACACGGGAACGAAAACAGAGGCGTGGGTACTAGTGGGGAAACATTATTTTGAGACTTACAGGAAGTAAGGGAAAGTGAGTAAGATGGCATGAATCAGGGAATTAAAGGTGTGTGTCTGTGTGTGCCTGTTGTGAGTGTGCGTGCCCGTGTGTGTGTGTGTGTGTGTGTGTGTGTGTGTGTGTGTGTGTGTGTGTGTGATTAAGCTTAAGCGGGGTTGCATTGGCAAACACCTGCCCTTCTGGCAATAGCGAGAAGGCCGCTGGATGATCACATGAGTTCCAGGGCACCTGTGGTACAGAGCGAGCTCCTAGTGAGGCTCCCAAGCTACATAGAGAAACCTTGCCACGAAAAACCTAATAAAGAAATAAGAAAATCATCCACTAATTGAACGAATGAGAGAAAAATATATCAAGATATCCCGGTCATTTCAGCTCATTCGGGAAAGATGACAGGACTTGTGGAAACCACCCTTTGATCCAAAGTCTTGAGAGGGCCTCAGGATTCAAGGTCATGGTGTCCCAGAATTGGAAAATCCCAGTGAAAAACAACTGGGTAAGAACGGGACTCTTTAGTTCCTCTCCCTCTCTCTCAAACACTTTCTCTCTGCGTTTTGTTTGTGTGCTTGTCTCTGTACCTCTGTCTCTGTGTGTTTGCGTGTGAGGTGTTTGTACACACACTACTAAAGAGAGGGAGGTAGAGAGGGAGGGGAGAGAGAGTTAGAGAGAGAGAGGATGAAAGAGAAGAAGGAGGAGGAGGAGGAAGAGTAGAAGAAGATGTAGTAGTAGTAGTAGTAGTAGAAGAAGAAGAACAAGAAGAAGAACAAGTAGAAGAACAAGATCAAGAACAACAAGAGGAACAAGAAGAACAAGAGGAACAAGAAGAACAAGAAAAAGAACAAGAAGAACGAGAAGAAAAAGTAGAAGGAGAAAGCGACAGAGAGAGAAACAATTAGATTCAAAACAGAGAGGACATAATCCGAGGATAATCTTGGAAATGAAGAATCGAGGCTAAGGAGGAAAAACAAATGAAGATTTGTGGCCTCGCAGGCAGGCTATTTGCATAGGCATCCTTGTCAGGGAACACCTGTGTACAACCAGCTTGTGGCAACAGAATGGAGGAGCTGCCTACCAGCTGATGGAGCAGGGACGCTCTGAGCTGCAAGCCCACCAAGGTAAAGCTGTTGAATTAAGGAGGCTCATTTCAGGAGCCTTGGCGTCCTGTATTAACTGCCTACCAAGTGGAAGCAGCAGGGATTCCATCTCTTTCTTCTTCATGCCCTGTGAGCAGGTAAAATACATGGCATGTACCTGTAGGCTGGACTTCCCAACTGGTGAGCTCCCCATCCTGAGAGGGGACAGAAGAACTTTGGCGGGCTCCCAGGTCGCTAAGGGTCACCTATGAGGAAGTCCGTGGTCTGCCGACCATGGAGGTCTTTTGGAGGCCTAGAGGGTGGCGAGAACTGGAGGTGCCGTGGCGGGGCTTGGGGTGGGGGTGGTGGGAGATGGGTAGTTGGGTTGGAGGGGAGGTGTGGTCCTGGCTGACAGACCCCGAGTAGGAAATGGCCCGCCCAGGTGAAGCAGCCTGGGACGTTGATTGGGCGGTGGTGAGGGGGCGTGGCAGGGCCACCAGCTTAAAGCAAAGGTGAGCAGAGCAGAGCTGAGCAGAGCAGAGCAGAGGCGAGGCAAGCAGAGCCTACGGAAGCACAGTCCAGCGCAGAAGCTCTGTCCTGTGCCCCTTCCTGTGCCATCCACCGGCCGGCCGCCAGACAGTGGTCTATCCTAGTCAAACCTGCTGTTGTTTCGCAGGCAGTGCAGATGGAGGCCGCCAGCCGCCTAGAAGGCCTGCAGAAGCTGCGGGAGCGCCTGTGCACCGAGACAGAGCCCAGCCAGCTCTACAGAACCCTGAAGGAACTCTCTTCCCGGCCCGGGCTGTGCGACATCCTAGAGGAGATTGGCTTCAGGAAGACCATCAAGCTGTTGAAGAAACAGCAGCTCCTGCTCCCCTTTGCCAAGGACCTAGCCGCCCAGTGGTCAGAGGGGTCCCACTTTGGGCCGCAGCCTGAGCCCAGACCCCAGGACTTTGCCTCCCAGAGCAGCCCGATGACAAAGCCTCGCAGAGACTCCCCAGAAGACAAGGCGCTTGAGCGCGAGCCTGCTTCCCGGCCACGGGGAGAAGGCAGCAGAGAGGTCTTCGAGGTCAGCAGTAGCAGCCCACAGCGAAGCCCGGGCCGAAGCACACACGCCAGCCCCGACCGAACCTCAACTCGCGGCCCAAGTTCGGAGCCAGCGGGAAGAAAGAGGCCCAGAGGGTCCTCGGTGGGCAGGCAGCTGGCCTCGGGGAGCCAGGTACGGGGAGGCCAGCCCCCCAACAGAGGTGTTGGGGCGCCTTGGCGGCCGCAAGGAGTGAATGCCCTCTCCGGCAAGCCTGCGGCAGGGCCAGCGAAGCAGCGCTGGTCTCCCCCGAGGGAAAAGACCCCAGGCTCCTGGATCCTGGAAGACCAGCAGGAAGCTTCTTTGCAGGCTCGCCTCCCAGAAGACTCAGACAGCTCTGACGACAGCTCTGGCAGCTCTGACAGCTCTGACAGCTCTGACAGCTCTGACAGCTCTGGCAGCTCTGACAGCTCTGACAGCTCTGACAGCTCTGACAGCTCTGACAGCTCTCAGTCTCCCCACAAGAGGAAGAGGAAAAGCAGCTGGAAAGCCGAGGGGCAGAGCCCCGGAGGAGCACAGGTGCCTCGGGGCGAGTCTCAAAGCTGCAGGGATCTGAATCTCCTCCTCCTGGATGCCAGTCCCTTTCCAGAGCTCACCTCCACTCGCCAAGCCTGCTTCTCGGGAGGAGAAGGACCCGAGGACTCTTCCTTGCACACTGACCCAGAAGCAGCACCTTGGGCGTGCAGGATCAACTGGAAAACGCCTGTGTATTCGGGTCGCACACCAGCCAGACCTCTCCCAAGGGAATCGCACCAAGGACGCTTTGCTAAGCCCACCTGCACGTGGGAAACTCACAGCCAAGCGGCCCCGGAGGGGGAATGCCAGCTCTGGAGTCAGCAAGAGGAGGAGTCCCGGCCCCAGACCCACACTGGCAAGCCAAAGGACACCCAGACTGAGACCCAGACACGCCTCAGGCTGCAGCAGTCCAGCCAGCTGAGGCTGAAAGCCCTGGCAGCCCGCATCCGAAGCTCACAAGCCAAGAAGCATCAGGGCCGCCAAAGCCAGCTGGTCGCCTTCCACGCCCTGACCGCAAACCCAGGCCAGCATGCAGACTCTGGACCCAGACCGGAGGTCTCCCCGAAAACCGGAACAGCCTCAGCCGAGACCAAGGCACTGACTTTGTGAAGGGGGCTCCGCGCCCCGACCCTGGGCGGCAGGGACAAGACCCGTGCTAAGAAACCCGCCCCGCTCATGGCCAAGGCCCTCAAGGATTACAAGAATTGGTGGTCTCGGAAGTGATGTTGATGCGGCCTTAGTCTCTCTCCCTCAGACACGGGATCCCGGACTCCTTTGAGATTTGCCCCGTGAATGCGGCCAACAGACAACTGAGGGGTTTATTTATATATTTATTTATTTATTTATTTATTTATTTATTTATTTATGAATTGATTTGGGTATTTATTTATGTATTCATTTAGGTATCCCTTTATTTATTTACTTAGGTATTCCTTTATTTATTCATTGATGGGTTAACTTAGGTATGCCTTTATGTATTTATTTATTTATGTGTTTATTTAGTATCTTATTTTGTTTGAACACCAGTAAAACGGAAGCGAGGGGACTCTCCCCTTTAGATAGGCATGTCTTCATCCTACTCATGTCTGCAGAATTGGACAGATCTATGTATATATACATATTTGTTTCATGTGCGCGCAAATGTTTACAAGGAGACTTGAAGGGATACACAGATGCATTGGTGTAGGTCGGCGTGACAGCCAATGTTACAAAGAGATTATAGACAGATATAGGGACATACATAAAGGTAGTGTGAGATATGGACCGCTAGTTACATAGCTTTGGAAATACATTGTGGCATAAAGAGTGGAGACACAACTATTTGGACTTCAAAGGCGTTAAAAATAAAATATGTGCTTGTAAATGTGTGTTTGCATGTGTGTACTTGGGTTTCATTAAGCTGAGAACCACTGAAGGAGTGTAAGAAGGGGCCAAACCACACAGATGTTCTACTTCATTACACAAAAATGGAATTGTAAAAAATCACACTTGGGTCCCTCATCTTGAAAGGTACAGGATTCAAGGACACAGAGTGGAAACAATCAAAACACGGGAACGAAAACAGAGGCGTGGGTACTAGTGGGGAAACATTATTTTGAGACTTACAGGAAGTAAGGGAAAGTGAGTAAGATGGCATGAATCAGGGAATTAAAGGTGTGTGTCTGTGTGTGCCTGTTGTGAGTGTGCGTGCCCGTGTGTGTGTGTGTGTGTGTGTGTGTGTGTGTGTGTGTGTGTGTGTGTGTGAATAAGCTTAAGCGGGGTGGCATTGGCAAACACCTGCCCTTCTGGCAATAGCGAGAAGGCCGCTGGATGATCACATGAGTTCCAGGGCACCTGTGGTACAGAGCGAGCTCCTAGTGAGGCTCCCAAGCTACATAGAGAAACCTTGCCACGAAAAACCTAATAAAGAAATAAGAAAATCATCCACTAATTGAACGAATGAGAGAAAAATATATCAAGATATCCCGGTCATTTCAGCTCATTCGGGAAAGATGACAGGACTTGTGGAAACCACCCTTTGATCCAAAGTCTTGAGAGGGCCTCAGGATTCAAGGTCATGGTGTCCCAGAATTGGAAAATCCCAGTGAAAAACAACTGGGTAAGAACGGGACTCTTTAGTTCCTCTCCCTCTCTCTCAAACACTTTCTCTCTGCGTTTTGTTTGTGTGCTTGTCTCTGTACCTCTGTCTCTGTGTGTTTGCGTGTGAGGTGTTTGTACACACACTACTAAAGAGAAGGAGGTAGAGAGGGAGGGGAGAGAGAGTTAGAGAGAGAGAGGATGAAAGAGAAGAAGGAGGAGGAGGAGGAAGAGTAGAAGAAGATGTAGTAGTAGTAGTAGTAGTAGTAGAAGAAGAAGAACAAGAAGAAGAACAAGTAGAAGAACAAGAACAAGAACAACAAGAGGAACAAGAAGAACAAGAGGAACAAGAAGAACAAGAAAAAGAACAAGAAGAACGAGAAGAAAAAGTAGAAGGAGAAAGCGACAGAGAGAGAAACAATTAGATTCAAAACAGAGAGGACATAATCCGAGGATAATCTTGGAAATGAAGAATCGAGGCTAAGGAGGAAAAACAAATGAAGATTTGTGGCCTCGCAGGCAGGCTATTTGCATAGGCATCCTTGTCAGGGAACACCTGTGTACAACCAGCTTGTGGCAACAGAATGGAGGAGCTGCCTACCAGCTGATGGAGCAGGGACGCTCTGAGCTGCAAGCCCACCAAGGTAAAGCTGTTGAATTAAGGAGGCTCATTTCAGGAGCCTTGGCGTCCTGTATTAACTGCCTACCAAGTGGAAGCAGCAGGGATTCCATCTCTTTCTTCTTCATGCCCTGTGAGCAGGTAAAATACATGGCATGTACCTGTAGGCTGGACTTCCCAACTGGTGAGCTCCCCATCCTGAGAGGGGACAGAAGAACTTTGGCGGGCTCCCAGGTCGCTAAGGGTCACCTATGAGGAAGTCCGTGGTCTGCCGACCATGGAGGTCTTTTGGAGGCCTAGAGGGTGGCGAGAACTGGAGGTGCCGTGGCGGGGCTTGGGGTGGGGGTGGTGGGAGATGGGTAGTTGGGTTGGAGGGGAGGTGTGGTCCTGGCTGACAGACCCCGAGTAGGAAATGGCCCGCCCAGGTGAAGCAGCCTGGGACGTTGATTGGGCGGTGGTGAGGGGGCGTGGCAGGGCCACCAGCTTAAAGCAAAGGTGAGCAGAGCAGAGCTGAGCAGAGCAGAGCAGAGGCGAGGCAAGCAGAGCCTACGGAAGCACAGTCCAGCGCAGAAGCTCTGTCCTGTGCCCCTTCCTGTGCCATCCACCGGCCGGCCGCCAGACAGTGGTCTATCCTAGTCAAACCTGCTGTTGTTTCGCAGGCAGTGCAGATGGAGGCCGCCAGCCGCCTAGAAGGCCTGCAGAAGCTGCGGGAGCGCCTGTGCACCGAGACAGAGCCCAGCCAGCTCTACAGAACCCTGAAGGAACTCTCTTCCCGGCCCGGGCTGTGCGACATCCTAGAGGAGATTGGCTTCAGGAAGACCATCAAGCTGTTGAAGAAACAGCAGCTCCTGCTCCCCTTTGCCAAGGACCTAGCCGCCCAGTGGTCAGAGGGGTCCCACTTTGGGCCGCAGCCTGAGCCCAGACCCCAGGACTTTGCCTCCCAGAGCAGCCCGATGACAAAGCCTCGCAGAGACTCCCCAGAAGACAAGGCGCTTGAGCGCGAGCCTGCTTCCCGGCCACGGGGAGAAGGCAGCAGAGAGGTCTTCGAGGTCAGCAGTAGCAGCCCACAGCGAAGCCCGGGCCGAAGCACACACGCCAGCCCCGACCGAACCTCAACTCGCGGCCCAAGTTCGGAGCCAGCGGGAAGAAAGAGGCCCAGAGGGTCCTCGGTGGGCAGGCAGCTGGCCTCGGGGAGCCAGGTACGGGGAGGCCAGCCCCCCAACAGAGGTGTTGGGGCGCCTTGGCGGCCGCAAGGAGTGAATGCCCTCTCCGGCAAGCCTGCGGCAGGGCCAGCGAAGCAGCGCTGGTCTCCCCCGAGGGAAAAGACCCCAGGCTCCTGGATCCTGGAAGACCAGCAGGAAGCTTCTTTGCAGGCTCGCCTCCCAGAAGACTCAGACAGCTCTGACGACAGCTCTGGCAGCTCTGACAGCTCTGACAGCTCTGACAGCTCTGACAGCTCTGGCAGCTCTGACAGCTCTGACAGCTCTGACAGCTCTGACAGCTCTGACAGCTCTGACAGCTCTCAGTCTCCCCACAAGAGGAAGAGGAAAAGCAGCTGGAAAGCCGAGGGGCAGAGCCCCGGAGGAGCACAGGTGCCTCGGGGCGAGTCTCAAAGCTGCAGGGATCTGAATCTCCTCCTCCTGGATGCCAGTCCCTTTCCAGAGCTCACCTCCACTCGCCAAGCCTGCTTCTCGGGAGGAGAAGGACCCGAGGACTCTTCCTTGCACACTGACCCAGAAGCAGCACCTTGGGCGTGCAGGATCAACTGGAAAACGCCTGTGTATTCGGGTCGCACACCAGCCAGACCTCTCCCAAGGGAATCGCACCAAGGACGCTTTGCTAAGCCCACCTGCACGTGGGAAACTCACAGCCAAGCGGCCCCGGAGGGGGAATGCCAGCTCTGGAGTCAGCAAGAGGAGGAGTCCCGGCCCCAGACCCACACTGGCAAGCCAAAGGACACCCAGACTGAGACCCAGACACGCCTCAGGCTGCAGCAGTCCAGCCAGCTGAGGCTGAAAGCCCTGGCAGCCCGCATCCGAAGCTCACAAGCCAAGAAGCATCAGGGCCGCCAAAGCCAGCTGGTCGCCTTCCACGCCCTGACCGCAAACCCAGGCCAGCATGCAGACTCTGGACCCAGACCGGAGGTCTCCCCCGAAAACCGGAACAGCCTCAGCCGAGACCAAGGCACTGACTTTGTGAAGGGGGCTCCGCGCCCGACCCTGGGCGGCAGGGACAAGACCCGTGCTAAGAAACCCGCCCCGCTCATGGCCAAGGCCCTCAAGGATTACAAGAATTGGTGGTCTCGGAAGTGATGTTGATGCGGCCTTAGTCTCTCTCCCTCAGACACGGGATCCCGGACTCCTTTGAGATTTGCCCCGTGAATGCGGCCAACAGACAACTGAGGGGTTTATTTATATATATTTATTTATTTATTTATTTATTTATTTATTTATTTATGAATTGATTTGGGTATTTATTTATGTATTCATTTAGGTATCCCTTTATTTATTTACTTAGGTATTCCTTTATTTATTCATTGATGGGTTAACTTAGGTATGCCTTTATGTATTTATTTATTTATGTGTTTATTTAGTATCTTATTTTGTTTGAACACCAGTAAAACGGAAGCGAGGGGACTCTCCCCTTTAGATAGGCATGTCTTCATCCTACTCATGTCTGCAGAATTGGACAGATCTATGTATATATACATATTTGTTTCATGTGCGCGCAAATGTTTACAAGGAGACTTGAAGGGATACACAGATGCATTGGTGTACGTCGACATGACAGCCAATGTTACAAAGAGATTATAGACAGATATAGGGACATACATAAAGGTAGTGTGAGATATGGACCGCTAGTTACATAGCTTTGGAAATACATTGTGGCATAAAGAGTGGAGACACAACTATTTGGACTTCAAAGGCGTTAAAAATAAAATATGTGCTTGTAAATGTGTGTTTGCATGTGTGTACTTGGGTTTCATTAAGCTGAGAACCACTGAAGGAGTGTAAGAAGGGGCCAAACCACACAGATGTTCTACTTCATTACACAAAAATGGAATTGTAAAAAATCACACTTGGGTCCCTCATCTTGAAAGGTACAGGATTCAAGGACACAGAGTGGAAACAATCAAAACACGGGAACGAAAACAGAGGCGTGGGTACTAGTGGGGAAACATTATTTTGAGACTTACAGGAAGTAAGGGAAAGTGAGTAAGATGGCATGAATCAGGGAATTAAAGGTGTGTGTCTGTGTGTGCCTGTTGTGAGTGTGCGTGCCCGTGTGTGTGTGTGTGTGTGTGTGTGTGTGTGTGTGTGTGTGTGTGTGTGTGAATAAGCTTAAGCGGGGTGGCATTGGCAAACACCTGCCCTTCTGGCAATAGCGAGAAGGCCGCTGGATGATCACATGAGTTCCAGGGCACCTGTGGTACAGAGCGAGCTCCTAGTGAGGCTCCCAAGCTACATAGAGAAACCTTGCCACGAAAAACCTAATAAAGAAATAAGAAAATCATCCACTAATTGAACGAATGAGAGAAAAATATATCAAGATATCCCGGTCATTTCAGCTCATTCGGGAAAGATGACAGGACTTGTGGAAACCACCCTTTGATCCAAAGTCTTGAGAGGGCCTCAGGATTCAAGGTCATGGTGTCCCAGAATTGGAAAATCCCAGTGAAAAACAACTGGGTAAGAACGGGACTCTTTAGTTCCTCTCCCTCTCTCTCAAACACTTTCTCTCTGCGTTTTGTTTGTGTGCTTGTCTCTGTACCTCTGTCTCTGTGTGTTTGCGTGTGAGGTGTTTGTACACACACTACTAAAGAGAAGGAGGTAGAGAGGGAGGGGAGAGAGAGTTAGAGAGAGAGAGGATGAAAGAGAAGAAGGAGGAGGAGGAGGAAGAGTAGAAGAAGATGTAGTAGTAGTAGTAGTAGTAGTAGTAGTAGAAGAAGAACAAGAAGAAGAACAAGTAGAAGAACAAGAACAAGAAGAACAAGAGGAACAAGAAGAACAAGAGGAACAAGAAGAACAAGAAAAAGAACAAGAAGAACGAGAAGAAAAAGTAGAAGGAGAAAGCGACAGAGAGAGAAACAATTAGATTCAAAACAGAGAGGACATAATCCGAGGATAATCTTGGAAATGAAGAATCGAGGCTAAGGAGGAAAAACAAATGAAGATTTGTGGCCTCGCAGGCAGGCTATTTGCATAGGCATCCTTGTCAGGGAACACCTGTGTACAACCAGCTTGTGGCAACAGAATGGAGGAGCTGCCTACCAGCTGATGGAGCAGGGACGCTCTGAGCTGCAAGCCCACCAAGGTAAAGCTGTTGAATTAAGGAGGCTCATTTCAGGAGCCTTGGCGTCCTGTATTAACTGCCTACCAAGTGGAAGCAGCAGGGATTCCATCTCTTTCTTCTTCATGCCCTGTGAGCAGGTAAAATACATGGCATGTACCTGTAGGCTGGACTTCCCAACTGGTGAGCTCCCCATCCTGAGAGGGGACAGAAGAACTTTGGCGGGCTCCCAGGTCGCTAAGGGTCACCTATGAGGAAGTCCGTGGTCTGCCGACCATGGAGGTCTTTTGGAGGCCTAGAGGGTGGCGAGAACTGGAGGTGCCGTGGCGGGGCTTGGGGTGGGGGTGGTGGGAGATGGGTAGTTGGGTTGGAGGGGGAGGTGTGGTCCTGGCTGACAGACCCCGAGTAGGAAATGGCCCGCCCAGGTGAAGCAGCCTGGGACGTTGATTGGGCGGTGGTGAGGGGGCGTGGCAGGGCCACCAGCTTAAAGCAAAGGTGAGCAGAGCAGAGCTGAGCAGAGCAGAGCAGAGGCGAGGCAAGCAGAGCCTACGGAAGCACAGTCCAGCGCAGAAGCTCTGTCCTGTGCCCCTTCCTGTGCCATCCACCGGCCGGCCGCCAGACAGTGGTCTATCCTAGTCAAACCTGCTGTTGTTTCGCAGGCAGTGCAGATGGAGGCCGCCAGCCGCCTAGAAGGCCTGCAGAAGCTGCGGGAGCGCCTGTGCACCGAGACAGAGCCCAGCCAGCTCTACAGAACCCTGAAGGAACTCTCTTCCCGGCCCGGGCTGTGCGACATCCTAGAGGAGATTGGCTTCAGGAAGACCATCAAGCTGTTGAAGAAACAGCAGCTCCTGCTCCCCTTTTGCCAAGGACCTAGCCGCCCAGTGGTCAGAGGGGTCCCACTTTGGGCCGCAGCCTGAGCCCAGACCCCAGGACTTTGCCTCCCAGAGCAGCCCGATGACAAAGCCTCGCAGAGACTCCCCCAGAAGACAAGGCGCTTGAGCGCGAGCCTGCTTCCCGGCCACGGGGAGAAGGCAGCAGAGAGGTCTTCGAGGTCAGCAGTAGCAGCCCACAGCGAAGCCCGGGCCGAAGCACACACGCCAGCCCCGACCGAACCTCAACTCGCGGCCCAAGTTCGGAGCCAGCGGGAAGAAAGAGGCCCAGAGGGTCCTCGGTGGGCAGGCAGCTGGCCTCGGGGAGCCAGGTACGGGGAGGCCAGCCCCCCAACAGAGGTGTTGGGGCGCCTTGGCGGCCGCAAGGAGTGAATGCCCTCTCCGGCAAGCCTGCGGCAGGGCCAGCGAAGCAGCGCTGGTCTCCCCCGAGGGAAAAGACCCCAGGCTCCTGGATCCTGGAAGACCAGCAGGAAGCTTCTTTGCAGGCTCGCCTCCCAGAAGACTCAGACAGCTCTGACGACAGCTCTGGCAGCTCTGACAGCTCTGACAGCTCTGACAGCTCTGACAGCTCTGGCAGCTCTGACAGCTCTGACAGCTCTGACAGCTCTGACAGCTCTGACAGCTCTCAGTCTCCCCACAAGAGGAAGAGGAAAAGCAGCTGGAAAGCCGAGGGGCAGAGCCCCGGAGGAGCACAGGTGCCTCGGGGCGAGTCTCAAAGCTGCAGGGATCTGAATCTCCTCCTCCTGGATGCCAGTCCCTTTCCAGAGCTCACCTCCACTCGCCAAGCCTGCTTCTCGGGAGGAGAAGGACCCGAGGACTCTTCCTTGCACACTGACCCAGAAGCAGCACCTTGGGCGTGCAGGATCAACTGGAAAACGCCTGTGTATTCGGGTCGCACACCAGCCAGACCTCTCCCAAGGGAATCGCACCAAGGACGCTTTGCTAAGCCCACCTGCACGTGGGAAACTCACAGCCAAGCGGCCCCGGAGGGGGAATGCCAGCTCTGGAGTCAGCAAGAGGAGGAGTCCCGGCCCCAGACCCACACTGGCAAGCCAAAGGACACCCAGACTGAGACCCAGACACGCCTCAGGCTGCAGCAGTCCAGCCAGCTGAGGCTGAAAGCCCTGGCAGCCCGCATCCGAAGCTCACAAGCCAAGAAGCATCAGGGCCGCCAAAGCCAGCTGGTCGCCTTCCACGCCCTGACCGCAAACCCAGGCCAGCATGCAGACTCTGGACCCAGACCGGAGGTCTCCCCCGAAAAACCGGAACAGCCTCAGCCGAGACCAAGGCACTGACTTTGTGAAGGGGGCTCCGCGCCCCGACCCTGGGCGGCAGGGACAAGACCCGTGCTAAGAAACCCGCCCCGCTCATGGCCAAGGCCCTCAAGGATTACAAGAATTGGTGGTCTCGGAAGTGATGTTGATGCGGCCTTAGTCTCTCTCCCTCAGACACGGGATCCCGGACTCCTTTGAGATTTGCCCCGTGAATGCGGCCAACAGACAACTGAGGGGTTTATTTATATATTTATTTATTTATTTATTTATTTATTTATTTATTTATTTATGAATTGATTTGGGTATTTATTTATGTATTCATTTAGGTATCCCTTTATTTATTTACTTAGGTATTCCTTTATTTATTCATTGATGGGTTAACTTAGGTATGCCTTTATGTATTTATTTATTTATGTGTTTATTTAGTATCTTATTTTGTTTGAACACCAGTAAAACGGAAGCGAGGGGACTCTCCCCTTTAGATAGGCATGTCTTCATCCTACTCATGTCTGCAGAATTGGACAGATCTATGTATATATACATATTTGTTTCATGTGCGCGCAAATGTTTACAAGGAGACTTGAAGGGATACACAGATGCATTGGTGTACGTCGACATGACAGCCAATGTTACAAAGAGATTATAGACAGATATAGGGACATACATAAAGGTAGTGTGAGATATGGACCGCTAGTTACATAGCTTTGGAAATACATTGTGGCATAAAGAGTGGAGACACAACTATTTGGACTTCAAAGGCGTTAAAAATAAAATATGTGCTTGTAAATGTGTGTTTGCATGTGTGTACTTGGGTTTCATTAAGCTGAGAACCACTGAAGGAGTGTAAGAAGGGGCCAAACCACACAGATGTTCTACTTCATTACACAAAAATGGAATTGTAAAAAATCACACTTGGGTCCCTCATCTTGAAAGGTACAGGATTCAAGGACACAGAGTGGAAACAATCAAAACACGGGAACGAAAACAGAGGCGTGGGTACTAGTGGGGAAACATTATTTTGAGACTTACAGGAAGTAAGGGAAAGTGAGTAAGATGGCATGAATCAGGGAATTAAAGGTGTGTGTCTGTGTGTGCCTGTTGTGAGTGTGCGTGCCCGTGTGTGTGTGTGTGTGTGTGTGTGTGTGTGTGTGTGTGTGTGTGTGTGTGAATAAGCTTAAGCGGGGTGGCATTGGCAAACACCTGCCCTTCTGGCAATAGCGAGAAGGCCGCTGGATGATCACATGAGTTCCAGGGCACCTGTGGTACAGAGCGAGCTCCTAGTGAGGCTCCCAAGCTACATAGAGAAACCTTGCCACGAAAAACCTAATAAAGAAATAAGAAAATCATCCACTAATTGAACGAATGAGAGAAAAATATATCAAGATATCCCGGTCATTTCAGCTCATTCGGGAAAGATGACAGGACTTGTGGAAACCACCCTTTGATCCAAAGTCTTGAGAGGGCCTCAGGATTCAAGGTCATGGTGTCCCAGAATTGGAAAATCCCAGTGAAAAACAACTGGGTAAGAACGGGACTCTTTAGTTCCTCTCCCTCTCTCTCAAACACTTTCTCTCTGCGTTTTGTTTGTGTGCTTGTCTCTGTACCTCTGTCTCTGTGTGTTTGCGTGTGAGGTGTTTGTACACACACTACTAAAGAGAAGGAGGTAGAGAGGGAGGGGAGAGAGAGTTAGAGAGAGAGAGGATGAAAGAGAAGAAGGAGGAGGAGGAGGAAGAGTAGAAGAAGATGTAGTAGTAGTAGTAGTAGTAGTAGAAGAAGAAGAACAAGAAGAAGAACAAGTAGAAGAACAAGAACAAGAACAACAAGAGGAACAAGAAGAACAAGAGGAACAAGAAGAACAAGAAAAAGAACAAGAAGAACGAGAAGAAAAAGTAGAAGGAGAAAGCGACAGAGAGAGAAACAATTAGATTCAAAACAGAGAGGACATAATCCGAGGATAATCTTGGAAATGAAGAATCGAGGCTAAGGAGGAAAAACAAATGAAGATTTGTGGCCTCGCAGGCAGGCTATTTGCATAGGCATCCTTGTCAGGGAACACCTGTGTACAACCAGCTTGTGGCAACAGAATGGAGGAGCTGCCTACCAGCTGATGGAGCAGGGACGCTCTGAGCTGCAAGCCCACCAAGGTAAAGCTGTTGAATTAAGGAGGCTCATTTCAGGAGCCTTGGCGTCCTGTATTAACTGCCTACCAAGTGGAAGCAGCAGGGATTCCATCTCTTTCTTCTTCATGCCCTGTGAGCAGGTAAAATACATGGCATGTACCTGTAGGCTGGACTTCCCAACTGGTGAGCTCCCCATCCTGAGAGGGGACAGAAGAACTTTGGCGGGCTCCCAGGTCGCTAAGGGTCACCTATGAGGAAGTCCGTGGTCTGCCGACCATGGAGGTCTTTTGGAGGCCTAGAGGGTGGCGAGAACTGGAGGTGCCGTGGCGGGGCTTGGGGTGGGGGTGGTGGGAGATGGGTAGTTGGGTTGGAGGGGAGGTGTGGTCCTGGCTGACAGACCCCGAGTAGGAAATGGCCCGCCCAGGTGAAGCAGCCTGGGACGTTGATTGGGCGGTGGTGAGGGGGCGTGGCAGGGCCACCAGCTTAAAGCAAAGGTGAGCAGAGCAGAGCTGAGCAGAGCAGAGCAGAGGCGAGGCAAGCAGAGCCTACGGAAGCACAGTCCAGCGCAGAAGCTCTGTCCTGTGCCCCTTCCTGTGCCATCCACCGGCCGGCCGCCAGACAGTGGTCTATCCTAGTCAAACCTGCTGTTGTTTCGCAGGCAGTGCAGATGGAGGCCGCCAGCCGCCTAGAAGGCCTGCAGAAGCTGCGGGAGCGCCTGTGCACCGAGACAGAGCCCAGCCAGCTCTACAGAACCCTGAAGGAACTCTCTTCCCGGCCCGGGCTGTGCGACATCCTAGAGGAGATTGGCTTCAGGAAGACCATCAAGCTGTTGAAGAAACAGCAGCTCCTGCTCCCCTTTGCCAAGGACCTAGCCGCCCAGTGGTCAGAGGGGTCCCACTTTGGGCCGCAGCCTGAGCCCAGACCCCAGGACTTTGCCTCCCAGAGCAGCCCGATGACAAAGCCTCGCAGAGACTCCCCCAGAAGACAAGGCGCTTGAGCGCGAGCCTGCTTCCCGGCCACGGGGAGAAGGCAGCAGAGAGGTCTTCGAGGTCAGCAGTAGCAGCCCACAGCGAAGCCCGGGCCGAAGCACACACGCCAGCCCCGACCGAACCTCAACTCGCGGCCCAAGTTCGGAGCCAGCGGGAAGAAAGAGGCCCAGAGGGTCCTCGGTGGGCAGGCAGCTGGCCTCGGGGAGCCAGGTACGGGGAGGCCAGCCCCCCAACAGAGGTGTTGGGGCGCCTTGGCGGCCGCAAGGAGTGAATGCCCTCTCCGGCAAGCCTGCGGCAGGGCCAGCGAAGCAGCGCTGGTCTCCCCCGAGGGAAAAGACCCCAGGCTCCTGGATCCTGGAAGACCAGCAGGAAGCTTCTTTGCAGGCTCGCCTCCCAGAAGACTCAGACAGCTCTGACGACAGCTCTGGCAGCTCTGACAGCTCTGACAGCTCTGACAGCTCTGACAGCTCTGGCAGCTCTGACAGCTCTGACAGCTCTGACAGCTCTGACAGCTCTGACAGCTCTCAGTCTCCCCACAAGAGGAAGAGGAAAAGCAGCTGGAAAGCCGAGGGGCAGAGCCCCGGAGGAGCACAGGTGCCTCGGGGCGAGTCTCAAAGCTGCAGGGATCTGAATCTCCTCCTCCTGGATGCCAGTCCCTTTCCAGAGCTCACCTCCACTCGCCAAGCCTGCTTCTCGGGAGGAGAAGGACCCGAGGACTCTTCCTTGCACACTGACCCAGAAGCAGCACCTTGGGCGTGCAGGATCAACTGGAAAACGCCTGTGTATTCGGGTCGCACACCAGCCAGACCTCTCCCAAGGGAATCGCACCAAGGACGCTTTGCTAAGCCCACCTGCACGTGGGAAACTCACAGCCAAGCGGCCCCGGAGGGGGAATGCCAGCTCTGGAGTCAGCAAGAGGAGGAGTCCCGGCCCCAGACCCACACTGGCAAGCCAAAGGACACCCAGACTGAGACCCAGACACGCCTCAGGCTGCAGCAGTCCAGCCAGCTGAGGCTGAAAGCCCTGGCAGCCCGCATCCGAAGCTCACAAGCCAAGAAGCATCAGGGCCGCCAAAGCCAGCTGGTCGCCTTCCACGCCCTGACCGCAAACCCAGGCCAGCATGCAGACTCTGGACCCAGACCGGAGGTCTCCCCCGAAACCGGAACAGCCTCAGCCGAGACCAAGGCACTGACTTTGTGAAGGGGGCTCCGCGCCCGACCCTGGGCGGCAGGGACAAGACCCGTGCTAAGAAACCCGCCCCGCTCATGGCCAAGGCCCTCAAGGATTACAAGAATTGGTGGTCTCGGAAGTGATGTTGATGCGGCCTTAGTCTCTCTCCCTCAGACACGGGATCCCGGACTCCTTTGAGATTTGCCCCGTGAATGCGGCCAACAGACAACTGAGGGGTTTATTTATATATTATTTATTTATTTATTTATTTATTTATTTATTTATTTATGAATTGATTTGGGTATTTATTTATGTATTCATTTAGGTATCCCTTTATTTATTTACTTAGGTATTCCTTTATTTATTCATTGATGGGTTAACTTAGGTATGCCTTTATGTATTTATTTATTTATGTGTTTATTTAGTATCTTATTTTGTTTGAACACCAGTAAAACGGAAGCGAGGGGACTCTCCCCTTTAGATAGGCATGTCTTCATCCTACTCATGTCTGCAGAATTGGACAGATCTATGTATATATACATATTTGTTTCATGTGCGCGCAAATGTTTACAAGGAGACTTGAAGGGATACACAGATGCATTGGTGTACGTCGACATGACAGCGAATGTTACAAAGAGATTATAGACAGATATAGGGACATACATAAAGGTAGTGTGAGATATGGACCGCTAGTTACATAGCTTTGGAAATACATTGTGGCATAAAGAGTGGAGACACAACTATTTGGACTTCAAAGGCGTTAAAAATAAAATATGTGCTTGTAAATGTGTGTTTGCATGTGTGTACTTGGGTTTCATTAAGCTGAGAACCACTGAAGGAGTGTAAGAAGGGGCCAAACCACACAGATGTTCTACTTCATTACACAAAAATGGAATTGTAAAAAATCACACTTGGGTCCCTCATCTTGAAAGGTACAGGATTCAAGGACACAGAGTGGAAACAATCAAAACACGGGAACGAAAACAGAGGCGTGGGTACTAGTGGGGAAACATTATTTTGAGACTTACAGGAAGTAAGGGAAAGTGAGTAAGATGGCATGAATCAGGGAATTAAAGGTGTGTGTCTGTGTGTGCCTGTTGTGAGTGTGCGTGCCCGTGTGTGTGTGTGTGTGTGTGTGTGTGTGTGTGTGTGTGTGTGTGTGTGGAATAAGCTTAAGCGGGGTGGCATTGGCAAACACCTGCCCTTCTGGCAATAGCGAGAAGGCCGCTGGATGATCACATGAGTTCCAGGGCACCTGTGGTACAGAGCGAGCTCCTAGTGAGGCTCCCAAGCTACATAGAGAAACCTTGCCACGAAAAACCTAATAAAGAAATAAGAAAATCATCCACTAATTGAACGAATGAGAGAAAAATATATCAAGATATCCCGGTCATTTCAGCTCATTCGGGAAAGATGACAGGACTTGTGGAAACCACCCTTTGATCCAAAGTCTTGAGAGGGCCTCAGGATTCAAGGTCATGGTGTCCCAGAATTGGAAAATCCCAGTGAAAAACAACTGGGTAAGAACGGGACTCTTTAGTTCCTCTCCCTCTCTCTCAAACACTTTCTCTCTGCGTTTTGTTTGTGTGCTTGTCTCTGTACCTCTGTCTCTGTGTGTTTGCGTGTGAGGTGTTTGTACACACACTACTAAAGAGAGGGAGGTAGAGAGGGAGGGGAGAGAGAGTTAGAGAGAGAGAGGATGAAAGAGAAGAAGGAGGAGGAGGAGGAAGAGTAGAAGAAGATGTAGTAGTAGTAGTAGTAGTAGTAGTAGAAGAAGAAGAAGAACAAGAAGAAGAACAAGTAGAAGAACAAGAACAAGAACAACAAGAGGAACAAGAAGAACAAGAGGAACAAGAAGAACAAGAAAAAGAACAAGAAGAACGAGAAGAAAAAGTAGAAGGAGAAAGCGACAGAGAGAGAAACAATTAGATTCAAAACAGAGAGGACATAATCCGAGGATAATCTTGGAAATGAAGAATCGAGGCTAAGGAGGAAAAACAAATGAAGATTTGTGGCCTCGCAGGCAGGCTATTTGCATAGGCATCCTTGTCAGGGAACACCTGTGTACAACCAGCTTGTGGCAACAGAATGGAGGAGCTGCCTACCAGCTGATGGAGCAGGGACGCTCTGAGCTGCAAGCCCACCAAGGTAAAGCTGTTGAATTAAGGAGGCTCATTTCAGGAGCCTTGGCGTCCTGTATTAACTGCCTACCAAGTGGAAGCAGCAGGGATTCCATCTCTTTCTTCTTCATGCCCTGTGAGCAGGTAAAATACATGGCATGTACCTGTAGGCTGGACTTCCCAACTGGTGAGCTCCCCATCCTGAGAGGGGACAGAAGAACTTTGGCGGGCTCCCAGGTCGCTAAGGGTCACCTATGAGGAAGTCCATGGTCTGCCGACCATGGAGGTCTTTTGGAGGCCTAGAGGGTGGCGAGAACTGGAGGTGCCGTGGCGGGGGTTGGGGGGGGGGGTGGTGGGAGATGGGTAGTTGGGTTGGAGGGGAGGTGTGGTCCTGGCTGACAGACCCCGAGTAGGAAATGGCCCGCCCAGGTGAAGCAGCCTGGGACGTTGATTGGGCGGTGGTGAGGGGGCGTGGCAGGGCCACCAGCTTAAAGCAAAGGTGAGCAGAGCAGAGCTGAGCAGAGCAGAGCAGAGGCGAGGCAAGCAGAGCCTACGGAAGCACAGTCCAGCGCAGAAGCTCTGTCCTGTGCCCCTTCCTGTGCCATCCACCGGCCGGCCGCCAGACAGTGGTCTATCCTAGTCAAACCTGCTGTTGTTTCGCAGGCAGTGCAGATGGAGGCCGCCAGCCGCCTAGAAGGCCTGCAGAAGCTGCGGGAGCGCCTGTGCACCGAGACAGAGCCCAGCCAGCTCTACAGAACCCTGAAGGAACTCTCTTCCCGGCCCGGGCTGTGCGACATCCTAGAGGAGATTGGCTTCAGGAAGACCATCAAGCTGTTGAAGAAACAGCAGCTCCTGCTCCCCTTTGCCAAGGACCTAGCCGCCCAGTGGTCAGAGGGGTCCCACTTTGGGCCGCAGCCTGAGCCCAGACCCCAGGACTTTGCCTCCCAGAGCAGCCCGATGACAAAGCCTCGCAGAGACTCCCCCAGAAGACAAGGCGCTTGAGCGCGAGCCTGCTTCCCGGCCACGGGGAGAAGGCAGCAGAGAGGTCTTCGAGGTCAGCAGTAGCAGCCCACAGCGAAGCCCGGGCCGAAGCACACACGCCAGCCCCGACCGAACCTCAACTCGCGGCCCAAGTTCGGAGCCAGCGGGAAGAAAGAGGCCCAGAGGGTCCTCGGTGGGCAGGCAGCTGGCCTCGGGGAGCCAGGTACGGGGAGGCCAGCCCCCCCAACAGAGGTGTTGGGGCGCCTTGGCGGCCGCAAGGAGTGAATGCCCTCTCCGGCAAGCCTGCGGCAGGGCCAGCGAAGCAGCGCTGGTCTCCCCCGAGGGAAAAGACCCCAGGCTCCTGGATCCTGGAAGACCAGCAGGAAGCTTCTTTGCAGGCTCGCCTCCCAGAAGACTCAGACAGCTCTGACGACAGCTCTGGCAGCTCTGACAGCTCTGACAGCTCTGACAGCTCTGACAGCTCTGGCAGCTCTGACAGCTCTGACAGCTCTGACAGCTCTGACAGCTCTGACAGCTCTCAGTCTCCCCCACAAGAGGAAGAGGAAAAGCAGCTGGAAAGCCGAGGGGCAGAGCCCCGGAGGAGCACAGGTGCCTCGGGGCGAGTCTCAAAGCTGCAGGGATCTGAATCTCCTCCTCCTGGATGCCAGTCCCTTTCCAGAGCTCACCTCCACTCGCCAAGCCTGCTTCTCGGGAGGAGAAGGACCCGAGGACTCTTCCTTGCACACTGACCCAGAAGCAGCACCTTGGGCGTGCAGGATCAACTGGAAAACGCCTGTGTATTCGGGTCGCACACCAGCCAGACCTCTCCCAAGGGAATCGCACCAAGGACGCTTTGCTAAGCCCACCTGCACGTGGGAAACTCACAGCCAAGCGGCCCCCGGAGGGGGAATGCCAGCTCTGGAGTCAGCAAGAGGAGGAGTCCCGGCCCCAGACCCACACTGGCAAGCCAAAGGACACCCAGACTGAGACCCAGACACGCCTCAGGCTGCAGCAGTCCAGCCAGCTGAGGCTGAAAGCCCTGGCAGCCCGCATCCGAAGCTCACAAGCCAAGAAGCATCAGGGCCGCCAAAGCCAGCTGGTCGCCTTCCACGCCCTGACCGCAAACCCAGGCCAGCATGCAGACTCTGGACCCAGACCGGAGGTCTCCCCGAAAACCGGAACAGCCTCAGCCGAGACCAAGGCACTGACTTTGTGAAGGGGGCTCCGCGCCCGACCCTGGGCGGCAGGGACAAGACCCGTGCTAAGAAACCCGCCCCGCTCATGGCCAAGGCCCTCAAGGATTACAAGAATTGGTGGTCTCGGAAGTGATGTTGATGCGGCCTTAGTCTCTCTCCCTCAGACACGGGATCCCGGACTCCTTTGAGATTTGCCCCGTGAATGCGGCCAACAGACAACTGAGGGGTTTATTTATATATTTATTTATTTATTTATTTATTTATTTATTTATTTATTTATGAATTGATTTGGGTATTTATTTATGTATTCATTTAGGTATCCCTTTATTTATTTACTTAGGTATTCCTTTATTTATTCATTGATGGGTTAACTTAGGTATGCCTTTATGTATTTATTTATTTATGTGTTTATTTAGTATCTTATTTTGTTTGAACACCAGTAAAACGGAAGCGAGGGGACTCTCCCCTTTAGATAGGCATGTCTTCATCCTACTCATGTCTGCAGAATTGGACAGATCTATGTATATATACATATTTGTTTCATGTGCGCGCAAATGTTTACAAGGAGACTTGAAGGGATACACAGATGCATTGGTGTACGTCGACGTGACAGCCAATGTTACAAAGAGATTATAGACAGATATAGGGACATACATAAAGGTAGTGTGAGATATGGACCGCTAGTTACATAGCTTTGGAAATACATTGTGGCATAAAGAGTGGAGACACAACTATTTGGACTTCAAAGGCGTTAAAAATAAAATATGTGCTTGTAAATGTGTGTTTGCATGTGTGTACTTGGGTTTCATTAAGCTGAGAACCACTGAAGGAGTGTAAGAAGGGGCCAAACCACACAGATGTTCTACTTCATTACACAAAAATGGAATTGTAAAAAATCACACTTGGGTCCCTCATCTTGAAAGGTACAGGATTCAAGGACACAGAGTGGAAACAATCAAAACACGGGAACGAAAACAGAGGCGTGGGTACTAGTGGGGAAACATTATTTTGAGACTTACAGGAAGTAAGGGAAAGTGAGTAAGATGGCATGAATCAGGGAATTAAAGGTGTGTGTCTGTGTGTGCCTGTTGTGAGTGTGCGTGCCCGTGTGTGTGTGTGTGTGTGTGTGTGTGTGTGTGTGTGTGTGTGTGTGTGTGAATAAGCTTAAGCGGGGTGGCATTGGCAAACACCTGCCCTTCTGGCAATAGCGAGAAGGCCGCTGGATGATCACATGAGTTCCAGGGCACCTGTGGTACAGAGCGAGCTCCTAGTGAGGCTCCCAAGCTACATAGAGAAACCTTGCCACGAAAAACCTAATAAAGAAATAAGAAAATCATCCACTAATTGAACGAATGAGAGAAAAATATATCAAGATATCCCGGTCATTTCAGCTCATTCGGGAAAGATGACAGGACTTGTGGAAACCACCCTTTGATCCAAAGTCTTGAGAGGGCCTCAGGATTCAAGGTCATGGTGTCCCAGAATTGGAAAATCCCAGTGAAAAACAACTGGGTAAGAACGGGACTCTTTAGTTCCTCTCCCTCTCTCTCAAACACTTTCTCTCTGCGTTTTGTTTGTGTGCTTGTCTCTGTACCTCTGTCTCTGTGTGTTTGCGTGTGAGGTGTTTGTACACACACTACTAAAGAGAGGGAGGTAGAGAGGGAGGGGAGAGAGAGTTAGAGAGAGAGAGGATGAAAGAGAAGAAGGAGGAGGAGGAGGAAGAGTAGAAGAAGATGTAGTAGTAGTAGTAGTAGTAGTAGAAGAAGAAGAACAAGAAGAAGAACAAGTAGAAGAACAAGATCAAGAAGAACAAGAGGAACAAGAAGAACAAGAGGAACAAGAAGAACAAGAAAAAGAACAAGAAGAACGAGAAGAAAAAGTAGAAGGAGAAAGCGACAGAGAGAGAAACAATTAGATTCAAAACAGAGAGGACATAATCCGAGGATAATCTTGGAAATGAAGAATCGAGGCTAAGGAGGAAAAACAAATGAAGATTTGTGGCCTCGCAGGCAGGCTATTTGCATAGGCATCCTTGTCAGGGAACACCTGTGTACAACCAGCTTGTGGCAACAGAATGGAGGAGCTGCCTACCAGCTGATGGAGCAGGGACGCTCTGAGCTGCAAGCCCACCAAGGTAAAGCTGTTGAATTAAGGAGGCTCATTTCAGGAGCCTTGGCGTCCTGTATTAACTGCCTACCAAGTGGAAGCAGCAGGGATTCCATCTCTTTCTTCTTCATGCCCTGTGAGCAGGTAAAATACATGGCATGTACCTGTAGGCTGGACTTCCCAACTGGTGAGCTCCCCATCCTGAGAGGGGACAGAAGAACTTTGGCGGGCTCCCAGGTCGCTAAGGGTCACCTATGAGGAAGTCCGTGGTCTGCCGACCATGGAGGTCTTTTGGAGGCCTAGAGGGTGGCGAGAACTGGAGGTGCCGTGGCGGGGCTTGGGGTGGGGGTGGTGGGAGATGGGTAGTTGGGTTGGAGGGGAGGTGTGGTCCTGGCTGACAGACCCCGAGTAGGAAATGGCCCGCCCAGGTGAAGCAGCCTGGGACGTTGATTGGGCGGTGGTGAGGGGGCGTGGCAGGGCCACCAGCTTAAAGCAAAGGTGAGCAGAGCAGAGCTGAGCAGAGCAGAGCAGAGGCGAGGCAAGCAGAGCCTACGGAAGCACAGTCCAGCGCAGAAGCTCTGTCCTGTGCCCCTTCCTGTGCCATCCACCGGCCGGCCGCCAGACAGTGGTCTATCCTAGTCAAACCTGCTGTTGTTTCGCAGGCAGTGCAGATGGAGGCCGCCAGCCGCCTAGAAGGCCTGCAGAAGCTGCGGGAGCGCCTGTGCACCGAGACAGAGCCCAGCCAGCTCTACAGAACCCTGAAGGAACTCTCTTCCCGGCCCGGGCTGTGCGACATCCTAGAGGAGATTGGCTTCAGGAAGACCATCAAGCTGTTGAAGAAACAGCAGCTCCTGCTCCCCTTTGCCAAGGACCTAGCCGCCCAGTGGTCAGAGGGGTCCCACTTTGGGCCGCAGCCTGAGCCCAGACCCCAGGACTTTGCCTCCCAGAGCAGCCCGATGACAAAGCCTCGCAGAGACTCCCCAGAAGACAAGGCGCTTGAGCGCGAGCCTGCTTCCCGGCCACGGGGAGAAGGCAGCAGAGAGGTCTTCGAGGTCAGCAGTAGCAGCCCACAGCGAAGCCCGGGCCGAAGCACACACGCCAGCCCCGACCGAACCTCAACTCGCGGCCCAAGTTCGGAGCCAGCGGGAAGAAAAGAGGCCCAGAGGGTCCTCGGTGGGCAGGCAGCTGGCCTCGGGGAGCCAGGGTACGGGGAGGCCAGCCCCCCAACAGAGGTGTTGGGGCGCCTTGGCGGCCGCAAGGAGTGAATGCCCTCTCCGGCAAGCCTGCGGCAGGGCCAGCGAAGCAGCGCTGGTCTCCCCCGAGGGAAAAGACCCCAGGCTCCTGGATCCTGGAAGACCAGCAGGAAGCTTCTTTGCAGGCTCGCCTCCCAGAAGACTCAGACAGCTCTGACGACAGCTCTGGCAGCTCTGACAGCTCTGACAGCTCTGACAGCTCTGACAGCTCTGGCAGCTCTGACAGCTCTGACAGCTCTGACAGCTCTGACAGCTCTGACAGCTCTCAGTCTCCCCACAAGAGGAAGAGGAAAAGCAGCTGGAAAGCCGAGGGGCAGAGCCCCGGAGGAGCACAGGTGCCTCGGGGCGAGTCTCAAAGCTGCAGGGATCTGAATCTCCTCCTCCCTGGATGCCAGTCCCTTTCCAGAGCTCACCTCCACTCGCCAAGCCTGCTTCTCGGAGGAGAAGGACCCGAGGACTCTTCCTTGCACACTGACCCAGAAGCAGCACCTTGGGCGTGCAGGATCAACTGGAAACGCCTGTGTATTCGGGTCGCACACCAGCCAGACCTCTCCCAAGGGAATCGCACCAAGGACGCTTTGCTAAGCCCACCTGCACGTGGGAAACTCACAGCCAAGCGGCCCGGGAGGGGGGAATGCCAGCTCTGGAGTCAGCAAGAGGAGGAGTCCCGGCCCCCAGACCCACACTGGCAAGCCAAAGGACACCCAGACTGAGACCCAGACACGCCTCAGGCTGCAGCAGTCCAGCCAGCTGAGGCTGAAAGCCCTGGCAGCCCGCATCCGAAGCTCACAAGCCAAGAAGCATCAGGGCCGCCAAAGCCAGCTGGTCGCCTTCCACGCCCTGACCGCAAACCCAGGCCAGCATGCAGACTCTGGACCCAGACCGGAGGTCTCCCCCGAAACCGGAACAGCCTCAGCCGAGACCAAGGCACTGACTTTGTGAAGGGGGCTCCGCGCCCGACCCTGGGCGGCAGGGACAAGACCCGTGCTAAGAAACCCGCCCCGCTCATGGCCAAGGCCCTCAAGGATTACAAGAATTGGTGGTCTCGAAGTGATGTTGATGCGGCCTTAGTCTCTCTCTCCTCAGACACGGGATCCCGGACTCCTTTGAGATTTGCCCCGTGAATGCGGCCAACAGACAACTGAGGGGTTTATTTATATATTTATTTATTTATTTATTTATTTATTTATTTATTTATTTGAATTGATTTGGGTATTTATTTATGTATTCATTTAGGTATCCCTTTATTTATTTACTTAGGTATTCCTTTATTTATTCATTGATGGGTTAACTTAGGTATGCCTTTATGTATTTATTTATTTATGTGTTTATTTAGTATCTTATTTTGTTTGAACACCAGTAAAACGGAAGCG